>JAIUCV010000008.1:24522368-25225560 GCA_026724425.1 Erythrophleum ivorense
TAAGAAAAATCAATTATTACAATTTTGACATGCACAACATAAGTTTTAAGGTTATGAGATGAGTATTTGATTTTATTACAAGATAAAGATAAAGAAAAATGGAGGAGTGAAGAAGAAGAGTGGTTTTGATATTGGCATGGTTTTCCATTCAATATTGTTTATAATGTTAATACCATAAGTTGCCATTTGCATGAAGGTAAACCTCCCACCACACTTGAAAAACATAAAAGATGGTCACAAATCAAATTTAATGGATCCTAGCTTAAAAACAAAAGAGATGGTCATGAACAGATACATTGCACTAGGATATGAAAAATAGAGGAGATAGTCTATGTTTTGCTTTCATAGCTTCGCAGTTTCAATGAAGGGTGGAAGCCAAAAGGATGAAGGAAGAGCTAAGCCTTTAGGTTTCAAAATCAAACTTGAGATGAGAGTTTCATACTAGTGGATTTGATATATATATATATATATATTTATATTTATATTTATATTTATTAGATGGGCTAACTCACAAGTTATACGAGCTTACTAGTTTAATTGGCAAGTCAGGGGAGGAATGCTAGAATGATCTTACTAAAAAAATTTTCCAAGTAATGGGTCAATCCAACCTATCAATTTGGTAGGTTAAACAAGTGAAACCCACTAGGTTGACCTATTTTGATAGCTCTAAAAATAACTAATTTTTTGGCAACAAGTCATGTTGTATATAATTGTGATTCTAACATATTCAATCAAATCGAGATACCAAATGTAGTAATAAAACCGAATATAAAGTTGGTGATATACAATAGCAATCATGGTATCTTATTATATGAATGTCTATTCAATTAATTTATAGATTTTTTTATAGGGTAATTGATGACTCTAACTTATGGTACAAGGTTTTTCATCTTGAGGATTTGTAATCCTTATATTGCCCAATGTATATGGTTAGTGATTTCATCATACTATGTTGATAAAGATAGTAGACATTGTATATTCTATGTCCATATCACAAGCAACCCAATCAAGTTATTTGCTAGATTTCCTATAGATGGCTTATATTGGTTTCAATGCATTTCAAGATTCATGGAGTCTTTTGCTTAAGTCAACTACTAAATTGTATCTCATTACTTCTATTGTTCTATTCTATTTTGCAAACATGTTTCAATATTTTGATTATGTTTGTCTTTAGTTTTATTGCATATATTTGAACTATGTAATATATCTTACAATTGTCTTTAGAAGTTTTAAGTTTTACTCTACTACAATGCAATTTACACGTTATAATTTATTTGTTCTTATCATATACCATCATGATGTTGAGGTACAAATGAAAACTTTGTCAGAACATTCATGACAACTTTGTCAAAACTAACATTTTGCTGCAAGTATCTTTGTAGTGTAGTCAATCCCTTCAACAAGAAGGTCTCTTGACTTAAAGTAATGTTTCAAGGAGTAAAAGCCTAATTAACTTCTAAAAAGCTAGGTTACGAGAAGATGGAGACTCATCAAGGTGAGATTTTTTACATATGTACACATATATAGACATATATAAACATAACATCTATATGAGTTATTTGTGTTACAAAAATAACAACGTTTAAACATAATATTTAATCAAAGCTTGTACATTTGTACTGGTCACATTACTACTTTATATTAAAATATTCTAAACTACGCTATCATCTTACACTTAGTCATCCTCCACTAACTATTCTCATTCATTTTTGGTCAAATAACCCCCATTATCTCATCTCATTTCATTGTTCTTGCTTGGCCAAATATAGAGAGACAAAAGAGTGAAAGGTGAAAGGCAAAACTCCATTGATGAAGAAGGGAGTTTACATTGCCATTTTTCTCGCTCCATTGCATTAGTGAGTAAAGATGGTCTTGTAGCTTTCCAATGAGCTAATTATTATAAAGATTGGTTAATGTTGTAAGAAGAGAGGAAATTTTGAGAAGAAGCTGGAAGCCATTTTTGGAAAAGAAAAGGAAGGAAAATTAAGGTAATAACTTTTCCATTTAGGATCTGTATTTTAGTTGGTTATCCATGCTTAAAATCCTCTTCCATGTTTCCTTTAAAAGCTAAGAAAAGAAAAGAAAGAGAAGGAAGAGATTTGGTTAAGAAAAAGAAAGAAGAGAAAGCTCTTTAGGTAACCTTTTTACCAAAGTTGCTTTAGGAAAATTTTGGAAAGCTTAACTTGTTATTGTTTACCTTAAGAAAACAAGGAATTATTATATGAAGTTTATGTAATATTTGTAACACCATATCTGTAACAACCAGAAAAAAAAAGAGACCAAAGAAAAGAGAGAAGCTGAAAATTTTTAAAGTATTAAAATTTTCTAAGTCTGCTAGCTATAGCGAGAAATGGCCTAGCTATAGCGAATGTACCTGTTCGCTATAGCGAGAAAGGGTCTAGTTATAGCAAGAATGCCTTTTCGCTATAGCAAAAATGCTTCTAGCTATAGCGAGTGTGGGCATCCCATACAAAAACTAGAGGATTTCTCAAAATAGCGCGCGCCGTAGCAAAAACAGGGGTCTAAGACTGATACGTGCTCGCTGTAGCGAGGGTAATTCTTTGCTATAGCAAGGGTTAGTCTAGAAAAACGTAAAAAAAGAGAATTTGACTTCTTAAAGCATCCAAATCCATTCCTTTTTCTTTTAACCGACCTAAACTTCATCCAAGGAAGAGAAAAAGGCTTAAGAGAGAGAGGAAAACTAGGAGAAACTAAGAGAGAAGGAGGGAAGCTAAGGAAGAAAGGTAAGAACCTTTAAAGATCTTCATGCTTCTTCTTCTTGATTTTATTCTTCTCCATCTAAGCTCCCTTTCTATGGGTTGTTGAGTAAGAAAGCTTTGTTCTGACCTAGAGTAAGCAAGAGATCCTTGAAAGAGAGTGTGATAAGGTAAAAAATGTAAAGAAAGGAGAAGAAGAGTTGGTGAAATTCTAGAAAAAGAGATAACTCCTAATTTCTTACATATTTTCTAGGGTTTGCCTTGATAAAGAGCCCTCTAGCTTTGTGAATAATTGTTGAGTTATGAGAGAGTAATTTCATGCTCTTTGTTGTGTCTAGGCCCAAGAGAATAAACTCCATCTAGTTGTGATTGTGAGACCAAGAAGGGAGAAGAAAAATTGAAAGGGAAGGCTTGTGTTGGCTTATAAGGTAGCTCTCCACTCTTTCTTATTGCATTCTTGGATGTATATAGTCATTGTATGCTTGTGTAAGTGCTTGTTGTGTGAGACATGCCATATGTTATTGCCTTGATGCATTGGTACCAATATGCTTGCGTTTTGAGTTGTGAAAATTGCTCGAATGAGGTAATGCCAAAAGTCCTTTGAGATGGGTGAGGTGAAGCCAAAAAGTCCCTAAACCAAGGGTGAGGCCAATCCAAAAGTCCCAAAAACTCGGGTAAGGCTAGACTAAAAGTCCCTAGAGCTTATTCTTGGCATTGATATGATATTCATGGCATGAAAATCATGTGTTGTGTAATTGTGAATAGTTTGTATGCTTTGATTTGTTTATATGCCTTGATTGCTTCCTTGAATAAGTGTATGAGCTATTGAGATTCCATGAATCTCACCCCCTTCCCTCTCCTATCTTAACATATTAGGTGGCGCTTAAGGAGATCAAAGTGCACACCAAGGAGCCTAGTTGAGCATGCTTAGGGAGTTGTATAGCTATTTTAGTTATTTTGATATAAAGAGGTGCCAAAATGAATATGAACCTATTATTTTTGAGATACAAATGCTTAAGCAAGTGTAAAAGTATATATGAATGATGTATGAACTATGTATAGAGTCAAAGCAATGAAATTATGAGATTTGGCTCCTTTGTGGCTTATTTGTAGTAGTGTATTTTTGCCTGTAGCATAGTGAGTTTGAGATGTATGATGATATGAACCACTTGGGCCTTTCATATATGCTATGTATATACTTTAAAACTTGCCCAAGAGGTGCTAGAACATGTAGGAGGCCATTTGAACCCACTTTGAACCCTTTATGGTGTCAAAACCGCCAAATTTGAGAGCTCTATCAAAGTATGACCAAATGAACTCTTCTTGATATGAAATTTGGCATGCCTTTAGAGCTTGTTAAGAGCTTCTTAAGGAGCTAAAGTAGGTAATATTTTGAGGTCTAAGAAATATTTGGAAAATTGTTGAAGTTGGAGAATTTTCTGGTCTTGGTTATTGTATAGTGCAAATAGGTCTGAAAATGAATCTGTGTCATTCATGCACCAAATGGTGCCCGATTGTCATGATATTTTATGGGTATAAATTAGATATCTACAGTGACCTATACCAACTAGAAGCACCTCAATCGGAGGTCTCTAGAGGGAGAAATGACTTTCTAAAGTATGTGTCAGTATTAGGGAAGCCATCTAACCTTTGTTATTGTTCCATCAGTTTTCGAGGTCCAAAGGCTACTGAAATGATATGAACTTTTTTTCCCCTCTAGCTAACATTTTTATCTTTCCAAATTTATATAGTTTTCTTAGATTGGATTTTTGTGGAATTAGTTATGAATTTTTGAAATTTATTATAACAAGCTACATCAATACCAGGGACAGCTAGACCTCTGTTTCTTTTTTGATGTCAAACATGGTCCAAAAGCTGAGATTGTGGTTTGGAATTATTTTTAGTGTAAATTTAACACTTAGATATTTTTAGAAATCTATGGTTTGCTTAATTCTCAATTTTCTAGAATTAGTTATGATTTTTCAAATTTAGGGCCAAAAATTTGACTTTTGAGCCCATTTGAGAAATTGCATTTTCTTGGTTTTTGGCTCCATATCCATGGTTTATGGGTTGTTTTATGCTATTTATGAGTTGGATAAATGAAGTTTGAGTAAAGAATGTGAATGATGGGTTCACAGGACCCACGGAGCAAAATATGAGCAGTTAAACCCCTTAAAGTATTAAAATACCACGATTTTTATCCTTTTTATTGAAAATCATATGCAATCAAGCTAAGAGGGAGATTAATTGAGGTTAAGACATTATGGTATTACAATATCTATATAGCTCTTAACTTATGGCATACTTGGCATATGATACATATATGCATGAAACTAGTACTTTTGTCGAGGTATTTTGCGTAATTGAAAGCCCATTTAGTTCATTCTTGGGCTTAGGAACCAGGTGGGCATGCCAATTCCATTATCCAATCATAACATATCCATTCATATCAGAAACATCACAAATTAATGCACAAAGCTCAGATTTTGAACTATACATCACAATATCATAATTTTGCTCTCAGGTTGCAGGGCCAATTTTTTTATATGAACTTTGGAAATCATAACTAATTCTAGAAAAATTGAAATCATGCATGCTATAGCATTTTGAAAAGTTCTAGATGTCAAATAACTAATAAACATAATTCTCGACTAAGACAATCATATCTGGCCCTTGAATATTAATAGAATAGTAACTTGGGTCGTGCTCTCAAACTTATGCAGACCCTGAGATTAAAAAATCTATAACTCTCTATATACTAATCCAAATTAAGTGCTCACAACTATGGAAAGCTTATGATATCTAATTTATTCTTGTAAGATTTCATGAGTATTAAATTTCATTTGACTAATGAGTGACACAGGAATACAAACTGACCATATGAATAGTATCATTGACAGTTTCTGCACAATTTAACCAACTTTAAAAAATCATAATAAGTTCTCTAGAGCTCCAAATTGAGTGCTCTTTAACTCGGTGAAAAGCTTTAGATGAGACCTATTTGTTTGCTAAATTTCATGCAAAACTCATCCATTTAATCATACTTTGGTTCAACTTAAGAAAATGGTCAATTTGAAGTCCATAAAGGGATAAAAACGCACCAAATAGTCTTCTACTCAATCCACAATCATTTGAGCATGTCCAAAAGCATAAACATAGTCTATAAGAGAATCCCAAATGGTTCAAATCATCATGCATCTCAAAACCACCATCTTAGTTACTAACTACACATCTACATCATAGGCCTAGGATGTCAAATTCTCACATAAGCAAACATTTAACTTCAAATCCCATTCATACATGTTCATTACATACATTTACACTTATACATTTACATCTCATATACATCATAGAATTACAACCTTTGACATTAAATTATATTAACAGCCATTCTATTGTCAAAGTATTGCTAATCATGCTTCTTGGCTCCCATTTTTGCTTCCTTGATCTTCACTTATACATGGTTAAACATAGGTGGGGGAAGAGTGAGATTCAAAGAATCCCAATAGCTCTTCACCCTTTTAAACATATATAAAGGATGCATTTATATGTCAAAGAATGCATGCATGTCCTAAAAGCTTCTCATGAACATACATAATTCAATTTCCTCATCATGTGAACTCATACATATCAATATAGGCTCTAAAAGGTGTTGGTCTACCCTCATCCAATTTTCTTAGGACTTTTAGATTTACCTCACCCACTTTCAAGGTATAATACCTTAACTTCCTAACTCTTCCATAATGGTTACATAGGCTATCCCAACTTACGTTATGCATTTTGGAACACATTTGCAAGAAAGCATGTACTTTATATATGAGTAATAGTGTGATTAGGAAGCCATATACATGATTTATGGCTTTAAGAACCACGTCAACTCATCAATATTATTTTCTATCTATAACATATCCATTCAAGTCATAAATATCACAACTTATCTCATAAATCATGGATTTAGAACCAAAATGGAAAAACAACCATAATTGCTTTCGGGTTTGTTGTCACAAGTTTCTGATATGAACTTACTAATTCTAGAAAAATTAAAATCATGCCTATATAGCTTTTTAGAAAACTCTGAATTTTAACTAATGACTAAAAATAGTTTTAAACTAAGATAGAAGTATTTAGCCTATGAAAAATAATAGAATAATAACTCAGTCATGCCTCAAATAGCTCTAGGACCTATAATTTTAAAATTTTGGTTCTCCCTCTACAGAGTTCCAAATAAGATGATCTCAGTGGGTATCAAAATATTATGATGTCTAATTTATACCTATAAGATTTCATGAGCATTAGACTTCATTTGTCCCATATGTTACATAGAGAAGCAAACTAACCATATGAATAATGCACATACCATTTCTACATAATTTGGCCAAATTTGAAAAATCATAATAAATTCTTTAGAGCTCCAAATTGAGTGTTCTTTAGCTCTATGAAAAGATCTAGATGAGATCTACTTGTTGGCAAAATTTCATCCAAAAACTCATCCATTTGGTCAGACCTTGGTTCAACTCAAGAATTGGTCAATTTTGAAGTCCAAAATGGGATAACAAGGCACCAAATGCTCTTCTCATATTTTCATAACCACTTGAGCAAGTCTAAAAGCATAATTACAACATATAAAAGCATGCCAAAAGATCCAAATCATCATAAAGCTCATTTTTACCTTGCCACTTGCAATCATGCACATGACACAAAGGCAAATGAGTGGCAAAAACTCACACATTCAATCATTTGGCTTCCACATTGATACATATATCATATTTACATATATTTGGACATGTTCAATGGTCTACATCATATATACATCACATGGTTACAATTCTTGACATCAAAATGAAAATAAAAAGCCTATTTCTTTATCCTTTTGTCAAAGTCTTGCTTCTCAAGGTTGTTGGCTCCCATTTCTTGATCCACTTAACTCATTTATACATGTTTAGACATTTGTGGGAGAAGAGTGTGATTCAAAGAATCCCAATAGCTCTTAATCCTTTCAAACATACATAATAGATGCAAATTCATATCAAAGAATGCATGCATGATATTCTTGATATTCAAGCTACTAGTGAATATGCATAAATCATTTTCCTTGTCATACAAACTCATACATAGCAAATATAGATCGAACATTCAAGGGACTTTTGAATTTGCCTCACCCACTTTCATGGGACTTTTGACTTAGCCTTACTCTTCTTAAGACTTTTGGTTTTGTTTCACCCATTCTTAAGGACTTTTGGCTCATCCTCACCCATGCTAAGGGACTTTTGGCATAACCAAACCCATTCAAACCATATTGCATGAATAAATATCTTTTAAGAAATATAATAGTACCATACATGTAAGCAATGGCTAGAAATACATTTCATAAATCAAACATTCACACAAGTACTCAAAGACAAGCAAACATCCAAGCCATGCATGTGAGAAATGTTAGAGAGTTACCTTGAAGTAAGATTCACACACTTTTCTCTTTGATTATTCTTCCCCTCTCTCAGCCACACACTTGCAACTAGGTAGAGCTTATTTTTTTGGCCTAGACATATCAAATGGGACATAATTATATCATTAAAGTAAGCTCTAACATCACACACACTCTATGTAAGGCTACTTCCTCATATGGCTTCATTATGCTTCCATATAAGGCATAATGAAGTAACTATTGGAATTCATGATCTTAGCTCCCATTTCTCATTCAATCTAAGTCTCAATTCCATTTAGACTTCTTGGAATCATCATAAATTTATTTTAAGGAGCCTAGATATAAGTTATTTCTTTATGTCTCATTATGGAACTTACATCTCCATCTCACCAACCAAGCTTTTTAAATTTATTCCAATGCTTCCTTTAATATTTGCTAGTCATATTTAGTCTCTTTCTAACCTTAGAAAAATTTAAACTCTCCTTAGGTGCCCATGGTGGTCTTGGCCTAGACATGGACATGGAAGAAGACCCATAGAGTTTACTTCACTTTCTCTAGAGAGTTGGCATATGCAAGGTTTCCTAGGTGTCTTGAGAATCCATATATACTTTTAGACAACTAAAATTACCACTAGGAAGTTTCATACATATCATGGTGCAACAAAACCTTTAGGTTTTGGTAACTTGTTTTCTAATGCTTCTCTTTAGAATTTCTTGTCATATACTTGTTTCTCATACTCTAAAACCTAGGTTTCTTGCTTGGTTTTGATTAGAACTCACTCCCTCTTATATATTCTATACTTGTCTAAAATACACCTAAGAAGGAATAACAAGGAGGAAGCAACAAAAGCATGATTCATACCTTAGTTCTTAGCCTTTTAAAGTGCCTTTTTTTTTTTTGCTTCAAGCTTCTCTTTCAATTTCTAATCTCCCTTACTAAACCAAACCCAAAATAATCCCAAATTAAACACTAAAAACATAGGAAGAAAGAGGAGAAGGAGGAGAACAAAGTTAGTGAAGGAAGGAGCATGAAATTTTAAAGTTTTCTTACCTTTTTAGTAAGTTTTTTCCCTCCTCCTTGGCCCCCTTCTTATGCACCTTTCTCAACTGGTTTTCCTCTGGTTTGGATAGAATTTAGGTTAGTTAGAATGAGGGGAAGGAGAAGGATGTGGTATATATAGCAAGGGGACTCATTAAGTGCTTTGTCAAAATTTCAATTTTGTCCTCTTTCTTGGTTCCTTCCATTTAAGTTCATTTTAACCTCTTTTTGAGAATCATCTTTTCCATAGGTTCTCTAACTTATAAAATGACTTTAATTTTACTCAAATTGGATTTAAACCTTTCTGAACGAATCAGTTAAATTTTAAGTCAATTAACATTCTAAAACATAAACCGGAGGCGTTTAAACCATTATAGGGGTTCTTATAATTTTTAGGGCCTTTAAAAATCTTGAAAAACTCAATTTTTTTATTTAAAGATCCCTCCTTTGAGTTTTCTAAAAAATACCCAAATTTGTGAAAATACCACTACCTTTCATCTTATTTTATTTAGCTACTTCGGTTTCGATTTCTGGGCATCTTAAGCCTTGGATCCTTATTTTTTATTATTTAAAATTTTACCCTAATTTTATTTGGCCTCAAATCTTTCTATTTAGAGGAGTTTCTTTTATATTTGGCCTATTTTTAATAGTTTTAAGAAAACCAGGCATTACACAAGGAACTTTTGACTTAATCTCACTCTTCTTGAGACTTTTAGCTTTGTCTCACCCATTCCTTAGGACTTTTGGCTCATCTTCACCCATTATAAGGGACTTTTGGTATAACCATACCCATTCAAGCCATTTTACATTCAAAAACATATTTTAAGAAGCATAATGGTACCATAGCAAGTAATCAATGGCTAAGAACATATCTTATAGTTCAAATATACACACAAGCATCCAATGACAAGCAACATCCAAGGAATGCATGCAAAAAAGGTTAGAGAGCTACCTTGTATCAAGAATCACACACTTTTTCCTTTATTCATTCTTTCCCCTTTTTAGCCACACACTTGCACTTAGGAGAACCTTGATTTACTTGGCCTAGGCACATCAAATAAGACACAACTCAATCATTGGAACCAATTTTAGCCTTACATAAACCCTATGCATGCTTACTTTGTCTAATGCACCAATATAGTTCCATAAAAGGGCAAAATGAAGCAACCCATAGAATTTATGATTTGGCTCCAGTTTCTCATGCAATCTAAGTCTTTTGGCTCCATTTAGACTCATTAGAGTCATCATAAGTTCAATTCAAGAAGCCAAATACTAGGTTACTTCTTTATGTCTATAAAAGGGCCTAAACTTCCATCTCATTAACCATAGTTTCTAAATTCAAACCAATGCTTTCTTTGGTGTTTCTAGCTCATATCTAGGCTATGTCTACCCTTAGAATAAATTAAAAATCTCCCTAGATCCTTTTCCTCTTCCTTGGTCGAAACATACACACCTTGGAGCCATGGGGTTTTGTTTGTTGTCTTAGGGAATTAGCCACTTATGCAACTTCCTAAATGTCTTAAGAGCTCATTCCTACCCTTAAATAAGCTATACAACCCTCAGAAAGTTTCAAAATTTAACATGCATATTAAAATCCCCAAGTAAAACAACTTGCATTTCAAGGCATTTCTTTTACTTCCTATTGCATATTCCTACTCCTCATACTTCAAAACCCTCCTTTCTACCTTCCTGAGACTAGAAATTATTCCTTCTTATATGGGCCTTGAGCTAGACGAAAAGTGTACAAGGAGAACAAGCAAGGAGAAGCATGAGAGACCATGATGTCTTACCTTGATTTCAAGCCTTGTTTAAGTGGCTTTCCTTTGCTTCTAACTTCTCCCTCAATTCCTTTCTTCTTTCTACTGAACTATCCATGAAACATCTTCAAATCAATCACCAAAATCAAAGGAAAAGAGAGGAGAAAGAGGGGAAGAACATTGGTGAAGGAGAAGACATGAAAAAGCATGAAAATCTTACACTTTTTGCCTTGAATCTTCTTTTCCTTAGTCCCTTGCTTGGTGCGCTACTCAAGACTCTCTTAGAATCTATTTAAACTAGAATCAAGTTGGTGGTGAGGGCTGGAGTAGAAGAGGATGTGTTTTAAGAAGTCAAAAGATCCACTTTTACAACTTTTCAAATTTACAATTTAGTCCCTCTTATTGATTTTGTCCATTTGGTCTCATTTCAACTCCTTTTTGAGAATTTTTTTTCCATCATAAAATTTAGGTCCACTAACTTATAAAATATCTTTTGTTTCATTCAAATTGGATTTAAAATTATTTCAAATGATTTGATCAAAGTCTTAGTCAACCTATAGTCAAAATCACTCACTGAAAGGGTTTTAACTATTCTAAAGGTTTCTATAATTTTTTGGGCCTTTGAAAATCCTGAGAAACTCAATTTTTTCATTTAAAAATGCCTCCTTTGAGTTTTCAAAAAAGTGCCCAAATTTACGAAAATGCCACTGCATATTAGTCAAATTTTGTTTAGGTATTCTGGCTCCATTTTCAGGGCACTTTTGGCCTTGTATTCTCATTCTTTAATGTCTTGGTCATTACTCCAATTTTGTTTGGCTTCAATTCTTCCCATTTAGGGGAATTCTTTTTATAACTAATTAGTTTTAGGCCATTTACGAAGGAATCAAGTGTTACAATATTTATGGCTAAATTAATGCTAGGTAAATTGCCTTAGAGATGTAGATTTTATTATAGGATGCTTATAAAGTGTTATGACCTAATTAAGGATTGGCAAACTGTGAGGAAGATGAATTTTAGGTGGTTTAAGTTTGTAATTTAGTTAACGTTAATTGAAAAAGAGATTAGACTAGCAAATTGCATTAAAAGGCTAAACCATAATGTTAACAAGATAGTAACTCGGAATTAGAAGAATGGACAAACTATAGGAATGAATATGAGGTAGAAGTAGGAAGATAGTTGCTAAATAGCCTAAATTGTGTTGGTAAAATTATTTAGGCAACCTAGCAATTGGGAAGACCCACATTTCAGTAGCCTTATAAAGAAAAGGAAGTAAGCCACAAAAGTAGAAGGTAGTTAATATTAATTCTTGTATGTATTACATTTAAATTGAATTGGTCTTATTGAATGATTTGAGTTGCTATATGTGTGAATTTGGATATGTATGATTGTGTTGAGTATGTAGTACCACGGGAGAGATCCATCTCATTGCAATAGAAAAGTCTAGTCATAATATGTATGAGAATGATGTCATAGGAGAACTCCTCCCAAGTTGTTGGCTATCAACCAAGAGTATAATAATTGCAAGTATGTGATTGCAATTAAAGAGAGACCAAATTCATAACCTATAGAGAAGTTCACATATAGTCATATTACTGAGTCATATGATATGTATATAATGCATAAGTGCAATGTTTTATACTATATACTGAGATACTATACCTCACTTTTCGCTAGCCAACTTTTTAGGTGAAAGTATAAGAACCAACAAAGAAAAAAAGACAATAAGTTAGGACTATCTTCTTAGTGGTTGTCATTTTGTCAAATGATGTATAATAAAGTTTAAACATTTATAACAATATGTTTAAAGATGGTTAGTATGCTCATCTTGGCTGTGGATCATTTTGTATGTATATAAAAGTTGTTGATGGATTAACATTTGTACAATCCTGAAATGGTTAGATGAACAAGGCACTTAAATGATAATGTAGTGGTTGGAATCTTTTATAGCTTGTACTTAGTATATATGTCATTACGTGGGAAGAATTCCATGTGGAAATATTATGGTTAAGTGTGACACCTTAACCTCTAGCTCATACCCAACATGCCCTCTTACTCTTGTACAGATGCGGAACTCACAAAGGAGATAATTTCTCTACCTTATGCTTCTTTCTCTATGGCACTATGTGTGGGTAGAGATCCACTTTGAAGTAACATGGACCGGTTAAGCTCTCTCAATGCTTCCTCATGCTCAATTACACTATTGAGACTTATTTCAATCCCAACTATATGCTTCAAACTTATGGAAAGCAAAAAGGGATTGGAGACATGCATTTTCGCTATGGGCAGATTTTGCTTCATTTCTGAGCTAACTTTGAAAATTCATAACTAAATGCAAAAAAATCGTATCTGCATGATCTGGGTCAGTCTAGAAAGCTTGAGACATCTACTTCATGCTAAAAATAAGTAGAAGTCTCATTATCTCACATACTATGCGTTTGACATCAAAATCGTTCACTGGTCAGAGGGGGCTTCTTTGCTGTCACAGTTTACTGATATGGACTTTGAAAATGTATAACTAATTCCAAAAAAATCCAATGCTCATAAACTCTATCTCTATGGAAAGATGTGGATGTTAGCTAGAGGAAAAAAATATCTCCAAATCAGTTCACCTAGCCAATTTCCCGAAAACCGATGAAACAGTATCTTGGGTCTGGTTGGGTGTCTGATTCTGGGCAGGAACTTCGAAATTGCATAACTTTCCAGTTCCTACAAGTCACTATGACCATCTAGCTTCTGTGTATAAAATTTCGTAGCCATCGGACTATGTTTGCCCCTCAGATGACACGTTTCTCAAACTGACCAAGTGAACAGTGATTTCTGAAATCCGAAATTCTGATGTCAACTTTGAAAAATCATAGAAAATGCTATAGACCTCTAAATGACATGAACTCTAGCTTCCCAGAAAGCTCTAAACATAATCTAGCTACATGTCAAATCTCATAGCTAGAAGAGGTCATATGGCTATTCTATGACATCATGTGCAAAATGGCCCTTTTTTGGCCAAAAGTGTGGCTAATGGGGTCCAATCTTAAGTTTTCTACTTCTATGACTCTTTGAGCACATGAGAAAGTATCTTTAGGAGCCATCAATCATGCCTCAAGTGTCTCATAACTTAGATTGGGGAAACCCACTACCCCATGCCCACTTATGCACCCATATATACTAGGCTATCATTGATCATTTCTCATTCAACCATGCTCTTTCATTCATCATAAATCTCATTCTCATGCATTCATCATTAATATATACATGGTTTTACAAAAACTATGAGGAACTACATCATATACATCATTGCTTTACATTTACATCTCATATACAATGTATTACAAAAGTCTTTACACTCTTCATTAGCTTCTATCCCTAGCTTCATGCTTGGTGGTGGTTGCTCCCATTTCTAATCTCACTTGGCCCACCTGGCATGGTTGGATGGTGGAGAGGGAGGGTGAGATTCGGAGAATCTCAGTAGTTCAACTCTCATTCAAACATATATATATTGCATGCAACAAGTCTCATGATGCATGTACGGCATGTTAGCATGTAAAAACCATGATGAAAACATTTAAAACATATGAAATGGCCATGCATAACATTCAAGAGCTTGCTAAGTACTCGGATCGGCTTCACCCATTCCCTTGTGACTTTTGGATTTGCCTTCCCATACTTTAGAGGTCCTTAGACTCAACCCTTACTCTTTGGGAGTCAACCTCACTTTTGGGAGACCTTTTTCTCTTGTCTCAACCAACTTAGGGCTTCGGCTCATCCTCACCTTGGCTATAGGGTTATTGGCTTTTCCATTTCCTCAAGCAAACCAAACAATCATTTAAAACATCATCTCAATCATAACACATAATCATGCTAATACACTTCTCATAGCTCATATTATTCATACACACAAGCAAAACAATGTAAACACACAATTATGCATGAGAGAAAGTGGAGAGAACTACCTTGCTGGCTATTCGCTACTTGCTCTTACACTTGACTCCTCCCTTGTTGGTTTCACAACAACTTCTAGATGGGAGAGCTTCTCTTGAGCCTAACCACACAAAAGCATGGAATCAAGACCTCAATACTCAATTCTTAAGCTAGGGATCACTTCTACTCATCTCTACTGAGCTTCTCACTCTAGGTCTTTTCCTCTCACTAGGGTCCATTAGCTATCCTCTCTCTTTTCTCAACTCTTAAACTCTTAAGAAAGGGAAAAGCAAGATAGAGAAGACTCTATACTTCTAATCTCTCTCAAGAATGCTTTCCCACTCTCTCTCCTTTGAACCAGACTCAAAACCTAACCATTTCTATCATCTAAACCGTAGGAAAGAGGGAAAAAGAGGAGAAGGGCAACATACTAAGAGGAAGTCATGAGAATCCTTACCTTTCTTGTACTTTCCTCTTCTCTTCAGCTTCTTTCTCTCTCCTCCGCCCTTTGCTCTCTCCTAAGATGAGTTTGAGTCGGTTAGAAGAAGAAAGAAGAGATTTGGAAGCTTTTAAAAAGTCAAATTCTCTTTTTCTCGCTTTTCTGGACTGCTCTTACTATAGCGAGTTAGTGCCCTCGCTACGGCAAGCTCGTGTCTGTTCCAGACTTTTGCCTTCGCTATGGCATCGCTACGGCGAGATCGTGTCTATTCTCGACCTTCGCTATGGCATCGCTATGGCGAGATCGTGTCTGTTCCAGACCTCTACCTTCGCTATGGCGTCGCTACAGCGAGCAACTCCCTGGTCTCTATATGGAATGCCACACTCGCTATAGCTAGGAACAATTTCGCTACGGCGAGCAACTCACTGGTTTCTATATGGAATGCCACACTCGCTATAGCTAGGAACATCTTCGCTATTGCGAGGAGGCATTCTCGCTATGGCGATTCCATTTCTCGCTATGGCGAGAAGACTTAGAAAATTCTCAGCTCTTCGAAAATTTTCCAGTTTTCTCTTTTCTTTTTCTTTTCTCATTTCTTTTCTATTTTCTTTTTCTGGGTTGTTACATTAAGTAGATGTATAAATTATGTAAAGTTAATGGAAAGATTGTGTTGTTAAGGTAAGGACAAATTTGGACTACATGTAAATAGTTTGGTAAACTAGGTAGCAAATGACCTCTGTTTATCTTAAAATTTTTATAGCACTTAGAAGAGACATATAGCATATACTTTGTAAAATTTCATTACAATTGGTTATGGATAACTAGGTAAATATGCTTGCACTAGTTACTGAAATAGGGTAGTTTAGAAGACATAATGTTATAATTTTATTTTTAATATAACAACAAAAGTAATTAAGTAATTTTATGTTTTAGTTTTAGAGTCAAAACTTTTATCTTTTATCTGTAAAATTTAGTTTATTTTCTTTATCACTTGATATATCTATCTTATCATATTAAAGAAAATAAAGATAATTATTACTTTGAAATATCTCATCTTTAAAATAAAAGCACTTGTACTCAAACTAGTATAAACAAATACTTGTTAAAACTGAAAAATATAAATTCTTCCTGACAAACTAGACAGTCTAATCATGGACCAATTCTGTCAACAAATATTGTAGAAGGGGTAATTTAAATATGCAAAAACGCGTGCGTCGAAGGCGCGCGTACAATGAGCCGAATGTCATTTTTAGAACAAAAATATGTCGGGTGAGGTCAGTGTAATTCATGTTGTTTCTTATTTTCTATTATTATTTCTAACGCGGTCCTCTCATCCCAACGTCCCGGTCCCACCAGTCGACCATTCTTTCTGCCTGCGTGCGCGGAGCCGGAGCTTCCTTCCCCCCACGTCTTCCAAATGGCTCAAAATTCCTTCAAGGGGACCCCACAGCACTTCTTTTTCTCCTGCATTCAAATCCCATTTCTCCACTTAAACCCACAAATCCCATTTCTCATTCCTTCACAAGATCTCCTGATAGTGTCATTCCCTGAAGGTGCATCCCATTCTTGAGATTCACTCTCTGCTCCATTCTCCTTTAGCTTTGTTTCCTTTTTCTGTTACTCCAGCATGGCTATGTCTAGGACGAGCGCAAAGAAGTTGTGGGTGGCCCTTTGGTTACCTGTTGTTTTGAGCTTGAACTTCAGTGTGCTCCAGGGCCAAGAAGTGAATGACTACGACCAAATCGATAACCCAGCTGTTCTTCCCC
Source organism: Erythrophleum ivorense (assembly GCA_026724425.1). Lineage (NCBI taxonomy): Eukaryota > Viridiplantae > Streptophyta > Magnoliopsida > Fabales > Fabaceae > Erythrophleum > Erythrophleum ivorense. The sequence goes on from JAIUCV010000008.1 coordinate 24,539,423, forward strand.
TTATTACTCCGCTTGTGTATCGTCAGATTTCCAATTTGACGTCAGTTCTAAGTCAGGATATCAGCAGCCACTCCAGTTTCTGCGTCAAAGATCCGTGAGTGTTTTGCTTCCTTTTTCAGTTCGCCCATCTCTTGTGATAAATGGTAGTGTCCCGCGTGTGCAGAGCTGTACCGTATCATTTTAGGTGGGATGCAAAAAAGACCCAGCTTAGACACGTAGTCCGTGGATTGGGATCCTCTGAAGTTTTAGTGAAGTTTACGCTGTTTGGAGTGAGAAAGACACAATGATGTAAGACCCACATTCAAGAAATGAGCGGGGTTTATTTATTAAGTGGTGAATCCTATTGTGTCTTTCATTATGCCAAATTTATATGGAGTAAATTTCTCTAGAACTTCAGTGGATCCCAATCCGTAGTTCAAAGAGTTCAGTCTGAGTAAATTTTGGGTCTCTCAAGAAGTTGAATTTTTCACCATTAAATTTACCTTGAGACTCTCGCATAATAAGTCATTGGTTAAATTATAAATTATAAAAAGATAAAATGTGTATCTCCATAGTGAGAGCTCTCAATCTCGAGAGGTCAAGCTCTCCACTCTCCATAGAATCCCTTGGGTGTTAGGCATTTGGATGCTCATTGTCATGAGAATTAAAATCATTGCTTTTGTAGTTTTCTTTTATTTTTCCATCTTTTAACTTTTGCGTGCATGGAATAAATTAGTTACAGAAGGTCAAATATTGTTTCATAATAGTTGAAGTTCGGGCTAATGACCTGTTATTAATGTAAAATAAAATTGATGTTAAACCAAATCCTTCGAAAGTTCTCCTTCCGTTAGATATTATGCGTCAAATGTTTCAAACTTATTATCTTATTTTTCTAGTTCATGACAAGGAACTCAAAGGGATGTAATCATGTAAAGCTGTAAACTTCCGATTGAGCATGGATTGTACTTTTTTTCGACATTCAAGAAGCTGTAAATCCCCATAATTAATCATGAACGAATTATGAGCCATGGCACCTTTCAGTTAAGGTAAAACAAAAGAAAAAACAAGCAATTTTAATTTTATTATGTAATATACAAATTAAATCAAAAGCTGATAACACTATAGTTTGGTGATGCATACCCCCCACTTGAACACAAAATTTACTTTTTGTTAAAGCAATTTCTTCTTGTCTTACTGAGAGCTTGAAGCCCAAATTTCTTATATTAGGGAATCTGACTGGAACCTAGCCTTTAATTTTTCATCTGACTTGGACTTCTTGGCTTCTTGCATTCGGAAGACTAAAGGTATAAACACTGACAATTAAAAAGAAAATGATACCGTTGATCCATTTTGTTTCTTAAAAAAATACAGGAAAAAAAAAACAATTCCTAGGCTTTTTTTTTTTAATTTCCTTCATTTTCCTCTATTCTGTTTCCCTGCAACCAAAATTGGACATGTTAACTTTTTGATTAGAAATTCTGAATTTCTTGATGTGTTCATGTTCATTGTTCATAGATCTAATAGCACAGAAATTTCGGTGAGGTACTGCTAGCTTAATGCACTGTGAGGATGGGAATTATGGAAAAATTGGGATATACTGTGGGTGTTAGAGATAAATATTACTTTTTATTTGATTTACGGTTGAGATGTTTGTAAAAAGTGTAGATTCAAGGATATATTGATGCTGAAGATTTTGAGAGTAAGAAAAACAGAGGACAGCAAGGGAGACTAAATAATTCATTGTATATTCCAAACAGCCAAGAGCTACAGTTATAAAGGGAGAGAAGGAGATAAATCCCCTAATCAATGCCCAATACACAGAAAAGGAAATCAAGCAGAATAGTTTTGCTCATAAATACAGATTTGACCGTTAGAAGTAGCAAAGAAGGAAATAAAAACTGATAAGGAGAAATTTAGCAAATTAGTAACAACAAACACATGGTAAAAACAATGATTCACCAATACTCCCCTTCAAGTTGGGGAATAGATATCTAGCATACCTAGCTTGCCTGTAAGGTCCTCAAACTTCACCCTAGGTAGAGCCTTGGTGAGGATGTCAGCTGTTTGATCTTAAGAAGAAACATAATTCTAGAATACTAGTATCAAGCTTCTCTTTAATGAAGTACCTGTCAATCTCAACATGCTTTATGCGGTCATGAAGAACAAGATTCTTGGTGATGCTAATAGTTGCCAAATTGTCACAAAAAGCTTTCGTAGGGGTCATGACTGGTATCCTTATTTCATTCATCAGTCTCTTGAATCATAGGACTTCACATATCCCATGAGCTAAAGCTCAAAATTCACCCTTAGCACTACTCCTAGCAACAATAACTTGTTTTTTGGTCCTCCAGATAATTAGATACCCTCATAAAAAGGTACAGTAATCTGAGGTAGAACCATGATCTATGATAGAGCCAACCCAATCTACATCAGCATAAATTGCTATGCTTTGTTCATTACTTTTCTTTAAAAAGATTTCTTTGCTTGGAGTCATTTTCAAATATCTCAAAATTCTTTATACTTCTTTAATGTGCTCCTTTGTGGGCTTGTTAATATACTGACTAACCATGCTAACTGTGAAATTGATGTCTGGCCTAGTGTGAGAGAGATAAATGAGCTTCCCTATTAGTCTTTCTAGTGTCAACTGGAGTGCCATCTTGTTTGAGACCAGACTTGTAGGTAGTCTTCTTGGGAGTATCAACTGGTTTGGACCCAATCATCTCAATTTCTTTAAGGAGATCAAGAGTGTACTTTCAATGGGAGATTACGATTCCTTTATTAGACTTTGCAACTTTCATCCTAAGAAAATACTTTACTTCACCAAGGTCCTTAATGTCAAATTCTTGGGCAGGGAACTTTTTCAAGTTCTTGATTTCTTCTTCAAAGTCTCCAGTCATAACGATATCATCAACATAAACTGTTGAAATGGCTACTTTTCCCTTAATGGAGAACTTCGAAAAAAAGAGTGTGATCTGTCTACCCTTGGGTATAACCATAACCCCTTACTGCCTTGATGAATTTTTCAAACCAAGCCCTTGGTGACTATCTAAGGCCACACAAGGATTATGTCAACTTGCAAACCTTATTTTATTGTTAGGGGAGTGAATTCCAAGAGGTAATTCCATATAAACTTCTTCTTCAAGATCTCCATTAAGAAAAGTATTTTTAACATTTAGTTGATGGAGTTGCCAATGCAGGTTGACAGCCAAAGAGAGTGAACCCATTTGCAACCAGAGCAAAAGGCTCTTGATAACCTATGTTAAATGTTTGAGTGAACCTTTTTACTACTAGTCTTGCTTTGTGGTGGTTTATGCTCCCATCAGAATTATATTTGATAGTAGACACCCATTTGCAACCAATGGGTCTTTTTCCCTAAGGGAGATTAGCTATTTGCCAAGTAGCATTCTTTTCTAGGGCTGATATTTCTTCATTAACAACTTGGTTCCACTTAAGAATACAAAGGGCCTCTTGTATATTTTGAGGAATTTTTTCAAAGGAGATCCAAGTCACATAGGCCTTGTATTTAGGTCAGAGCTTGTCATAACTCATGAAATTGCAAATTGGGTATTGAGTGCAACTTCTGACACCTTTTCTCAAAGCAATAGGTAAATCTAAACAGTCATGATCAGTAGGTAAACCTGGTCTCGAGGCGGAATCTTGATCATACTTTGGGGATGTACAAGGCTCTTCCATGTTTGTCTCCTTCCTTCTAGAGTAGACTAGGAGCTCTTTTCCTTTCTCCTTCAGGTCAGGTTCAGCTTCAGCTTCAGCTGTGCCAGAATTGCCTTTAGCAGTACCAAAATTGTCATTTCCCAATTCAGATTCAGGGGTTGTAGAAGTGATCATGGGCTGATCAGCAATGAAAGGGTAGTCAACATTAAGGAGAGGGAAGCTTTGGCTATTAGTTTCAAGTGAGGGACAGCCATTGTTTTCACTACTGTTCATACCCAAAAAACTCCATTCATTGTCTTGTATTGGCCCTTGAATTGTGGTTTTGGGGTAAAAAGGTTGGTGCTAAAAAAAGGTGGTGTCAAGGGTGATATAAAATTTATGAGTCAGGGGAGAGTAGTATTTGTAACCTTTTTTGCTTGAGGAGCAACCAAGTAATATACATTTTTGGGCTTTTGGCTCAAGTTTGTTAGTGGGGTTATTGTGAACAAAGATGGTACATCCAAAGACCTTGAGAGGTAAGAATGAGAAGAGATGGGTGTTAGGGTAGGAGGAAAGGAATTGTTGGAGTGGTGTTTGGAAATTTATGGTCTTTGAAGGCATCCTATTGATGAAATAAGTTGTAGTAAGGATGGCTTCCCCCCATAAGTGTTTTGGAATATTAATAGGTATAAGGAGAGCTCTAGTGACCCTCAAAAGGTGTCTATTCTTTTCTCTTAGCAAAATCGTTTTGTTGAGGGTAATTGACATAGGTGGTTTGATGGATTATCCAATGGTTTTCAAGAAAGGCCCTAAGGTCAAAATTAACATATTCTTGGCCGTTGTCAGATCTTAACACCGTGATGTGGGTATGGATCATTAAGCTGAAATTTTGATGATTTGGAGAAATTTAGATTTTTCTTTCATAATGTAAACCTAGGTAAGTCTAGTGTGATCACCAATGAGGGTAATAAACCACTTAGCACCCGAAACACTAGGTATATTTGAGAGGGTTGATGTTTTTAGGAAGGATAGTGATTTTTTGTATGTTTTGATGTTTGACACACTTCACAACTCAAGGAACCAACATTTTGATTCCATAATTTGGGAAATAATTTTAAGTAGCCAAAGTTAGGGTGACCCATCCTAAAATGCCACAACATTATTTTGCTATTGATAACAGCTTTGTTTGCTGTGATTGTCACCTGATTGAATGATGTAGAGTCTCGCACATTCCTTAGCATGTCTAATCGTCTTCTTGGATACCAAGTCTTGGAAATAACAAGCATCATGCTGAAAATTAGTCACACACCCTTGATCCTTGGCCAATTTGCCTATAGAAATTAAATTGCATGTCAATTTAGGTACATCACATTAGCTAGTGACAATTCAGCAGATAAAACAACATATCCCATGCTTTTAACCTCAGAAAAAGTACCATAAGCAATCTTAACCACTAACCCAGTCAAGCAGGGAACAATATTTTGAATAAGTGATTTGTTACTGGTCATGTGGTCCATTGCTCGAGTCAACAATCTAAGAGATGATGTTTTGAACTTGGGATTTAAGGGCAGTATGAAATTTACTAGATTGGGCAACAAATCCTATTGAAGGGGATTGACTGGGTAACCTTACTTGGTATAGATCTGAATAACTCAATTTGGGCATGAATCTCAAAAGATCTTCCCAGCAGGCCATTAGAGAAGATGGAGTATAGCAATTCTAGGCAAGCAACAGCAACAGGTGGTGAATGACATGCTCTCATGTGCCAGTGCATGTGCTGGAGTGTTGCTAGACGTGGAGGCGCGTGAAATTGAAGCCTTCTGAGCTAGGTAGCTGGCGTGTGTCCCCATGGTCCCTGGCAATAGAACCGTTATCACAGTGTCTGAGCCTTTTGACATTGTGTAATGCATTCTAAATCTTCTGTGAAGCTTTCAATAGTGTTTGCCCATCTTGGCTTCTTTATTGAAGGCAAATCTTTGGCCTAATTTGATGAAAGCATGGTCAGGCATGGTAGTGCTTTGATACCATGAAGATTTTGAGAGGAAGAGAAACAGAGAACAGCAAGGAGACTGAATAATTCATGGTATATTCCAAACAGCCAAGAGCTACAGTTATAATGGGGAGAAAAGGAGACAAATCCCCTGATCAATGCCCAATAGACAGAAAAGGAAATAAAGCAGAATAGTTTTCTCATAAATACAGATTTGACTGTTAGAAGTTGCAAAGAAGGAAATAAAAACTGATAAGGGAGAAATTCAGCAAATTAGCAACAAGAATCATGTGGGGAACACAGTGATTCACCATCAGATGCTATGACACTAAGGATTTAACACTTGATGCTAAAGTTACTATCATTTGTTATTTTGCACACAATCTTTTACTCCAGCTAGCAGTCGGTGTCTTCCTTATGGCACCATTATTGTCATCTTCATTTTTCATTTTATTCTGTAAAAGTAAGAATAAGGACTAAGAAAATATTATTTCTTGCTAAACCTGGGATGAGAGAAATGAGTTAAGATATTTTTGTTCTGAATTTCTGTTTTTTTACCGGTAAATTTGTTTCACTTATGCTTTGAGTTCTGTTGATTCTGATGATTTAACAGGAGATATTACACAACGCTTGTGTACAGCAGCAGAAATCAAGTTATACTTAAATAGTTACTTTGATAGATCTACAAGTGCCAATTATTTAATGCCAAACAAGAACTGCAATTTAACCTCATGGGTCTCTGGTTGTGAGCCAGGATGGGCCTGTAGTGTTGGCCAAACCCAGCAGGTTGACGTTAAAAATTCCAAGGAGGTGCCTGCAAGAACTACAAACTGTCAAGCCTGTTGTGAGGGCTTCTTCTGTCCTCATGGTATAACATGCATGATACGTAAGTATATGAGAATCTTTTAAATGCTTTCTTCATTACTGATGACTGAAATAGCTTCTATATGATAATATGCCAACTTATAATTCAACTGTTTGGCATCCCTGAGCTCCATAATATAATTCGTTGCAAATATCCCATTAGAAATTTCTAAATAGATCTTTCAGGGATATAGCAATGTTTTGGTGATTCTTATGTCTTTGAACTATGTATTATATTACGCTAGTTTGTAAAATATAAAATTTCAATCATTTGCAATTTCTACTGTGAAATATCTGTACGTAGAATGACATCATATACATGATAACAATAATAATTGTGAATCATTAGTGATATCTGTGCAAAAAGCTGTCTCTAATGCTTGTCTTATTTTGTGGCATTTCATATATTGTTTTGGAAGCTTGCCCATTAGGTTCGTATTGCCCTCTTGCAACACTAAATAATACAACTGGTGTATGTGAACCGTGAGTTCTGATTCTAGCCCTAAGTTCTATTTTCTTCTAGCGTTGTTGATTACATACTTTGTAGATAATAAACTATAGATATATTTCTGCAGATATTTCCCATGCAGCCAAATCATACATGTGGAGGAGCAAATATTTGGGCTGATGTTAGTAGCAGCAGTGAGATATTTTGTTCAGCCGGATCATTTTGCCCAACAACCACCAAAAAAATCCCTTGCAGTAGTGGGTATTATTTTGTCCCCAACAATTGTTTACTGTTTATAACCTGCCAAATCAGGATCCTAGAAGAAGTAGTCTGGACTGGAGTCTCTTAAGATATTAATTGAAATGGCCCTTTATTGTTGTGCATCTCGTCTGAGACTTTGACGATGTCAACATGAAATGACCACTTAGTTGATTTGTGAGATTATTTATACTATTGTATGCTTTTGATATTATAAAACCACTTATGCTTCCTCTGTATCCATTATTCTGATCTTTTTTAATTTTCTCTTGAAATTTCAGACATTACTGCAGGATGGGTTCTACATCTGAGAAAAGTAAGATTTCATAAGAATTGTGAATTATTGCAGCTACAATGCAGTATTTAGGACTCGGATTTATATGACCATGTACTGATTATCTTGTAGGATGCTTCAAGTTGAGTTCATGTAATTCAAACACAGCGACCCAAAATATGCATGCATATGGAGTTATGCTCATTGTAAGTAATAGTTCTGAAACTGAAAATTTGAACTTTCATTAGACCATTTTTGGTCTCTGGGAGAGAAGTGCTAAATTCTAGTGACTAGAGCAGCTATGTTACTCAAAGGATTTAGGGGAAGCTTTCCAATAGATTCCTTATAGTTTAAAATGGAAATATCCTCACTGTAAAAAAATTCCAATATTTTCTGGTTCCTTTTTTTCCATTCTTTTGGCGTCCAAAATTGTGATCTGATCATGGGCAAATATAATCTTGGAACCACTGTAAAAAACATAGACACACACAAGGAGACTGTGTTAATGGGAGTTGACACTCTTTAACTGCTTATGCAGGCTGCTTTGAGTACTTTGCTACTCATTGTTTACAACTGTTCTGACCAAGTTCTCACTATTAGAGAAAGGAGAATGGCCAAATCCAGAGAAGCAGCAGCTAGAAATGCAAGGAAGACTGCCAATGCACGCCAAAGATGGAAAGCTGCAAAGGATGCCGCCAAGAAGCATGCAAGTGGGCTTCAAGCTCAATTATCAAACAGATTTTCTCGTAAGAAGGGTGTAGAAAATCCTGAAAAATTTAAAATTTTGAATCAAGTAACTTCTGAAACAGACATTGAATTGTTATCACCACCTTCTGTTACTTCAAGCATGGCTGTAATGTCATCTGCAATGCCAAAGTCAAAGGGAAAGGAACCCAGTGACTTGATGCTGATGATGTATGAAATTGAAAATGATCCAGACATTAATGACAACTTTAATGTAGAAGCTGCTGGTAATAAAAGTATAACTGGAAATATCCCCAAGGGAAAACAACTTAATACACACAGCCAAATTTTTGGGTATGCGTATGCTCAACTTGAAAAAGAGAAGGCTCAACAAGAAGAAAACAAGGACCTTACCTTCTCAAGAGTAATTGGAATGGCTACAAATACTGAACAAAGGAGAAGGCCTTTGATTGAGATTTCTTTTAAAGATCTGACTCTTACATTGAGAGAGCAAAACAAGCATATATTGCGGTGTGTTACAGGGAAAATGAAACCTGGACATATTACTGCACTTATGGGTCCATCAGGAGCTGGCAAGACAACATTTCTTTCAGCTCTAGCTGGAAAGGCTTTTGGATGCACTATGGCAGGCTCAATACTTGTAAATGGAAAGAATGAATCAATTCACTGCTATAAGAAGATTATGGGATTTGTGCCACAAGATGATATAGTTCCTGGAAACCTGACTGTGGAAGAGAACCTCTGGTTCAGTGCAAAGTGCAGGTATGGCACAAGTATTTTAAAACTACATTCGTAATCAAGTTTATACTTTACATTTGACCTGGACTTATATTCAATCATAGTTTATATTATTTTCCTACTTAATTCTGGATTTAATTGTTATCTCCAATTAGATTACACTCTTTGGGTGACATTCTTCTTGACCTGTGGAATTATCCCATGACCTTTGCCATTTTAAAGGGGAGATGCTGGTCTGAGCATGCAAGATGTTTTACATGCACTTTTTTTCCCCCTTTTCTTTCTTGTGGTGACAATACGGGTAACTTTATTCACATTTTTCATTAATGATTTCTTGTCTTAAACAGGATAAAGACAAAATTGAAGTATATATATATAATTGAATAAAGGAGCATAGCATGATAAATCAAAATGTTTATACTTCTAGTTTTCCTAGTTGGAACTATTGTGACTAATTCATTTCTCGTGGAGTTGTTGCTAAAGGTTAGTGTTGTGATATGGTCAATTTATATATTTAGAACTTTAAATGCCACTCTATGGCCTGAAGAATTAGGCTAATGTTCTCAAAAGATGATCATCAAATTATACCTAGGTCTGTTGTCAAACTAAGTTGAATTGAACTTCTAGGGATTTGAGTTTGATATAACCGGAATGGCATCAAGTGAGAATTCAAGCATGAGTTTGATTTGAACCATATATTCAAGTTTTGACTTGAACCATCGTTTAATAAGTTTGGGTCCCCATTTGTTGAGTTTTATTTTCTTAGCCAACCTTGTTAGCTCTTAGTCAAATTTAATCCTAATTTGATTGGTTAAACCTAGAATGTTTTTATTTGAAGAAAAACTTAAGAACTAGAACCCTCTTTGTAGATATGTTTGTAATTAATGTATTAATATGCATGCATTAATTTATGATATTTAATGTTGTAAATTATGTAGTTCCCTTTCTTTTACCATTTTCTTTTTAATGCTACACTCTACACACAAACTTTGCCTATATTGTACTTTGATGTAAATCATTTTTCATAACCAATTCCCAACTCGGAAAAAAGATGAGGGTTGTGTTAGGTAGTTAACAACCAACGTAAAAACTTTGTCGAATCTTTTATAATATGGATCATCAATGTGTTAAAAATAAGGCTAGGTCGTTGTCTAGAAGTAACGCACTATATAGTTCGAGTATAGTGTCAAATGAGCAAGAGTCGCTATGTCGACGCTTGGTAGAGTGGAAAATAAGCTAGGATTTTTACATTTTTGTGAACAAATGTGGATAAATAAGTTAGTTCACAAAAGTAGGATTTGTTTTGGAAGTAGGGATATAGGTATACTTACTAATAAATCAATGAAAATAGTAGCTACTATGATTAGGAAGAGGATTAATTTTATGCATTTACAAGAAACCAAATGGGTAGGAGAAAAAACGAATGAATTAGACACCTCAAATTTTAAACTCTAGTACACTAGTAAGGCTAAATCTAAAAATAAGGTAGGTATAATTGTAGATAAATTTTGAAAAATATTGTGATTAACGTAAAAAGGTTAGGAGATAAAATTATAACGTTAAAGTTTGTAGTGGAAAGAAAATCTTTTAATATTATTAGTACACTGCCTATGACGAGTCTTGATGCAAATTATTTTTCATAGCCGTTTCCAAGCTCGGAAAAAAGGAGGGTTGTGTTAGGTAATCGACAGCTAACGTAAATCTTTGTCGAATCTTTATGACATGGATAATTGATATATTAAACGTAATGCTAGGGCATTGCCCGGAAGTAACGCGTTGTATAGCTCGAGTACAGTGACAAATGAGTAAGAGCTGCTGCATCATCGCCTGAATGTAGTGAAAAATAAGCAAGGGCTTCCACATTTTCATGAACGAATGTGGGTAAAGAAGTAGATAGGATAGTTCATGAGAGTAAGATTCGTTTTGGGACTTGGAATATAGGTACACTTACGGGTAAGTCAATGGAAATAGTAGATACCATGATTAGGAGGAAGATTATTTTTATATGTTTACAAAAAACTAAATGGGTAGGAGAAAAAGTACAAGAATTAGACATTTCGGGTTTTAAACTTTGGTACACTGGGAAAGCTAAATCTAGAAATATGGTAGATATAATTGTAGATAAGTTTTGGAAAAATGTTATAGTGGATGTAAAAAGGTTAGGAGATAGAATCATTGCATTAAAGTTAATAGTGGAAAAGGAAATCTTTAATGTTATTAGTGCCTATGCACCACAAGTAGGATTAGAAGAATATCACAAAGTAAAGTTTTGGGAAGATTTAGAATATTTAGTTCAGGAAATACCATTAAGAGAAAAGATTTTTCTAAGAGGGGATCTAAATGGTCATGTGGGAAGTGTATCTTCAGATTACGATGGTGGTCATGGAGGATATGGCATAGGGGAACCAAATGCAGAGGGTAAAACTATTCTAGACTGTTCATTGACGTTTGATCTCATATTAGCTAACACTTGTTTTAGAAAGCGTGAGGAACATCTTATTACATATAAAAATTGAAGGATATGTTCTCAAATTGATTTCTTTCTTATAAGGAAATCAGATAGAAAACTTTGCATGGATTGCAAAGTTATACCTAGAGAGAGTTTAACTACTCAATAGAGATTTTTGGTTATGGATGTACGAGTTAGGAAGATAGTAAAAAACAAAGGCGAAAATAGAGTGTTAAGAACTAAGTGGTGACAACTAAAGGGGGATAAAGAAAAGAATGTGTAGAGACGGATTGTGGAGGAAGGACCTTGGGAAATACAAGAAAGTGCTAACGATATGTGGAATGGAATGGCTAAAGAGATTAGGAAAGTGGCAAAGGAAATATTAGGTGAATCAAAAGGTTTTGGACCTAGAGATAAAGAATCCTAGTGGTGGGATGCAAGCGTGCAAGATCAGGTTAAAGTGAAGAGGCACTGTTATAAAGTATGGTCTTTATGTAAGAGTAATGAAAATTGGGAGAAATATAAAGTAGTTAAGAAAGACACTAAGAAGGCAGTGAGCGAAGCGAGAACGAGGGCATTCGATGGGTTATACTAATTTTTAGGTACTAAAGTTGGAGAAAGAAATATTTACAAGTTAGCTAAAAGTAGGAAAAGAAAGACAAGAGACGTGGACCAAGTAAAATGCATTAAGGATGAAGAAGAGAAAGTCTTAGTCACGGAACGAAATATCAGAGAACGGTGGAAGAGTTATTTTCATAGGCTTTTTAATGAAGGCTACGAGATTTCATTGCAATCGGATAGATTAGACACTAGAGAAGAGGATCAAAATTATACCTTTTATCGTAGGATTTGTGAGACAGAGGTAAAAGAAGCATTAAAGCAAATGGAAAGTGGCAGAGCAGTTAGACTGGATAATATACCTATTGAAGTATGGAAGGGTTTAGGAGTAAGAGATATAAGTTAGCTTACAAAGTTATTTAATGAAATTATGAGATCTAAGAAAATGCTAAATGAGTGGAGGAGCAGTTTTTTAATTCCTATTTATATGAGTAAGGGGGACATTCAAAATTGTGCAAATTATAGAGGAATTAAGCTCATGAGCCACACTATGAAATTATGGAAAAGAGTAATCGAGTGACGATTAAGGAAAGAGATCCAAGTTACAGAAAATCAATTTGGTTTTATGCCAGGAAGGTTAACTATGGAAGTAATATATTTGTTGCGAAGATTAATGGAGCAATATCGAGAGAATCAAAGAGATTTACATATGGTGTTCATCGATTTGGAAAAAGCATATAATAGAGTACCAAGAGAGGTTCTATGAAAGGCTCTAAAAAAAAAAAGGAGTTCGTATAGCTTATATTTGAGCAATACAAGATATGTATGATGAGGTTACAACTAGGGTAGTAATAAAAGGTGGATCTATAAAAGATTTTTCGATAATTATTGGTCTACATCAAGGGTCAACTCTGAGCCCTTATCTTTTTACTTTAATATTGGATATACTTACTGAACATATCCAAGAGCCGGTGCCACGGTGTATGCTTTTTGCAGAAGATATTGTCTTAGTTGGAGAATCGAGAGTGGAAATGAATGAGAAGTTGGAGAGGTGGAGATTAGCTTTGGAAACTCATAGATTTCGTTTAAGTAGAAGTAAAACGGAGTATATGAAGTGTAAGTTTAGTAAGAGACACATCACTTCTAGCGCAGAAGTGGAAATTGGAGAACATATTATACCACAAGTTACACGATTGAAATATCTTGGATCTGTCATATAACATAACGGGGAAATAGAAGAAGATGTAACACATAGGATTCAAGCGGGGTGGATGAAATAGAGGAGTGCTTCGGGTGTTATTTGTGATAGAAGAGTACCACTTAAACTTAAGGGTAAATTCTGCCGTACAGTTATAAGACCTGCAATGTTATATGGAACTGAGTGTTGGGCAATAAAAAGTCAACAAGAGAATAAGTTCAATGTTATAGAGATGAGAATGTTGCGTTGGATGAGTGGACACACTAGACGAGATCAGATTAAAAATGAATACATGAGAGAGAAGGTGGAAGTCGCACCTATTGTGGAAAAAATTGTAGAATCAAAACTTAGATGGTTCGGTCATGTCGGGAGGAGACCTATAAAAGCCCCAATTAATAGAGTAGTTGAGATGGAGAATAGTCTAATAATTAGAGGTAGAGGAAGATCAAGAAAAACTATAGGAGAAATTATTAAGAAAGATTTAAATTTAAATAGTTTGTCCAAAAATATGATTTACGATAGGTGTTTATGGCGTCGATTGATCCATGTAGCCGACCCCACTTAGTGGGAAAAGACTTTGTTGTTGTTGTTGTTATTATTATCAGTGTTTATATATCACAAGTAGGGTTAGAAGAATATCACAAGGTAAAGTTTTGAGAGGATTTGGAAAGCTTAGTTAAGGAAATATCATTGGGAGAAAAGATTTTCCTAAAAGGAGATCTTAATGATCATGTGAGGAGTACCTTTGGAGGTTATAAGGATGCGTATGGGAGAAATGGATTAGAGGAAACAAATGCAGAGGGTAAAATTATTTTAGACTTTTTATTAGCATTCGACTTTATATTAGCCAACACTTGTTTTAGGAAGCATGAGGAGTATGCTCTCAAATTGATTTTTTTCTAATAAAGAAAGTAGATAGAAAATTCTACATAGATTGCAAAGTTATACTTGAAGAGAGTTTGGTTATCCAACATGGAGTCATAGTCATGGATGTTCAAATTAAGATAAGGGTAAATAGCAAAGGCCAAGATAAGGTGTCAATGATCACTTGGTGACAATTAAAGGGAGATAAAGAAAAGAGCTTGCAGAGAAAGATTTTGGAGGAAGGATCTTAGGAAGCATACGAAAGTGCTAACGATATGTGAGGCAAGATAGCTAAAGAGATTATGAAAGTGGCAAAAGAGATATTCGATGAATCAAGAGGTTGGACCTAAGGATAAAAAATCTTGGTGGTGAGATGCAAGTATGCAAGATAAGGTTAAGGTTAAAAGAGAGTGTTATAAAGCGTGGTCTCTGTGTAAAATTGATAAAAATTGAGAAAAATATAAGGTAGTTAAGAAAGACAAAGAAGGTGGGAGTGAAGCAAGAGATAGGACACTTGATGGGATATACTAATTCTTAGATACTAAAGTTGGAGAAAGAAGTATTTACAAGTGAATTAAAAGTTGAGAGAGAAAAACAAGAGACATGAACCAAGTGAAATGCATAATCTTGGTCACAGAATAAGATATTAAGGAAAAGTGGAAGAGTTATTCTTAGAAACTATTTAATGAAGGACATTGGATTTTGGTACACTGGGATATGTTAAACATTAAAGAGGAGGATCAAAATTATACCATTTATCGTAGGATTCGAGAGTCAGAAGTAAAAGAAGCATTAAAGTAGATGGAGAATAGCAAAATAGTTGGACCGGGTAATATACTTATTGAGGTATGGAAGAATTTAAGAGTAAAAGGTATATATTAGTTTACAAAATTATTTAACGAGATTATGAGGTATAAGAGAATGTCGAACGAGTGGAGAAGTACTTTAACTCTTATTTATAAGAACAAAGAAGACATGCGAAATTGTGCAAATTATAGGGGAATTAAGCTTGTGAACCATATTATGAAATCATGAGAGAGGGAATCGAGCGTAGATTAAGGTAAGAGATTCAAATTATAGAGAATCAATTTTGTTTTATCTTAAGAAGGTTGACAATGGAAATGATATACTTGTTGCGAAAATTGATGAAGAAATATTGAAGGAATAAAAAAGACTTGCACATAGTGTTCATTGATTTGAAAAAAGCATATGATAGGATGCTAAGAAAGATTCTATGAAAGGTTCTGGAGAAAAGAAGAGTTCATATTATTTATCTTTGAGCAATTTAATATATGTATGATGTGATTACAAATAGTGTAAGAATAAAAGGTAAATTCACAAAAGAATTTTCAATAACCATTGGTTTCCATCGGAGGTCAACTTTGAGCCCTTATCTTTTTACTTTACTCTTGGATATGCTTACTGAACATATCTAAGAGTTGGTACTACAATACATACTTTTTACAAATAATATAGTCTTACTTGAATCAAGAGAGGAAATGAATGAGAAGTTAGAGATGTGGAAACTAACTTTGGAAGCACATAGATTTCATTTAAGTAGAAGTAAAATAGAGTATATGAAATGTAAGTTTAATAAGAGGTGCACTAATTCTGGCGTAAAAGTGAAAATTGGAGAATACACAATATCACAAATCCCACAGTTTAGGTATATTGGATTTGTCATACAACATGATTGGAAAATAGAGGAAGATGTAAACTATAGGATTCAAGTATAATGAATGAAATGGAGGAATGTTTTGAGTGTTATTTGAAATAAAAGAATACCACTCAAAGTTAAGGGAAAATTTTATTACACAATTATAAGGCCTGCAATGTTGTATGAGACTAAGTATTGGATAATAAAAAATTAACAAAAGAATAAACTAAATATTGCAAAGATAAGAATGTTATGTTAGATGAGTGGACACATCTGACATGATAAAATTAGAAATGATTGCATAAAAGAGAAAGTTGAAGTTGTACCTATCGTGGAAAAGATTCTAGAATTGTGGTTTAGATAGTTTGGATATGTGTGGAAAAGACCTATAGAAACTTTAGTAAGGATAGTTGATCAAATGAAGAATAGTCCAATAATGAGAGGTAAAGGGATACCAAGAAAAACTATAGGTGAAATTATTAAGAAAGATTTAGATTTAAATTATTTGCCTGTAGAAATGATTCATGATAGAACTTTATGGCGTTATTTGATCTATATAGTTGACCCCTCCGAGTGGGAAAATGTTTGTTGTTGCTACACTCTACACACAGAGACACAAAATCCAAAGGTAATAGTGACAATTTATAACAGAATTAGATAATATAATACAAATAAACTCTGATGTTTAGAAATCAGAGTCTTGGATACAACCGTGGAACACAAAACAACTTTTTGAAATCAAACCAAATTCACTCAAATACTAAAAGTGAAAGAACCAATAAAAAAAAAGGAATCAGTTTGTGCATTCTTGCATTTTGAACCCTGGTGAAAAATGTTGTTGCTGATAGACTGGGCAAACATCTAGAAGTACATATTATTATTAGTGGTAGCTTTTGTGCTTGTATGTAGTTTTTAAATGGATTCTTGTTACACTGTTAAAGGCTATCTGCTGACTTGTCAAAACCAGACAAAGTTCTGGTTGTTGAAAGAGTTATTGAATTCTTGGGGCTCCAGTCAGTGCGGAATTCCTTGGTTGGAACAGTAGAAAAGCGAGGGATCTCTGGAGGCCAAAGGAAGCGTGTAAATGTTGGATTAGAGATGGTCATGGAACCTTCACTTTTATTGTTGGATGAGCCAACCTCTGATTTGGACAGTGCATCATCTCAGCTCCTTCTCAGAGCACTAAGACGTGAAGCTCTTGAGGGGGTGAACATTTGCATGGTGGTTCACCAACCCAGGTAACTCTTATTTCCACATCTGCATCATTGGTACCGGTTTCATGTAGTTGTTATAACATTTTAATAAAAATGAGGCAGTAACTAGTTAGCGTCATAAATGAGGGGATAACTAGTCAGCAGATTCGTTGCTGGTACCATTACTAGAAAAAAATTTTCATTCTCGAGGCATGTTTCTTAGAGGGCTATATATCATTCTATTTATTTATTGTCAATATTGGTTGAGCAAGCTTATATGCCTTAGATAACCTAGGGCATCAAAGCAACAAAGAGTTTCAAAGGGCCATTACGATTTAGTGGAAATACTGGAAATGATCGAAAATGGTCTTTCTGTTATTTTGAATTAATTTACATCAATATATACATGGGTGGAACAAAACAGTAAGGAGAAATCTGTTCCTGATGTTTGGCCAATAGAGAGAGGAAAAATAGGGAATTTAAAATTGTAACAGCTATACAATAAAGATTACATAATTACAGACCTGACTATTTACAAATACATAAATGTAAAATGACCCTTAGAGGAAAATTAGGGATTCCATACTCTCCCTCAAGCTGGGGAGAATATGTCCAACATGGATAGATCATTTCCACAATTCCTTGTTCTATTTTTTCCTTGATAAAGTGAAGATCAATTTTTATATGTTTGCTCCTATCATGGTGGACCTAATTTTTGGCTATACTTATAGCTACTTGATTGTCACAACATAACTTCATAGAAGTTGCAGTTGGGAACCAGAGCTTCTC
Source organism: Erythrophleum ivorense (assembly GCA_026724425.1). NCBI lineage: Eukaryota > Viridiplantae > Streptophyta > Magnoliopsida > Fabales > Fabaceae > Erythrophleum > Erythrophleum ivorense. Next base: position 24,557,038 of record JAIUCV010000008.1, read on the forward strand.
AAGAAGTCTTGTTAACCAAATTCCTTCACATACCCCTTGTGCTATAGCTTTGAATTTAACTTTAGCACTATTTTGGGCTACAACTGTTTGCTTACTCTACTATGTCACCAAATTTCTTTAGACATAGGTATAATACCCAGAAATTGACCTTTGATCAGCCCGGTCAGCATTAGAAAATACTTGCATATTTCAGTTGGTTCCCTTCGTGAACAACGGTCCCTTCTCGGGCTCATCTTCAAATATCTTAATATCTAGTAAACAGCTACTAGATGTTCCTCAGTGGGATTATTCATGAATTGGCTGGTCACACTTATTGCAAAATTGATGCATGGCCTCATGTAAGAGATATATCAGTTTTTCTACTAGTCTTTGATACCTTCCTTTGTCAATAGGGATAATACATTCTCTTGAGCCTACTTTATTAGAGAAATCCATAGGTGCTTCTACATGCTTACATCCCATCATACCTGTCTTTTTTAGTAAGTCAAATATGGGAGATAGTGATCCCTAATCCCTTCACTTGATTGAGCCACTTCTATACATAGGAAGTATTTTGAAGCTCCCAAGTCATTGATTTCAAATTCTTTGCTTAAAACATTTTTAAGATGAGAACTACTTTTCACAGTTTCCTGTGACAATTATATCATCCCTATAAACTATTAGGACTATAATTTTATCACAAGAAAACTTCCCAATGAATAAAGTGTGATCAGTTTGAGCTAGAGTATATCTAGGATTCTTGATAACATTGGTAAATGTCTAAAACCACACCTTAGGGGATTGTTAGAGTCCATAGAGTGATTTTCTAAGCCTGCACGCAAGGCTGTCACCATTAGGACATTCCAAATTGGGGTACCTCCATATAGACTTATTCTTTAAGATCTTCATTTAAAAAGGCATTTTTGAGATTTAGTTGGTGAAGTTTCTAGTCAAGATTTGTAGCCATGGACAATAAAACATAGATCATATTGAGCTTGGCAACAGGTGCAAAAGTGTCCTGATAGTCTATCTCCTAGGTTTGTGTGAAGCCCTTGGTCACCAACTTTGCTTTATATCTTTCAATACTCCCACCAGCTTTATACTTCACATTTAACACCCACTTGCATTCCAACAGCTGTTTTTCTTGAGGCCTTTGAGTAATCTCCCATGTCCCAATCTTTCGCCAGGCTCTTAGTTTTCATTTACAGCATCTTTACATTTAGTAAGGCTGACAGCTGCCTCAATATTGTGTGGTACTTCAGTGCTGTCCAAATTAGATATGAAGGCCGTGACTAGAAGATAACTTTTTATAGGAAACAAACTGAGACATAGGATGCTGTGTGCAAGTTCTATTTCCCTTTCTATAGGCAATAGGAAGATAGAGATTAGTAGGCAAGCTCAAATCATTGGAAAAAGACTCGGGTTCAGAATTACTTCGAATGCCATCATTAGGATTGATATTGGGTCAGTTTGGCAATGCTCTTGGTCATCACAGTTCTGGGACATCAGGAGGAAGCCTGGAGGTCTGGAACAGCCTCAGGTTCAGCCAAATGAGGAGGCATTTCAGCCTTGGAGACATCCTGATTGTGAACTCCAGCTTTGGGTTCAGGTAAGGAATGAAAGCTGGGTGCTGTTTCAGTAGGAATAAAGGCCTAAAACTGATATTCTTCCTCACCCCTTGCTGGTTTCTACCCCTGAATATGAGTTTTGGGATGATACGACATCTCTTCAAAAAGAATGTACCTGCAAAGTCGTGTAAAATTTTTTAAAAATGGGTGGATAACAATGATATCCCTTCCGATATGGAGCATACCCAAAAAGATGCATTTAATGGATTTCGGATCAAGTTTGCTTCTTTGGGATGAGGGAATATGATCATAAGTTGAACACGCAAAAACCTTTAAAGGAAGATTGGAGACAAGTCCACATTGGGGAAAGGCTTTTAAGAGTGTTTGTCATGGTGTATCAAATTTAAGGATCCTAGAAGGCATTCTATTGGTAAGATAGGCAGCGGTTAACACATCTTCTCCCCCAAAAAGATTTAGATACATTGGTGGTAAACATGAGGGGACAGGCTATCTCAAGGAGATGTCTATTCTTTCGTTCAACAGTACCATTTTGTTTGGGAGTGTAGGCACAAGAGCTTTAATGAATAATGCCTTTTTCATGGAAGAAATGGCCTAGGACAGAATTGAAGTAATGATGGACATTTTTAGTCTTAACAACATGAATTTGAGCCTGAAATTGATTATGAACCATTGTATAGAATTGTTTGAAAATAGACAGTTTCATACTAATCCTTTAAGAGGAATGCCCGAGTGACATGGGTGTGGTCATCTATTAAGGACAAAATCCAGCAAGCACCAATCATATCTTGAACTTTGGCTGGACCCGAATATCACTATGAATGACTGCAAAAGGATGGGATGGTTTATATTCATGAGAAGGATAAGAGCTTCGGTTGTATTTAGAAAATTGGTGCACCTCATTGGAAAACTTTAGAGTTTTTATTGATAAAATAAGGATGGAAAATTTTTTTCAAAATACATAAAATTATGGTGTCCAAGTTGTTGATGCCATAACAAGATTTTCCTATCCTTTTTAGATACTTATGCTGAGGTCACATGCATGTGACTTTATTCTTCACCTTTATCTGGTACAGCCCTTCACTTTCTTTAGCATTGTCAATCACCCTCCCCGAATCCAAATCTTAAAAAATGCATTCAGATGGAGAGAACTTATCAACACAGTTCATGCCTTGTGCAAGTTTGCTAATTGATTGCAAATTACATGATACATTAGGTACTAAAAGAACTGATTCAAGAGTCCAGGTGTCAGAAATTATCACTTTCCCAATTCCAGTTATTGGGGAAGGGAACCATCAGCTATTTGCACATAATATGAATTTTTACAAGGCCTGCATTCATAAAATAAAGTCATATCACTAGACATATGATCTAAAGCACCTGAGTCAATTATCTATCTTACCTCATTTGATGCCCTAGTGTGAAATGCATTAGTAAACAATGCTGGTTTGGAGGTTCTTTCAGGGGCAGCCACATAACCTTTGCTGTTCAGCTCTCTTGATGGCTTCCAATCAGTGGGTTTGCCATGTAATTTCCAACGCTTCTCTTGGGTGTGTCCAGAACCACGACAATGATCACACCAAGGCTTCCCTTTCTTCTGTTTGTTGTCATTGGTCTAATTTGCACCACTGTCAAAAGTGTAGATCCTTTTGTAATGGTAGCATGGAAGAGGTGCCTAACATGAACTTCCTTCTACTTTCTTCTTTACAAACTTCTGAAAATACTTCCTTCAATGAAAGAAGGGGCTTTGTACCAAGGATTCTTCCCCTCACTTCATCAAAGGGACTTATTCAGATCAAGGAGGAATTTAAAAACTCTCTCCTCTTTAACAATCTCCTTGTACCTCTTTGCATCTGCTGGGCTGTCCCATTCTTGGCTATCATATACATCCATTTGTTGCCAAAGGTAAGTCAAAGCATTGTAATATTGAGTAACCAATAGCTCACCTTGTTTGAGATCATGGAGATTACTCGTGATCTCAAAGAGTTCAGAAATATTATCTCCATCAGAATAGCTGTCCTTCACTGCTTCCCAGATCTCATGAGCAGTGTCATAGAAGAGGAAGGTGCGTCCAATTTTGAGAATCATGGTGTTGATCAGCCAAAACATTACCATGTTTTTTTCTGCCTTCTATACTTTGTATTTTGGGTCCTTTTTATCTGGTGGAGGCATCCCACCAGTCAAATATTCATCCTTTCCCTTTGCCAGATACATAAGCATCACTAATTTGGCCCATTGCAAGTAATTAGGACCATTCAGCTTGTGCTTGGTAATGATAGGAAGAGGCCTATCTGCTGCAATTGGACTGGGAGGTTTAACCCAGATGACCCACTCCAAATTTGGCTATTTTTGGATGCCATTTGGGTGCAGCAAATAGGAAGAGGTGCATTGTAGGGAGGAGAAGGAAATTTCGGTTGGAGATGTGCTCTGATGCTAAGTGGAAATACTGGAAATGACTGAACATGGTCTTTCTGTTATTTTGAATTAATTTACACTGAATATTTACACTGAATGGTTACATCAATATATATAGGGGTCTGCTCTTGATGTTTGGCCAATAGAGAGAGGAAGAATAGGGAATTTAAAATTGTAACAGCTATACAATAAAGGCTACATAGCTACAGATCTGACTATTTGCAAATACATAAATGTAAAATAACCCTTAGAGGAAAATCAGGGATTCCACAGATTTTATAATGGATTATAACCTTTGGCTGGTACCATGTGCACCATATTGAGGTATATTAAAGACTGATCTTTTGATTTGATGCTTTAATTTGGTTTTGTTCATAGTAGGATTACTTTCCCATTGATTAATTCACAGTTTAACTTTTTGCTTCAGCTATGCCTTATTCAAGATGTTTGATGACTTGGTACTTCTGGCAAAAGGAGGTCTTACTGCCTATCATGGCTCAGTGAAGAAAGTTGAAGAATACTTTTCAGGCATTGGGATAAAAATCCCAGAGAAGATCAATCCTCCTGATTACTTCATTGATATTTTGGAGGGTATAATAGAAGTACCTAGTGGAAGCTCCGTGGTGAGTTGTAAAGAACTGCCAGTTAGATGGATGCTTCACAATGGATACCAAGTACCTCTTGACATGCAGCAGAATGCAGTAAAAATTGATGTGTCCTCCGCAAGTGTAAATCAAGTTAATCAAATAGATCCTGATGGTTCTGTTTATGAGGAAAAATCCTTTGCTGGAGAGTTATGGCAAGATATGAAACACAATGTGGTGCTGCAGGGGGATAAGATACGGTTCAATTTCTTAAAGTCCAAGGATTTATCTAACCGGAAAACTCCTGGTCTTTTCAAGCAATATAAGTACTTCCTTTCAAGGTAAATCATTGAAAGAACTCCTCTCAGAAATATTTATATGATGGAAGTTTCATTTTCTTCTGACTTGTTAAACTGAAAATCTTCTTTGATATGGGTTAATTTTTCTTTGGAGCATTACACTTTTCTTGTCAAAATAATTATTCTTCTGAAAAGTGGCCTGAAAAATGTCATTAGATTTTAATATTATTGGACACTCAATAATTACATTTTTTGCTGTGACTAGAATTCTAATGATCTAAAGTTCTTTCTGGTTGAAAAAGAGTATAAAGAATTTGAAAAGAAATAAGTAAATAAAACCATTTCTTCTGAACAAAGAATGGTCATTTTCTTTTTCTACTGCTCCTTCCTGTTACTTAGATATCTTGAAACCAAAATGGAATTTATATTATGCAGTCACATTACTGTAAATATCTTCCTAAATCTCATGATTTCTGCTCTTATGTATTGCTAAATAAATTACGCTATTGAGTTCTCTGATTTGTTATAAAGAGAAAAAGTGTATTTGGCCTTTTAGTATTAAATGTGTCTTTCAATTTGTTGTCTACATTTTATCTGAAGAATTTATTTCCTCAAGATAAAATTATTCCCGTTGGCAGTAAAAATATTTTTGGAAAGGCATATGTAATTTCGTGCATATGTAATTTCGTGGGGACTTATATGCAAACTTTAAACTTTATTTCTTTTAGGGGTCATACTTAATTTTCACCAAAATTTTTGTATGCAAATTAATTATCTCCAAAATGGCTTTGGGGGGGGGGGGGGGGGGTGGAGGGGGGAGGGGAGAGTTGGCCCGGGCCCCTGCTGTCCGCCCTTTGCCTCTGACCCTGCCTGTTACCCAAAAATTTGATGTGTGCATATTCTCTTCTTAGCTATGCCAACGGTATTTCAGGGTTGGTAAGCAGCGATTGCGGGAAGCTAGGATCCAAGCCATAGATTATCTGATTTTTTTACTTGCTGGAGCCTGCCTAGGAACACTTACTAAATCAAGTGATCAAACGTTTGGTGCAGCTGGGTACACTTACACAGTTATTGCTGTCTGTAAGATGAAGTTTTTGATAATAGTCTTGAGGGCTCTTTACCTTATATTATTTTCCTCAGTGATTTTTGAGATGAATTATTGCTGGAAATTTATTTGGGGACTGTGCAATGCATGCGATTGTATTTTCACACAATTTATAATTCTCATAATTTCAAAAACAAATATTACTGTCACAAAAGTTTGACTGCCAAATTGAGGTATATATAAATACCCAAATTGAGTGGGCTTACTGTTTTTCTTTTTTCTTTTTTTTTAGCAGTTCAATATTCTAAAGATGGTGCTGTGAGGTTTTGATGTGTGGCTTGGAACCTTGGTTAAAAATAATTTTTTTCTTTTTTGTTGGGGTTGGGGGGGGGGGGGGGGGGGGGACAGCAATTTGAAGACTTAGAAGAAAGTACCTGTTTGTCTGCATTCAACCCCACCTAACCACTTTTTGACAAATTAAACTTTGACCCAGAAACAATCTCAAAAAGACGGATGATGAAAAGAACTTTCTCAAAACTAAACCTGTCCAGCTCCAGCAACAGAAGTGTGTCGTCTGCAAATTATTTGTATTTTGCGCATAATCTTCCCGGCATTAATGTGAGCAATGGTTTATTCTCATTTTTATTTTTTTTAATTTCAGCTCTTCTATGCAAAATAGCAGCCTTGAGAACATTTTCTCTGGATAAGTTACACTACTGGAGGGAAAGTGATTCTGGCATGAGCAGCTTAGCTTATTTTCTCTCTAAAGACACAATTGATCATTTCAACACAGTGATCAAGCCTGTGGTGTACCTGTCCATGTTCTATTTCTTCACCAATCCAAGAGCTACTTTTGCGGACAATTACGTTGTGATGCTTTGTCTTGTTTACTGTGTCACTGGCATAGCGTATGCATTGGCCATATTCTTTGAACCTGGTGCAGCCCAGCTGGTGAATATTAGGAGCAGACTATTGATAAAAAATAAAAATAAAAATAAAAATAACAAGTCTCCCAATTTGAGATTCCCCTCATCATTATGAATTCATTTCCAGTCTAATATGTTACTATTTCTTGCAGTGGTCAGTACTTCTCCCAGTTGTTTTGACACTCATTGCAACACAACCAAAAGATAGTAAATTTTTGAAGGATATACCTAATTTATGCTACTCTAAGTGGGCTTTACAAGCATTTGTAATTGCAAATGCTGAAAGGTAAATTTATGTGAATGATGTTTACTGTAATTGTACTTCTACATGCAAGATGATTGAATAAAACTTTAGCCTGACATGTTTGTCTGATGGGAAGCAAAATGATGTTAACGCTGTAAAGAGAGAGAATTTTACTGGAATTGATGTGATGATTGATTAATTTGAGATGCTTATGGCTGCTATAGCAAGAAAATATATTCACTCTCAATGGATTAAGAAATACAATGAGTAGTTTAGTACAAATTTAAAGTAACTCGTGAATTTTCTATGAATGGAGAATTTTGTTTGCATCATTAGAAAGAAAAGAGAATGAGAAGCCCAGAAATCAAGTTGGTACAGATAAGCTTATATTCTACTTTGGAGTTGTATTCATGTACTTTCCAGAAGAGCACCAACCTGAACTGAATTAGCTTTTCTTTTTCATAAAAGGAGGGGAAAAAAAAAGAAAGAAAGAAAGAAAGAAAGAGAAAGAACAGGAATAAATAATGGTAGATGATTTGAATACCTGGTAGATTGTATACACAATTATTCTGGATATTCTGAGGGCTAATGATTACTATTATACCGCAGGTATCACGGAGTGTGGCTCATAACTCGCTGTGGTGCACTTCTGAAAAGTGGCTATAATCTTCATGACTGGAGTTTGTGCATATTAATTCTCCTTCTTATCGGTATAGCTAGTCGGGCAATAGCTTTTTTCTGTATGATCACCTTCCAGAAGTAATGTCAAGCTTTAAGCTACCATGTCTTTGCCATTCACAAATTGGAGAGGATAGTATCATATCATGCAAATGGCAGTTGACAAGATCATATCATGTAGGAGTTAGAGTTCCCCCTTTAATTGATGATCAACTAGTTCCAGGGGTCTCTGTGTCATAATTGCCTGTTTGTAGCTTCTGTTGGAGTGTTTGTATTCTAGTAATGACCAGCAGTTCATGCCTGTGTAAGGTTTTTTTCCTTTCATTCTTTAGTAGTATGGTAGCAATATTCGTTGATTCACAGGATTCGAGAATGTAGGCTGAAAATGTTGCATGAGACTTATTTTACCATGCTTTTATTAATATAGCTTCTTGCCTTGTACTAGCATGGTGTAGTTTGTATGAAGAGCATATACCATGATAAATTCTCAAGTTTGATTTGTTTAAGCTCAACCTGGAGTAAGAAATTCATTCACCATACGAAAAGCTGAGTGAGAACTCTGAAAGTCCAACCCATACTTGGAATATGATAATTACAATGAATTTGGTGTAATATATTTATCTGCGAAAGTTGCTATGTAGTTAAATTTGATTTATATGAAATTTGATTCTTCTATGCAACTTCTGGTTTGATATGGTTTAATTAAAAGCGGCTCGAGTTATGATTTTTGGCTACCAAGTAGCATTTGTTGCTACTCAATTTTCAATAAATGATGGGGCAAATTACTTTTGCTCACCTTGATATCTACCTCAAATTGTAATGTTCCTCCTATTCTTTTTTTTTTTTTTTTTTAAATCGTAATTCACCCCTTACAACAAATTCCCTATAACTAAACTTAAAAAATTCAATTATATAAAATTGCTAATATACCCTTATTATTCAATAACCCTTGTCTTCTTCTTTACTTCAATATGCTCTTCATTTTATTAATGACTAAAGGGGTCTATAGGGGCAATTGGTTCTTAAAATTTTTCTTAATTTTTAGGAATATTTTATGAGAATGATACATTTTCACATTTCATACAGGTCTTAGATATGATTGTTAAGAATGTTGCATTCTCAAAAATACAAACATTTTCGCAGAATTGTCCATTTTCATTCTCACAAAAGAGATGGGAATGTGAGATTATCATGCCTTCATGATGTTAAAAGACCCATCTCTATATAATTTACTAGCACTGACCCTGCAGCTGCAGGGAAAAGAAAATTCTGTGGGTCCCAACTGAAAAAAGCAAAAAAAGAAAACAGTACATGAATAGTAAATATACGGATATACACTGTTTATATACAAACATAATAATATCTTGACACGTAGTTCCATAAAAATCGTATTGTTCTTGAACCAGAATCGCATTGTTCATAAATCGTAACTTACATGAGTTATATATATATATATTGATTCTAAAAATTAATTAAAAAATAAAAAATAAGTTTAAGAAATAATAAGTAAAAAACCAAAAAATATAAATTAAATATAAAACATAAAATGTTGTATATATATTAAAAATAAAATTAAATATGAAATAGTAAAATAAAATACAAATATAATAGGTAATAAAATTATTTAAATAAATATGAATATTAGAATATAATAAATAGATTAGAATGGATACAAAATTAAAATATAATAAAATAATAATGTAGAATATTATAAATGATAAAAATAACAATTAAAATTATAAATAAATCATGAACTATAAATATATAGAATAATATAAATATATAAACAATTGGCAGGGGTACTTTAGAAAATCATTAATAATTTTTGAAAATTTTGATGCAAAATATTTGAGGAATATTTGTGAACCAAAATGTGAATGCCTGTGGATTACCGATCACTTCAAAAGTATCAAATATATTTATATAAACAAAGACATAAAACAAAACACAACCCACACGATCAATATGTGGGGCTCATTGATCAATTGTGCTTCTGCGAAGGATGAACTTTTTTCTGAAGTCTTATATGAAACATGTAAGAACGAGGGTGTAAGTACAAATATTTTATGACTAGATAATCCATATTATAAGCGAAAATGGGACAAACAAAGGGCATATGTAATATAGATAAGGAAATTAACGTTTTAACACAAAATAAAAACTTATTAAAAGAGAAAGTGCTTGAATGAAATATAGAAATAACATATCATAGAAATTCATTGTAAAAGAAAGTAGTTTGGAGTTTTTGCCCTTTCTTTTTTCTTTATTTTCGGTTAATTTTAAAGAAAGATAAACTCAGAATATATGGTACCTATTATTTTAAGTAGATCTTACACATTAAATGAGATTCATTTATGGCTCTCAGAATTAACATAAATAAAAAAATAAAGAAGATGCAAATTCAAAAGAAATAACTAAAAACAAAGATGATAATAAACCAAAAAAAAAAATCAATAGGAAAGAATGAGAAGAGATGAAGCAAATTCAGGAAGTTGCAAGTTATGCCAAAAATTTAGTAAAAGATCATTTAAGTAAAAGCCAATAAAAATAGTTTCTTTTCGAGACATTAGAGAGACAAAAGATATTGAAGAAATAAAGAGTGGATCTCAAGTTCTGAACTTATGACAACAAAATCGTACCTCCAAGACGCAACCGCGGAAATGGCAAAGTTAGGGCTGATTCTTCAAAATGGAAACTGAAAATAGAATTATGGAAGTGACCTTCTGGAGAGTAGCCAAAAATGTCGATGGACAGCGGCCGTGATGGTGAAGCCGAGAGACAATACCGCGAAGAAGGGAGAGAGAGACCAGGAGTGAGAAAGATGAAGAGCGTGGGTTGTGTAATAAAACGGAGAAAATAGGTTGGAAATGAGTGGTCAAATATGCACTCAAGCAGTACAAGACTCAGACAAATTACATAAAGCTTGTTTACGTTGCAGGGCATAAATGTAGACAAGAAAATAATCCCATTTAGATTCAATAAATATATATATATATATATATATATTCAAAACTCCATAGACTCAAAATTTAGTTTTGGATTCTAGTTCAAAAATTGACTTTTATTTTTTTTCTCTCAAAATCTTTTGGTCTTGGTAAAATAATTAATTATTCATTTAGTATATAAAAAGTTAGATATGAAAATAGAAATGAAAAGAAAAAAAGTATAATATCCTTATTTTTAATAATTGAATAATGATTGATAGATAGTATTAAATAATGATTAAATAATAATTATAAAATTAATTTTTTTTCAACTTTTACTTTCCTTTTTCATTTCTTGAACCATACCAAATATGCCCTTAGTGGTTCCAACAAATCCATTAAAAAGAGATATCAAACTTTGAAATATTCACTTCATATCCCCTTATTAATTACTACTCTTGCTCAACCTAAATAGTTTCATGACAAAAAAAGATGGAATATAAACAAATGATTATAATTTCATAACTCATTAGAGTAAATATTAAAAACTTTGACTACTATTAATTAACTAATACGTTCTAATTTTTATGCTAATTACTAACTGAAAAAAATAGATCATTAGAACACTTGCATTAGAATCTTTCATTTTGGGAAACAAATGAATACTGACTAATAAGGAACATGACATACCTAGGATATGAAATTATGTTTATACTAAAGATGATTATGGGTAGAGTACTATAGGCTACGACCCATAACTTGAGGGTTAAAAATAAAAACCCCATTCCCTTTTTTAATGATAAATCTAAATTCATTTGTCTAAAGAAAATTTTATAATAAACTAGTTTTTCTCAAGTTGAAACTCATTCACATAAAATTTATTCATATATGTATAAAATGCCAATAAAGAATAAAATATCTCAAATAATTATTAATATAATTCAAAACCCATTCAAATTGGATGGTACTTTATTTACTTTTTTTTAAATATATTGAATTAATATATATATATATATATATATCCCCTCATAAAATTTCGATATTTTGCCCATTTCTAACCATGAATGCCAAAATTTTCATAGGTGTTGAAGGGATTTGGGTATTTACCTTTGTAGAAGTGGATCTTCTTGAATTTCTCTATCCCTTGTGGTGTGGATCAAAACCACAGGACAAACTGTAACCACTTTTGCATGACAAATGCACCATCATTCAAAAGATTCACAATGTTGCAAGAATTTTGAAAAGGGACTCTGTTTCTCTTTGTATTTTGTTTACTATAGAAATAGTTCATGTATAGAGTCTGAAAGGAAAGGAGAAAAATATGGTCATTAAGGAAACAAAAAAAAGTTTTTCTCTTTCTTAATAACTTCCACATTTTCAAATTAATTAACTCCTAATAAAATTTGACCCTAAATTTTGAAATTCAAATAAATTAATTTATATATTAATTAATTAGTTTAGGCCATTGGGTCATGGGTTGCCCATCATGTGTGTCCCATTTTCTAATATCTTTCACTTACATATAATGGGATGAATAACTGAACTTTTTGCTTCTTTTGAACTTTCATACTAAGTACTCAGTCATGATCGCTTAGGTGTAATCTTCAAGAGTTTTTACACTAAAAAACTCTATTATAGGACCAGCATAAAATATATATTACATTGTGTGTCTCGGATGCTTTAGATTCAAATCATATATACTATATTTTATACTCACAACAAATTTAATTCCTCTTAAGTTTAATTTTACTCATATTGCCTTCTTATATGCATAGTACCATACTTATGATTTTACCATAGTACTAAAAATCAAACTAGACTAGTCGATTTAATCCATTGGATTGGGAACTAACCTACTGTTCAATCCAGAAGTGGCCTAAAACTAGTGGGCTAATGAACCGTTAAATTTGGTCAAAAATCTAGTTGAACTAGGTTAATTTATGCGAAAATCGGACACCAAACTATTGGTTGAACTGGTTCTTCTTCTTCTTCTTTTTTTTTTTTAAACGTGTGAAGCAACAAAAGTGGTCCTGTAGTAGCTCAAACATGTGCCAAGGAGGAGAAAAGTCTTTGTTCTTTCCATGCATACCACAATGCTTCATTGTCATTATAATGCAAACAAATATATATATATATATATATATAAACATCTATATAAGATAATATAATAAAAACTATATATATATTTAATTTGTTTAAATTTTTTACTTGATAAATGACTTTTTCAATTGTATTATTTCTAAACATTTTATTTTTTATTTTTTAATTACAAATAGAATCTTAAAAAATATATAATTAATAGTTAAATATTTAAAATTCATTAATACTTATTTGTTATATTAGAGTTTTAATATATAAAATTTAAATATATATATATATATTTAATTATTACCGATTCGATCACAGTTTAACTATGGTTAGACTAATAAATCATGAACAAATGCCTTCACCGATTCAATAACTAGTTTGGTTTTAAAAATATTGGATTTTACTATAATAACTTCATAATAAGTATATACCTTAAACACTAATATAGTTGTGTATATTTCGGGTGATCTTCCTTTCACCTACATACCACTTAGATTAAAACCATTTGCTTTATTAGTAATACTCTTTTATGTCGAATTATCATAACTATAAGGTATATGCTAAAGTATCAAACACCAATTCATCTCCTTATGATATTGTCAAAATCATAAGAGCATCAACGAAAGGAGTTATTCCTTTCTGGGACTCATAGCAATAAAGTAGAGATTTATTCACTTGTTTCCCAATTGCGATTATTAAACACATACAATATGAATTGCATGTTATAGTTTCTTTTTTATCTCATAAGAGCACATGTTGATTTAATTTATATCTCATAGGAGGATATGTTGATTTAATTTATTAACATCATATAAATCTTAGTTTAAACACACACATGTCTAACCCAAATAATATCATTTTCACTCACCTCCTATCAAACGTCTTTATCTAGAAGAACTAAACTAAGATAAAAGCCTAACTCTAATAAAGTTAAGTGGAATCGTGAATAAAATTATCAAATGCTTAGCTAAAACCAAAGGCAACTAAAACTTTTCATAACAACTTAACTTATACATTTTTATCTAATTAACCTCAAGTAATGAACCTCTAGGTAATAGTTCCAAAGACTAGGTAACTTATATAGGAGATATCTGCTATAAAATCACACCTGTAGTTAATTAGAACTTATAAAGTTTTCTTAACCTACTTAGAAATCTTGTTGACAAGGTCAGGATTTTGTTGATAAGGTCCTAGATCACTGTACTAAGACTTAACCAAAATCAAACTCACATAAGTCTACAAGGTTTAAAATCTTGTTAACAAGGTCAGGATTTTGTTGATAAGGTCCTAGATCACTATACTAAGACCTAACCAAAATCAAACTCACATAAGTCTACAAGGTTTAAAATCTTGTTAACAAGGACTACAAATAGCCTACAAGATCCTAAGCCAGATTTCAAATCTTAACTTTTGATACAATACAAACCCTATTAACAAGGTCATAACTTTGTTGACAAGCTCTTGACCAAAATAGTTATAACTTTGCAATGTATTGCCAAAACTTGATGAACATACCTAAACCATAATAATCTCACATTATTGCATAAGAACAAAAGTTACCATATATCATTCATGAACTCATAACATCATATAATATCAACGTGCTATAATACAAGCAAAATTGAAGCATATCCCTATATACATCAAAAGCTCGCAACATAAACTAGCTTAACATTCTTCTACATAAGCATACAAACTCAAAATAGCCCTTATGGCCATCTATATAGTATATGGAGCATATGTACAGCCTTTACAAAACATATATACATAAAACTCATATAGTGTAGCTGTAACACCATATATTTCTAGCTCATATCAGAACATTTACATATCTTACATTCCTAATTTCCATGAAGGAACAAGAAAAGGAGTTAAAATAATTCAATTTTTTGGGTTGCATCGTGTATAAAAATTTTGTTCAGTGTCACGTGGACCGTATGAACTCATACAATACATTCCCATATTTAATTATATGAATACAACTCATTTGGATCATAAAATGTGCCCCACAACTCATGGAACTCAAGGTAAAGCTCCAAATAGTCATGTGCATTTTCGGCCAGAATTGGCCCTTTTCCTGACCAAACTTTGAAAAATAATAACTAATTCTAGAAAAATTGAAATCATGCATTCTTGGTCATTCTGGGAAGCTACTGATGTCTACTTTCTAAAAATATGTCCAGACCATAACATCCATCAAAGAGGATGTTTGATATCTAAAAAGGTCCAGAGGTCAAACTGCATTCTGGAATTGTCGCAAAATTTTGCAGCAAACTTTGAAAATATTCAATTAATTCCACAAAAATATAATCTATGAAAATAATATCAATATGAAAAGATATGAATGTTGGATAGAGGAAAAAAATAATTTCAGACTAGCTCAGGTAGCTTAAACCTCAAAATTTAATAGAATAGTAACTCATGTCGAGCAAAACTCCTAATACTGGACAGAATGTTCAAAAATTCATATATCTCTTTCTAGATCTCCAAATGAGGTGCTTTTAGTTGTCACAAGTCATTGTGAATGTCTAGTTTCTTTGTATAAAATTTCATGGCAATTGGACATCATTTGATCCCTGTGTGACAGATTTCATTTTTGGACCAAATGAATAGTGCAGCAGACCAAAATCAGAAAAATTACCAACCTTGAAAATTTATCAAATATCCTATAGACCTATGGAAATTATGGTCTTTAGCTTCCCAAAAAGCTTTCAATGAGACCTAATTTCATGCCAAATCTCAGATCAAGAAGAGCTCATTTAGACAAAAAGTGACATAAGGTTCTAAGATAGCAAATTTATGCCCCATATAGGGTGCCAAAATGTCCAAATGGCTTTTCTCAATGTTTAGCTTCTCTTGGGCAAGTCTAAAAGCATGAATATGACTTGTTTGAACTCCCCAAGTGGTCCTAAACGTCATGCATCTTAATTTGGCCATGCCACTTCCACATATACGCTAGTGCATCAAACTTTCAAGAAGCAAAAATGACCATTTCATGCTCATTTTACATTCTAGTATTCACATGCTATAATCTCTCATTCATACATGATACATCAACATATTTATACATATTCATGACCTTATAGAACATATATAACCATGGATTACAAAATTTTCCATTCATATGGCTTTAAAGTAGCCAATTCCATGGACTTTAATATCCTACTCTCTTCTCCCAAGGGCTTGGCTTCCATTACCTTGCTCTCTTGGTCCACCTAGCATGTTAGAACATTGGAGAGGAGGGAATGAGATTCAAAGAAATTCAATAGCTCATCTCCTATTCAATCATACATAATGGATACAAACAAGTCTCATAAATGCATGTATGGCCATGTTGACATGTGCAAATATTCAAGAGACGTTTTCATCATTTGAGAAAGTCATACATAACATACAAAGGCTTGTCAAGCAAGTGGATTGGCCTCACCCAATTTCTTGTGGATATTAGACTTGTCTCACCCATTCTTTAAGACATTTTTAGACTCAACCATGCTCTTGGGAGTCCATCTTACTTTTGGGAGACTCTTTGCTTTGTCTCAACCAATCTTAAGGGTTCTTGGCTCATCCTCATCATGGCTAAGGGTTCTTGGCCTCACCACACTCAAGCAAATCCAAGCACACATCATAAACATCACATAAAACATAATATATCATCATAAAATTATGGCATATGAATTCATGCTAGCATTCTTTTCATGACTTGAAAATACACATACACACATTTTAAGACAAGCTAAGCACACATCCATGCATGAGAGAAGGTAGAGAGAGCTACCTTGGAAGTAATTACATACTTTTTCCTTAAGCCTTGAGTCCTCTCCTTTGACCTCACACACCCAAGAAGGTAGAGATCATTTCTCTTGGCCTAGACACACTAAAAGAAACATGAATTACTCATAGGAATAAGCCTTGGCATTATGCACACTTTACATGATGCTACTTTGGTTTATGGCTCCATTATGCTTCCATAAGGCACTTAATGAAACAACTACAAAAATTCATGATTTTGGCTCCCTTCTCTCCTTTAATCTATGATTCTTGACTCCATTTAGACCCTTTGGAGTCATCACACAATTATTTTACAGAGCCTAGCTAGGAGTTGCTTCATTATGCGACATTATGGAGCCTACACCTCCATCTCACTATCTATTGGCTTCTAAATTTTTTTCAAGGGTTCCTCCCACCTTCTACCATCATATGAAATCCCAAACCAAGACTAGAATAAATTAAAACACTCTCTAACCCCTCCATCTATCCTAGGCTGACATTATGGAAGCATTTGGGGTTCAAGAGATTTTCAATTTTTCCTTGATGGGAGAGCCACTTGGGAGGCTTCCTAGGGGCCTTAGAAACTCAAACAAATACTCACATATGCTAGGGAATGCATGAATCAAATCAGTTTTTACAATCCCTTCAAGACTTATTCACTTTCCTAACTTGAATTTTACTTGCTTTTCTTCCCACTTCTTTGCAATTCTTAGGTGCCCACATACTAAATCAATGGATTCTTGCTATTTTTGGATAGAAACTCCTCCCCTATAATGGTTCTATTTTTGGCTGTGACTCTCATATACAAGAGGCAAGAAGAAGAAGCAAAGCTACAAGGATATCTACCTTGAATCCAAGCTTCTATCAAGAGTCTCTTCCTTTGGTCTTAGTCCCCTTTTGAAACTCTAATCCTTATTTTCTATTATTTAGAATTTTATCATAATTTTATTTGGCCCCAATTCCTTCTATTTCAAGGACTTCCTTTTATATTTGGCTCATTTTTTATATTTACAGAGAAACCAGATATCGCATTCCTCACGTTTACCAAGGGATCGGATGTTACAGTAGCCACCTGCATAGAATTAGTTATAAGGCTACTTCTTAGCTTGCTTCTCATTTTTCCTATTAGAAATTTTTCTCTTGAAAAAATAAGATAGTTATAACATCCAGTTCTCTGCAAACGAGAGAAAACGTGAGAAATGTAACGTACGGTTTCTCCATCAATAAACGAAACTTACCGGATATAAAAGGAAGTCCCCTGAAATGATGTAGTTAAGGTCCCGAAAAATTTGGAAAGCATTCTAGACTCCTGAAAATGATAATCCCAGGCTCAGACGGAAGGAAAAACGGAGCTAGAATGAAAAAATAATTTCTTACGAAAAGCTTACAAAACGTAATGGTATTTTCATAATTTTGAGTAAATTATGGAATTCACACAAGAGGGCTTTTTAAATGAAAATTTTGAGTTCCCCAGGGTTTTCAGAGACTCTAAAAATCATGGGAAGGCCCGGGACAGCTAAAGCCCCTTCGGTGAATTTTTTCAATGTCAATGTGCCCGAACTTTGAAAGATTCGTTCAGGAAGGTTTTAACTCCAATTTGAGTGATTTCAAAGAAATTTTACTAAATTGGAAACCTAAATTTTATAATGGATAAGACGATTCTCAAAAAGGAGCTAAAACAAAGGAGAAACGAAAATGTCAAGAATGAAGGGCAAAATGAGAATTTTTTAATAGTGTAACTTTCTCCCACCTATATATATGATGCACCCTTCTTCTCCCTTCATCTTGCACGACCAAGTTCTGCCCAAAACCAAAGGAAAACCCTAGGAAGAGTGTAACACCATAATGACTTAACTCCAACTAATCTCCCTTTAGGCTTGATTCCATATGATTTCCAATGAAAATGACCAAAACTATGGTCTTTCAATACTTTAAGCCGTGGTTTAATTAGTCATATTTTGCCCCGTGGGTCCTGTGACTCCATCATTCATATTCAATACTCAAACACCATTTACAAAACTTATACATGGCCTCAAACAACCCATAAACCATGGATATGAAGCCAAAAACCAAAAAAATACAATTTCTGAAATAGGCCAAAAAGTTAGATTTTTGGCTATAAATTTGGAAAATCATAACTAAATATAGAAAAATAGGAATCAAGAAAACCATAGCTTTATGGAAATATCTGGATGTTACCTTTCTACTAAAAATAATTCCAAGCCACAATCTCAGCGTCTGGACCATGCTTGACATCAAAAAATAGGCGGAGGTCTGGCTGTCCCTGGTACTGGAGCAGCTTGCTGTCATGAAATTCAAAAATTCGTAACTAATTCCAAAACAATCCAATCTAGGAAAACGACACCAATTTGGAAAGCCACAGATGTTAACTAGAGGAGAAAAATAAGTTTAGATCAGTTCAATAGCCATTGGACCTCGAAAAATGATGGAATAGTAATAAAGTTCGGATGGCTTCCCTGATGCTAACATAGAACTTCAGAAAGTTGTTCCTCCCTCTATAGACCTTCAATTGAGGTGCTTCTATTTGGTATAGGTCACTGTATATATCTAGTTTATGCTCATAAAATTTCATGACAATTGGACATCATGTGGTTCATAAATGACACAGATTTAATTTCAGACCTAGTTGCACAGTGTAATAACCAAACTATCAAAATTTCCAAACTTCAACAATTCACCAATTATTCCCTAGACCTGAAAATATTACCCACTTTAGCTTCTTCGGAAGCTCCTAATAGACTCTAGAGTCATGCCAAATTTCATATCAAGAAGAGCTCATTTGGTCATACTTTGACTGAGCTCACAAATTTGGCAGTTTTGGCACCCAAAATGGTTCAAAGTGGGTACAAATGGCCTCTTACATATTCTAGTACCTCTTGGGCAAATTTTAAAGTATAAACATAGCATATATGAATTGCCCAAGTGATTCAATTCATCATACATTTCAAATTTGTTATGCTATGGGACAAAATACACTATTATATATAAGCCACAAAATGGCCAAATCCCACATTTTTATTGCTTTGGTTCTCTATATAGTTCATACACCATTCATATAAACTTTTACACTTGCTCAAATATTTACATCTCAAAAATAATAGGTGCATATTCATTTTGACACCTCTTTACATCAAAAGAACTAAAATAACTACACAACTCCCTAAGCATGCTTAACTAGGCTCCTTGGTGTGCACTTTGATCTCCTTGAGCTCCGCCTAACATGTTAAGATGGGAGAGGGAAGGGGGTGAGATTCAAGGAATCTCAATAGCTCATACACTCATTCAAGGAAGAAATCAAGGCATAAAACAAGTCAAAACATACAAATCATTCATAATTACACAATATATGATTTTCATGCCATGATATCATATCAATGCCAAGAATAAGCTCTAGGAACTTTTGGTCTAGCCTCACCCGAGTTTTGGGACTTTTGGATTGGCCTTACCCTTGGTTTAGGGACTTTTGTCTCCACCTCACCCATCTCAAAGGACTTTTGGCATTACATCACTCAAGTAATTTTCACAATCCATATCATAAGCATATTGGTACAAATGCATCAAAGCAACATCAAATGGTATGACTCACAATACAAGTATATACACAAGCATACAATGACTTTTACACATCCAAGAATGCAACAAGAAAGAGTGGAGAGCTACCTTATAGGCCAACACAAGCTTCCCCTTTCAATATCTCTTCTTCCATCTTGATGTCACAATCACAACTAGATGGAGGTGCTTCTTTTGAGCCTAGACATAACAAAGAGCATGGAATGACTCTCTTGGAAGTCAAACAATTACTCATAAAGGCTAGAGGGTTCTGCATAATAAATCGTACAAAGCATAAGAAACTAGGGGTTCTTTCTCTCTCTAGAATTTCACCAACTCTTCTCTTTTCTTTGTATCTCTCTCAACTTATCACACTCTCTTTCAAGGGTTTTTTGTTCATTCTAGGTCAGAACAAAGCTTTCTTACTCAATAACTCATGGAAAGAAATCTTGAAAAGAAGAAGAATAAAATCAATAAGAAGAAGCATGAAGATCTTTAAGGGTTCTTACCTTTCTTCCTTAGCTTCCCTCCTTCTCTTTTAGCTTCCCTTAGTTTCCCTCTCTCTCTCAAGCCTTTTCTTTGCTTTGGACGAAGCTTAGGTCAGTTTAAAGGAAAAGAATGAATTTGGACGCTTTAGGAAGTCAAATTCTCTTTTTTCATGCTTTTCTGAACTAACCCTCGCTAGAACGAAGAATAACCCTCGCTACGGCGAGTACGTATCAGTCCCAGACCCTTATTTTCGCTACGACATACACTATGGCGAGGAACCCCCTAGTTTTTGTATGGGATGCCCGCACTCGCTATAGCTAGAAGCATTCTCGTTATAGGTAAAAGGCACTCTTGCTATAGCTAGACTATTTCTCACTATAGCGAAAAGGTACATTCGCTATAGCTATGCCTTTTCTCGCTATAGCTAGTAGACTTAGAAAATTTCAGGACTTCAAAAATTTTCAATTTTTTTTTCTGGTTGTTACATTTCCACCCTCCTTAAAAGAAATTTCATCCTTGAAATTTAAATACATACCTCAAGGGAATAACTTTGGATATTTTTGCCTTATTTCATCCTCCAATTCCCAGGTTGCTTCCTCAGATGTCAGACCTTTCCAGATCACTTTCACAAGAGGAATGCTCTTGCTTCTTAGCTGTTTCAACTTAGCATCCACAATTCTCTCCAATTTTACTACATAGGAAAGATCTTCCTGCAATTGCACATACTTCTATTCTATGACATGTGCGGGATTTGGTAAGTACTTTTTCAACTGGGAGACATGAAAAAAGCCATGGATTTGGGCTAGGTTAGGAGGTAAGGCTATCCGGTAAGCCACGTGTCCAATTTTCTCAAGGATTTCAAATAGACCAATATACCTAGGATTGAGCTTCCTTACCCTCATTGATCGACCTACTCCCATCACTGGAGACACTTGAATGAACACATGGTTTCCAATCTCAAACTCTAACGGCCTCCTTCTCTTATCAACATAACTTTTTGTCTACTTTGGGCCGTGAGGAGTCTTTTTCTAATCAATTCTATCTGTCGGGTGGTCTAGTCCACAATCTCAGGTCCTATCATACTCCTCTCACCTAGTTAACCCAACACAGAGGGGATCTGCACTTTCTCCCATACAAAGCCTCATAAGGGGCCATCTGAATACTGGAATAGTAACTGTTATTATAAGTAAACTTTGCTAATGGCAAATACACATCTTAGTTATCCCTCATTTCTAACACACATGCCTTCAACATGTCTTCTAAGGTTTGGATGGTCCTCTCAGTCTGACCATCTGTCTGGGGGTAATATGCAGTACTAAACTGCAATATGGTCCCTAAGGCATGTTACAATGACCTCTAAAAGTTCGATGTGAACCTAGGGTCTCTATCCGAAACTATGCTACTAGGTACTTCGTGAAGTCACACTATCTCTCTGATATATAACTGAGCTAATCTATCCAGTGTATGAGTAGCCCTGATAGCTAAAAATTGTGCGGACTTTCTCAGTCTATCCACAACTACCCAAATAGCATCGTGTCTAGAAGATGTCCTAGGTAACCCCATAACAAAGTCCATGGCTATACTATCCCACTTCCACTCAGGGATATCTAGAGGTTGCAACAACCTAGTCGATCTTTGATGTTCTATTTTTACCTTCTGACACACTAAGCATCTAGCCACATAGTCCGTCACATCATTCTTCATTCTCGGCCACCAGAAAATCCATTTCAAATCCTGATATATCTTGGTGGCACCTAGGTGGATAGTATACTTACTTTTATGTGCCTCTTCTAAAATGCTTTCTCTCAACTCATTCTGACCAGGCACATAGATTCTATCTCGGTATACTATTATACAAACACCTTGAAATCTGAGGTCTTATCTTGAAAAATCTCATTTTTGATCCGTCTCAAGAACTCATCCTTTCTCTGGGCATATAAAATCTGGGTTCTCAATACATTCTCAATTCGGGTTTCACTCAGATACAATTTACTTGATACCACCTGACAAGAAAGGTTCAAGTTTTTAAACTTCTCTAGGAGCTCTTGCTCCCTAATCATCATATGGGCTACACGGATGGATTTCCTACTCAAGGCATCTGCCACCACATTGGCCTTGCTCGAATGATGTTTCAGCACATAATCATAGTCTTTCAAAAACTTTATCCATCTCCTCTGTCTCATATTAAGTTTTTTCTAGTCAAATAGGTATTTCAGACTCTTATGGTCACTATAAACCTCTATGGTAGCACCATACAGATAGTGTCTCCAGATTTTAAGAGCAAACACTATGGTAGCTAACTTTAGGTCATGTGTAGGATAATTCTCCTCATGAGGCCTTAACTGCCTAGAGGCATATGCCACTACTCTACTATGTTACATCAACACACATCCTACCCCTTGCCCTAGGCATTACAATAAACCACAAATGGTTCACTAGGGTCAGGGATAATCAGTACAGGGGTAGTGGTCAAATGAAGTTTCAACTCCTAGAAACTCCTTTCATAGCTATCATCCCACATGAACGGTATCTCTTTCCTAGTTAGCCTCGTCAGTGGTAAGGCCATCCTGAGAAAAGCCTTGAATAAATCGTCTATAGTACCTTGCCAAACCTAGGAAACTCTTAACCTCAGTGATTGTTCTAGGTCTATCCCACTGTAACATAGCCTCAACTTTATGGGGATCAACCACGACCCCGTCTCGTGAGATCACATGACCTAAGAATCTCACCTCGGTAAACTAAAACTCATATTTACTAAGTTTGGCATATAATCTTTTCTCTCTCAAGGTTTCTAAGACTAATCTCAAATTCCTCTTGTGCTCTTCAAAGGATCTGGAGTACACTAGGATATCATCAATGAAGACCACCACAAACTGATCTAGATATGGTCTGAATACTCTATTCATGTAATAGTACATCAAGCCCAGCTTTAGAGAGGAAAAATATCTCTACATCAGTGCATCAAGCCCAGCTCTCAGAAATCGATGGAACAGTACTTCTGGTCAGGCAAGATGACTGATACTAGAAAGAAATTTCAAAAATTCATATCTTCCTCTCTAGACCTCCAAATGAGGTGCTTTTAGTTGCTACAAGTCACTATGAATGTCTAGTTTCTTCTTATAAAATTTCGTAGCCATTGGACCATGTTTGCCCCTCAAATGACATAATTATACAACTGACTAAATGAACAGTACTGGTGCAAATTCGAAATTCTGATACCAACTTTGAAAAATCATAGAAAATTCCACAGTCCTCTAAATGACCTGATCTTTGGCTTCTAGAAATCTCTAGGCAAGATCTAATCACATGCCAAATTTCAAGTCAAGAAGAGGTCATTTGGTCAAACTGTGATATAATGGGGCAAAGTGATAATTTTTTTTAAAAGAGGGCTCTCCAAGGGTTCAAATTTGCTTCTCCTACTCCTAATGCTCTATGAGCACGTGGGAAAGCATCAACATAGGCCATCAAACATAGCTCAAATATTACCCAATTTAGCTTCTTGGGAAGCTCTTAATAGACTCTAGAGTCATGCCAAATTTCATATTAAGAAGAGCTCATTTGGTCATATTTTGATGGAGCTCACAAATTTGGCGATTTTGGCACCCAAAATAGTTTAAAGTGGGTCCAAATGGCCTCCTACATATTCTAGTACCTCTTGGGCAAGTTTTAAAGTATAAACATAGCATATTTGAATTGCCTAAGTGATCCAATTCATCATACATTTTAAATTCGCTATGCTATAGAACAAAATACACTATTACGTATAAGCCACAAAAGGGCCAAATCCTACATTTTCATTGCTTTGGCTTTCTATATAGTTCATACATCATTCATATATACTTTTACACTTGCTCAAATATTTACATCTTAAAAATAATAGGTGCATATTCATTTTGGCACCTCTTTACATCAAAAGAACTAAAATAACTACACAACTCCCTATGCATGCTCAACTAGGCTCCTTGGTGTGCACTTTGATCTTCTTGAGCTCTACCTAACATGTTAAGATGGGAGAGGGAAGGGGGTGAGATTCAGGAAATCTCAATAGTTCATACACTCATTCAAGAAAGCAATCAAGACACAAAACAAGTCAAAGCATGCAAACTATTCACAATTATACAAATATGATTTTCATGCCATGATATCATATCAATGCCAAGAATAAGCTCTAAGGACTTTTGGTCTAGCCTCACCCGAGTTTTGAGACATTTAGATTAGTCTCACCCTTGGTTTAGGGACTTTTGTCTCCACCTCACCCGTCTCAAAGGACTTTTGGCATTACCTCACCCGAGCAATTTTCACAATCCATATCATAAGCATATTGGTACTAATGCATCAAGGCAACATCAAATGGCATGGATCACAATACAAGTATATACACAAGCATACAATGACTTTTACATATCCAAGAATGCAACAAGAAAGAGTGGAGAGCTACCTTATAGGCCAACACAAGCTTCCCCTTTCAATTTCTCTTCTCCCTTCTTGATTTCACAATCATAACTAGATGGAGGTGCTTCTTTTGAGCCTAGACATAACAAAGAGCATGGAATGACTTTCTTGGAAGTCAAACAATTACTCACAAAGGTTAAAGGATTCTACATAATAAACCTTACAAAGTATAAGAAACTAGGGGTTCTTTCTCTCTCTAGAATTTTACCAACTCTTCATCTCCTTTCTTTGCATCTCTCTTAACTTATCACACTCTCTTTCAAGAGTTTATTGTTCATTCTAGGTCAGGACAAAGCTTTCTTACTCAACAACCTATGGAAAGAAATCTTAAAAAGGAGAAGAATAAAATCAAGAAGAAGAAGCATGAAGATCTTTAAGGGTTCTTACCTTTCTTTCTTAGCTTCCCTCCTTCTCTCGTAGTTTCCCTTAGTTTCCCTCTCCTTCTCTCTTAGCACCTTTCAAATTCTGAATTCGTGATGCTTCCTAGGTCTAATTTAGAGTATAAATGAGTTATTGAGGCACTTAAGATGCTCTCCACAAGCTTCCTGCTTCAAGAAAATCAAAAGAACTCCAAGTGGCCCAAGGATGCTCATAGTCTCGGCCAAGGAGGATTCTATGTGTGGGGGAGAGTTTTAAATTTTTCTAAGGCCATTCTTGAGTCATATTTGATGAATGAAAATGAAGGGAGGCCTTGGAAAAAATTTAGAACTCATAAAAATTGATTTGGTGCTTTAGGTTCCATATTATGACCTAAAGAAGCAACATGGTGCTAGGCCTTTTATTTTAATGGTGTGATGACTCCAAGAGGCTTAAAAGGAGTCAAGAATCATATTTGGAAGGAAAGAATGAGGCCTTGAAATCATTTGAGGGGTGTTGCTTCATTAGGTGCAATTATGGACCATAATAGAGCCTATAGAGCAATCTAGTATTTCATCAAGTTATGTAGCCTTAGAATGTGTTTCATAAACCTAATTGGTTCCCATAAATTGTATCTAGGCCAAGAGAAACCATCTCCACCAAATTTGTGGGTGTGTGGCGGAAAGAGGAGGCTTGAATTTCAAGGAAAAAGTGTGTGAGTGCACACAAGGTAGCTCTCTCTACCTTCTCTTATGCATAGATGTATGTTTAGCTTGCTTTAGAATATGTGTATGTGTATTTTCAAGCTATAAAAAGTGTGCTAGCATGCCTTTATATGCCATGATTCTTGATGCCATATTATGTTTCTAAATGAGTACATGATGTTTGTTTGAGTTTGCTTGAGTGTAGAGAGGGTAAGAACTCTTCTCTTTGGTGAGGATGAGCCAAGAACCCTTGAGCTTGGTTAAGTAAAGTAAAGAGTTTCCCAAAAGCAAAATGGGCTCCCAAGAGTATGGTTAAGTCCAAAGCTCTCAAAGGATGGGTGAGGTAAGTTTAAAATCCATGAGGAGAAGTGTGAGGCCAATCCAAACACTGGGTGAGCTCTTGAATGTCTTGTATGATTTGTTTATATGCCAAGTTTATTTTTAAAATGTCCATGACTTCCATTTTCTCTATGCATACATTTGTAAAGTCTGCTTTACACATATTATGTATGATTAAATGGGAGATGAGCTATTAGGATTCTTTGAATCTCATTCCCTCCTCTCCAATGATCTAACATACTAGATGGACCAAGTAGCTATGGTAATGGGAGCCAACAATAGTGAAGAAGGAAGATTGACAAACATATGCCTAATTTTAACCATTTTAAAACCATAATTATGTTTCTTGATGTATATGATGTTGTAAATGGTCTATGACCCTTGATACATGTGTAAATATGCTATTATGTGATATTTGAATGGGTGGATATGATGTATGAACTCTAGCATATTATTTGAGTTTGTAATGCCCAAGTATGCAAATTGAAAGTATGATGGAAATGTGCATAAGTGTAGGTTGAATGGCCAAAATGAGATGCATGAGGCTTGGGACCATTTGGGTAGCCCACACAAGTTTAAATATGCTTTTAGACTTGCCCAAAAGGTGCCAACACCAAGGGGAAGCCATTTGGCAAGTTTGATACCCTATATGGAGCCAAAATTAACCAAAATGGAACCTTATATCACTTTTTGGTCAAATGAGTCAGTCTTGATCTAAAATTTGGCATGCAATTAGGTCTCAATAAGAGATTTTTCGGAAGCTAAAGATCATAATTTTTGGAGGTCTACAAAATATTTGGTGATTTTTTAAAATTGGCAATTTTCAAGGTTTCTAGTTTGCTGTACTATTCATTTGATCTGAAATTGCATTCTATTACATGAGGCTCAAATGATGTCCAATTGCTATGACATTTTATACAGAGAAACTAGGCAATCACAGTGACTCGTATAGAAGCACCTCATTTAGAGGTCTAGAGAGAGAGATATGAATTTTTGAAGTTTCTATCCAGTATCAGTAATTTTATCCGACTAGAAGTATTATTCCATTGAATTCTGAGGTCTATGCTTGATGAACTGATCTAGAGATACTTTTTCTCTCTAGTTAACATCTATAGCTTTCCAGATTGGTATCATTTACATGAATTAGATTTTTTTGGAATTAATTGGACATTTTCAAAGTTTTTTGCAGAATTCTATATTAGTTCCAGGATGCAGTCTAACCTTTGGACCATTTTCAATGTCAAACATCCTTTGTGATAAAATTTGTGGTCTAGAAATATTTTTAGTGTGAAGTAGACATCCATAGCTTCCCAGAATGACCAAGATTGCATCATTTCAATTTTTCTAAATTTAGTTATGATTTTTCAAATTTTGACCAGAAAAGAGGCCAAATCTGGCCGAGAATGAACCTCCATATTCCACGTTCTATTTTAGTTTCTATGAGTTGTGGACAAGATTTTGTGATCCAAATGAGTTGTTTTGATGTAATTAAATGTGGGAATGTATAGTATGAGCTCATATGGTCCATGAGACTCGATTAAAATTTTTAATTATGACGTAACGCAAATAAACCCTTTATTTTCATTCTCTTTTTCATGTGCTCTCATGGAAATAATGAGGTGATGCTTATGAATTACATGGAATGAGCTAGAATTTATGGTGTTACAGGAACAACATCAAAGAAGGAAGAACCATGAAAATCTTCCATTTTCCATACCTTTTCCTTGCTTCTTTCTCCTCTTTCTTGAGCTCTCCTTATCCGTCTCTCTTAGGTAGAATTCTTCTGTGTCCAAATAGAAGCAAAGTCGGTTTATGGGAGGAGCAAAGGGGGATGCCTTGCTTAAAGGAAGAAAGATTAAAAATTCTTCATTAAAAATGTCGTTTACATCTTGCTTTCGTGGCATTTTCATTTTGGACTCATTTTAGCTCCTTTTCGAGAACTATCTTTTTCATCATATATTTTAGGTCCTCAAACTTATAAAATGACTTTGAAATTACTTAATTTGGATTTAAAACCTTTCTGAATGAAGAGGTCAAAGTTCAAGTCAACCGACGTTCAAGTCAATGGAGTTAGGATGGAGAAACAATTTGCGACGGAAATCGATGAAATGTAATGACATTTTTGTAAATAAGTGAAACTTTTAGAAAAACATATAGGAGGAATTTTTAAATGAAAATTTTTAGTTGTCCAAGGTTTTCAGAGGCCCCAAAAACTATGGGAAGCCCCGGGACTGGTAAAGCCCCTCGGTGTACATTTTTTAACGTCGGAGAGCCTAAACTTTGACAGAGTCATTTAGTAAGGTTGTAGCTCCAAATCGAGTGATTCTAAAGGCATTTTATCAAATTGGGAACCTAAATTTTATAATGGAAAAGATGATTCTCAAAAAGAAGCTAAAACGAAGTTGAAATGAAATTGCCATTACAAAAGGACGAAATTGAAATTTTTGGAAAAGTATGTTTCTAAAAATACCCACACACTTCTCCTTTCTTCTCCCACCATATTAAGCACGAAATTTTCTGCCCAAAATACAGAAGTTGATCTGCTCTCTTAGGCGCACCAAAAGGAGAAGAAAAAGAAGAAGAAAACCAAGGAAAGCTAGGTAATTTCATGGAATTTTATGCCTCTTCTTCTTTTAATCTTGTTCTCCTCTCTTTCTATGGTTTAGTTGAGCTTTTAGGATTTTTTTTAGGTCCAGAACTAAGGGGAAAAATTTGAATTTGCCAAGAAGAAGAGAAGCAAGGAAGAAAGGCTTTAGAAATAAGCTTGGAACCAAGGTAATTCTACATTCTTGATGCTTCATCCTTGTTGCTCTTTCTTGTGCTATTTTTGGCCAACCTAAGGGGGGGTAGGAGGAGATGAATTTTAGACAGAACCAAGAGAGGAACTTAGGAAAAAGAGTGCAAGGATTAAGAATATGGCAAGAAATTCAAGTAAGAACTAAAGGAAATCAAGATAGAAAAGTGTAGGCTTTCTTAGGGTTTTGTAAAATCTGATTTTGTGTGAGTTTTCTTGGCTATTTGAATGTTTCCTTAAGTTCCTAAGACCCTTAGAAACCTCCCCAATTGGCTCTCCCATCAAGGAAAATTCAAAAGCTCCAAGAACTTTATTTATGGAGGGTGTCTTAGCCAAGCCAGGAAGAAGGAGCTTGAGGATGTTTTAATTTGTTCTATCCTTGGTTTGGGACTTTGTATGATGTTAGAAGATGGGAGAAACCATTAGGAAATATTTAGGAACCATGGATTGGGAGATGGGACAATGGTATCTATAATGGTGCTTTGTGAAGCAACTTGGTTTTCCAATTGTGCAATTGAATGTGTGATGGCTCCAAGGACTTTAAATGAGTCCAAGAAGTCTAGAAATAACAAGAGAATGGAACCTAGAAATTGAATTCCAAGAGTTGCTTCATTAGACTAATTATGGAACTATAATGCCAAGTATGAGACCAAGTGTATGTTTAAGCTTTAGTTTAATGTCTTAGCTTGCTTTAATTATGTGATTGTGTATTCCTTGTGATGTCTAGGCCAAGAGAACAATCAACCACCTAAGTGCTCTTGTGAAATCAAGCAGGAGAAGGAATTAGCAAAGTAAAGCTTACATTAATTGAAAGGTAGCTCTCCACCTTATCCCTTTGTATTCTTGTGTGCATATGCATGTCATTGTGTGTTTGTATGTGCTCTTGTGAATTGTTAATATGCCACATGATCTCATAGAATTGCATTGGTACCAATGTGTGCTCTTGAATGGCCTTGAATGTGAGATTGGCTCCTAAGGGTGAAGTGATGCCAAAAGTCCCTTAAAGTGGGTGAGGATGTGCCAAAAGTCTCAAGGTGTGGGTGAAACTAGACCAAAAGTCCCTTGGATGGGTGAGGCTAAGTGAAAAGTCCCTAGACCAAGAGTGAGGCAACTCCAAAAGTTTTAGAAATGGGGTGAGGTAAAACCAAAAATCCCTAGAGCATGAGAATGATCATTGATGTATATATGCCTTGAATGTATGTGAATGGGTGTGTGTGAGTTATTGGAATTCTTAGAATCTCATTCCCCTTTCCCTCTCATTCTCGAAATGTCTAGGTGGTGCTCCAAACCAAGGAAATGCAAGCCAAGAATATTAAATGGCTACACTTTGTTCATTTTTTAGTTTAACTTATAATGGAATGTCAAGAAGCTTTGTACATATTATTTTGGTAATATAAGACCTTGAGTACATGTAACATGATGTATGAATATTATGTAGCCCATGTGTGACATTAAATCAATGCAAATTATGGAAATTGCCTCTTGTGTGGTTATGACTACATGTGCATTATTGGATGTGGAGTGGCCAAATTTAGATGCATGGGGTTTGAGACCATTTGGGCAATTCCCACAAGTCATAATTATGCTTTTAAACTTACCCAAGAGGTGCCAAACTCAAGAGGAGGCCATTTGGACCAAAGTGACTCTTGATAGGGAGCAAAAATGACCATTTCATGAGGCTATATCACTTTTTGTCCAAATGAGCTCTTCTTGGTCTAAAATTTGGCATGCATCTAGAGCTTATTGAGAGCTTTTTGGGAAGTTAAAGTTGTAATTTTTGGAGGTCTTTGGAATATTTGGCGAATTGTTGAAGTTGAAAAATTTTCTAGTTTTGGTCATTGGTATTGTAGCACTGGTTCAAAATTAAATTCTATCACTCATGGGGCAAATGATGTCCAATTATCACAAAATTTTATATGGAGAAACTAAAAATTTCTAGTGACTTGTGCCAACTAGAAGCACCTCATTTGGATGTCTAGAGAAGGAGATATGAATTTTTAAAAATTTTACCTAGTATCAGGCCCTCAAGCTGACCTCAGGTATTATTTGATTAGGTTTTAAGGTCTGGGCGTGCCTGAACTGGTTTGGAGTTATTTTTTCTCTCTATCTAACATTCACATATTTCTAGATTGGTATCATTTGTATGGATTAGATTGTTGTGGAATTAAATGGACATTTTTGAAATTTGCTATAGAAACTTGTGACAGTACCAGTAGACAGCCAGACCTTTGGACCTTTTTGAATGTCAAACATTTTCTATGTTGTGTTTCATGTCTGGACATATTTTTAACATACATTATACATGTTTAGCTTTCCAAAATGGCCAAGAATGCATGATTTCAATTTTTCTAGAATTAGTTATGATTGTTCAAAGTTTGTGATAGAAATAGAAAAATTCTAGCCGAAAATACAAATATGAGTTTTATGCTCCCCTTTGTTGTCCATAAGTTATAGGTCACTTTTGATGATGAAAATGAGTTGTATCTATGTAAATAAATATAAGAATGTGATACATGAGCTCACATGGTCCGCGGGACATCGAATGAAAAATTTAAACGCAACGCAACGCGAAAATAATCCATTATTTAATGCTATTTTTCTTACCTCTTGTGTAAGTAGCATGGTTTAAGGCATGAGGCTAGTATGAAATGAGTTAAAAATATATGATGTTACAATTATACATCCATATATTGTCAAGTGCAAGTCTTTTGATGTTTTCTTGTAATTTGGGATGAACCCTTACTAGGATTAGGCTTTAAGTTATATTTTATCATATGATCTTAATTGTAATTGAGAACTTTTGACCTGATATGCATGTATAATAGATTTCTTATTAATTAATGGATATGGTTATGTTACTACTTTTATTGCTAGCCTTGCTTTTGTCATGTAGTTTTCTACTGTCATATATGCTTCATGTGTGATTTTGGGATGCACCATTGTCATATTTTGAATCTGGGATTGTTTTAGAGTTTTGAAAATAGGAACATGTTTATTTGGTTTATTGAAATTGCCCAAAGTGATTTGAGGACATTAGGTAGTGAAATGTACATTTTAGATTGCCATTTGGGGATTGCACCTTGCATTTGCTATCATAAGTAAATTTTGTGTTGATATGATATAGTTTTGGTTGGTGTAGTTAGTCTATGAACCCTTAGATTATTTAAATCCATTATTTGAAGATTATGAGAGGATATAAGCCTTAAAATCCTTACAATTTAGCCTTAAGATGGCCTTAGATTTGAGGTTGAGGTGATACCATTTTTTTAGTTTGCATCCTTTAGAGTTTTGGTCTAGTAGGAGACTAAGTCGCAGCCAAAATCTTGAGTCATAGCCAATGTAACACCTTCCTTAATTCCTCATACTTTATTATTTTATTTATATCTGTTTATTTATTTATCTTTAACACAATTTAATCTAATTAAATTTAGTTACTATTTTTTTTGACAAAAATTATTTACTGCATGTCAACTAACCTATATAGTGTAGCGGATTATGAAGTGCAATGAAAATAAAACTACTATCATTACATATAGTCAAGAGTTCCAATATAGGGGAGGGGGTCATATAAGTATAGATCACATCATATCACAGGGATTTATCCTATAACTACATTAAAAAGAAAATCCCCAAAAACAAAAAGAACCAAAAAGGTTAGTCCTTTATTTGCATAAAAAGGTCATATCAGGATTAGTTCAAAGCCCTTATTCATGGAAATGGAAGAGGCATCCCTCTCGTAGGGAGTGGGGGATTCTCCTCATCTATTGTTGCGAATATGATCGATACCGCATGAACTAATTCATCACATGAAATAACTCTAATGTTATGGACAATAAATATCCACCCCTATATTGGGAACTATATCCATTATGTCTAGAATTCTAGGGTTATTCTATATACAAGCATCTAAAAAAAAGTATAAACCACAACAGAGTGAGAAATAATTTTCTCAGTAACATAGATATAATTAATATAACATAATATTCATGAAGAAACGTCAAGTATGAATTTAACAAACAATGGATAATAATGACAAAAGACTTTATGGAGAATAATTAATTTATAGAATAACATAAATGGAGAAATATTCTATTTCCGTTATATTTAACATAGTTTCAAAATAATAGAAATGAAGAGTTACAAAGAGTTTTATACAAACATATAATAGAGTATTTCATGTAAACCTTAAGGTCTTGCATATGTCAAAAGAACATGATTTAAATGCAAGTAAAATATTCATATTATTCACAAGATATCAACATGCACATAATACAAAAAGTATAACAAATAGCTATTATTCAACTTGACCATGAGGCCTTAGAGACTATTATGCTCAATACCTAGATCATGTTGCATTGGTTTTGGCAAGCTCAAAACCCAGATCATGTTGCATTGCCATGACTTAGCAGGCTTACCTTGGTTTCCTTTCCTAAGGTGTCCCCTAGTGGGTATCCAAGGAAAGTCATATAAAAATATCATAATAATATGTCATCCAAGCCATCATTTGATCAAGACATAATATGTATATTTGAAAAAGAATTGCCTTGAATTACTCTGTGCATAAATAAATAATCTTGATAGCATAACAATGTACTAGAGTCTGAAAAAATTATATTTAAATATTGAAAATTATCTTTTCACTTGTTTAAGTCCAGATTTGTTCTAAGGCCCATCTAGTGTCCAAAATAGTCCATAAATTAGGGCCTAATGTTAAGGTACAGAATCAAGTCCAGTATAGCCATAAAAGGCTTATTCAGGTATACAGGACACTTAATAAAGCCTAATAAATCCAAATAGGTCTGAAATATTCGAATGGCCCTCTCCAATCCTAATTAATTATTTGAAATATTTTAAGTATCCTTCTTAATTAAAATTAGACATTTAGCATAATAGCAACTATCCAATGGCTAACTCTGGCATATACAGGACTCATCCTGTGATGACCCTTCCTAACTTCTAATTATTGTAATTAAGGCAAAATACATGATTAATAACCTCAAATCAGGGTTACAAGATATTATGACTAATTACATTTGGAAAATACAAAGAAATTTGAACTGTAATGTTATTAGAGTCATCAACCACATAATTACAAGCATTCATGTACACAAGGGAAACAAACACTCATTTATAAGCCTTTGATTCTATTACCCATTAATTCCAACTCACAAGAGTCTTCTATCAATGTTTCTAAGTCATCCCTTGAGGTTACCATATAAAACACTAAGATTTCTAGGTTAGAATGAGAGTTTGGGACCGTCAGCTGTGGCTAAATCTCCTTGTGCCGCAGTCAATTGCTCTTGAGTTCACTCTTTATCTTTGCATGTTTCGCCATGGCTAACCTACATGGCACTACGGCGAGTTAGCCTCCTGGAACCTACCTTGCTCGCCTCTCGTTATTAGCCGTGGTCAATTCCCCCTTTCGCCACAGCTAATTCTTCTCTGGAACGCCTGACACAATTTCACAAAAGTTCGCCACAACCAATTCCCATTTAGTTGCGGTGAATTACTCTCTGGAAGACTCCCAATTTGGCCTCTCACATTTCACCGCGGCGAATTTCTCTCTGGTACTATTCCTGGGCAACTTCGCCTCTATTGGTCGAGGCTAATAATATTTTAGCCATAGTGAATTGTCTCTGATCCTACCACTCCTAAAATCTTATCTCATACTCTCCACTCTCCCTCCAATGACACTCTAGGGCCACTCTACCTTAATTATGAAGATTTAGTGTCTTTCTTTTACCTAATCCACCTAACACATCTATCATTACCCATTCAAAACTCAAATGTGGATTTTTAACCCTTTAGCCACCATAAAACAGTGAGTTCATAGATCAATGACAGTAAAGAGTTCATACACTACTTACATTTCCATTCAAACATAAGTCCCATTAGAAATTCCATACATCACTAGTTTAAGTTGATATATGATGTATTAAATGATTACAGTCCCTATGCTTGGCAATTCATGATGCAATGTGGCAATTACATAAAGCTAGTAGTCTAGTTATACAAATATAATCTGACAAGGTTTCCAAACCTATTTACTACTAAACCATATAATAAGCTTCCATTAATTTTCTTCTTGCCACTAAGAGGTCCGGTCCTTGAAAATGTTAACTTACAATTGGGGTGAGATATACAATCTCAATAACAAAAGGCAAATTCCATATATATGCATAGATTAATTAATACAATACAATTTCATATCATCAATATCAGAACCATCAATTCAATTTACAAATGAACTAGTTGAGCTACCAATGACTATTGTCCTGTACCAGCAATCATTCATAACATGTTAATGGCCAATAACACTGGGAAAAGTCCATCCACGACACCTACTCCATAATGAGCACAACCAGGGCTCAGTGCATCTGGTGTAATCACAACCCGGTGCTCAATCGAAGCACATGCACAGGTGGCAGCTGCACTATAGCTTTACCATGGACTCACAAGGTCCAATCATAATAACAATTCAAGTAGTCAACTAATCATTTAGCATTTCAAAATTATATATGTGCAAACAATATCATATTAACATCAACATATACATGGAATTGAAAAATTAACCCCAATTACCTCAATGAAGCCAATTACTTTGCCTCTAGCTACCATAAAAATCCAAATGCACATTAAGCCTATAATAAGTATAATTATCATCATTTCTAGCAATAAATCAGATACCCAAAGAGTTGAACTACTAATAACTACCTAGAGGTTACTCACCTAATTACCAATAGATTTTAATTTCGGGTTCCAACTTTTCCACACCAGAAACTACCATAGTTCACTCCAATTTCTGGGTAATTTCACATGAAACCAAAGCCCATATCATAGGTCAACTATAGGGGTCTTAAACTAACAGAAAATGCCTCAAAATAGGAAGAAGATACTCATTTAACAACACCCATAGCCTCAACCTCCGAAAATCCACCATGGAAGCACCAAACAAAAAGTTTCAATTTTGGGTGAAAGATAAAAATGCTCTAAATAAAAGACCAATTGGGCCAAATCGAAGAGGAAGAAGAGAGGATTAAGTTATATGAAGGTTACCTTAGCTGAATCTTGCTCTAAGTGGGAGAAATAGAGCCAAAACGGTGATGGAAACCCTAGCCTCTCCTCAAGGTATGAAAATAGGTTTCTCATTTCTGCAGAACCAAGTGTTTTGTTTTTCCAAATAGGTGTAACTACTAAACCTTTAAGGTTTTTAATGAGAAATGGGCTCACCCATCAGCCTAAGGTCCAATTGGGCTCATTTCTAATGGTTAGGCTATGGTTTAATGAATGGGCTGTAGAAAATTTAGAGCTAAAAGTGGAATATACTGGCCTAATAGCCCAATTCCTTGTGGGTTCAGATTTTTATGCTTGTTGGGCCTTATTTCATAAGTTAGGCTGCAAAAATTTGATAGGGTCAGGCCAAGTTCCAAGAGTCAATCTAATTTGGGTCTGCATAATGTGTGTTAGGCCAGCTTATATAAATTGGGTCTTGGGCCTTTATTTTACTAAATCAGATTGGGTCATTGCTAGGTGATCTCTCTTGGCCCAAATCTCATGATAAGGAGTTGGAATTACACTTAAAATCACTGGGCCTTTATAAATCCTTATCCATGGCTTACTCAAATTAAATTTTGGGCCCAAATTCAGCTTTAATCTAATTAAAATCTTAAACCTATATTAATAACTTATTTCTCTATAAATTTCTATTTATATAGCTTACCCTATTATTTCATAATAATTATTCTTAATTAGTCCAAATACATTATTAACACCTTAATTAATTTTGGGGCGTTACTCATCTCCTGAATAAGGCAACTCTATTATAATATATATGTATATAGGCCAATCCTTTACCAAACAGCCCATATTCATGAAATCAGATAGTAAGCATTATATTATTCATGTTATCATAGAATTAGACAACAAGTAGCATATTACCAGAACAAATATTTGTCATAAATTCAAATATTAACATAATGCTTCATAAATTTTCAACTTTCACGAATAGGCTCTAAAAATTACATACTAAATATCAGCATAATTCAGATAGTGTATAAAATATATTAGACCATATAAATCATTAAAAACACATCAAATAACATAAGTAAAAATTCAAGAAGCTCTAGGTCAACACTTTTTCTTAAGAAGTTGACTTTTTATATAATGATTCATAATTCACCAAAATTTCACCATAGGCTTTATTTTTAGTGTAACACCCCATAATTAATTAAGGTGTTAATCACGGATTAGATTAATTAAGAATAATTAATATGGGATAATTAGGCAAGTTAAGTGAATAGAGATTTTAGAAAGATAAATTATTAATATGGGTTTGAGATTTAATTAGGAGATAAATTTCATCTAGGCCCAAATTAATGTAAGAGAGCATGATAAGAGGCTAATTAAGGCCCAATAAGCTAGGTATAGGCCCAATATAATTCAATATGATAGAGGCCCAAGATCCACCTTGTGTAGGCTTTTATAATTAGCCCAATAACCCTTGTGCAGACCCAAAACAATAGAGATCCTAAAACTTGGTCTGGCCTAATTGAAATTTTAGCAACCAACACTTTAAAACTGGCCTAACAAGGCTAAAAATCTGAAGCCCATTTGGAGTTGGACCTTGGAGTAACCCATGACCCATATTTGACCCAACTAAAACCCAACTTAAACCCTAATGCTTTAGCCTTTTCCCTACTTGCTGAAACACAAAAACACAACTCAAATTCGGAGGTTCAAATGGGAGGCTAGGGTTCTTAGCCTAAATCCACCATTTCTCACCTCTAAGCTCAAAATCAGCCAAGGTAATAGTTATATAACTTAATCCTCTCATCTTTTTCTTCATTTTGGTCTAATTAGTTTTTCATTTGGAGTATTTTCACCATACCCAAAATCTAAAATGTGAGTGTTTGGGGATTTTCTTGATGAAATTCGTAAGTTGAGACTAGGGCTGCCATTAGATAAGTATAAACCCTCCATTTTGATACTTTCTTTGCTAGTTTGAGACCCCCATAGTTGATTTATAATATAGGTATTAATTTTGTATGAATTTGCTTAGGATTTTGGATTAAATATTAAGGTTTCTGGTAGAGGACCCTTTAATCTGAATTTGAGACTTATAGTGGTTGGGTAAGTGATTCTTAGGTAGTCATTAACATTTTAAATTCTTTGGGTACTAATTGCAACTATTAATGGTGAATTAGAGTAGTAATTTTATGATGCTATGGTTATAGGGAGATTTCTGTATCATTGGTGACTGTTGCAAGTGCTACAAGTGAGGTAACCGGGTTTATATTAATTCCATCTATATATCTAATTCAATTTCATATGTTGCTGTATATAAATGATTTGAAATGTTGAATAAATTGGTTGGCTATCTATTGAATTGTGATTGGACCTTGTGAGTCCATAGTGGAGTTATGGTGCAGCTACTACCCGTGCATGTGCTTCGATCAGGCACTGGATTATGATCAAACCCTCGATGCACTGAGCCCTGGTTATGCTTAATGGGGAGTAGGTGCCGTGGACATGCCTCTCCCAATATTAATGGCCTTTAACATATGGAAACATGATTGCTAAATGGGATGGTAATCATGATAGCCTACTTGTTTTATTTACTGATATAACTGGTATTTTGCTGTTGCTTATATGAAATTATGCATGTATGCTAATTAAACTAGAATATATGATGGAATTGCCTTGGTTACTGAGATTTATATCTTACCCCATTTTATGGGATTAATATTTTAGGTGAAAGTTCTTCAGGTAAGGATAAGGATAAGCAAGTGGATGAATATCCATAAGCTGAGGCCGGGTGTGGGGAGTTATACTTGGTCTGAGTAGAATAGAGTAGATGCTAATTTTTGTTAACCTTTGTATAGCATCATCATGTATCTACATTGCCAAGTGTAGGAGATTGTATTTTGTTAACATGGAATGTAACTAATGAGTAATAGGCTTTACATTAGCTGTTGATGGATGTATGAATCTTGACACTCATTTTGGCTAGTGAACCTATGATATATTGACTATTTGAGTAATGTAATTCTATGATATATTGATGCATGAAATACTCAATGAAAGTATGATTGAATGACCATTGTGAGAAATTGTAAATCTGTTGATATAAGACTAATGAATGAGTAGGAGAATCCATTTTTAATTGTGAGATAGGTAATGATCTAATGGCTAGGGAATTCAGTAGATAAGTGCTAATAGAACCTTATAATAAGTGGGAGAGTGGCCCTAGAGAGTCCCTAGATAGAGGGTGGAGAGTATGAGGCAACGTTTTAAGAGTAGTAGGATCAGAAGGCATTTGGCCGCAGCTAAAATATGGTTAGCTGCGGCTAATAGTGGCAAAGTTGCCCAGGGAGAGCACCAGAGAGCAATTCGCTGCGGTGAATATGGAATTGGTCGTGGCAAAATGGGAAAGGCTAAAATGGGAGTCGTCCAGAGTGGAATTCGCCACGACGAATTGAGTAATTGGCCGCAACAAACTTTTGTGAAAATGAGCCAGGCATTTCAAAGAGGAATTGGCCGCGGCGAAAATAGGTATTGGCTGTGGCCAATAGCGAGAGGCGAGCGAGGGAAGTTCTAGAAGGCTTCTTTGCCGCGACGCCATGTAGGTTAGCCGCGGTGAAGGTCTAACTCGTTGTGGCGAAAGTCCAACTCACCGCGGCAAAATTAGTAACGATGCGAGGAGTGAAGCCGAGGGGAATTGGCCACTGCTAAGGGGAAATTGGCCGCAGCGAATGTCCTGAAATCCCCATATTGACTAGAAAATCTTGGTTTTCCATATTGTAATCCCAAGGGATGACTTGTAAACATTGATAGAAGATAAATGTGAGTTGATGACTCTAATAAAATTAAGGTTCAAATTTCCCCATATTTCCAAAATATAATTAGTCTTAATGACATGTGACCTTAGTTTATGGTTATTAATCATGTTTTATACCTTAATCTCAATGATTAGAAGTTAGGGTCGTCACATTTAGCATATATTTACCTAATTTAGTTGGACTTTAGAAAACTCTTCCCTAGGTGTGTCAGATGGTTTAGGCCGAGCCTATGTACCATGGGTGTGTGTGTGATTTTGCTTCATTTTTATGTCGCCAATTGTCACATATACATATTCAAGGAAGATGAACAAAAGCCCTAAACCAATTTCTAGAAATCCTATGTATTTTCTATATTTCTACTAAGATGAAATTCAAGGGTTTCTTGCCACAATCTTCATGAAAATCAAAGTTATATTAATCTATATCTTCCTTAGGCTTTTTCCCATTATTCTCCCATTTATTTCTCTTCAATTTCTTCCATGGCTCCTTGAAATACATAGTTTCATGGTTTGTAGAAAAATTGCCAAGAACAGGAATTTTCTTGAATTACATGAATCCATAAGCCTTATATATGATTTCTCCATCTTTTCTTAGCTTGGATTCATGAAAACAACAAAATTCCTCCTTTGCTCTTGCCATGGCCAAATCATGAAGAAGAAGAGAAGAGAAGATTCATGAAAGAAAATAGAAGAAAAACCAAGAAGAAGAGAGTTTATCTATGTTACCTTTAGATTCGTAGTGTTTCTTTCCCCTGATAGCTTTTCTTTCTTTCTTCCTCCCTCCTTCTCCTTTTCCCTTGGCCAAGCTCTCCTTCCCTCTTTTTCTCTTTGTCTTGGCTGAATTATATGTGTGTTTTATGTGTGTGTGTGTGTGGCGTGAAGGTGTGTGTGTGTGTTCTTGTAAGTTTTATTTCCAAATGGATGGTTAAGATTTGAACAATTTTTAAGATGGAAGATCTTAGCCTTTGGATCACATGAATGGTTAAAATTAAGCCTTGAAATAAGAGATTAAATGTGAGCTTTTAGATTAGATCAAGGGTTATAATTTGATCTTAAAAAGTAGAAAAACCTAGACCATTGGATTGTATCAATGGTTGAGATTGTATTACATTTTACGAATAAATAATAGTCATTAGGTTTAATAATATTTTAATTCTAGTCATGATTACTTTCCTTATTTTACGTGAAGGTAATAAGAGAGGGAAGAGGTAGGAAATCAGCAAACATCAGTTTCTAGTCCATTAATCCCCTCAATGCTAAACTATTGACCCTACTTGTTTGGATGGCTGTTCACCGCTTTCAGCCAATTACCTGATCGTGCTGTCTTCCTTCTTCTTCTGCAAGTGCTAAAGCCCTTGACTGATCTAGTACAGTAGACAGGGAGCTAGGTGCCTTTACCTATCGCTTCCATAGAATCTCTCTAGCACTAGAAGCTCTCTTTTAAGATTAGAAAGTAATATTGCATTTATTACTGTCTAAGTCAGCATCTATGTCATTCTGACATCAACAGTAACTTTTTCATAAAATATGAGATTTACTAAGATTTATTGACCTAAGGCTATGTCATTGCTTCGTAGTTCGTGTATTCTCTAGAATTTCCTTACATGTGGCACTCATCATCATTTTTCCTTGCTTATGGCACCACATTAGCACTCTCTTTGCTCATGGTTCCATGTTAGCACTTCCCCGATTAGAATTTACAAAAATGCCATAATTTCGATGATGTATCTTTTCATAGGTTCTCGTAATATTTTATTCAACTTGTGTTCTCT
This sequence comes from Erythrophleum ivorense, assembly GCA_026724425.1. Classification (NCBI taxonomy): domain Eukaryota; kingdom Viridiplantae; phylum Streptophyta; class Magnoliopsida; order Fabales; family Fabaceae; genus Erythrophleum; species Erythrophleum ivorense. Next base: position 24,598,888 of record JAIUCV010000008.1, read on the forward strand.
AGGTTCTCCACTATATTTTAATATTATTTAGGCCTATGTGGGTCTTGTTTAATGTTTTTAACCATATATTTTATTATTATTACTTATTTCCTTAATATTTTATTATTTTAGGGTCTAAATAACCATTTTGCCATTGGTAGAAATGCAATAGACAAGCATTTTTATTTATTTTTGCTTATATCTCTATCTTAACTCTACGTCTTGGGATTTTGTCACCACCATCTAGTAGATCTTTCTGCATAGAATCTCTTGAGACATTTAACTCAAGCTTCAGGGTTTAGTTCGTCTCTGTATAAGCATTTTATCGTTTGGGGCTATTTTTCAGTCTTAACAATTTTAGAATTTTACGGAATGAATTTTATAATTTTTTGCGCATTATTTCCTAACTATTGATATATATATATATATTGGGCTAGTTCTTAACTTCGCATTTTTCTGAAAAAATTATCAAAATTTGTCTATGTGACAAATGACAATTTTGCCCTTAGATCCTTCTAAAATCTCAAAAGTTTCTACGGGTCCTATTCATCTTATACATTTCATATATGAAATTATTTTGTTCAAATTCATCTTATTTGAGCTTAATAAATTTATTTCTATAAAATACTAAATAATTAAAAAATCTTAATTTTTAGCAATGTTATAGCCAAATTTCATTTAGAAGGCACTAGAGGCGAGTTATGTTGCAGCACAAAGCATCCTTACCACAGCATAAGTTATGCGTCATTGGGAGAATTGCTCCCAAGGGCAACCTCAATACGGCGAGCATTGGGATTAGGCATCAATAGATTGTCTGAGAGTTATTCCATGGTGAAAAACTTATTTTGAGGGATTCTTGTGTTCAAATATGAGCTTAGCCACAGCACGAGTCTTCTGGGTTGTGGTGCAAGTTTAAAACTTTAGATTTTGGAGTTCCAAAGGCCAATTTGGCCACAGCCAAATCATTCCAAGTTGTAGCCTGAGTCCAATAAATCCCTAATTTTTAGATAAAGGCTTGTTTTTTTAATATTTTAATGATGTATAATGATTAATAGCTTAACACATATGTATTTCTATACTCCTTGTAGGTAGTATGAATGGAATGACCAAGTTTATTGAAAATTGTGATTTCTTATTAACATGAGTCCTTTGAGTGTCTTGTTAGAGAATGTTGACATTTTAAAAGTTCAAAATTTCCTATATCTTCATTTGTGGTTAACCTATTATCAAAGTTAAACATTAATTATAACTGATTAATAACTGAATTGAATCTAAATAGCTTAATTAGAAGTTAAAGGTGTTACACTTTCTTCACCTTAATATTCAGCTAACACAAGAAACACAATATTTAAACTCAAATTCCACTTTAAAATGCCAAATTCACAAACTAATCAAGGAGGAATATTTCTTACCACTTGAGGGTGAACTTTCCAATACACTACCAAGTTTCACAACTTTGTCCCCAAGCAACTTCAATTGGATAATACAATATAAATACAATCAATATCATTTCCAATTTAACTTCCATAACCAATAAAACAAAAATCAATCAAATTAAACATACCAACTCCAATAGTGAACTTCTAACACATTAAGGGCTAGTTTTCTACTCATTACCAAGTCCTAAATTACTATACATTCTTGACCAACAAAAGATAAAAAGAAAATTCTTTAATTCTAATTCCAAACTTTAATCAATAATAGCAAATTTCAACAAATCAAGGTCCATTTAGGCTTATCGATGCAAGAGCTTAATTTTCAACACATCAAGGACCAACACTCAAGCTTGATAATAATTCCTTTTTTGATTTAATTCATGGTTAATAAGTAGCAAAACAACCGCCATCAAAATTATTCCAAAAATAGAATTTTCAATTAACAATTTCATCATTCAAGGAGAATCCCAACTTACCAATTTCAAGCTTTGATCACTTTTTCACCCAAGTAGCTTCTAAGTTTCTAAAATCAATCAATTCTCTTCTTCTTTAACTTTAAACCCACTATCAAAACAACCAAAATAGCCCCATCAATAATTGTTCCAAAAAAAATTGAAAATAAAAAGTTCCAAGAATGAGGGAAATACCTCAAAATCATTACTCCATTTTCTTCCTTCTTCCTTCTCTCACTCTGGCTTTCAATATCTTCTCTTCCCAAATTCCTTGCAACTTGAAAACTCCACCAATTAGAAACCCAATTAGTGCATTTATATAGGAGAAGGAGTAGAATAACTTTTATAAAAGGTACCTTAGCTAATTCTTCCAAAATACTAGACATGCAAAGCTTGGAAATCAAGCTTCCATGGAGTCTTCATGTCATTCTCTCTCTTTACTAGTTCTGTTTTGCATGAAAATGACTAAATGGAATAAAGATGATGATGGTTAATGGTATTGCTATATGGACTTGTAAAAGTGGATGAATGCAATGGTATTAAGTGGTAAAATCTTAATGTATTAATTTTGCATTGGAGTTATATAATCCATTTCTCTCTCTTACTATAGTTTTCTCCACGTGCTAACTAAATTTGTAAAACATAGGAAATGGAAATTTGCCACCTAACTCATTAGCAATAGTCAATGCCATTTTGACCCAAAAAAGATCATTATGCACTCTTAATCTCCTTTTAATTGTAATGACTTCACCAATTTACTAAATGAAATTCCTATTAATCCTATTTTATCTCCTTTTAAATTAAATACTTAGATCTTCATAATTTTTGCCAATCTTAGTTTATCACACCTAATCCACTCATCATTATTTTCCCTCAATTTCTTTTACTGGGGTCTTTCTCCTAACTTTATGATTATTTATAACTTAATTGGGATGTTACACCTTTTATGGCACCTAGAAGAAAATTCATATATGGCTTTAAGTACTATGGGTGGTGGGAATCCATAATTCATTCCATATATATTTATGTGTTTGGATCTCATATTGATCTTCTTTTTCTTTTTGTCAAGGTGACATTTTTTTTTTCATTTTATATTCTTTCTTCACCACATTAGCACTTTTGCTACCTCATGTAGTGAACATAAATGTCTTATCTTTGTTTGTTCTTCATGAACACTAAAGGCAATTACTTGTGTGTGAGATTTAACTTTATTAATTTGTATGATATATGATGATTATGTATATGATATCTATGATTATGGCATAATATATCTATTTAGTTAACAATTAAGTTGTACATAAGGCGTAATACTCTAAATTCTACACATACCGAGAGACTTTATATCTTTTGTATGCATATATCTAGGTATGGGTTTTGTTAGGGGATCAATTAATATCTTATACGTAGACATATTGTGGAGTAACATTCATTTGTGCTATTGCATCTCGCTCATTCACATGTTTATTTACTTAGGGTCTTTAGTTTAGGCAATGGCTTATCATATATCATAATTGATCAATTTTAAACTTAATATCCCACCAATGATCCCTAAATGTTATATAATCCTCTTCAACCATATAGCCTCTTATTGTAACATTTGATAATTATTTAATTAAAATTATAAATAAATAATTTAAATTAAAGGTTTAATTAATTAATTTATAAAATTTAGTTAATTGACCTAAGAAAATTAATTAGAGTTCATTTACCTCTAAAATTGAATTAATTTGAGTTGGAAATAATTTTGATTATAAGACTTCCCATTTCTTCAATTTTAGACTAGAAACCTAAAACACCCATTGCCCAAATTAGATGTAACCCTTAGAGCCCAATTAATAGATCAGCCTAAAACCTTTTTTCCACCAACTAAAGCCCTCATTTTTTGGTGTAGTAGTAAAACATAAATAGTGAGATGCAAAGGGAGAGAAGGATGATATGAAAGAGAGAGGGACTCCATAGATGTTGTGTTTTGGAGCTTGTATGAAAAGGATTATTTGGTTTTTAGCGAAGGTAAGTGAAGGAAAACTTCATCTACTTATCTCACTCTTTATTTAGGTTTGATTAGTTTATGATTTGTTTGTCATTTGCAGAATCATAAGGTTAGAGATTTGAAGAATTTAGGGTGTTTTAGGTGAAGAAGGAGAAGAAGAGGTGAAGCCATAGTTTTGGTAAGAATTGCCCTTCCATTTATAGTTGTTTTTCTTCCAAATCTCTTCTTGAAGCTTGAGTTCATGTTTGACTTCCTCTTATGTTAGAAAATTAAGAGATCTATTTGGAAAACTTGGAGCTTGTTGCTTAAATTAAGGATTTGTGCCCTTAAGAAGTTTGATAAGGTAAGTTACTTAGCTGAGTAGGAATGTATTTGTTAGGGATATGAATTCCTTGTTTTCGTTGAGTGTGATTATTGTATAGGAATATTTTTAGGTTTAGGTTATTCACTTGAAATGTGTCAATAGTTATTTAGGAATAGAAGGGCATTTTGTAAGGTAACTAGTGTTTAATTCTACTTACATTTATGGTAAAATCATATTAATGACTTGTCATGTGTGACGACCTTACCTTCTAATCATTGTATTTATGGTTAAATGCATGATTATTAATTAATGATCAAGGTTTGAGGTCATTACGTTTTTATCATATTACAAAAATATGGGAAAATTTGAACCTTGATGTTAGGGTCATCACTTAATAACCACACAAGTGAGAATGCATAAAAGAAATTATATTATCATGAGGGGTCTGTGATTCCACCGTTCATCAGTTCCAACATACCAAAAACCTCCCACAAGGATTCCTATATCATTTCCTAGCATTACCATTGAAGAAACAGGGGTTTCTAGGTTAAAAGTATGAGTTTGGAGACTTGCGCCGTAGCCTATACCTTCCCCACTACGGCCAAGTTGCTCTATGGATTTACTGGGCAATTTTCACAACCCTTGCTGAGGCCAACCTATGTGGCGTCATGGCAGAAATCCCTCATGGAGCTACTGCTCTCAACCCCATGATTCTCGCCTCGGCGCAATACTTTTGCGTTGCAGTGAGTTTTGCTACTGTACAACCCTTTATTAATGTCCACGACTCATGCCGTGGTAGGACATAATGCGCCGTGGTGAGTTTCAATTCTATTACCCTCCTGGGTGATTTTTTTCACTTTGCGCCGCGGCAAGATTTCTCAAGCCGTGGCACTCCTCGCCATTGTCACTCCCTAGATCAATTTTTTTTTCTCTTGTGCTGTGGCGAGATGAGTTATGCCGCGGCCCCCCTCGGCTCTGTCACTCATTTGGCCGTGGCGAAGCCTTCCTAGCCACAGCGTGACTTCCTCTTGTAACTACATCACCCAAATTTCATCCCACACACTCTAGCTCTCATCTTAGGAATACTCTAGATATATTTTCTCTCATTTTATATGACCCTAATGGTAGTTTCCTACCCTATTTACTCATCTAACTCTCCATTTCCAATTGAAAATGTAGGTATTATATCCTAATTGCCCAACTATCTTATATCAGCAAATTCATAGATTAATGACAGCAAGAACACATGCATTAGCAACAATTAACATCCCATGTACATTCCAAAGAGATTTCATTCATCAATAGTTTATGTCCACATCCAATGCATCACATGACTACAATTCCCATATGGTAAACCATATCACAATTTCAACAAAGCTATATGTATGATGCTACAAGTTCATACATCAATATCCAACTATAATGAGATCTAAATCCTTAATGGTAATATTTCAACCAAGCAAAATATGAACGCCTACACTTGGCAACATGAATACATGATGATGCTATACCATAATGAATACAAAATTTAGCATCTACACTAAATAAGTCAGCCTAAGTGTAGCCTTCTCCCCATATGTCGGAGCTCATGGATTTTCATCCACTTGCTTCCCTTTATCTTTACCCGAAGAACCTTCACCTGAAATGTTAATCCTATGAAATAGGGTGAGACATAAATCTTAGTAACCAAGGCAATTCCATCATATATTCCAACTTAATTAGCATACATGCATAATTTCATATAAGCATCAGAAGAATACTAGTCATATCAATAAATAAAATAAGTAGGCTATCATGATTACCATCCTATACTAGCAATTATATTTCCACATGTTAAAGGCCATTAACACGGGGAGAGGCTCGTCCATAGTACCTATCCCCGTGTTAAAGGCCATTATGGACCATGAATTGTGTTCTAGTAGATGGAGCCATGAATCATGCTCATGGAAAGTTGTGTACTGTAAATCATGTTCTGATTACTTGTGGAGTCTTAAATAGTGCTTAGTTATAGGAGTAGTTACTGTGAATGTGCCCTTTTCGATTTATTAGCCAAATGAATATGATAATATCTAATTACAAGTATAGGATAGTTGTAATACCTTAACCTCTTAGCTTTTATACATTAATACCATAAGCTATCTCATCCATATCATACATGATGGAGCACCATTGCAAGGAAGGATACACCTTACACAAGAAAATAATGAATATTTAATGGAATTTAAATGTGTTACGTAAGGTTTCATTTCCTCATCTTATGCTTTGTGGACCATGTAAAATCATCCATATTATTTTAGAGTCATAACACATCCATACAAGTCATACACATAACATTTGATCTTATTCACTTTGGGTTTAAGGCTACATCTCACAACTTCCATGGTTTGCTCTCGGGTTTAGATTTTAGTTTTCTAATATAAATTTTAAAAATTCATAACTAATTCTAGAAAAATCAAAATCAAGTAAACCATACCATTCTGAAAAGATGTGGATGTCTACCATTTTGAAAAGCTATGGATGTCTACTTTTGACTACAAATAAGTCCAGACTAATGTAGTAGCCTTAAGCTACCAGAAATCGATGGAACATGTAAACTCATCTTATGCTCTGCGGACCATGTAAACTCATCCACATTATTTTAGAGTTATAACACATCCATACAAGTCATACACATTACATTTGATCTCATTCACTTTGGGTTCAAGGTTACATCTCACAAATTTCATGGTTTGCTCTTGGGTTCAAATTTTAGTTTTCTAATACAAAATTTAAAAATTCATAACTAATTCTAAAAAAATCAAAATCAAGTAAACCATACCATTTTGAAAGGCTGTGGATGTCTAGTTTTGATACAAATAAGTTCAAATCAATGCAGTAGCCTTAAGCTATTAGAAATTGATGGGACAATAACTTAGGTTAGGTTGCATTACTAGTACTATCATGCAATTTCAAAAATTCATATCTCCCTCCATAGAACTCCAAATGAGGTGATCTTAGTAGATATGGAAAGTTTATGGTGTCTAGTTTATGCTTATAAAATTTCATGAGTATTGGACTTCATTTGGCCTACATGTGATATAGAGAATCAAATTTATCACATAAACAGTAGCCATACCATTTTTGCATAATTTGGCCAACTTTAAAAAATCATAATAAATTTTATAGAGCTCTAAATTGAATGATCTTTAGCTTTGTGAAAAGCTCTAAATGAGACCTACTTGTTGGCCAACTTTTATGGAAAAACACACTCAGTTGGTTAGACTTTGGTTCAGCTCACCATTTGGTCAAATTTAAAGTCCAAAATGGGATTTTAAGTCACTAAATGCTCTTCTTGATTTTTCACAACTACTTGAGCAAGTCTAAAAGCATAATCACAACATATAAAAGCATGCCCAATGATTTATATCATCATGGAGCTCAATCTCACCTTGCCATTTACACACATACACATGGATATCACATCTTATAAAGGCTCCTTGGTGGCAAGAACATACATACTCATTCATCTAGCTTCCACATTGATACATACACCATTTATACATACATTAGAACATGTTCAAGGGTTTACATCATATATACATCCCATGGTTACATAGTTTGACATCAACATGTCATCAAAATGCCTATTTTTCATAACCCTTTGTCAAAGCCTTGATCTTCAAGGTTGTTGGCCTTTATTTCTTTGTCCACTTGGCTCACATAGATATGATTAGGCATATGTGAAAGAGTGAGATTTAAAGAATCTTATTAGCTCTTAACCCTTTTAAACATAGATAATGGATGCATATACAAGTCAAAGAATGCATGCATAATATTTAAGCAACTAGTGAGCATACATAAATCATTTTCCTTGGCACATCATCTCATACACAACAAACATAAGCCCTTAAGGGAATTGGTTTAGCCTCACCCAACTTTCTTGGAACTTTTGGATTTGCTTCACCCACTTTCAAGGGACTTTTGACTAAGCCTCACTCTTTTTGAGACTTTTGGCTTGTTTCACTCATTTCTAGGGACTTTTGGCATTGTCAAACCCATATAAGCTATAATGCCATCATGACTCAATTCAAGAAACATAATGGTACCATAACATGTAAAAATTTTCTAGAAACATTTCTTATAACTTAAACATACATACAAGCACTCAATGACAAGAAAACAAACAAGCTATGCTTGTGAGAAAAGTTAGAGAGCTACCTTGAAGTAAGATTCACACACTTTTTCCTTGGTTATTCCTCTCCCTTTTTGGCCACACACTTTCAACTAGGTGGAGTTTAATTCTTTTGGCCTAAACACATCAAAATAGGACACAATTACATCATTGAAGCAAGCTCTAGCATCACACACACTTTATGTAAGCTTACTTTCTCACATAGCTACATAATGGTTCTATACAAGACCTAATGAAGCAACTACTAGAATTTATGCTCTTGGATCTATTTTCTCCTTCTATCTAGGTCTCTTGACACCATTTAAACCTCTTGGAGTCATCACAAATTCATTCCCAAGAGACTAGATACAAGTTACTTCTCTAAGTCCAATTATGGAGCCGACACTTCTATCACACAAACCAAGGCTTCTAAATTTTTTTCCAAAGTTTTCTTTGATATTTTTCTATCATATTTAGTCCCTTTCTACCCTTAGAAAATTTTAAAACTCTCCTTAGGTGCTTCTTCTTGTCTAGGTGGAGACCATGCACCCTTTTAAGCACCCATGGATTTTGCAACTTCTTTGAAGAAAATGACAAATGTGACCTTTCTAGGTGTCTTAAGAACCCATATATATTCTTAGACAATTAGAAATACCACTAGAAAGCTTCATACATGCCATGGTGCAATAAAAACCCTAGGTTTTAAAAACTTATTTTTCAATGCTCTCTTTTGGAATTTCTTTGCATTTACTTGTTTCTCACCCTCAAAAACCTAGGTTTCATGCTAGGTTTAGGTCAGAATTTACTCCCTCTTGGTTGTTCCATATAAGGCTGAAAAACCCTTATGGAAGATCAAAAAGAAGGAAGCAAGAAAAGCCATGAAATTACTTTGATTCATTAGCCTTTTCAAGAGCTTTCTCCCTAGCTACAACTTCTCATTGGAATTTTGAGCTTCCTCCCTCTAAACATGACTCAAAACATATTCAAATCACACACCGACACCATAAGAAAAGAGAGGAGAAGGAGGAGAACAAGTTTGTTAAAGGGTGGAGCATGAAATTTCAAGGATTTTCTCACCTTTTTGCTTAGTTTTTCTTCTCCCTTTAAGCACCTTCTTGTGTGCCCTTCTTCAGCTAGCCTCCCTTTGGGTTGGATAGAAAATAAGTCAACTAAGTGTGAGGAAGAAGTGGGACACCTTATATATATAGCTAGGGAACCAATTAAGACTTTTCAAAATGCCAATTTTGCCTTTCGTTCTTGGCTTCTACCCTAAAGGCTTATTTCAACTCTATTTTCAAAACTGTCTTTTTCATTATAAAATTTAGGTCCTCTAACCTATAAATTGCCTTTGGAATCAAGAATGAAAGGGTCAAAGTTCGGGTCTGCCGACGTTCTAAAACATAAACCAGAGGGGTTTGAACTATTCTAAGGGTTCTTATAATTTTTAGAACCTCTGAGAATCCCGGGAAACTCAATTTTTCTATTTAAAGATCTCTCTTTGAGTTTTCTAGAAGTTATCTAAAATTAAGAAAGTGCTACTACATTTCATCAAATTTTCTTTAGCCATTCCAGCTCTGGTTTCTGGGCATCCGAAGCCTTAGATCCTCATTTTCTATTATTTAGAATTTTATTCTAATTTTATTTGGTCTCAACTCTATAACATCTAATTCCTCCGTAAACGTGAGAAACATAATGTTCAGTTTCTCTGTAAATGTATAAAACGCACCGGATATAAAAGAAATTTTCTTGAATAAAATGATTTGAGGCCAAATAAAATTAAAAAAAATTTAAATAATAGAAAATGGTGATCCAAGGCCCAAGGTGCCCAGAAACCAAAGCTAGAGTGGTTCAATAATATTGCCAAAAGCATAATGGTATTTTCGTAATTTCTGACACTTTTTAGAAAACTCACAGGAGGAATTTTTAAATGGAAAAAATGAGTTTCCTAAGGTTCTCAGAGGCCTTAAAAACCATAGGAACCTTTAGAATAAACCCTTCGATTGACATTTTATAACATCAGTTGACTTGAACTTTGACTGGTTCATTTGGGAAGGTTTCAAATCCAAATTGAGTGATTTCAAAAGCATTTTATAAGTTAGAGAACATAAATTTTATGATGGAAAAGACAATTCTAAAAAAGGATCTAAAACAAGCTTAAATAGCATAGTCAAAGTGTAATGGCAAAAACATAAATAAAGGCAAATGTTATAAAGAAATCCCTTCTGCCTTTATTAAGTGGCATGCCTTCTTCTTCCTTAATTTCCACTAACTTGTAGCAGCTCCACATAACTCTAGTATGGCATCCAAAGAGAGAGGAGAGAGAAGGAGAAAGAAGCCAAAATAGGTATGAAAATTTATAGAATTTCATGGTCTTGTCTTTACAAATCTTCTTCCTCTCCTTAAGCCATTTCCATTGGTGGTTTTAACTTCTTGAAAGGAGTATTTTGTAACAACCAAGAAAAAGAGAGAAGAAAGAAAGGAAAAAGAAAAAGAAAAGAAAAGCTGAAAATTTTCAAAGGGCTGAAAATTTTTTAAGTCTGCTAGTTACAGCCCGGCTATAGCGAATGTACCTGTTCGCTATAATGAGAAATGGTCTAGCTATAGCGAGAGTGCCTTCTCGCTATAGTGAAAATGCTTTTAGCTATAGCGAGTTCGGGCACCCCATATAAAAACTAGGGCGTTGCTCGCTATAGCGCACGCTGTAGCGAAAGCAGGGGTCTGGGATTGATACGAGCTCACCGTAGCGAGGGTTATGGCTCGCTATAGTGAGGGTTATGGCTTGCTATAGTGAGGGTTAGTCCGGAAAAGCGTGAAAAAAGAGGATTTGACCTATTAAACCATCCCAACTCCTTCTTTCACTCTGTAACCAACTTAAGCTCACTCTAAGATAGAGAAAAGAGCGGAGGAGAGAGAGAGAAGCCTAGAGGAGGAAGGAAGAACAAGAAAGGTAAGGATTTCTATGGCTTTTCTCTTAGCATGTTGTTCTTCTCTCTTTATCCTCTCTTCCCACGATTTTGGTAGTTAAAGTAGCCATGTTTTGAGCTTGGTTCAGAGGAGGGAAAGTAGAAAACCCCTCTTGAAGAAGACCAAGACCCATACATCTTTACTTCTCCCTTGCTTCCTTTGTGAGAGCTTGAGAGAGGAAGGAGAGTGGATGAGTTTTTAGTGAGAGAGAAAAGCCCTAGCTCTTACATGCTTAGTAGGGTTGCTAGAAAGAAATCCCTAGCTTATGAATAAGTATTCAGAAAATAATTCCATGTTTCTCATGTGGTTAGGCTCAAGAGAAGCACTTCCATCTAGAGTTGATTGTGAAACTCACAAGGGAGGAGACAAATTGAAAGAGAAAGTTATGAATAGACAATAAGGTAGCTCTCTCCACCTTCTTTCATGCATAAGATGTGTGCTTACATTGTCTTGCTTGTGTGTATGTGTGTTTTGAACCATGAAAAGTATGCTAGCATGATGATGCCTCATGTATTTCCATGATGTTTTATGTAATTATTTGGGTTTGCTTGAGTATGAAAAAGCCAACAACCCTCTAGCCATGGTAAGGATGAGCCAAAAACCCTCAAGTTGGTTGAGACAAAGTAAAGAGTCTCCCAAAAGTGAGGTTGACTCCCAAAGAGTAAGGGTTGAGTCTAAGAACCTCTTAAAGAATGGGTGAGGCAAGTCCAAAATCCACAAGTGAGTGGGTGAGGCTACTCCATTTACTTGGCAAGCTTTTATATGTTATGTATGGCCTACTCACATGTTGAAAATGCTCTTTTTATGTATGGCCAACTCAGATGTTGCAAATGCTTTTCTTATGATTTCATATGCTACCATGCCCATGCATACATTGTGAGATTTGGTTGCATGCTTTGTGTGTATGATTGAATGAGAGATGAGCTATTGAGATTCTTTGAATCTCACTCCCCCTCTCCACCATCCCAACATGCTAGGTGGACCAAGTGAGGCAAGAGATGGGAGCCACCAAGCTTGAAGCTAGGGAGATTAGTGAAGAATTGTAAAAGATCTCTCTTGTAATTATTTTGTGGTTAAGTCAAGAGGTATAAATCAATGATGTACATGATGTGGCACCTAGGAATACTTGTAAATGAATGTATTCAATGGATATGTATGAGAATTGAATTGATGGTGCATGATGTAGCAAGTTTTGGAATGAATGGCAAGTTCTTCGTATTGCTTTCATGGGTGTATGTGTTGGTGTGGGAGAGTGAGTTTTGCAAATATGGGTTGTTAGACATTTGAGTCATGTTTAATAGCCTATGTGGATGCATTCCCACGTGCTCATAGAGCTTTAGAGGTAGAAGAGGAAAATTTGAACCCTTGAAGCCTCATGTAACACATGAAAATGGTCTTTTTGCCCATGATGTCCAAGTCTGACCAAATGACCTCTTCTTGCCTTGAAATTTGGCATGTGACTAGATCTTGTTTAGAGATCTTTGGGAAGCTAAATATTGAGTCATTTGGAGGTCTATAGAATTTTCTATGATTTTTCAAAGTTGGTATCAGAAATTCGGATTTCCAAAAACACTGTTCATTTGGTCAGTTGGAGAATTGTGTCATCCGAGGGGCAAACGTAGTCCAATGGCTACGAAATTTTATAGGCAGAAACTAGATAGTCACAGAGACTTATAGGAACTAGAAGCACCTCATTTGGAGGTCTAGAGAGGAAGATATGCAATTTAGAAGTTCCAGCCCAGAATCAGTCATCTTACCAGACCCGAGGTACTGTTTCATCGGTTTCCGGGAGTTTGGCTTGATGAACTGATCTGGAATTATTTTTTCTCTCTGTTTAACATCCACATATTTCCATAGTTGTATCATTTGCATGCATTTTATTTTTATGGAATTAGTTAGACATTTTTGAAGTCCGTATCAGCAAACTGTGACAGTAGCAGAGCCCCTCCGACCAGTAGATGATTTTGCGTGTCAAACGCATTATATGTGAGATTTTATGAGTTGCATATATTTTTCCCATGAATTAGACAGTCTAAGATTTCCAGAGTGGCCAAGAGATCATGTTTTCGATTTTTCTGTATTTAGTTATAAATTTCCGAACCTTGCCTAGAAATGAGGCCAAATCTGCCGAAAACGAATTTGCATGTCTCACATCCCTTTTTGCTTTCCATGAGTTCCAAGCATATTTTTGGGATTGAAATGAGTCTTAATAGTGCAATTAAACATGAGGATGCATAGAAAGAGCTCACCCAGTCCATGTGACACTAAAGTGAATATCTACCCATGCATGATGTATAGTGAGAAAGAATATGAACCCAAAGAAAATGATCTCCCTTTTATGCTTCCCATATGTATATGAGCATGTAAGGCATGATGGGTATGAGCTAGGAATGAAGGTGTTACATATTTCATGGTTGGTCTCTTAGAAGAAGGAAGGAATTTAAGGAAACTCTTAATAGCATAATTTTCTCTATGGAATAAGGAATCAAATAAGGTAAGATATCAATTGAAATGCTTGTTCTTTCCTTGTATTTTCTCTTCTCTTTGGTTCGACCACTCTAGGGAGATGCTAAAGGAGATATAATTGTGACTAAAGCATAATTGAATTAGAGGTTTAGAAGGGAGAGGAGCAAGAATATGCAAGTGGAATTAATTAAAAAGCCTTGGAATTCAAGATATGGAAGCTAGGGATTCACTTGCACCTTGCCCAATGTGGACCTTCCTAATGGCAATTTAGATTATCTAAGGGCATGAATGAGTCCTCAAGACACCTAGGAAGTCTCACAAGTGGCTATCTCTTAAAAGAAATGACACAAACTCCATGGGTGTCATTGATAGTGTGTGTCTCAGCCAAGCACACTTCTTGTACCTAGAGAATGTTTTAATTTGTTCTAAGGCTAGAATGAGACTAAGTATGATAGAAGAACATCCATGGAAGCCTTGGAAAAATTTTAAAAGCCATGGAATGTGAGATAGAGGTGTAGGCTCCATAATGAGACATTAAGAAGCAATTCATAGCTAGACTCCTTAAAATGAATGTGTGATGATTCCAAGAAGTCCAAATAGAATCAAGAGACCTAGAATGAATGGGAAATGGAAGCCAAGATCATGAAATTTAAGAGTTGCTTCATTGTGTCTTATATGGAAGCATAATGGAACCATATAAGAAAGTAACATAGTATAGCACTTGAAAGAAGTCAAGGCTTATCTCCCATGATCTAAATATGCCTCATTTGGTGTGTCTAGGCCAAGGAAACTAAGGGTCATCCAATAGCAAGTCTTGGCCAAGAAGGAGGAGGAAGATTTTACGGGAAAAGTGTGTGGCCTTAGCTCCAAGGTAGCTCTCCAACATTTCTCTCATGCATTCTTAGTTGTTTTCTTGTCTTTGGATGTGTGTATGTATGTTTATGCCATGAGAAATGTGTATAGCTATTTTCTACATGTCATGGTACCATTATGTGCATAAAATATGTTTTATGAATGTGTTATGGCTTGAATGAATTGGGTGAAGCCAAAAGTCCTTTAGCAAAGGTGAGGATGAGCCAAAAGTCTCTAGGATTGGGTGAGACAAAGCCAAAGTCTTAAGAAGAGTGAAGTTTAGTCAAAAGTCTCATGAGAATAGGTGAGGCATGTAACATCTGATTTTCTGAAAATCCAAGAAAACGTAAGAAAACGCGAGAAACGTAACATATGGTTTCTCCATTAACGTACAAAATTCACCGGATATGAAAGGAAGTCCCCCAAATAGAATAAATTGAGATCTAATAAAATTAGAATAATATTCTAGACTGTAAATAATGATGAGTCAAGGCCAGAGGTGCCCTAAAATTGGGGCTAAAATAGATGAAAAAAAAAGAGATCAGAAAAAGGTCTCGAAGAGTCTCCAAAGTCAAGTATAAAGGAGCCAGGGACTAAAATGCAAAGAAAAATTATATGCGGGGTAAAATGTATAAATTGCCCTAAAATTTAGGGAACCCTAGTTTCACCCTTCATTCATGGCTTTAAGCACGAATATCAAAAAATCAGGCAAGAATCTCAGAAATCTGTGACCTACGGTTAAACTCAGTTTGATGAGATGGGTCCAATGATGCCAAGTTGTCCGGATGGTCGGGCGGGATCCGATCTGGGATCTGGTGATCCCGATCAGTAGCCATGAGCAAAATAGAAAAAGGAAGTTGTAACAACTATAGAAATAAAAATAGCTAAAGGGTTAAGAAACCCTGAAGGAGTTTCAGGGACAGAATTGCAGTAAATAAAAAGTTTATAGTACAATCATAATATAGAACGGTGAAAATTACACCTATAGACCCGGGTGTCCGATTGACACCAAAATTTGTGAGGATTGAGGTTAAGGGCCCCTAAACCATGTTTGAAGCTCAGTATGGTAGATAGTAGAGGAAATAATATTTGTAAATTTTAGAAAGTCTAAAGGTATGTATTGTACCGTAAAACCTTAATTGGGCCCAGACACTGATGTTAGACTGTGATAAGGCCCAATAGTTGATTCTAAAGTCCCAAAAAGAGAAGAGAAGATATAATTAGGGTTTTAGAGAAGATGAAACCCAAATATAAATATAAAATGAAAGGGAGAGAAGAATGATTTTAGTTATGTTAAAGAATTCACCATGGTTACGTTAGAAACTAACTATGGTTAAGTTAAAAGTAGACCATGAATGAGTTAAGAAAATTAACCATGGTTACTATCTATAACTTAAGGGCTAAGAAAAGGCATCCAAGGATTTTTGAAAGAAGATATTTAGTTATGAAATTAGAAAATCAAAAGAAAAAGGAATGGAAGGCTAGGATTTGATCTTGAAAAGGTGATCCAAAGGTCCAAATTTAGTATGACCCTTTAACTTCATCCTAATTCATCTCCTTCTCCTCCATTCCACCATTTTCATGCCACACACAAGGGAGGAGGAGAGAAAAACGTGAAGAGAGAGAGGAAGGGAGAAAAAGTGGAAGATGAAGTGAAACCAAGCAAAACTACCACCATTCTTCACCAAATTTCTTCATCTTCTCCATCCTCCAACCTTTTCCTCCAAAGGGCAGCTGCATATTCATCTCTTCTTCAAGGTGAAATGTTGCTCTAAGTGGGAAGAGAAAGGATTTTAGTGTGAGAAAAGCAAAGGAAGCAAGGCTTAAGCTTAAAGAGTAAGTTTTCTCCATCTTATACTTATAAATCACATGCTTTAAGCTAGTTTTGTTAAACCGTTTTGTTAAACCCTAGCTATGAGTTATTTTTGGACAGCATATGAATCATTAGAAATGGAGTTTTTATGTTAAATATGAAGGTCTTGAAACGAAGTTTATATGTTGAACATGAAGGCCATATGAGCTTAGTTATTGTTGTTATGTGCTGAAACTTTGAAAAACATAAAGATTATAATTTTTGGGAAAATAGAAAGCATGGGGAGATGCTGTCCGAATTTTCCCAAAATTTTTATGGTGTTTTCTTGATGTCTTAAATTCATGTATACCAAATTTCAAGTCCTAAAATAGAAAAGAAAAGGCTATGAAATTTTTAGAACCAAAGAAATGCACTTTTGAGCCTAAAACAGAGCTGGATTATGTGATGATTAAAACGTGATGTTGGGGCTAGAATTTGATGATTTTATCCATTCCAATGGATTCAAAAGGGTGTTTTTAGCTAGGAATACCTATAGGAAAGCCCCCAAAACTCATGAGATAAAATTCTTAAATTTTGACCAATAAATGCATACTATTCGGCCATAGTCAATAGGAAGGGAAGGAGTTGGATTTTTCCAATTCCAATGGTCCCATTAAGTTTAAAAGGGTCATCCTACTTTAGAAGTTAAGGTTATTGTGTTTATTGTAATGAATTATCATTATGATTATAGGGTTTGATGTTGTTTTGGGAACTCTAAAAGCAAGTAAACCGAGTCCCAAGGATTGAGGAACAAAGTTTGCTAAGGTAGTAGTTTTCCTCTCTCTTTCTTTAAGCTTGTATGTTTGTATAATGATGAGTGTTATGCTATATCAAGTTGTCATTTATGCTATAAGATGAGATATGTATGCTTAGATTGTGCTTGGCCTTATATGAAATTCCTTGTATTGCTATGCGATATGTGGCATCTTGACTGGCATCATGCTATATACTTACATGTTTGCTTGTGAATGAGATTGGTTTACTACTACTGAGATTTCATAATCTCACCTCAAATATAACCCATGCTAGGTCCGAGTTCAAGCAAAGAAAGAGCAAAGAATATGGAGACATAAATCGAGGACCTTACTTTTATGCACCACATTTTGTTATGTAATTAAATATTTTAGATTACTGCATGCATGAGTTATGTTATGATACTGTAAGGTACTCAGGTATGAAATGGAAAGCCATATATATACCTAACCCTGAAGTAAAAAGAGTATGACTAACGTGCATAAGATGCAAGAATGCCTGTACTTATATAAAGACAAAATAATAATAATAATAATATGACCAATGAAGGGTAAAACTGTCCAATTTGTTGTAGGGGCAACTTTATATGAATTTATATGCACTCTGCTAAGTAAGTATTTTCCCCGTGTAAAGGGCTTAGAGAGCTTGAAGTAGAGCTCTGAATTAACTTTATACGATTTTTCTATAATTAAGTATGTATTTTTAAAGTTAGATAAGAATTTGGAAATGACCAAATGAATAGTGCAATTGTACGAGATAGTTTTAAAATGAAAAATTTTTATCAGTTCAGGTTTTCGTTGACTTCTCTAAGTAATATATGAGGTAATTGTAGAAGGAAAAAGGGTTATAAAATAAGGTATGACAAGGCAAGTCCAAAAGTCCTAAGGAAAGGGGGTGAGGCTAAACTAATACTCTTGAAAGCTAATTATGATATGTATGAGCTTCTTGAACATGAAAATGATTTTATGTATGATTACAAGTAGCTTAATGTTCATATATGCATTCTTGGACTTGAAAATTTGGTTATATATGATTGAAAGGGTTAAGAGCTATTGGGATTCTTAGAATCTCGGTCTTCCCTCTCTAATATCTAACCATGTCTAGGTAAGCCAAGTGAGCCAAGAAATAGGAGCCAACAACCTTGAAGAGTAAGAGCTTGGTAATGGAGTAGTGAAATAGTCTTTTTGATAGCTTTTTGTTGTCAAGAATTGTAACTACATGTTGTATATATGATGTAGACACTTGAGCACACTCCAATATTTGTAGACATGATGTATGTAACGATTTTGGGTTGATATAAATGAATATATGTGATTTAGCCACCAAAGGCCCTTGGTGTGATATGCTTCCAATGCATATGAATGCATGTAGCATAGTGGAAATGAGCTCCATGATATTTTGAACCAAATGGCATGTCTCCTTAGATTGTGAATGTGGTTTTGGACGTGCCCAAGTGGTCATGGGTGATCTAGGAAGCAAGTTAACACCATTTTGAACCAGTTGAAACACCAAATATGACCAAATTGAGAGCTGAACCAAAATCTAACCAAACGAGTGAGTTTTTCCATGAACTTTGGCCAACAAGTAGTCTCATTTAGAGCTTTCCACAGAACTAAAAAGAACCCAATTTGGAACTCTAGAGAATTTATTATAATTTTTCAAAGTTGGGGAAAATATGTTGAACGGTAGGATGCACTGTTCATATGGTCAGATTTTGTTTCCTTATCACTTATGGATCAAATGATATCTAATGGTTGTGAAATTTTATAAGTATAAACTAGACATCATAAGATTTCCATAGCCACTAAGATCACCCCATTTGAAGTTCTATAAAGAGAGAACCAAATTTTTAAAATTTCATGATAGTACTAGTAGCGTAGTACGACCTCTGGTACTGTTCCATTGACTTTTGTGGGGTAAACATCATCGACAGTAGACATCCATAACTTTCTAAAATGGTATAATTTGCTAGGTTTTGATTTTTCTAAAATTAGTTATGAATTTTTGAAGTTTATATCAGAAACTTATGACAGCAAACCTGGGCAGCTGGACCTTTGATATTATTCTATTGTCAATTGTGGTTTAGTTGATGTTTTCTTGGCCTAGAATGATTTTCAACTTGTAGTTGACATTCAGGCTTTCTAGAAAGCTATCACTTGCTTGATTTCAATTTTTTAGAATTAATTATGATTTTCCAAAATTGATGCCAGAAATATGAAAACTAGAACTTATGGCCAACTTGTTTTTTTCTTAATGTGGGGCTTCCAATCCAAATTGTATGTGATGTTTTATGATATTTATGACTTGTATGGATAGATCATGACTAGGGGGTGATATTGAGGAGTTCATGAGGTCCATGAAACTTAAAATGAATTTTTAAAGTCTTATGTAATGCAAAATAATGCATTAAATTTATTGATTTTCCCATGAATGCAACATGTATGAAGCTTACTAGTGGGGAAGAAAGACTAGAAGAATATGGTGTTACAAACTCATTTATTTTAGAGGACTTTCTCTTTTATATTTGACTCATTTCCATCATTTTTACGAAAACTGGGTGTTACATGATCAATAACAATGCTATGACAACTTTTTGAGGTTGACTTTAGAAATTCACTAAATATTCTATAGAGCTCTAAAAAATACAAGCTTTAGCTTCATAGAAAGCTCTAAATATCCCCTAATTACTCACCAAATTTTAGCCCCATACTCAGTCATTAAGGCAGTCAAGGGCAAGGATACATTTTATGGCTCATTTGGACAAATTTTTTATTCAAGATTAGTCCAATTGAGCTATAATATGCTATCTCTTGCCTTGACCAACTTTCGATTTAAATAGTTCAACAAATGAAAATTTCCTAACATCCAGAAATCACCTTTTCACTTGTGCTTATGCATACATTTCTTATGGACAATTATATAGCAAAGCATGTTCCAATTACATATATATGTATCAAATAGTCTTACATTTGGGGTCTAATGCTTTTGCATGAGTTGCTATTACATTTCATCATAATACACGTCAGAAGAATATTTACATCATATAAAACAACCATAATTTCTTCAAGCTCTTGATTCTTCTTTTTCTCTTTCTCCTTGCTAGGTTTGCTTGACATAGTTTGTGGGAGATAAAGGGTAAGATTTTGGAGAGAATCTCAGTAGCAATATTCAATCAATTCAATGCACATAATAGATGAATTAAGAATAAAATGTGAGCATGCAAGGTCATATGCATATAAAACAACTTAAACATGGAATTTGCATAAAACTTCTATGCTCATCTAACCATAGCATGAAAACATGCTAGCTAGGCTCATCTTTAGGCTAGAGAAGAACTACTATGCTCAATTCTTTGCCACTCTTGCTAAAAGCCAAAGCTTAACTCATATATACATTAAACTCATACTAAAAAGCCAATTCAAATATAAACTCAAGCAATCATAAAACAACCAATATATACAATGCATTTTAACTTAAATGCATTTGAATGCATGTAAGGAAGGAAGAGTAAGCTACCTTTTGAAGCTAGGAATCTTGACCCCACATTAGTTCACTTGTTCTTTTTCTTTTTCTCTTGTTTCCTTAGCTTGACACATACATAAGGGGGTGGTCAATCTATCTTGGTCTAAATACATACATCAAGATACAAAGCAACTAATTAGAACTTATTCTATCTCATTCCATCACTACATATACCTATTAGAACTTAAAGTATACACTTAGGTTACTTTAAATTCCTTAAGGGGTAACTCTCAAAATTCAACTTTTAAGCTTCAAAATCTTACTATATATGAGCTATATGACTCGAATGGGACTCATTAGGGCTATCACAAGCATACTTAGACATGCATAGAGTCATATTACCCCATTCAAGCATTTGATAAATGCCAATTTTTATATATTTTATTCCCTCGAATATGGGTGTTTTGATAATGAATTATGGCTCAATGGATTTTATGAGATGACATTTGATTTTATTGGCTATTGTTACACTCTAAGAATTAATTTGCAAAATTCTTATTTTTTAATGCATAACTTCTTTTTAAATAATTTTATAAATTTTTCTACTTAATATTTTTCATTATTTGTCCATATTGAAGGACAAATGGAATTTAAATGAGGAATTTGATTTGGAAAAGAATTGGAAGCTACAAGATTGAATTAAAGGCCAAGATTTAAAGTTGAAAGCTATATATATACATCTTAAAGGGGGGAATACTTGTTTAAATTTTTAATGGAAATTTTGGAAAATAAAAATTGAAAATTAGAAAAGTGAAGGTACAGATCATTCACACACCAATTCAACTCACAAGCTGATGATGGAGATATAGGTGGGAGTCTTGGGTCTAGGATACACACACATACACACACACGCAAACACGACAATCAACTCACACAATAACACTCATTCATTCACATGTACAAGGATGTCCAGCCACTCTTTCATCCATTGCACACAAGACACACTTTCAGGCACACTCACATTGATTCATGCACATTTACATGTCATCCACTCACATATGGATTTCACATACTTCATGGTTGGATAAATTACATTCACCCACGGTACTTTATTCACAAACACTTGGACACATAATCAGGTAATGCACTAAGTCATGCACACATCTAGTAACTCATGAAGGTTTTATTCTCATGTAAAGGGCATGATTGGCATGAATATAATATTACATTCTCACATGAGAGAGAGAGAAAATTCAAGGATGTAGACTCTCCGGTTCTCTCCAAGAAGAGTATACGAGACATAAAATTGGGATGAGAGCCACAAGTTTGTGTGGGCGGGAGGGGGGAGACACACGCAGACGTGATTAAGGAGGAAGAAGCAAAACATGATTTCCATTCTCCTTCTATCAAGCTCTCCATGGCTGAAAGTTTTGCACTACATTTCATCCATTGATTTTCTCCAATGGAAGCTTGAATATACCATGTAGCTAGCTTGGGAGGAAAACCTTGAAGGGTAGATTTGAATCCAAGACAAATGCTCCAAGATTTGGCTAATTTTCTTCTCCTTTTAATGTTGCATTTTTCTGGTTTTATGAGTCTAGGTTTAGCTTGTAATTACTTGATAATTGTAGCTAAAATTTTGGATTAAATTCTTGATAATTTTGAACTATTGAATTGACCTTTTAGGGATTGAATTAGAGGATTGATTGTTCAATTATTTCTTTGTTTTATAATTGCACATTTCATTCTTTCTTCCTTTAAATTTTCAGCTTGGTTATTACAATGGTTATTGTGAATCTCATTGGAGTTTTGTGTTTAAATCTTGATATGAGGCAAATGGATATTTGATTGGTTAATTAGGTATCTAGGGTGAAAATAAAAATTTTTAATGATAAATTAATCTCTATTTTTAGTGTATTCAAGGAGCTTAGTTCAAGAACTAGTAAGCTAATATTGTCTTGAGGTTGCAAGAGTCATTCTTAAGTGGTCGCTTAAGAAAATTTGTTACAAATACATTATAGAGGATTAGGTTTAGAACTTAGTGAAATAAAATTTGGATGATGATAATCAAACTTCAAGGAATTTACTTAAGGCTAGCTACACTTAATTGCTTAATTATTAGCATTTTCTTTGATTCTAGCTAGTAGTTTTGTTTTACTTCTCTAATTACTTTTAATTTCAATCATTAAACCCTTAATAAACCTCTGTAATTGTTAGTTGTAGATTGCATTTGATAGTTAGAAAGCTTTCTTGAGTAATTGGAATCCATTTCTGTGGGAAAAGATCTTGGTTGTATCACAATTCACAAATTTATTTTATAGCCAAGTTTTTTTGTAACTATTCAATGGTAATTATCAACATTCTTAAAACCTAACTCTTCAATTATAAAAATGAGATTCCTAAAGTCATTTTAATGGTTCCTCTAGCCTCTATATTATTCACTTAGGCCTCATAAATCACTAAACGAATTTAAAAGCTTCTCTAGGTGTCATTTCTATTAGTTGGCCTAGACACCTCCATAATGTCAAAACTTAGGATTTTTGTTTATTTAAGAGGGAATTGAGATCTTTAGGATATTTATAATTCATTTCTAGTTCAATTATGGCATTGGAGGGTTCAAATCATCTTCCTTGGATTTTGAAACTTCCATGGCTCATCTAAAACCTTAAGTGACACTAACTTAAGTTAGATGACTTCCTATGTGAACTTCTTTGCATCATCTTGCTCCTTATCCTTCTAAACCCTTGTTTTCATCAAGTTTTTCTTGAGTTCATGTCTCCTCCTCCTCCCTTTCTCTCTCAGTTGAACCCATCATGCTTCAGGGTTTCAAAGAGAATAAATTTTTACTAGCTAAAACATACTTTATTTGGAAGCTCCATAGTTATAGTTTCTTATAGTATATTTGGCTTCCTTAAATCACCTCTTTTGGTCAAGGTGACAGCAACAAATTTCACCCTTTTAAAATCATCATTAGAAAGAGCATAAAGAGAGTGTAATGTTTAGTTTTCATAAAAATGATGGAAACGAATACGTATTAAAAGTAAGTCCTCTAAAATGAAAGAGTTAAGGTATAGAAAAATTAGGATAATAATCTAAACATCAAATAATGAAAATAGGAGGCCAGAGGTACTCTAAAACCAAAGTCAAAATGACTTGATAGAATTTTATGAAATAGTTGCAAAATAGAATGACATTTTCGTAATTTAGGCAATTTTTAGAATACTCATAGGAGGGATTTTTAAATAAAAAATTTGAGTTTTCTAGGGTTCTCAAAGGCCTTAAAAACATGGAAAGCCTCGGGACAGTTAAAACCCCTCCGGTGTACGTTTTCTAATAATGATTGACCCAAACTTTGATCCTTTTGTTTGGGAAGGTTTTAGCTCCAAATTAAGTGGTTCCAAAGGCATTTTATAAGATTGAGAACCTAAATTTTATAATGGAAAAGACAGTTCTAAAAAAAGAGCTAAAATGAGCTTAAAACAAAAATGCCAAAAAATGGGATGTAACAGGAATTTTGTTGGAACAATTTTTATTTCCCGAGCTTTATAACTCATGTCCCACTCTTCTCCCCATTCAACTAACCTTCCATATGCCTAAAATAGAAAGCGAGACCAAGGGAGGGAGGTGTACAAGAGACGAGAAAAAGGGAGAAGAAAAAGCCAAGAAAAAGGTATGAATTTCATGGAATTTCTTAGTCTTCTCTTTAGTAAACTTATTCTCCTCCTTCTCCTCCTTCTTCCCATAGTTATATCTTAAGGTATTTGGTTTTGTTTTGAGCTCAAACCAGAGGGGAGAAGTTCAAATTTCAAGAGGAGAGCCAAAGCAAAGGAAGAGACTCTTGAAAAGGGCTTAAATCAAGGTAAAAATCATTTCCTTTCATGCTTTCTTCTTCTTATTCACCTTTATGTGTGGTTTGGCCACTCCTAGGTCAGCTAAGGGGAGATGAGTTTTGAACCAAATCAAGAGTGAATCTTAAGAATTAGGGTGTAAAAAGCAAGAATGTGCAAAGAAATCAAAAGAACAACCATGAATTTGCAAGATAGAAAAGCTGGGGGTTTGTGAATATAACCTAAAATCTGATTTTATCCAAGAGTTTTCAAGCTAATGTAAGTATTTGTATGAGTTCCTAAGACCCCTAAGAAGCCTCCTGTAACGTCCAATTTTCGTTAAACAACAGAATCTCGAAAAATTTGAGTAATATTCTAGACTCTTAAAAATAAGAATCCTAGCCTCAGATGGAAGGAGAAATAAAGTTAAAATGAAGAAACAATTTTGAAAAAAAATTATAATACGTAATGGTATTTTCGTAATTTTGAGAAAATTTTGGAATTTATACAAGAGGGCTTTTTAAATGAAATTTTTGAGTTTTCTGGGGTTCTTAGAGGCCCTAAAAACTATGGGAAGCTTCGAGACAGTTAAATCCCCTTCGATGAATGTTTTCCAACGTCGGTGCACCTAAACTTTGACGGATTCATTCAGAAAGGTTTTAGCTCCGATTTGAGTGATTTCAAAGGCATTTTACTAAATTAGGAACCTAAATTTTATAATGGAAAAGATGGTTCTAAAAAAGGAGCTAAAAAGAAGGAGAAACAAAAATGCCAAAAATGAAGGGCAAAATGGGAATTTTAAAAAAGTGTTTCGTCTTCCAACTATAAATAGGTGGCACCTCACTCTCACACTCACATAGCTTTAGATTGTTCTATTCAAATTCAGAGAAGAAACCCTAGGAGAGTGGTGCACCAAGGGAAGAAGAAGAGGAGAAGAAATTCAAGTTTTAAGGTATGGTTTCTTGGTAGTTTTTCATGCTTTCTTCCTTCCAAACCTCCTCTCTTCCATTCTCCTTTGAGTAAAATGAAGTTTACAAATCTGTTTTGAGGGAGAAACTTAGGGAAAATTTCAGATTTGAAGAGAGGAGCTTGGAGAAAGCAAGATTCAAGAGAAAAAGCAAGAAAACAAGGTAATTTCTCCTCCCATGGTTGCTACCTTTGGTTCTCTTCCTTCTCCATTTTGCCTAACCTAAGGAACCTTAGGAGGATTTGATTTTTAGGCAGAACCAAGGGTGACTCTAAGGAAAAAAGGGTGTGGAGATTAAGAATATGCAAAGGGAATTAACAAAAAGCCATTAGATTTCAAGATGCAATTTCTAGGGTTTCAAGTACACCTTGTAAAATCTGATTTTGTACAATGATTCCTAGGCTTAAATAAGTATTTGAATGAGCTCCTAAGATCCCAAGAAGTCTCCCCATGTGCTTCTCCCCTTGAGAAAACAAAGCAAACTCCATAGAAGCTAAAACCTTCCATAGCCTTGGCCTAAAGGGGTTTATGTAGCTAGGGGAAGTTTTAAATTTTTTCAAACCCATTTTTAAGTCATATATGATGAATAAATATAAGAGGAAGCCTTGGGAAAAATTTAAGAAGTGAGTTGGTGCTTTATGTTTCATATTAAGACCTAAAGAAGCAACATATAGTTAGGCTCTTAGTTTTAATTATGTGATGATTCCAAGAGGCTTAAAAGGAGTCAAGAATCATATTTGAAAGGAAAGAATAGAGCTTAGAAATTATTTGAGGGGTGTTATTTCATTAGGTGCAACTATGGAACCATAATGAGGTTTATAGATCAAGCTAGAGTTCAAGCAAGTTGTGTGGCCTTAGAATTAATTCCATAAACCTAATTGGCTTCCATAAATTGTGTTTAGGCCAAGAGAAATCATCCCCACACTTTTATGAGTGTGTGGCCGAAAAAGGGAGCTTGGATCAAAAGGAAAAGTGTGTGATTGTATCCAAGATAGCTCACTCCTCCTTCTCTCATGCTTGATTGTTTGCTTTACTTGTCTTTGAATGTGTGTATGTGTATTTTTAAGCCATGAAAAGTGTCTAGCATGACTTTGATTCTATAGTGCCATGATGTTACAATATATTTTCATATGATGCTATTGATGTGTGCTTGGGTTTGCTTAAGTGTGGTGAGGCCAAGAACCCTTAGCCATGATGAGGATGAGCTAAGAATCCTTAAAATTGGCAGAGACAAAGTAAAGAGTCTCCCAAAAGTGAGATGGACTCCTAAGCGTATGGTTGAATCTAAGAATCTTAAAGAATTGGTGAGGCAAGTCCAACATCCACAAGAAATTGGGTGAGGCCAATCTACTTGCTTGGCAAGCCTTTTGTATGCTATGTATGATTTTCTTAAATGATGAAAATGCCTGTTGAATCTTTGCACATGTCAACATGACCATACATGCATTCATAAGACTTGTTTGCATCTTTTATGTATAATTGAATGGGAGATGATGTAACGACCTTAACTTCCAATTATAGTAATTAAGGTTAAGTACATGATTAATAATCATATATCAAGGTTTGAAGTCATTAAAATTAATTACATCGAGAACAAGTGAGGAAATTTGAAACCTTAATGTTGCTAGGGTCATTAGCTAGACAACCATAATTATTCGAATGCATGAGTGAATTTAATTATTAATGAGGAGCCTTTGATTCTCCCATCCATCATTTCCAACTCATAAAATCCTCCTACAAGTGTTTCTAAATCATTCCTTAGCATTACCTTAAGAGAAACTAAGTTTTCTAGGTGAATATGAGAAATAGAGCACTTTCACCGCGGCTAAATTCAATTGTGCCGCGGCTAATTACTCTCGGTTTAACTCCTTACGCCTTCACAAGTTTTTCACATTTAGCCGCGGCCAAATACCCCTTTAGCTGCGGCCAAATACCCTCTGGAACACCCCCAAATCTGCCTCTCAGACTTAGCCGTGGCTAACATCACTATTCGCCGCAGCCAATTGCTCTCTGTTTTCTTCCCTGGCAGGTTCGCCACATTTGGCCAAGGCCAATTAAATGTTGGCCGCGGCCAATTCTTCTCTGTTACCATTTGGCCTAGGCCAATTAAATGTTGGCCGCAACCAATTCCCTTCTGTTCCTACAACTCCCAAGATTTCATCTTATGCTCTCCAATTTCCCTCCAATATCACTCTAGGGCCATTCTACCTTAATTTATGCAACTTTAGTGGTAATTATGTACTTTAATTACCCAACTAATCTATCATTACCCTTTTAGCATTTAGATATGGATTTTTCTACTCATCCATGAGATTTTACGTCAACAAATTATAAATCTCCCACAATGATCATTCAATCATATTTCATTGGGTATTTCTTGCATTAATAGTGAAGTGTATAAGGAACATATCATGGGATTACATTCTATGTTAACAAAATACAACTTCTACACTTGGCAATTCATGATGCAATGCAACAATGGTACAAAACTTGTAAACTAGTTACATTACAATTTGACGAGGCTTTCAAACCTATGTGCTACCAAACCATTTACCAAGCTCTTGTAAATTTTCTCCTTGTCACTAAGAGGTCCGGTCCCTGAAAATGTTAGCCCACAACGGGGTGAGATATACAATCTCAGTAACAAAAGGGCAGTTTCCATATACATGTACAAGTTAATCAATCCAATGCAAGTTCATGTCATCAATACCAGAATCATCAATTCAATTGGCAAATGAACTAGTTGAACTACCAATAACTACTGTCCCATACCAGCAGTAATACATAACATGTTAATGGCCAATAACACCGGGAGAGGTCCGTCCACGGCACCTACTCCATAATGAGCACAACCAGGGCTCAGTGCATCGGGGTCTGATCACAACCCAGTGCCCGATCGAAGCACATGCACGGGTGGCAGTCGCACCACAGCTCCACCATGGACTCACAAGGTCCAATCATAATAACAATTCAAGTAGTCAACTAATCATTTAGCATTTCAAAATCATATATGTGCAAACAATATCAGATTAACATGAACATATACATGGAATTGGAAAATTAACCCCAGTTACCTCAATGAAGCCAATTACTCTTCCCCTAGCTACCATAATAATCCAAATGCACACCAAGACTATAACAAGCATAATTATCATCATTTCTAATCACAATCAAATATCCAAAGAGTTGAACTACTAATGACAGACTAGAGGTTACTCACCTAATTACCAAGGGATTTAATTTCGGATTCCCACTTTCCCACACCAGAAATTGCCATACTTCACTCCAATTTCTGGGTAATTTCACATGAAACCAAAGCCCATATCAAAGGTCAACTATTGGGGTCTCAAACTAACAGAAAATGCATCAAAATCATGGCTAAGAATGCATGATTTTGAATTAGTTATGATTTTTCAAAGTTTGTGACAAAAATGTGAAAAATCTAACTGAAAATATATGTATATATTTCATGCTTCCCTTTGAGTTCCATGAGATGTAGGCCACTTTTAATGATGCAAATGAGTTGTACTCATGTAATTAAATATGATGATATATAAGCTCACATGGTCCACATGACACTGAATGAAATTTTTATACGCGACATAACGCTAAGAAATGCATTATTTAATGCTATTTTTCCTTGCCTCTTTGTGAGTTGTTTGATATGAGATATAGAGATAGTATGAAATGAGCTAGAAATATATGGTATTACACTCTTCATAAGTGAAGTTATGTTAAAAGTCTCTAAATATAAGTGAGACAAGGCCAAAAGTCTCAAATATGTGTGAGACTAAATCAAAAGTTCATAAAAGTGGGTGAAGCCAAACCAAAAGTTCCTAATAGTTGGGTGAGACTAGACCAAAAGTCCTTAGAGTTTATTCTTGCTTTGATGAAGCCATATGATTCTTTATGTAAGATTATGTTTGATAATTGAGTGTTAAATATGCATGCTTGCTTTCTTTGACATTAAATGTGCCATAAAAGTGTGCTTGAAGGATGAATGAGCTATTGGGATTCTTATAATCTCATTCTTCTCCATATTATTTCTAACCATGTCTAGGAAATCATCAAGGAGGTAAAGATAAAGACCAACGAGCATGAGATGCCATACTTTGACAATAGTTTAAGTTTTTATGTATTATGTTTCACATATTAAGATATACATGCATCTTTTGTGGTGTAACCATTCCCAAAAATGTAAAAGCATGGGATTATGATATAAATACCATTTTTGAATGTAGATATGAAGTATTATGCAAATTGACCATGTGGGTGCCATGAAATGCATGTATGTAATGGCAAGTGAAAGAGTGAATTTGAGTTTCATGATACTTGAGACAAGATAAACCAGTCATATATGTTATGTTTTACATTTTGCCAAGTGGTCACATGAGCTAAAGTGATCCATTTTGAACTAATTGGAACCAATTATGATTCATTTTAAGTCACATTTTGCACTTAAACCATAAACTGAGAAAATGGACGAATTTTTGGATGATATTTGGTAGGCATTTAAAGCTCATTTATAGCTTTCCACATAGCCAAATAACACAATTTTTAGAGCTCTATAGTATTTATTATAAATTCTCAAAGTTAACGAAAAATTGCAAAAAAAATTTGTGCACTACTCATATGGTTCATGTTGTTGTTTTTGTGTATTTGAGGGGGCCAATGAATTCCAATACTCATAAAATTTTACATGCATATATTTGGCATTATAATCTTTCCAAAGCCATCAAATTTGCATAAATCGGAGCTGTGTAGTCAAAGATATGCATTTCTAAAATTTTGGTTCTAATTTATGCATAGTTACTATAGTAGTTACTGTTCCATTAGAATTTTGTGGCTCAAATGAACTTACTTTCATTTGAAATTTTTTATAATATGTAGTTCCCATCCTAAGTTTTCCGTAGACACCTAGTTTGTGTGAATCAAAATTTTCTAGCCCAAGATATAAATTTTTAAAGTTAACATTCAATATCAGCAAATGTGCAAATATGGTGCTTTGAAGCATATGCCATGAGATCCAAAAATTGTGCTCATTTTTGTGACATTCCCAACTTAACAAACTTGTAAGGCATGAATTTGAGGATTTTTATGTTGAATTTATATAATTATGCACATTTAGAAATTGTAGGGCTTTAATAACGATAATATCTACTGCTTAAAGTCTTCAAAATTAAAAATTGATGCTATAAGAAGAATATGATATAAAATGTGTGCACATTCTTAAATGGTATGAAATAATTAGAAAATTATAATTTTTTAAGATGTTACAATGTGCAAAAGTGTTAGACCATAAATGTATGACCAATAGATGCTTGTATGAGACATTAGAACATAGTTTAAAATATGGGAATCCAATGAATTTATGCACATATCTTGATGTGGAATAGTGATTTTTAGTTGCAAGGAAAATTTTATATGATGAATCATTAATATATGATGCATGTATGGATTGAAATTTGTTCATGGCAAGAGATGACATACTAGAGCTCATTTGATGCATTTTGAAATCAAAATTTTGACTATTTGAGCCATAAAATGTCCCTATATCCTTGACTACCTTAATGATGGAATTTGGGGCTAAAAATTGGTAAGAAATTAAAGGACATTTAGTAGCTTTCTATAGAGCCAAAGTTTATAATTTTTTGAGCTCTATAAAATATTTAGTGAATTTTCAAATTTGGCCCTAAAAAGCCATCATGACACTAATATTATTCACATTGCAAATCTGGTTTTCATTTTCTTTGAGGGATCAAATGAATTCATTTTGATCTAAATTTTTTACAGTAAAAAGTTCATAAACCTTTAAAATGATACCTAATTTGCCTCAATTGGAATTGTGTAGCTCAAGTTATGAATTTTTGAAATTTGAACTCTATTATATGCTTTATGGCCTAAATGAGTAAACGGCCTCCTTTATGTGAATGAGATATAAGTGCATGTTAATTTGGAGGAAAGTAAACATTTGAGCATGAATTTGTGAGATAGAATGATGAGAATCCATTTTTTAGCGTTATGGAGCCATTTGATATTCAATTTTTGTTACTAAAAGTATGGTTGTATTCAATTTTGCTATAAATGGTCATATATTTGTATTAAGGATATGAGATATATTAAGGTGTAACATATATACTATGTAATGATAATATATGTATATATACATACTCTGATGAATCTATATGAATTGATAAGTTATTCTTCTAATAATAAATGTTCAACATTTCGTAACATCATGATTATGTTTTTGACATTTTATTTAATTACTAGATGCGATTAATATCCAAGAAGGATGATTCTTCAAGGATGATCTCCACATCAACTTTTCTTTAGAGATGGACTAGCTTCTTTTCATAGACAAATCAACTTCTCTTCGAAGATAGAGCTTCTCTTCAGAGATGGACTAGGAAACCTTACTTCTTTTACATATGACATGGATGCACTCTAAGAGATGCCCTAAATAGCATGTTTTATAAATGGTTTCTCTATATCTATTTTGGATACTCTAGCAGTTATCTTTATATATGGATACATTAAGTCAAGGAAAGTGCTCTTCCACCCTTAGCCATGTGGTGCTTTCAAACCGTAGGTCCACATTCAATGGTATGGAACACTAGATATAAAGCTATGTATAATTAAATTTTTAATAAACCATATCACCAAGGGGGATGGAGCCATATTTATGCCAAATGAGTATGGCTACTGCCCTAAAATGTTGAGATACATGATTATGAGAAATTTTAGTATTGGCTTATATGCATGGTTATTGATATGTGATTATTATTATTATTATTGCCATCAGTTATGCAAGTTAGTGATTTGCCATACCATATTCTTTTTTATGTATGATGCCAATTTATCTTAAATAGGAAAAAGGAATAAAACATTTTTTACACATGTAGCAATTGAACCATTTTTTTATATTCAAACATATTATTGTCTTACTAAGGATTTTTATGATTCTCACATGGTATGTAATGTCTTCAAACAACTAGATGCCAGTCACTAAGTATGTGGGAGAGGTGGAATGGATGTACATATAGATATCTAGTATTGGTTAGTACGAGTGAGCCTAGACATAAAGACCACCGTAGCAACTGAGGAGACATAACAAGTGCCTCCTACTACTAGGGCACCTAATAAGCCAGGGATGCTGAATCTAAACAATTAGATTCTAAAGTAATAGGAAGCATTATTATGGAGCCTTTTGTTTGTACATATCAACTCATTTATCTAACTCAATGATATATGACCCAAGGATCCCTTTTGTCTATATGATATATACATATGTAAGCCCAAAGCACTAGCTGACACTTGATGATGTATGGACAATGTTGTTCTCATATCAAGAACATTTACATAATAGTATGATAACCATATGCTTAGTATCCCTAAAGGCATGAAATTTAAGATTTCATCTTAGTATGTTGTGTAATTTTTTTACTACCTTATGTTGTCATTGAGAGGCTAGATAGCTTTTACAACAAATAAACTAGACATAAGATAACTAATTTATACATAATCAATGAAGGGGTTACATCAGTCAACCCATTAAAAGTGCCCTATTTTCTAACAAGCACTAATATGCTTCAACTTTCTTTTAAGACCTGGAGAAGGCTTCGTAGTTTTTTTTAATATATCAAGCAAGTTATTAAGTTATTGAAGATGTTAAAAATAAGGTTGAGGTTTAATGAATAATTATTAGATGGCAACTATTAGTAAACATTGTAATTTTCCAAATTATTAATCTAGGAACCTTCTTGTTAGAATTAAGTATTGAAGTCAAAAGTAAAAACTATTAGAGCGAGTGTAACTTTATTTCCAAATCACATTGTGGAGCATATCTTAAGAAATAAGATTCAAAACAAAAAAATGATACACAAAACTAAATTTTAATTTTTCAAGAATGTCCCCTCCATTAAATAAACCGAAGGGTTAAAAGCTATTGATGATATAATTATTCTGCAAGTGTACGAATTCTTTAAACTTTAAAATTAATCATGGAACCCAAGAAGGATTCAATATTGTCCAACGAGAAATGATTTAAGGTAATATTAGAGTTTTCTATTCCTAAATTATGTACAAGCTATTTATTCTACAATCTACTTATCACTAATAGAGGAATCGATTATCATAAAAAATATATATAATTTTAAGATAATTATCTTAGTTAATTAGTAGACTCAAGACTCAACCAATTTAAGACATAAACAAAAATGCATAAGGACTCAATTGACTCTATAATGTTAAAATGGATTAAAAGATACATTTAATCCAAGTTAACTCTTATATCAATCTAGCTTTGCTTAGTTAATATGAATTCATCTTTTAACATATCTTCATATTCCCTAAGTTAACTACATAATTTGTTGATCTTTCAACACATCAAACTGCTATATAAGTTGTGTCTAAAATATCTCTCATCTAACTTCGAATTTCAATACCTCATTAGGTTTAAGATTCAGTTAGTGAGATTTTAAGGTTGAATTAATCAAAATGTCATTTTTCAATATACATTTCAAAATAATCTACTAATCATTTTACACTAATTAATTGAAAGTTAACAAAATATGTAAATGAAAGAAATAATAAGCTTGAATTTTTCAAAATATAATGTCATTACATACCAAAATCCATAAATCAAATGACTAACACATAACAATGGACTCCACAAAAACATATAACTAATAAGAAGAAGAAGTAGTAGAAGAAAATGAAGAACATAAAACAAAACAAAAAGTTTAATGATGGACATCACCTATTGGTGCTTGTTTACAATACTCTTCAATAACTAGATGTAACTTCTTTCTATCACACAAAAGCGTTCTCTACCTAAAACTAATAAAGGCATCTAACTAGTCCAACATACCATAAATGGTGGCAGAATATGGCTATTCATAGATATAGCCAAGTCAGGTGAATTGAACTAGGGTTTTCAAGTGGGTGCAAAGTATTGTTAAAAAATGTAATATTTTGGTAACTATCTAATTCTGTCAAAACACATAACTTGGCTTTTGTGGTCTCCATCAAAATTTTAGGATTTTCTTTTAGCTTACCATTGTCATTGATTTCATCCAATTTGGATTTCTAGATCACAAGTTATACTAAAATTACCTATATATGTTAGGCAAACTAATTTTAATCAGTTTAGGTTTCTTTTATTGCCAATTTGACCTTTTTTTTTAAATTACAAATTGAGCTTCAGGCTAAACTAGAGAATCATAAAGTTCTGTCTTAAATTTTCATTGGTTTAAGTTTTGAAGGTCTATAAGGCAAGTTATGCCCAACTTATAAGTTCTGTCTAGAAGTCTGTACATAATCTAGTTTATAATACTTTGGCCTAAATCTTTGCACTTAAGCCCAAATCTTTCTACAATATGAAATTAAACACAATTAGGGCTTTCTTTAACTAGAAAATAGGTATATGATACAATATAAAATAGGGAATTAAATATAGGTTTAACACAAATAAAATTAAGTTAACAAGGCCTTAGAGCTTGAATTTAAATAGAATTTAATTAACGTTCAATGTTTAAATTCATAATTCTAACAATTACGAAAAAGCGTTAAAAATTACATAAAAAAGGGATATTTTTACCAAAAAATATATATATAATTTAGTAAGTCAATAAAAACTATGAAATTTTATGCACAAAATGAGAATTATGAGCCATGTGTGAGAATACTTGTTACTAAGTTAAAAGTTCTTATTATTATCCAAGTGGCAATTCAATTTCCATACTACTATCTAAATTTATTTTTTTTTAAAATGATGTAGATCTAATTTATAAAAATGGATAAATTAAAATAACTACAAAAATATATAAGTATGTTAGATATATTTTTTAATAAAATTCACTTCTAATATATTTATATTTTATTATAATTGATTAAATATACTTACCTTTTTTTGCATTAAGTTTACTTAAAAATTTTTCAAAGCCAACAAGACATACCAACCCCTATAATATTAAAAAACTTATTGTTACAATTGACTGATCATTTACACATCATTTACACTCAAGCATGGTAGGCAGTTTTGATTCGTACGGAGTTGGATCCACATACATAGGACAAACGATTAGTTTTCAACCCTACAAAATTATAAATGATGTATTTCAAGATGGTGTAACCAGATGGACATGTCTCATGCCACAGGCAGTGGCGGAGCCAGGACCGTGATCCAAGGGGTGCAATTTAGTTTTAAAAATAATAATTAAAAATAAGAATTTTTTTCGTTTTTTTCTTTCAAAAAGATTGGATTTCATTATGAAAATAAATTATAAATAATGATATTTATTTTTTTTATAAAACTAATATTAAATGAGTTTAAAAATTTTTGTTAGAATTTATTGAGTTTGAGTTAAATTATCACATATTTAAAAAAGTTTTGGACTCAATTGTATTTAAATTTAATCTAGGTTAAGAATCAAGTTGATTCAAAATATAAAGATATAAAAAATAAGAAGTACAAAATATTAAGAGAAGGGATATCAAATACTAAACTATATCCCTTACTTATAATTTTTTTCAAAGTGACGGGGTGCATATGCACCCCCTCAAACAAACGCGGCTCCGCCACTGGCCACGGGCTAAACATACACAACCTATCTACTCATTGAAGCCTGCAACGTTCACAGGCCAGAAGAATGCTGGACACTAACTCAGAATCAAAGCAATGGTTAATATGGATGAGCCTTTGACCTAGTATTATTGGAGTTATCTAGTTTGAGTTTAAATTCCAATTAAAATCAAAATTAACTAAAATAGTAACGATTAAATCTCAGTCATGAATATTGATGATAGCTTCATGTACAATTTTTGGTCGTGCCTGTACATTGGACTAATTGTTTCACGAAAGTTTAAACTCTTGGATAAAAGTCTAAAATTAGTTTTGTTAATATCTCTAACAATAGCATATCTTCTCATGCAAATATTCTTTACAATAAAACATGTATATAGTACAATTTCAATGTATTTTGTACTGAAAATTAAATTAAAAAAATAAATACAACAAGAATCCAATTCTTAGCCACTTAATCTTAGAAATACTAATTTGTATTAAGAATTAAGTAATTTGAAATTTGAAATTTAGTGGAAGTTAATTGTTACTTTTATCATGATATTCATGCTTGAAAATATATTAAGGATAAAATAAAATTTGATATCCTATGATTTGACTCAATTTTACTTTGATAGATTGTAGTCTAAAAGTTTGCAATAGATTGGTCTAAGGCTTAAACCTTTACCACATTGGTAGCTTGTAGCGTCATTTTGTTGATGTCTTGATGGAATTCATCAAATTTTGCTCTAAATTTTTAATTTTTTTTACAAAATTTCTAATTTTCTATGTATTGAAGTTTGAAATTTCTCCCTTAACCAATTAGAATCTTAAATTCAACACATACAATATCCCCTAAATTTTGCCCCTTAATGGAATTCACAATTTTGTTCCCAATGTTGTCTTAAATTTCTAATTCCTTTAAGAAATTTCTAATTTCCTATGCATTAAATAAAAAAATTTCTCTTTCGGTCAATTGGAATCTCAAATTCAACGTATACAATACAATATTCCTAAATTTCACCCCTGAATGGAATCCCTAATTTTATCTTAAATTTCTAATTCTCTTTTGAGTTCCTCAATTTCCTATGCATTGAAAATTAAAATTCCTTCCTTGGCCAATTGGAATTCCAAATTTGACACACAATAAAATATCCTCTAAAACAAAATCCCTAATTATATCCCAAATTTTGACATAAATTCTTAATTTCTTTATGAAATCCCTAATTTCTTATCTAATGGAGATTGAAATTCCTGCCATGGCCAATCAAAATCCCAAATTCAACATGTTCAACACAATATCCTTTTCAAATCTCCAATTTTGTTCAAATGCCCAAGTTTTTTTTAATAAAATCTATAATTAAATTCAAAGAGTTAGGGGATTAAATTCTCTAGAGATCAAATTTAGTCAAATTGAGGCATTTTGGGATGAAATTTTGGTAAATTGAAAAATTGTTTCATGTTACCATACATGTGATATTTGCTCTCAAAGTTAAAACAATAACAATGAAACAATAATAATAATAATTTCATTGCATACTAATGTGTTAACAATCTTAAACTTCAAATCACTCGACTACAAACTTTGAAATTATAGAATACCAAAGTAAATCAAACTAGACTAAACAATACTAACTTGTATTTTTCTCCATGATTAAATTATGGAATCATTTTAGTCAGTTTTTGAATTTTCCTTGCATAAAGGGGAAGATTAATCAATCAATGCATGAGGAAAGAGGAAAGATACTTGGTGCTATCAACTTAGTCCAGTCCGTGAATTTTAAGTATACATCTCTGCAGTGTAGTTTAGTAGCATGTCATAAATTTGAAGTTAAAAGGTAAAGTTAAAGGTAAAAACCTAAGCATGATGGTGTGTGTGTATTCAGCTTCAAACAAGTGAACTTTGAGAACCTTATGACCTGTTTGGTATGACGCTAAAGTGGAAAATGAATAGGAATCCTATGCAAAATCTGTTTGATAGCTTCAATCCTCAGCAGAAGGGGAAAGGCGAGCTCAAAGGTATTTTCTAGCAGTACAGCACGGAAAGGGAAGGAGACTTTAGAACCATTTTTGCGAAAAAGCTGATTTTGCCCCCTTCTCTGGTTTGTCCCGTCTTCTCCATGTGTGGTCCTCAAGTGTGTCATGCTCTAACTTCTCCTTCTGCCTGTTGCAGAACCCTCACCATTCGCTGCCTCTCCGTGAGCTCCCCTCGTCGAAGGCACAGATCTGCAATCCTCCATTCACAGAATTTGCATATCTATAATTTCCAAGGTGTGTAAAACACAATCCTCCATGCAAATAATTGCAAATCAGCGCAGACGTACAATTTCCATGGTGTGTAAAACGCTTTACTGTAGTCGAGCGTTCCCCATTCACCAGCCATCAATTATTTTTGTTTTTGAATCAACCAAAATGTGCTATTGCTGCTTCATTCTTTTTTATGCAAACTTTATGAAGAAACTATTTAATATTTTGTTATCACAACATTCTGGTTTTCTTTTTTTTTTTTTTTAAGCAAAGCAGAGAGTTGATCAAGCATACGTTGAAGCAACAGAAGATGGGCTGCTTCAGCGAGGAAATGGAAGTGTTTGGTGTCCAGGGAGCGTACAGAAGTCCAAAGGAATATAAACGTTTTATGGTTTTTCAGTTTTTTTCTAAAGGCCATTTAGTCTTTTGTTACATCTTTCTTTCTATTTCTACACTATTTTCATTCTATCAAACATATAATTGGAAAGACATTCCGTTTCCTTTTTATGTCATATCAAACAAATTTTATTCCTTTTCATCTTATTCAGTTTTCAGTTTTCAATTCCATTGAATCTTTTTTTTGTGTACTAAATAAGCCATTACTTTTTTTCTACATGTAACACCTATAAAGTGAAAGCTTACACTTGCGAAAACCCCTCTAAACAAAAGAAGAAGAAGAACAAGAAGAAAACAAAAAAATGCAAGCTCAAAAGCCAAGTCGAATTTACATCTACTCATACTTTCATTGTGAAGGAAGCTATAGAGATTTCTACTTTCCCAAACCCTGGATTGTTTTGGAAGCTGATGCCTCTTTTGGACTGCCAGCCCAGGGTCTCGAACAACTCATGCTCTATTTTCACCACACGAAACCTACTAAACCTTGATGTCATGTGCTTAATTTATAATTCTCCACTGAAAAACACCAGTGCTTCAGTAAAGTGACCTGTTGAAAGTAAAGGAAAGATGAAATTATAGTTATAGGACCCAGACCAGCCTGGTTCGTGTTTGGTGAACCAGCCATTAATCTGAAACAGTTCTAACAATTTGGTAGTTTTTGCAATTTACTCGGCAGGTGAACCGTTGACCTGAAGTAATTGAACCAGATTAGACCTTTTTTTATTGCAATAATTAATTTTATCTTATATAAATTTGATGGTAATTTTTCTATAGTTCTATATTTACATATTAACACATTATCAAAATCAAGTTTATTATATACATTAACATCGCCCATTTTTCTAAATACATTATACTATATTTAATTTATAATATATTATTAATTTCTCATTAACCGACTTAATTTGTGATCTAGAATTTGAACTAGTAACCTAGTGACTCAGTCCCTTCATTGATTCATCTTTTGGTCCAGTTTCAATAACTGTTAATGAAACTCTAACGTCAAGTAAAAATGCATATTCTCTGATTTAAGCATATTTTGGCTTAAAGTAATTAGTCAATGTCTTAGACATTACTATTGGAAGCTTAAAAGAACACATTACGCTAGAAATTGCTTAAAAGAAGTAAAGAACACTTCACCAAATCATTACTTGTATAACTGTTGCCTTCATTTCCAAATAATGTCTCCCAGAAATTTAAGAGCTGGAACACCTCGTATTTCTACGTCAACTAGTGGGGCCTGGATCATAACCAAGCTGGAGAGTTCCGGATCATTCTGGATCATATCAAGAGCACGCATCTGATCCTGAGAAGTTTCAGTACAAAAAGTTGTCACCCTTAACAAAGATCTGTGAATATAAGAGTTTATTTCCTCTCAAGAAATTGTTAGATTGCATACACTGGATTTCGGATACCGGTTGCCACACAATCAACGACAGTTAGAATGACACTAAGAATATGATTGGAGTTAAATGATAATTTTCTTTTCCCTTATTCGAATGTTCAATATGAACAAGGCAGTAACTAAAATGATTCAACAAAAGAATATAATTAAACATTAATATACTTTTACAAATTTATCTTTAAATAAAATGATTAATTATAATAATTTAGTTTATTTATAAGCAATTTAAAAGGGCCAAGAAAAAAGCTATTTGAAGAAACAATGAACAACATAATGGTTATTTTCTCCTCCAAAATCTCCCAAATTGGGAGAACTTAAAATTTAAAAAAAGGGAGATTTTGGAGGATTTTGAAAGGCTAGTTTCCAAACAAGGGGAAGGTTTCAGGCTAGTTTCCGAACAAGGGAAAGGTTTCAATGAAACCTTCCCCTCTCGCTCATTATCTCCCCTATATAGATCTGATTTAACCAATTTAAACACAAACAGTTAAGTACCTTTCTTTTCATAGCACAAAATTTGCAATCAGATGCGGATGGTGGTAGAATCTGATTGATGACAAGCCTCTTCACAGGAACACACTCCTTCTTCAAGGAGGAACTCAACCTAGATGACTCACTAACGGCCATCACCTTTGGGAGAAAAGGCAGAATAATATAAGTGATTATTTAGAAGCAAGGAACACAATTTCTATTACAGTTCGCTGTGCCACAGGGTGAATAAAAAGTAAAATAACCATACTACATGAATTTGTCTAACATCCAGTGGCAAGTTAGGGTCAAAATTGATTTAGAATAATCTTATAATTGTATGTAGATCTTGACAGTGAAATTACTTACATTTTTTATAGCAAATGACTGTGCTAAAGAACAGCTATGAATGCTTTTTTTACTTCTATCCCCTATTTCCACACCCAGCCTGGTTTTCTTCTTTCTTTCAT
The DNA here is from genome assembly GCA_026724425.1 of Erythrophleum ivorense. Taxonomy (NCBI): domain Eukaryota; kingdom Viridiplantae; phylum Streptophyta; class Magnoliopsida; order Fabales; family Fabaceae; genus Erythrophleum; species Erythrophleum ivorense. The sequence goes on from JAIUCV010000008.1 coordinate 24,639,889, forward strand.
TCTACTACTTTTCTTCTTTTATTTCCCACAAAATGAGACATATTTAGAGAATCCCTTTGTGGTACCATGGTTTGAAACATGTCACTTTAACCCCCCGAAATTTATTGTCAAGGAACCAACCCAAAAGGCATAAGCTGTTAAGTGAAGTCCAAGAATGATTTTTTTTTCCTTTCTTTTTCACTTAGATATCCAACACACTCCCGTTGTGAAATCCTTTCATACTTGATGAAGTATGGCTCACCTAAACCTTGTGCACAAATTTTAATCTCAACTAGGAGAGTGAGAGAGGCAAGGATCAAGCTCTTGACAACATGGAGAAGCACTTACACACCATGTTAAGGTACCAACTACCTCAAAGGCTTAGTGCCAGTCTGGTGGTTCTGTGATACGAGAAAAGGCTGTAATTAAAGGGGGGAAAACTTTTTAAAACTTACTGTTTGGCGGCCAACACATAGTATTTTTAAATAACAGAAGAATCTATTTTTCTTCACTGAATGAAGCAAAAAATTAGAGCTTCTAAGTGAAGCAGAATCAGATGCATGAATTTTTTTAAAAACAATGAAAACACCCTCAACAAAAGGATAATTACAAACATTATTAAACGCTGGTAACATTGCTAAAAGCACTTGTCAAATGATTTGGATAAACGCTAAACAGTTCTTTTTTTTCTTTCTTTTTGTTAAAGCACTTTTAAAAGAAGAATTTTATAGCACAACCAAAGATTGAATTAAGCTAGGTGGAGGCCCAAGAAGGATTTTTATTTACATCTCCAATTCTTCTCATATATAACCTCTGTGCTTTTCTGCAACCATTTTTTCAATGAATTAAACAAGACTTGCAAGGGAGTGTGCCTTCCCATTTGAAAAACTCTTAAAATTTCAAAATTTTAAACAGGAATAAATAAAAAAGCCCCTCTCCTTGATTTAGTCCATTATCTCTTTTCCCCTATAGTTGAATTTATCCCTAGATTTCCTTCCCCACAGTGTTTGGCCTAATATCACTTGTAAAATGGACAAATGGATGTTTAAGTACTAATGGAATAAACCTGAGGGGAACAAAGGGATACATTTAAACACTAGGTGATAAAGGGAAAACAGGCCAAACCCCTTTGTGTTGTTGTGCCTCAAATGGTAAGTTGGTGACACTAAATGATAAGGTTATTGACTATTATATGCAACAATAGTCAAGGATTAGTCAATTATGAAACATGCTTTTAGTATTCATACCGTGGGGATTGTTACAATGACAAACTCTGTTGAATCAGTGTCACGAAAGAGCTCACGCACTTTTATCATCCTCTCTCTAAGTTTCTCCAATTTGTCAGCCTGCACCATCAAGATATAACAAATTGTCAGCATGTTAAGATGAAACTAAATGCAGCACCAGCGCAATGGGATCAGGCTTACAGCATGCTGTTGAGTTGCTTCTTGCCCAAACACAGATTTGATTGCTGAGGTAGCGGAAGCTATCTTTTGTCTAAGCTGTAGCAGACATAAAAATGATATGTGTGAAAGACTACAGAATCAATCAAAGATTGCAAATTGAACATGTGGGGAGAGACAGAAAAAAGGAAATAACTTTGGATATACTCTAAGGTTGTCCAGACTCCAGAGCATTCACTCATAAGGGAGAACTAGATCTGATTCTATATGGTGTGAAGTGGTGCAAGAAAAATATTGCATCTAGGTTATCATCATCAAACTTTTGATGAATACTATCCATGCATCATCATGAAAAATTTACTTGAGTGAGTGCACAATGGAGGAGAGGAAAGAGGAAGAATAATCAATAAATCTTAGCAATTTATTTTATTTTATTTTTTTTTAAGTTGTCAAGTAAAGTACAAAGATGTAAGACGTAATTCATTGATTCAAGGAAGTATATATAGAGATTTGCATTTAAAAAATGTATAGATATTAATAAAATCATTTTAGGACCTTCTCCTACCAACTTTAGCTTTTGGGATGAATTGATTTATGACATAACAACAAAGCTTCTATGACCAAGTGGTCAAGACAAGAGTTCGATCTTTGCCACCCCAGCATTTTGTAATCCAATTATATATCTGTACAGGTTAAATAGGCCTGTACTTCCTCCACACTCCAAACTCAAAAGGAATTTATGTTTTTAATTTTTTTGTGGGGGTAGGGGGTGTTGGGGGAGGATGTACAGGTTAAATAGTGAAATATGTGGACATGAGATTGTAGGCAAGTATAGGAGAAACAATTGAGATTTGAGAGGAAAATAACAATGTAGAAATCAGCTAACATAGTTTGCTAATAACATCTACACAGACAGATTTGCAATGTAAGATTGGATGTGAAATTTACATCCAATGTTTGTGAACATACGAGTTATTCTTTGTAACAAGACTTCACACATCACATATAGTAAAGTAGTTTATAAACAGACTTTTTAATGAGGTGATCCATTCAATTACAGGTCAGCAATATATCTGCAGGTTTTCCTTTAGTACAATATGCAGTCTTACCTTTAATATCTTCCCTATAGAGGCATCCAAGAAGTCAGGCAAGGACAGCAGTCGTAATGTATGACCCTATTGAGAAAAACACATTCTATTAGATAATCTTTAAAGAAAAAATTAAACAGTTATATAACACTTAGATTTTTGCTCACCGTAGGTGCAGTATCAAATACTATTCGAGTAAACATGCTATATTCCTGTGATTCAAGAAATTGCATCACCTGGCAAGAGGCTCTTAATTGTTAGGTGTGCATCAAGAAAGGACATATCACATGAATTGCAATTTACCAGAATGAAATAATCATAGCTCATAAGAATTACATGCCTTGGAGATAGCAATAGCTTCATCCAGTCCAGGAGGAGGTGTATCCAATAACTCTCCCAGTTTAAGTTCTCCCAACTTTTGCAATCAAAAGATATAACAATTGTTAGATATTATAATAAGATTACTCATAAGCCTTCACTTGAAAGCTAAAACTTTTGAGTTGAAGTAGTTCTTGACATAATATTTGAAACCCCTATGACCAAATGGTCAAGAGTTCCATCCTTGTCTACCTATTCTTCATAATAAAATGAAACTTCAGCATGAGGTAAGTGGGCCTCTGCTTTGTCCGCATTTTGTGTGAGGGTGCATGTTAGAGATTATAATAAGACTGTTCGGATGTCTTAACTTAAGAGCTTAAACTTTTGAGTTAAAACGGTTCTTGACAACAGTCACTCTAAGAGAAGCAGACCTATAATGAAGTAGAAGTGCAGAACCAATTATCTTCCAGTATTTCCTTATCTATTCGCTTGAGTTGCTTTTTATTTACCTAGGGCTTTTGTGTTGGGTACAGGAAAAAAAGTTCGAACAGCATTAAGATACTTTTCTGAAAAATTTTATGGCCTTAAACTTACTATAACAGAGTTAATAAAAGAAGTTGGTCTGCCTGTGTGCTATATGTAATATGCTCTAAATATGGAACAATGTCAAACATCTACTCTAAATACGAAAGCTGTCATTATCTGTTGAAATAGTTCGAAGCATATTTAAATAAACTACCTGTTCTACAATGATTCCAAGACCCATACCATCCATGAAGTCTTTAACACCACTTCCACCATTTTTTTGAGCTGCATTTCGGAATTCTTCCCTAGCCTTCTCAGGGTTAATCTGTTATGAAACTAAAAGTTTAAGTAAGCACATAGGTGGTTTAGGGGTAAATAAGACATTCATATGAAAATACCAATCATGTCATCAAGCAAGTAAATAACATAATGAAGCTTATTAGGGAAAGAAAAATCAGAAAATTTATCCAACATTCTAGTCAGCTTACTTCAAGAGCAAAAAGTGGATAATCAGGTCCTTCCACTGGAACCAATGTCCCCCCTGTCAAATCCTAGAGTAAAATTGGAAAAATATGAGTTACACAGAGAAACACACGCTTAACTGTTTCAAATTACAAGCGGCAAGCTCAAAAAGCATAAGCAGAACTAAAAGACATGTAATCAACCTGGGCAAAAGAATCACTCAGGGAATGTGCTGGATCAGTAGAAACCACAAGAGTGGGATGCCCATTATTAGCAAATTTAACAGCAAGCGAAGCAGCACAACTTGTCTTTCCTACTCCTCCTTTCCCCCCTAGCATGTAATACTTCCTCTGAGTTCCAGAAACCATGTCATCAAACCCTGATATAGCTTCTGCAGGAGCAGCTACTGAACTCACTGGCCCCAAAAAAAAAAAAAAACACACACACACACACACACAAAAAGAGAGTTTTGTTTTAATAATTCTCAATAGGTATCCCAGTTGAATAACCAGTAACAGATAGAACATGAATTGCCTGAGAACAGCTGTGTTCTTTCTGATAATCATGTTTGGAAACAATCACAAACACATCATGTCATTTTTAAATGAAAAGCAGAATAATACAGTCTAGAATTCCAAAGAAAAGACAGGACAGTTTAATTGGCTTCACCAGTTAAAGGTAGAAACTAAAATGCATACATAATGAGATGTAAATCATTCTTGAATCTAGGGTTTTTATATAAAATAATTACTGAACTACAAGTCACTTTAGTTTTTTCACTCATGCAACAGAAAAAATATATATAAATATATATATATATTGAAATTTCTAAACAACCCCCACAAATTTTACTCGTGAGACAATGTCCCACTAAAATAATTTAAGTTGCATCCTCCCGTTATACAAAGACGATAAGAAAATCACCATTGTATTTCCCTTACTATATCTCTATTTATCCTCATTTCTAATTACTTTTCACCTCTTCTGTTTTCGCCCTTCAAACATCCATCCAATATTATACATCCTCAAAAAGATGGATTAAAGAGAAGAATCCAATAATAGAAGAAAAGAAGGGCAATTCTGCGTTGGGTTCTTTAAATTAAAACACCAGCAGCTAGATAGATTGCAAATGAAGCAGAAATGATAAATGAACGAGGAAAACCGGAACACACTGCCCGACGATATTATCTTGCAACAAATATTAATTTAAAAACAAGAAACAAAAAACCTTGGAATGATTTTCTGAGGGGTTTTCTGGCGGTAGAAAATGATGTAGAGGTGAAACCTTTGGCGAGACGGCGAGCGGTAGGCGTGGGTATGGTGGGTGCGATGGAGAAGAAGACGGCCTTTGCCATAGAATTTCTGGGAAGAGAAAAGACGGGGACAACAGAGTGAGCAGCCATGACTTATTTTTATAGCTCAAGTTGCTGCAAGCAATTGGCAAATAGAATTCCGGAGATAATTTAAAGTTTGCAGCTATGGATAGCCAACATAAATGAGCTTTCTTGAGCAGACCACAAAAAGAAACGGTAACTTCCGTGCCCCCTGCTCATGGCCCCGAGTTCTACATACTCTGTTTCTGTTCCAAGACCAACGTGTGTGTGAGCGTGCGTGCGTGCGTGCGTGTGTGTGGAGAGAAGTGAGGAAAAGAAACAAAACAAGGAAAATAAATGTAAATTACATTTGATAAAATCCAGCAAGTTGTTGGAAAAATAAATTAATGCGAGAAAAATTATGGACTGCAGTTTGCTTAATAATGTAATTATGAAAAATTATGAAGTGCAGTTTGTTTAATAACATAATCATGAATTAAAAATAATTTACAATTATAATTTTATTTAATTTCTCAATAATCAATGTTTTGAAAATTTACATTTGAATTTTTTTTCGTGTCTACAGTTTTTTTATAAAATAAATTTTTTCATAAAATAAACAAATAACTTTATATTAAAGTATTAATAAATATAACATGTCTAAATTCTAATCATTTAAATTAACAAAAATAGAAAAAAAAATACGAAATCTCCTTTGAACTTTGAATCATTTACAAATTACTACTTTAAGTTTCAAAACTAAAATCATTACAACTTTCACAAAACAACATGCCCCACATTTCGGCTTCAAAGGAGCCTATTCCATAAAGATTCTTGAACTACAGGGCACCAATTCCCCATCATGGTCCAAATAGAGATCCGCATTTCATATAATTAAGAAGCACTTGCCCTTCGAGATTACAAGTTGAATCTAATAAATTGTTGGATACATGGCTAACCATGCAGGTTTACCAAAAAAATGTACAAATATCAGAAGGAATATATCACCTTTTTGGACACAAACGTCTTCCGAAACAGAATAGTTAGTTCACAAAACAAACCCTTTTCCTCCCAAGATCTCAGTACTAACTCAAATGTTAGTGGACAAAAATTGGGCGGAACCTTTTCAACCTTTGCCATTAAATTCTCCAACAAAAATTATTTCTTTTATAAAAGTCAAGTGGTTCCTGTATTGTAAATAAATTATTACATGTTATATTTCCATTGAACAATATACTAACAAAAACCTAAACACTAAAGTTTGGCCCTGCATTTGTCAGAGCACTTTCTAAGGTTTTCTTCCGGCTATATCTTCCAGTGTAAGATTCAATGTATCAACCGAACCTTTCTTCACATCTTCTCCACGAGCAGCCAAGAAATCCTCAACACTTCCTGGTTCACCAAACCACCCAAGACGATCGGCAATCAGGTGCAGATTATTACAGCCCCCACACCTTGCAACCACCACACCTTTTTCATAGGATTCGCGACAAACTGTCTTAATGGATCTTGTTTCGCATACCTTGCAGGTGAAAATCATAGCAAGATCATGCCTTGAGGATGTTTTGAAACTGGACTTGGCAGAAAATTCTACAGCAGAACTCTCAGTACTGGCATATGGGTCGGAACTAAGCTTTAAGCCACGAGCTTCCTTATTTTCTGAATCTTCACTAACATGGTTGGTTGGATTTGTGTGTGTCTGAACTCCCCTTTCATAAAGTCCATATCTGCTTAATATTGCACCGATAGAAGAATGCCAAGAGGATACTGCCAATAAACAAAAACATATTAAATAACAAAAACAACGTGTAGTATTATACAGAGAGATAACCAAAAACCTATTCATTCTTAAAGGTATAGGAATAAAAATATTTATGCATACATCATATAGAAATGTGTCAAAAGAACCACTTGACCTAAAAGCCTAAGTTCTCAAGCTAAGGATCAAGAGGGGCTTTGACAAGCATTAAGTTCAGCAGGAGATTTGCAAAAGTTGACAGTTGAGAGCATAACCTTATTACTAATATACATTATCCCCAAAAAAAGAAAATCAATAGATAATAACAGAAACCATACTGTTCTACAAAAATGCCAGCTATAAACATCAGATTATTTAGAGCAGGGTCAAACTATATCTATATTGACCTCTTTTCCTTTTCTTTCTAAATCCTGTTTTCTTCACATTCTATATTAAGTGGGAAACGCAAAAGTTAAATAAAACCAGCAGTTTATTAAAATAAATTTTCTTTGGTTTAGAATAAACAAAAGTTTTTTTATCAAAATAGTTTTGACTTTTACATATCTTTAAATCAGGGTTATCAAGATATTTTCTAAGCATCCTAATTACTAAATAAATGGTCTTAGATTTATGCTGAAATTTCAAGCTCTAAATTTCCAATAAAAGAAATGATTTTATTCAAAAAGAGGAGGACTTTTTTTTTGGGGGGGGGGGGGGGGTAACAAAATAGAAGTTAATGAACTTGAGAACACAACCATGACAACAGAGATGGTAACTAATCAAGCTCAAGCTATCATGAAAGTAATCAGGTGCTCGTTTAAAAAATTCCAAAGACCTAGAGAAATTAACAAACAATAAAAAGGGTAGCACCATCTTAAACTTCTTTTGATAAAAGAAGAATTTATTATTAGAAAGTAAGAAATGACATTACATTTAGGGGAAGAATGAGGAAAAGAAAAATGAAAGGGAAATATTAATGGTGAGCCAAAGAAACTCAACAAAACAAAGAACTGTCCAAAGGCTTTGTAGATCAACAATAGAAATTCACTTGAAAACTTGAAACAACCGTGGGCAAATAGAAGGGCTATGAGACAGCATTGAAATTAGAAACACAATTACTCTCTAATCATATACACTAAAAACTTCATAAACCGCACACTGCCATAGAATCTTAACATCCTCAACCCTTCCAAAATCGTTTGAAACATAAAAGTAAAAACTGCTCCAAGATGAAATAACATGCCCAATAATCAGCAAGAACCCCAAACAGGTTATTATATAAGAAAGTAACCTCCTTACGAAGCAAAAATAAGTGGGAAATTGCTTCCAAACTATAGCCACACAAAATTCACATATCAGGACAAAGAATTGTGTGATTCTATGAATCTCCAACAAGTCACTAGTGTTAATCGTAGTATTAAGTACTGCTGTCTAAACAAAAGATAAGAAGGTTTAAACTTCTAAAATAATCCTTGATAAACTGATAAACATAATTTTTAAGAGCTTGGACACTGCAGTCTGGACAGCTCAGAGAACAGTTACTAAATCAATGCCATTTTAGTTTAGTTAATTATTTAAAATTTTAAAAGCCAGTATTTTTTATGTATAACTATTTGAGTACTAAATTAGACATAACCAGCTCATACTAGTGGGGCAGGCAGGATGCAGTAAGGCATGGTAGCAGCAGGGTCTGGGAGTTCACAGACAGCATTCTGAATTAGCTCATCATAATACAATAAATATATGTATATATATATATATATATTTGGGTTACAGATTCAAAGTCGTAATCAATCATGCAAAATAATAGCAGAATTACATTATTCCTATCCCCATGTAACATCCAATCTTTCCTAGACATTTGTATCCAATATAATTCTTCCTGATCCAGGGTGAGATTTAATTGGGCTATGAATTCTGCCTAAAAATCACCTCCAAAAAAAAAAAAGAATTATACAATCACAGCGCCTTATAAATACCATTCAGCCTAGCTATGAGCTGTCACTTGCATCCAAACAGATTGCCAAAAGACTCTTTATTCCATGTTAAAGCTTATCTATCTCTTGAATTTTTATATTGAATTGAGAGCCTTGCTGCCCTCTTTTAACCAAGAACTTCATACCAACTCATTGAAAGAAGGCTCCTACATTTTTTTTAATGAAAAAATAATTTATTGATGAGAAGAGAAAATACAAGAAGATACAGCAATAGAAGATAAGAAGTCCCAGACTCTTCATCTCAAGAGAGCCTTTCAATCCCTTTGAAGGTCCACATGAGGAACATCCCTAAAAAAACCATTTGCCAAACCAACATACAGGACAAAAAAGTAACCGTCCCCAAGAGAAGATGTGGCAACAGAAATCTGATTAAAATCTCTTGCATAACCAAATGCACCACAAACTAGCAAGAACTACACACTAGCAAAGAACCTTATGCTCCTTTTGCCTCCTGAAACGCATAAACTTGATAGCTAGAAAGGCCTAGAGATCAGCTGGACAAACTCAACTCTCCTCAAAGAAACCAAACAGTTTATTTTACAAAATCAAAATTATGCTTTGCACTTGTAGATATTAAGGTGGTAAGAAAACTAGCTGAGCAGCTAGTACAGAGCAATTGGAAACACAACTCTATTCAATTCATTCACAATAATTACATCTATATATCCCCATATTTATTCTGATAGATATATAACTAGGACTTCCTAACAGAAATAATAGACTAACAGACTTCTAACTAACATACTTCCAACTAACTATTAATGCCAACTAGTCCCCCCCCCCCTTTTCCCTGTCCTTAAGGATTTGTAAATATTCAAAAACTTAAAAAAAAAAAAAAAAAAGAGAGACATTCTTCGGTGGTTGGAAGGGGTTCCTCAGTTGCAAACTCTTGGCCCACTGCTCAATTCATCAATGGCCCTTGGTTGCCGATGAAGCACCTTCTAAGAAAGTGATCGCAAGTCTTGATTGATAAAATATCAATGAAGGAAATTCACTCATATCACTAGCTAACTGAATCCTCACCTTTTATTCCAAAGAATGTCCTAGAAGCACAAAACCAAGAAGCATAACTGGCCCATCAAAGAGTGATGCATCCCATGCCAGCCAAATGTTAAGTAGTGAGATTGAACTAATGACAAAGGCAGTTATAGAGCCAAATCCCACAAGAGAGTTCATATTTAGTTGTCCCTTTTTAAATGCCCTTAGGCAATCAACCAATAATTCTCAACTTGGTCCCAACAAGGCCTCCAAAGCAAAACCCCATTTCACATACGAATTATGAGGACCTTCCCATAGGGATCTGTGAGCAATATAGACCTCCCATAGGGATCCATGAGCAATATGAATACGTAAAGTCCAAGTAATGGCAACACAGTTCCAACTCTTCACAAATTGTTCTTCCACCTTCTTCACCAAATCCTTCCACTTCCTCACATTTTCTGCCACTCCCATACTCAAAGCCCTTCATTTTGCAAGAAAACTGCATTCAATTAGTCTCCAAGCAAGGATTTCAGCTCCGATTCCCAAATAGTTTGTCTTCAGACCCGAAGGCCCTGGTCCTTTCTCAAGTTTTTCCAACTTAATGGCATTGGTCTTAGCCAACATGTTGATGACAACCAAGTCAACCCGCTCATCAACAGGCAAAATATTTTTTACTCAAGAGACACGAGCTCTACACATTATTCCAGTAACATCTAGTAAAACAACCAAATCTCTGTTCTTCCCCTAGCCTTGTAGAGTAGCTTCAGCTAAGTCAATTCTAGTTTCAAAGGAGTTTACTATGACAAGGTTTGGGCCCGAATCTAGCTAGAGAATGCACTCACATCTAAAGCTGCAACGTCATTTTGCCAGTAGTTGAGAATTGAAGTCAATATTATGGATGGTTTCTTCTATAACTAAAGCACAGCTCAGGCTAAGGGGAGAGAGAAAGTCTCAGTAGATGAGTCACTAGGATTGGCAGCAAAAGAAAGAGAAATGAAGAGATAGAGGAGATCGAGAGAGCAAACTTGTGGACTCAAGCAGGTGTTTCTTGTTTGTTTCCCCACACTCCAAAATCCAAGGCTTTCGTATGGCTTGATTTGAAAAACTGGATGGACTCAACTAGTAAACCAGTCCAGATGCCAGGCACTTAACGAGTCATTAAACTTATCTCGCCCACTCAAATAAAGACCTTGCTTGTTCCATATTAGATTAAAGAGAAGGCACACATTCCTTCACTGAACTCATAGTCTGGTTTATTACCCCACACACAAGATTTCGACCGAGTCTTTGATGTGGCACTATGTACTGAATAGTAGTGACATACTTCATCTTTTCCGTCTCAGCTTCCATCAACCAATCCTCTGTTTCAATATTTCCTTTGATTAGCACCTCTTAGACTCAAGTAGGAAGTTCCTGTTTGATGTCGCCTTCATCCTTTCCGACCTTCTCATAATCATCTTTTTCACCATTGGAAGACTTTTGCATCTTCTGGTCATTTTCTTAGTTTAGTGTGTTTTGGAGTTCATCATCTTCTTTGGTACAGACTCAACTCCAGGCAAATTCTCTTCTTCTTGGGCTATCATGGTCAAAGGATCTTCCTCTTGAATTTTCGCAAACAAAAAATCTTGAAGAATGGTGGTCTGTGCTTAGCTCTTAGACTTCACCTCTAGCTTGAAAACATTTGCTGCGAGCTTTGGCAGTAGCTCCTCCACTCATGCCATGGAGCTTTGCAATTCAGTAAACTCTATTTGCATCATCCTCATTTCTTGATTCGGCTTCCCAAAGTCATCATGCATTCCTACCTTGGTGCCCAGAACGTTGCTATAATACCACTTGGTACAGAGGAATTGGAAACACAACTCTATTCAATTCATTCACACCAATTACATCAGTATTTCCCCCATTTATACTGATAGAGATACAACCAGGGCTTCCAAACAAGAATAACATACTACCAAACTTCTATCTAACATAATTCCAACTAACTATTAATGCCAACTAATACTAATCCCATGCAACAACAGCAAGTGTAGTAAGTGACAAAAGTGAATAGCAGGCTGCAATCTGTCGACCAAATGCCGCTTCCAGAATTATAGACTTATAGTACTTTCAGAAGCTACCAGGGATAGTACTACAAGCACTAGCAGCAAAAAGATGCATTTCAATGCCAGAGTGGCATAACAAACCAAGAACTCATTTAGCATATTGTTGTTCCATTATCTATCTGCAATTATAGGAAACCATTGATGTATGATTAAAGGCTCTTGCTCCCACAAGCTTATTTTTGTGAAAATTGATCTTGAACAACATATTAAGGCTCTAGCAGCTAAAGCCACAAGCAAGTACAATTTTGTCAAACACTTTTCAGCTGTTTCACTTGTTTCACATTGATATGGTAGGCAAACCACACCTCAAAATAAATAAATAAATAAAATTAAAAAATAACAAAAGATAAACAAAATCTAAGAGCGATGAGAGAGTGATACTTAAACCCATATCAGATATGTATGTGTTTGATATATGTCCAACACTTATATCAGATACGATGCAATACTGTCGTGCCTGGTATCCATATTACCATATCAATATCTGTGCTTCTTAGGCTAGAAGGCATTAATATGAGTGCATGTTTGGTTTATCCAGCTTTGGCTCATGAAAGTTCCTAAATATCAAGATAAATCACTTAGCTTGTAACATTTTACAGTTCAATAAAAACCAAACCAATCCCTAAGAAAACTAGCAGAATTGCTTGGTTTACACAATCCAAGTCCAGGCTCAGAATCAATTAGGCCTTTAAAATTCTATCTCATGTCTCCATGCTGGCCCAAACTCACAAAGACATACTTATCAACTTGCATAAATGCATTCAAGTAGAAAACCCACACCAAAGCCAACCAAGAGTTTGAATATGAATAGAATGAGTCCCACCACATTTATGAAGAACATCTAACACATGTTTAGAAAACCTGTGAACTGGAACCATGCAAAGCAAGAAGAATTCCAAATGTGAAGCTTTTTTTGGTTTATTATGACAGTTTTAGGATTACGGGTAAGAAAGTTTCAACTTACAATTGATTTGGGGAATCAGGTTTTCCCTTGTCCTGCTCCTAAATCTTAAATCAGCCACCTATGTAACTGCCCAAAATGAACCATGCCTCTGCTAATGGCAGAGGACAAACAAGAATGAAAGATATGTTGTCGAATCTTACATCCATCTCGTTCCTGTCTTAGAGTATGACAAGTTATTCATAGCCAACCATTATCAAGGTCAAATAATGGATGTATCACCAACTTCATTGAAAGACCAAAGAGGCGTCTTCATAAAACTTAACTGAGATATCAACCGACAAAAATATACCATCAAATCCCCTCATTTTTGTTTTCACAACAATCAATTAGCTGAATGACTTAGATTTTATGGCATCTAAGTAATACTCGAGTATGTAACCAAGAATCATTAGCCAACACATATTCATAATTAATCCAATTAAACGCATCAGCCTTGTTTAATAGCTACTGAGACCAGGAAAAGCGGAAAACTTAAAAAATATAAATGAATATAAAGAGGATGTTTCTGATTTTTATGATGGCAAGAGCTCCATTCATGGGGTAGACCGAAACACTCCAGAATACACATGAACCGAAGCAAACACCAAAACGAAGTAATCAACCAGTAAATTTAGTAACTATAATGTTGCGTTAGTAGGGTTTCAAGGGTTTGCAAAGGCAGATGAAAGAACAAGACAAACCTTCAGAATTTGGGTTGCGAGGGTATTGTCGCGGAAAAGATGGAATCAACCGCCGCTGCAATATCCTTGCCGCCATGGGAAGATTACTGCAAAGGTGGTCGTTCGTAATTGGTGTACAACGCAATCCTAACCTCTAATTTTTCACACCTGGCCATTTATAATAACCCCCGTGGCCCGGCTTTTCTTTCTGGCTCTGCTACTTCTGCTTGTAGAACGGTGTGGTTAGTTAGATGATACAAAGAAATAGAAAATGTAAAAAATCAATAAATAAATTTTTATTTTTTAAAAACTAATTTAATAATTAAAATAATAGTTTGAAAAATAAAATAATTATTATAAAAACATAATAAACATAAACTATAAAAAAATATATATTCGCTTCACAACAATCCTAATTGTTTTATTGTCCTAATTATTTCATCTTCTTCAATATTTCTTTCTTAAGTTCAAATTTAGTTATTTGTATATTTTTGTATAAAATAATAAAAAAATATTTTTTAAACTAAAAAACTGTATGATATTATTAGAGAGCATGTATATATATATATATATATAATTTTTTTTCATGCAAAATATGCTGTCCATAATATGTTTTGATAGTTTTCTGTTGGTGTTACCCAATGACTATAGTATTTTGCGTAGATTACTATTGTGGCATGATGTTAGAATTTTATGATTTTGCCAAAATAATATTGTTAATATGAGATTATGATTTTGTATGATTATATTGAGTCTTATTTGATATTTAATATTCTTTGATTTTTTATGTTAGAATATTTGTAGAAAATATTAATGTGAAAAAAATGATTAAGGTGTTTTGTTGAACTATTAGTTGAAAATGCCTCACAATTTAAGTATCATCTTTTATCTTTATGACTACTTAATGGGAAACATAGTATTGTATTCCCCTTGAAAAACCTACCTCTATTATAACCCACTCTAATGAATCATTGATTCCTTTTAGATACTCTCTCCGATCTATATTATAAAGCACTTTCAACTATTTCACACACTTTAATAAAATTATCTAACTACCTCGAACTCTTTAAATTTATTACTTTTTTTACGGTTATCCTTATTTATGAAAGAGAGAAAAAAGAAAAAGTCAAACTAACATTTCTTTTTAAAAAAGAAGAGGGGTATTTTTGGAAAGTCAATACAAAAGATTACATGATATCTTATATTTTGGACCAAATAAACCTTTTAAAAAAGTGTCTTATATATTGGACCGGAAGGAGTAGCAAATAACTATTTCTTGATAATAACCCACTATAGTGGATCATTGATTCCTTTAGGTACCAAGTAACTATTTCCAGGTCGCTTCCCTCTGTGTTGACTGGCTCACCTTGGCATTGTATAAACATTTTGGTGAATTCCTTTCTACGCACTAATTATTATAGCCATGAATTTATATAGATTCTGAACTATTAGCATGAGAGTAATTAGTACAATATAAGCTACATTCTCATCAATAATATTAATTGTTTAAAATTATGATTTACATTTGAGAGAGGAGAAATGGCGTTGGCTTGTGGGGTCTGAGGTTGATGCTATTCATGCCGGATTTGCCTTTCGATAAGATCAATAGGGATGCAGAATTACAGCTGTAGTTAAGCAATTCCGTTGAAATCCAAAAGTTAAAACATTATTTTATATATAGTCCATAAAGAACACGTAAACATGGTCAAAGATTAAAATTGTTTGTAATGACACCAATTCCTAATCCAATGACTACAAATGCAGCATCACTTTTCATATATATACAAATGAACCATCAGCCATCTACTTCTTCAGTCCAATCCCCTTCGCAACGAAACCTTTACAAAGTGAAGCACCAAGGTCTCTTGGGATATTTCTCAAAACGCACGTATAAAATAAAATCTATTTAGAACATTTATAAGGATAAATAAATAAAGCAGATAGAAAAATTAATACATAATCTTAAATACAAATAAAAGCAATAAAAAATAATTGTAATTAAGGGGGCTTCAAATAAACAGAAATTTTAAATAAAAAGATTCGTTATAAATGAAGAAATTATCAACATAAATACAATTAAAGTTTTTAATTATCATATAAATTCAAATGGATTAAATTAAATATAATTATAATTTAAACATGAAAATAATTGAAATTTTTTTTTGAAGCATCACTTGTTAGCATATGAATTAAAAGGTGAATTTCATTTAGTACAACGCACAAGGCATTGGTATACATATATATTTAAAATATCATAAATTGTGTTAAATTATGTATTCATAATTTGATATAAAAAATAATAAAAATGATAAAAGTGATGAATTAAACATATTAATTTTAAACTATTACAACAATTCAAATATGATAAAATTTGATATCAAATTCAAAAGAGCTCATTATTGTTCAGAATAAATGAAATGTACATATCAAGTGGAACTAGAAGTCCATCAAGTAATTGAAAGAGAACAATGACCAACAAAGACATGGAGGATATATTTAACTAATTTTAATACATTAATTGTGATAAGACAAATACGTCTATACATATGTAAATCATTAGAATAACTGGCACAATCAATGCTTATGATGATCAAGTCAAAAGCAAGGAGTTGAACAAAATAGCGTAGAAGGTTCATTTTCATACCATGAAGTTTGTAACTCAACCACTATATAGATGTTATAAACAAATATTAACTTAATGGAAAATAAAACCTTACAAGCAAAAAATTCTTAATTACCTATTTTAAATTCTTGAACACCTCCTTGTATACTACATTGATTGTAGTGTTTGATACTTGTCCACTCTTATCACCTATCAAAATTTTCATATCATTCTTACTTTTCACTCTTTATATTGCCACATACAATTAACCATGACTAAATACAAGTCTTTGAAGATACAATCCAATATAAGAAGGAAATTGAACTTGACTTTTGTTAATAGTCAATGCAAATGAACTAGTTAAAGGACATTATCTCCTTTGCAACTTAAATGGCAATCTCAAACTAAATGAGGTGATTATCATTCTAGATATATAAACCTTTTCACCGATACCATTCCTTGAAATAACCATAGTTGGGTGTTCTATACAATATCTGGTATTTCAGCACTGGATTATATGAGGCAGTTAGTATTTTTATAATGAACTAGACCCTTATATTAGAGTAAACCAAATGAGGAAAAGGAATAGAAGCCCAAGTAAAGAAAAGAAATGGGCTAAAAAGTTGAGTTTTAGGCCCATAAAAGTAAATAGTAATAAGTCCGATAATACATCAGAGATAAATTAAAAAAAATTAATATTTAATAGGATAATAAGAGAGTTATTGAATAAGAGAATAAGATGTTTTCCATCTCAATATGGCTCAATAAGGTTAACAGAGTAATTAAGGTGGATAAAATTGGTCAAAACCCTAATGGCACACAAAATGAGTAAACTAGTGGTAAAACCATAAGTAAATTATTTTGAACTATTCTAAACTATTACGGACCCAAAGAATGATTATATGAGTATAAAATATTCTAAAATATCCTATGCCTCAGAGTTATTTGAAAAGATTAAGTTTTTAGGCCAAAATCAGAATGAAATAAATGCAGTGGCAAAACTATAATTTTGACCAAAATGGTACAACGAAAAATAAAAGTAAAGTGAGTTAAGGGTACTGCTCTCTCTATATAAGTTAAATGAGCTAACCAAAAGATTCAAGCAGCATAAAACAAGTCAAAAACATTGATGGCATGAAAAATAAGAAAACTAATACTGTAGTGCCATTTTGAGTAGTTTTACACCATTTTAAGCCCTTGTACCTAGAAAGGTTGGCCTAAGAGTTTTAAGACCTTGTAAAATAGATTATGGGTTGAAATTTGACAGAAAAAGTGAGCTCAAATGCGAAAAATTTAAAGTATAGAGAAGTATGGGTGAAATGGGAATTTTTGAATTCTATAAAACCAATTTTTTTATTTTTTTTAAATGGTCCTTTGTCTTTTAACATTTATATTGCCTCTTTCTCTAATCTCTAGCCCTTCAAGCTTCTATTAATGGTGTCTGAATAGAGAGAAGAGAAAAGGAAAAGAGTAAGCCAAATGGGTAAGTAAACGCACTCTTTTCACTAAACCTCAATTAGAAAGATTACTCCCCTCTAGAGCTCTCCTTTTATGGTTTTAGCCTTTCAAATAGAGGAGTTTTAGTTGTTAGTTAGAGGGAGAAAGATGAGGAATCAAGAAACAAATTAGTGGAAATGGAAGAGCTTCGAGAGAGAATCATTTTGAGGTAAGAATCAATTGGTAAAAAGTTTTAAATTTTGAACCGTAGAGCTTGAAGTGCCTCTTATAAAGAAAAAAAGGCTCTTTTCCATGTTTTCATGCATTTAGTGATAATATGGAGCATGTAGAATTAGAGTATGACATGAATTTAACGAGAAATTGGCAAGAGATTTAAGAAAATCCATTGTTGGTATATGGAATAATGCTCTCAACTACCCCTAGAAAACTTAGGGAAGATGAGTTAGTTTTTGAGTTCTATGATATTTAGAGATTCTATTATGAATTATGGAGACATGAAAAAACATTAGTTTCAAGAAGTAAGCTAAATTGTGAAAGTAAAAAATTTAGGGTTCAAGTAAAACCTTAGGTAGTTTAAGTAGTCTTGCATGGAATTGGTATATCATTTGATACTTCTAATGAGTTATATGAGAGTCTAATAAGCAATCTAAGAGATGAGAAAAAAGTCTAAGTGCCTAAAAGAGTGGTTTAGACATGAATTAAACACGATTTAGTATGAGTTTGATAAAAACTAGCTAATTTAAGACTATATGAGTTCTATAGGTTCTATAAGCTAGCACAAAATGGAAAATGTTATATGGTTGGTCTAGCAAGTGTAAAATAACCTATGAATGATGTGAAAAGTCATGAGATTAAAGTTAAAATCAATGAAATGCAATATGGGCACCCAAGGTGCAAGATGGTAAGATAGAAGTTTAAGCAAATTAAACAAGTGGCATGCCTATATTTTGATGTAGGCCATATTTTACATTAGAAACCAATTAGATGAGTTAGATGCTAGTTAAGAAACTTGCTCAAAAGAAGAAAATTGCATGAATAGCTAATATGGTGAGTTTGGAACCACAAATAGCTAAAATAGATCCATAATGAGTCCAAAAATATATCTCTACCGATGGAGGCTTTAATGGACGAATTTGGGTATGAAACTTGGTAGATATTTAGAGGATATCCTAAAATTTCATATGAGACATAGTTTGTAATTTTTGAATTAGTGCAGAATATTTCTTGAATCTTCAAATGTACCCTAACAAAGTTATACTATATCAGTTTTAGCCTCTAGATAGCCTTGATTTTTGGCTATTTTTAGAGACTAAATAATCTACTTCAAACCTAGAATTTTCATAGTTGCTCGAGCACATCAATGGCTTTCCAAAAAATTCTAGTTTGCCCAATTTGAACATTTTTAGTCAAAGTTATGAATTTCCAAATTTAGCATTAAAAAATTATCTTATAAGAGGAACTGGCCATCATTTTCTAGTTTTTGGGGCGGCTAAATGAATTCAATTAAATATGATATTTTTATAATAGAAAATAAATATTATAAGCTTTCTAGAAAGGTATTACTTGCCTAATTTGGAGACCCCTAGCCAAAGTTATATATTTTTAAATTTAGACCATAATATGTGATATATGGGACAACTGAGGGGCATATGAATAAATTAGCTTAGATATGCATTATTTACTTATTTTTCATGCTTAATATGATATTTTGGGCATGTTGAGATGGCTAGAGTGATCTTTGGGCAAGAAGAACAGGAAGTGGCACATTGAGCTAGTAAAGACCAAGTAAAAGAGACAAATGAAAAAGTTAAACTAAGTAAGAGGCAAAGTAAGAAGTTTAGCATCAACTCTCCATCTCCTAGGTGGCATCTCTACCTTTTGTTATGCATGCTTGTTGTCTTAAGTGTTTGGATACTTGTGTGCTATGACATGTTATATGATTCTATGCATGTATGTTGAGCTATTTTAATAAGACATGCTTTGTCTAATATCTGTTATAGTATTGATAATGCCCAAAGAGGGAATTGAGTATAATAGCTCTTTCCTAAGTGAAGCTCAGTTAAGTTATGTTTTAAGAGTTGTAGCCATTAATTGATTGAGCAAGTATGTATATGCTAATCTTAGTATTTTATGAGTTATGTTGTATGTGCACTTGTGTTCTTTATGCTTTAGTGACTTGATGTATGCAATGAATGTTGAGTATGCTATTAAGATTCTTTCCAAAATCTCACTTCCTTCTCCATTCCCCATTAACCCATGCTAGGTGAAAAAAAAAAAAGCAACGCACTAGAGGAAAGCAAAGATGCCTAGGAAAGCAGTTAGTTAGGGGAAGAGATTAGATTATGTTATTTAGTTTTGTAACAATGTATTCATATTTATAAAAAGGAAATATCTAGTATGATTGTAATGTATTGTAAAATTAAGTGTACCTTTTCATTGTACAATATATAGTATATTTAGTATTGAGTATGATATGAGTTATAAATAGATTTATATAATCTTGGGTGATTATTCTATTACACAAGAGTAAGTAAAGATTATTTGAGACTACCTTTGTAAGTGTTGACTCTGATCTAACTTACTCTCCTATGTATTAGAAAGGAAATGTTATCCTATCCAGTTCATCAGTTTTATAAAAGGAAAGAGGAATTTTCAAGTGTCTCCTATTATTAGTTTCTTTGATCAGTGATCCAATGAAATATTGAGCTTAATGGTACAAGATGGGAGTTAGTAAAGTTAGTTGTGACATTTTATGTTATGATTGGAATTTTACTTTAGTGATTGAGATTTTATAACTCATCTCAATTGTGGACTAACTTTTTAGATAAAGAGTCTTCTAGTGGCAAGGGAAAGTAAGCAAAGCGTAGTTAGTAATGTATTAGCTTTTATTTTGACTTTAGTATCTTCTCTATTGCAAATGGATGATTATAATTGATAATGTTATTTATAAGTTTACTTTTGTATAGCAGACCATGATGCATCTTGTCTTGCCAAGTGTAGGATCTTTTATGCCTTGAACAATTGCCATTGATGTCTAACTAGGAGTCTTTTTTATTCTTTCGTAGGATAATTTCTTTTGTGTAAATGATTCATTCATGGATTGGAAGGTCAAGTTACTAGTAGTTATATAATTTTGATGTTCTTTTTACTATAAGTATAGTTATTATGGAATTTATAACTTGTAGTTGTGTATGAATGCTTTTACTTGTGTTATTGATATCTTTGTTGGGAGTTAAGAATGAATGGTAGCTCTAACTTTGAATTTGGCTAAATTATTTTAGAAGTCACTAGATCAATTTTTAATAGAGAATGTTTTACTCCTTGGTGATATTAAGATTGATGGGTATTAGAGATTTGATTTTTGCTTTTAAGGTTGTTCCATAAAAAATCTTAGTAGTTTAACTTATTTGCAAAGTTCAATTTGCTAGTTTTAATGTAACCAATTAATTGGGTGCCAAGGACCAGTTGGCTATGAGGCCTTTTTCCTTTGATGCTGTTGATACTATAAGTAACTAGTTGATTGCCCCACTAGTAAGTGCCTCTAATTTTGAACAAGGTTATTGATCCATTGCATTTGGTAAGGCAAATGAATTCAATTTTGCCTAAATTTTTTACAATATGTAGTTCACATCTTAAAATTTCCATAGACATTTAATTTGCATGATTTGGAAATGTATAGTCTAAGTTATGAATTTTTAAAGTTAGTGCAAATTTTTTGGACAAGTTGTCATTTTGGGTTTCATGCACATCTAGCATGTTCTACAAGTTAAATATGATAAAATAAGTATAAACAAAGTTTTTTATGATGAAAAAGAATAAAGGAAAAGAAAGAATCAAGTTTGGACCCCTATAGCTCCTTATACCTTGTAAACTAGCTGATTTTGGTGTTGGGAAACTTATAAATGATGTAAACCTTGCTTGAATTACCATTTATTGTATGAATGTGTTAGTTATATGACAAAACTTCTTGTGATGAATCATTGCTACATGACAAAAATAAGGATTAAAATTTGTTTATGGTGAGAAATGGCATTTTAGAGTTCATTGGGTACCATTTGGGACCAAAATCTTGACTATTTGAACCATAAAATGTCCTTCTACTTTTTATAGCCTTCATGACTGAATTTGAGGCTAAAATTTGGTAGGCGATTAGAGAACATTTAGTGCTTTTTATAAAGCCAAAGATTATAACTTTTGGAGCTTTATAGAATATTTAGTGAATTTTTAAAATTGACCCTAAAAAGTTGTCAAGTGTAGTTAATACTAATCTAGTCTTGGATTTTGTACCTTTTGAGGGAACCAATGGATTCATTTAACTTAAAATTTTTACAATAAAAAGTTCACGTCATGAACTTTCTAAAGACACCTAATTTGCGTTAATTGTAGCTCAGGTTATGAATTTTTGAAATTTGGATCCATTATATGTTCTATAACAAATTTGAGTATATGATCTTCTTTATGAGCTTAATCCTAATTAGTTGTGCAAGAATTTGTAAGATAAAATGGTGAAAATTCAGGATTAAGAATTATATAGTCATTTAGTACTTTTGGTAATTGAAATTTCTGTTGCTAAAGGTTTGGTATCATTATTTTTGCCATAAATAAACGTATGTGTGTAAAAAGAATTTATAATAGGTGTAACACAAACTATATACCACCATGTAGATATAGACTTTAGGGATTTTAGGAACAAAAATACTCCAAAAGCATAAGGCAAATGCCCCCACACATCTTAAGAAGTTTCAACTTCAAAAAAAGGCTTAAAATTTGGAAAAAAGAGAAAAAAAAAAGTGGAAGCCCCCTTGCTTAGGTTGGCACTTGAGCACTGTAACAACCAGGAAAAAGAAAGAAGAAGAAAAGAAAAGAAAAAAAAAGCTGAAAATTTTTGGAAGGTTGAAAATTTTCTAAGTCTGCTAACTACAGCCTAGCTATAGCGAATGTAGTTCGCTATAGCGAGAAATGGTATAGCTATAGCGAGAGTGCCTTCTAGCTATAGCTATAGCGAGAATGCTTCTAGCTATAGCGAGTTCGGGCACCCCATACAAAAACCAGGGCGTTTCTCACCATAGCGTGCGCTGTAGCGAAAGCAAGGGTTTGAGACTGATTCGAGCTCGCCGTAGCGAGAGTTAGTCCGGAAAAGCGTGAAAAAAGAGAATTTGACCTATTAAACCATCCCAACTCTTCCTTTCTTCTTCCAACTGACTTAAGCTCTCTCTAAGACAGAGAAAAGGGCGGAGGAGAGAGAGAGAGAAGCCTAGAGAAGGAAGGAAGAGCAAGAGAAAGGTAAGATTTACATGGTTTCTCTCCTTAGAATATTGTTCTTCTCTCCTTGCCATCTCTTTTTATGGTTTTGATTATTGAGATAGTTAAGTTTTGAGCTTGGTTCAGAAGAGGGAGAGTGGAAAATTACTCTTGAGGGAGGTTAGAAGTCATGTAGCCCTCTCTTCCTTGTTTTCCCTTCTTAAGAGTTTGAGAGTTAAAAGAGGAAGGAGAGTTAGTAGGATTCTAGTGAGAGAAAGAAACCCCTAACTTTATATACTTAGTAGGGTTGCTAGAAAGAAATCCCTAGCTTTATGAATAAAGTGTTAAGAGGATAATTCCATGTTTCTTGTGTGGCTAGGCCTAAGAGAAGCACTCCCATCTAGAGGTGATTGTGAAACCCACAAGGGAGGAGACAAATTAAAAGGGAAGCTTGTGATTAGCTAATAAGGTAACTCTCTCCACCTTCTTTCATGCATAAGATGTGTGCTTACATTGTCTTGCTTGTGTGTATGTATGTCTTGAACCATAAAAAGTATGCTAGCATGATGATACTTCATGTATTTCAATGATATTTTATGTGATTTCTTGAGTTTGCTTGAGTATGGAAAAGCCAATAACCCTCTAGCCATGGTGAGGATGAGTCAAAAACCCTCAAGTTGGTTGAGACAAAGTAAAGAGTCTCCCAAAAGTGAGGTTGACTCCCAAAGAGTAAGGGTTGAGTTTAAGAACCTCTTAGAGAATGGGTGAGACAAGTCTAAAATCCACAAGTGAGTGGGTGAGGCTAATCCATTTACTTGGCAAGCTTTTATATGTTATGTATGGCCGACTCACATGTTGAAAATGTTTCTTTTATATGTATGGCCAACTCAAAGGTTATAAATGCTCTTCTTATGATTCCATATGTTAACATGCCCATGCATATATTGTGAGACTTGTTTGCATGCTTTGTGTGTATGATTGAATGAGAGATGAGTTATTGAGATTTTTTGAATCTCACTCCCCCTCTCCACCATCCCAACATGCTAGGTGGACCAAGTGAGGTAAGAGATGGGAGCCACCAAGCTTGAAGTTAGGGAATTCAATAAAGAAAGTGTAAAGAGCCATTTTGTCACTACTTTGTAATTAAGTTAAGGGATGTAAATTAATGATGTACATGATATAGCACCTACGAATACTTGTAAATGAATGCATTCAATGTATATGTGTGAGAATTGAATTGATGGTGCATGATGTAGCAAGTTTTAGAATAAATGGCAAGTTCTTAGTATTGCTCACATGGGTGTATGTGTTGGTGTGGGAGAGTGAGTTTTGAAAATCTGGGTTGTTAGACACTTGAGTCATGCTTAATAGCCTATGTGGATGCATTCCCACGTGCTCATAGAGCTTTAGAGGTAGAAGAGGCAAATTTGAACCCATGAAGCCTCATTTAACACATAAAAATGGTCCTTTTGCCCATGATATCCAAGTCTGACCAAATGATCTCCTCTTGCCTTAAAATTTGGCATGTGACTAGATCTTGTCTAGATATTTTTGGAAAGCTAAAGATCAATTCATTTGTAGGTCTATAGAATTTTCTATGATTTTTCAAAGTTGGTATCAGAAATTCGGATTTCCATAAACACTGTTCATTGGGTCAGTTATGGAATTGTGTCATCTGAGGGGCAAACGTAGTCCAATGGCTACAAAATTTTATAGATAGAAACTAGATGGTCACAGTGACTTGTAAGAACTAGAAGCACATCATTTGGAGGTCTAGAGAAGAAGATATATAATTTCGAAGTTTCAGCCCAGAATCAGTCATCCTACCATACCCGAGGTACTGTTTCATCGGTTTCTGGGAGTTTGGCTTGATGAACTGATCTGGAGACATTTTTCCTCTCTATTTAGTATCCACATATTTCCATAGAGGTATCATTTGCATGCATTAGATTTTTTTGGAATTAGTTAGACATTTTTGAATTCCATATCAGTAAACTGTGACAGTATCAGGAACCCCTCCAACCAGTCGATGATTTCGCATGTTAAGCACATTATATGTGAGATTTTAAGACTTATACATATTTTTAGTATGAATTAGACGTCCTAAGCTTTCCAAAATAACTGAGATCACATGTTCTAAATTTTTCTGGATTTAGTTGTGAATTTCCAAACTTTGCCCAGAAATGAGGCCAAGTATGGCCGAGATTGAATATTCATGTCTCCTATCCCTTTTTGCTTTCCATGGGTTTAAAGCATGTTTTTGGGATTGAAATGAGTTATAATGATGCAATGAAATATGAGGATACATAGAATGAGCTCACTCGGTCCACGTGACACTAAAGTGAATTTTGACCATGCCACATCTTTAAGAAAATGCATAAATCAAATGAGGAAGATCCCACTTATTTCTTCCTAGATGTATATGAGCATGTAAGGCATGATGCAAGAGAGCTAGAGATGATGGTGTTACAAGCACCACTTGAGAATTTGTGAGATGAAATGGTTAAAATCCAAGATTAAGAATTATAAAGTTATTTAGTGCTTTTGATAATTGAAATTTCCATTGCTAAAGGTTTAGTATCATTATTTTGCCATAAATGAACATATGTGTGTAAAGAGAATTTATAATATGTTATAGTGTAACACAAACTATATACCACTTTGTAGATATAGACTTTAGGGATTTTAAGGGATAAAAATACTCCAAAAAGCATGTGGCACATGGCCCCACCTATCATAAGATGTTTCAACTTCCAAAAAAAGGCTTAAAAGTTGGAAAAAAAAAAGAAAAAAAAAGTGGAAGGCCCCTTGCTTAGGTTGGTGCCTAAGCACTACTCGTTCCTAAGGGCATTTTCCAACAATGGGTTGCCACTATTAAACTCCTCTTGATCTCTTTTTTTCTATTAGTATACTCACTTAACCTAATGGAGATAAGGGCGAGCCATACTTTCTACCTCTGAGAGTGGAATTTCCACTTCATCTTTAACCTATAGGCTTAGAAAATTTTAAGATTTTCACTTTCAAGGGGCCAACTTCACAAAGCCATATCTTATTCATTTCTTATCCAAATTGAACAAACTATAGTCATTGGAAAGCTTTGTAGAAACATCTTTCCAATGATATAAAAATTGTATAGAGTCATTACTAGAGAAGAGAGTTACAGGCCTTGAAAGTTGGCTATTTTGGCTATTTTTTTTAAATCATAGATTCAAACCCCCAATTTTAAGCAATCATAACTTACTCATATTTCATCCAAATTAGACAAAATTGGTGACATTGAAAGGCATATTCAACAAGCTTTTAAACCATATATAGTTTGCATCAAATCATTATTTGAAGTGAGAATGTCAGGCCTTGAAAGATGGTGGCTCTATCATGGTTTTTCCAAACCTTTATATTTCTCCCTAATGGCATATACATTTTCTACCAAATTTTTGTTACAATATCCTCTATGTAACACTAGCTCTATTTCTTTAACTTAGTACTATCTTAAATAAATATTAATAAATTCACACATGCAAAAGCTTCTAAGTAAGTAATATAACATAATATTCTAATAAAATAATCCATATTTATTTATAAGAATTGCTATCTAATCGAATAATTATGATTAACAAATTAGTTCTCAAATATTTCTTAAGATTCTATTCATCAAACTCCAACTAAATATATACAAAATAATCCAAATATTTAATCCACATGAACTAATCCTGTAGTGTAATAGCTAAAAATATTCTAATTAAAATATTATGAAACATAGATTTTCTCATACAACTAAGGATAACATAAACTCTCCATTACATCGATACTAACATAAAACATTCAACTAAAATACTCATTATGATGCTTCTCTTTTCTAGTATCCATTTTTTCTTTCTTGGAAGCACCAATTTAGAAAAGTGTAGATAAGATAAAAATTTTAATAGCTAGTGGAGTTCCAAAACATACATTTCCAGCCATAAAAAGAAAATTTTTCATGAATTATTTAATTCTAGCTAAACAAATGCATTTTTCATAACTTTTGCTATGTTAAACAACAAGCTTTTGTAACCATTTTTAGAAAATCAATTTAAGAAAACAAATCATTTTATCTTTATAAATTCATTTAGAATAAACATAAGGTTTAAAAAATTCATATGCTCAGTCAATACAATAGGCGAGAGTCTATAACTACCATGACCCTTGCTTCCTATAATTGGTACTTGCAATATAAGTTGACTGTACCCTCACTCATTCATCTTATACTGGAATCTATGACCTTATGTAGCACCATCATTTTTAGCTCATACCCATCATGTCTTACATGCTCATATGAGGTATAGGAAGAATAAAGTGAGATCTCCCTCATTGGATTCATACACTTTCTTAGAGTTGTGACATGGTTAAAAATTTATTTCAATGTCACATGGACCGTGTGAGCTCATTCTATGCATCCTCATATTTAATTGCACCATTACAACTCATTTCAATCCTAAAAACATGCTTTTAGCTCATGGAAACCAAAAAGAGGTATGGAACATGCATGTTCATTTTTGGCCAGGCTTGGTCTCATTTCTGGGAAAAGTTTGAAAAATCACAACTAAATCTAGAAAAATTGAAAACATATAATCTTAGTCATTCTAGAAATCTTGGGATATCTAATTTATGCTAAAAATATGTACAAGTCATAACATCCCACACACAGGATGTTTGACATGCAAATTGGTCTGGAGGTCGGACTGATCTTGATGCTATCACAGTTTACTGATATGAACATAAAAAATGTCCAACTAATTCCACAAAAATCCAATGCATGCAAATGATACCAATATGGAAAGATGTGGATGTTAAATAGAGAGGAAAAATGTCTCTAGATCAGTTCATCAAGCCAAACGCTCAGAAATCAATGGAATAGTACCTCTGGTCAGGCAAGATGATTGATACTAGGTAGAAACTTCAAAAATGCATATCTTCCTCTCTAGACCTCCAAATGAGGTGCTTCCAGTTGCAACAAGTCAGTGACTGTCTAGTTTCTGCCTATAAAATTTTGTAGCCATTGGACTACGTATACCCCTCAGATGACACAATTTTATAACTGACCAAATGAACAGTGCTGATGCAAATCCAAAATTCTAATACCAACTTTGAAAAATCATAGAAAATTCCATAGACCTCCAAATGATCTGATCTTTAGCTTCCCAAAAATCTCTAGACAAGATCTAGTCACATGCCAAATTTCAAGGCAAGAAAAAGTCATTTGGTCAGACTTAGACATCATAGGGCAAAGTGACCAGTTTTTATGTTACAAGAGGGCTATTAGGGTTCAACTTTGCTTCTCCTACCTCTAAGGCTCTATGATCACATGGGATAGCATCAATATAGGCTATCAAACATGGCTCAAATATCTAACAACCCAGATTTGCAAAACTCACTCTCCCACACTAACACATACACCATGTACATAATACCAAGATCTTACTATTCATATCGAAACTTGCTACATCATGCACTATAGTTCAAATTCTCATACATATACAATGAGTACATTTATTTACAAGTATTCATAAGTGCCTACAACATGTACATCATTAGATTACATCCTTTAACTTAACTACAAAATGGTGACAACATGACTATTTCACAACTCCTTTGCCAATTTCCTAGCTTCAAGTTTGGTGGCTCCCATCTCTTGTCTCACTTGGTCCACCTAGCATGTTAGGATTGTGGAAAGGGGGAGTGAGATTTCAAGAATCTCAATAGCTCATCTCTCATTCAATCATATATAAAGCATGCAAACAAGTCTCACAAATGTATGCATGGGCATATTAGCATGTGAAATTATAAAAAAAAAAGCATTTTCAACATTTGAGTAGCCCATTCATAACATACAAAAGCTTGCCAAGCAAGTGGATTAGCCTCACCCATTCTTTAAGAGGTTCTTAGACTCAACTTTACTTTTGGGAGTCAACCTCACTTTTGAAAGACTCTTTACTTTGTCTCAACCAACTTTAGGGTTCTTGGCTCATCCTCACCATGGCTAGAGAGTTGTTGGCTTTTCCATACTCAAGCAAACCAAAGCAATCACATAAAACATCCTTGAAATACATAAGGCATCATCATGCTAGCATACTTTTCATGGTCTAAAATATATATACACATATGCAAGACAATGTAAGCACACATCTATGCATGAGAGAAGGTGGAGAGAGCTACCTTATCGGCTAATCACAAGCTTTCCCTTTCAATTTGTCTCCTCCCTTGTTGATTTCACAATCACACCTAGATGGGAATGCTTCTCTTGAGCCTAGATACACAAAAGCATTGAATTACTCTCTCATAACTCAACACTTATTCACAAAACTAGGGGTTTCTTTCTAACAAATCCTACCAAGCATATAAGAAACTAGGGGTTCTCTCTCTCTCTAGAAATTCACCAACTATCCTTCCTCTCTCAAGCTCTCAAGAAAGGAAATCAAGAAAGTAAAGCTACATGAATTCTAACCTCCTTCAAGAGTGGTTTTCCACTTTCCCTCTTCTGAACTAAGCCCAAAACATAGCTACTTCAACCACCAAAACCATAGGAAGAGAGGGCAAAGAGAAAAGAACAATATGCCAAGAAGAAAAACCATGCAAATCTTACCTTTTTCTTGTTTTTCTTCCTTCTCTAGGTGTCTCTCTCTCTCCTCCGCCCTTTCTCTGCCTCAGAGGGAGCTTAAGTCAATTCAAAGGAGAAAGGAGGAGTTTGGATGTTTTAAAAAGTCAAATTTTCTTTTTTCACGCTTTTTTGGACTAACCCTCGCTACGACGAGCACGTATCAGTCCCAGACCTCTGCCTTCGTTACGATGCGCACTATGGCGAGCAACTCCTTGGTTTTTGTACGGGATGCCCACACTCGCTATAGCTAGAAGCATTTTCGCTATAGCGAGAAGGCACTCTCGCTATAGTTAGACCATTTCTCGCTATAGCGAACAGGTATATTCGCTATAGATAGGCTATAGCTAGCAGACTTAGAAAATTTTCAGTCCTTCAAAAAATTTTTAGCTTTTCTTTTTTCTTCTTCTTTTTTCTCTCTTTTTCTGGTTGTTACACCTTAAGCTCGGCCCCTACAGCTATCAGTGGTTACTTTCTCAAGATGTAGGTGTGCACCATCTTATCCATACAATATGGCTTCTAGCCCAATCATATGCCACATTTTGCCAAATTTTCATAAACATTATCAAGTAAATAATCTACCTTGGGTATCCACCACAAGGTTACATCATTGTGCCAACATTCATGAGCATATGTTTGAAAATATCATATAGCAATATAAAACATTTCACTTCAAGTAAAATTGTAACCCTAATTCAAGGATATCATCATAACTTTTGCATCAATTCAATATATCAAAACATTATCTCAATAAATCCTTTTTCTCAAATACTTGAAGTGTAAAAATCATTTCATAAAATATAAGAATGAATCCAAAATTATATTTATGGACACTAGCTACCTTGATTTGAAGCCAAGAGAACATGCTAGGCAATTCTCTACCAATCACAAGCTAAAAATCTATAATAAATAAATTAAATACACTTATATTAATATGATATCAATATAATGCATCCCAACTAAATAAAACTACCTCAATTTATCTACTTACCAATATAATAAGCCTTCCTTAAGATAATTCATTCACAATCACCCCACACTTCAATTGTTCAACACTTTTTTTTCAGTCAACCTTGCCAAATCAAATAATTAAACTACTATTACTAATTTAAATCCATTAGATATATAAGAGAATAGTTATAGAATCTAAAATATACCTTAATTCGACCTCTAGCTCAACTCCAATTTCACCTAAACAATTGAGTCCACTAAAAATTAACTCTCATAAATTAAATATTCCAACACCAATCCAATCCCAAAAAAAAAATTTAATTAATAGAGTAAGAATTATATGTACAAGAGTCCAATTACATCTCCAATTTTGAAAATTTCCAAATTGTTAAACCTATGAAAAATCCTCAACTATTTCAAATTCTAATCAATGCAAAAGAAAGTTAAGAATAAGTAGATTAAATATTTCTTTACTTACTTTTGTTAAATCTTCCAAGAAATCATCCAAATTTGAGCTCAAAGTGTTACATCCATGGAGTTTAGATCCCCTACCGGTCATCTAGAGAAAATGATGTCGCCTTCTTTCTTTTCTTTATAATAAAACGTTAATTAGGGTGTTCCTTTTTATAATGAAAAATAAAATAAAAGATAACATAGGTTAAGTGATGTTGGCCAAGTTTGATCCATAGGTATTAGGTCTTAGGTGAAATTCAATTAATATTTATCTTAAGTCATGATATTTACTATTAGGCTATAGTAATTTTAATAATTATTGGGCTTTAGTAATTCCAAATAAGTCATTAGGCTCTTCATATTTTAATTTTAGCTAACTACACATTTGCACCTTTTATCATTTTCTATCATCTTCTAAACCCAAATAATATATTAGCCTACCTATCTTAATTTCCAAATATATTAAATTTCCATCATCCAAATTTAACCTTAACAATTTCATGATGACCTTAATAATAAAATTCCTAATAATTAATTCTTCAAGATAACATGCTATTTTAACTAAATATTAGATAATTAATATAAATTCCCTAAATAAATAAATTCCAAGTAGATAATGCTTTTTGGTCCCTTTCATAAATAATTGATATAAATTAGGTGTTTAAGGTTTCATTATGAACATATGTGTAATTCATACCAAGTTAATTGTAAATAGTGAAATAGAAACTATCACAAATGCATTCAAATTACACATGGATTAAAAAAAAAGAGCCAACCTAGCTTAAATACTAATAATGGAAAGTTTAATTGGATTTGGGTGCTTACCTACTACAGCAGAAATTAGCTCTTGTCAAGTTTCTTGCCTCACATAATTTTGAATGGAGTCATTTGAGGAATTCTGAAATGCTTTTCATAGCATATGTGTAACAACCTAAAAAAGAAATGAGAAAAGGAAAGGAAAAGAGAAACTGGAAAATTTTCGAAGAGCCCAGAATTTTCTAAGTCTTCTCGCCATAGCGAGATATGGAATCGCCATAGCGAGAATGCCTCTTCGCCGTAGCGAGCATGTTCCTAGCTATAGCGAGTGCGGCATTCCATATAGAAACCAGTGAGTTGCTCGCCGTAGCGAAATTGTTCCTAGCTATAGCGAGTGCGGCATTCCATATAGAGACCAGAGAGTTGCTCACCGTAGCGACGCTATAGCGAAGGCAGAGGTCTGGAACAGACACGATCTCGCCATAGCGACGCCATAGCGAAGGTCGAGAATAGACACGATCTCGCCGTAGTGAAGCCATAGAGAAGGCAGAAGTCTGGAACAGACACGAGCTCGCCGTAGCGAGGGCACTAACTCGCTATAGCGAGAGCGGTCCAGAAAAGCGAGAAAAAGAGAATTTGACTTTTTAAAAGCTTCCAAATCTCTTTTTTCTTCTTCTAACCGACTCAAACTCGTCTTAAGAGAGAGCAAAGGGTGGAGGAGAGAGAGAGAAGCTGAAGAGAAGAGGAAAGCACAAGAAATGTATGAATTCTCATGGCTTCCTCTTCATATGTTGCCCTTCTCCCCTTTTCCCCTCTTTCCTACGGTTTAGATGATAGAAATGGTTAGGTTTTGAGTCTGGTTCAGAGGAGAGAGAGTGGGAAACCATTCTTGAGAGAGAGTAGAAGTAGATAGTCTTCTCTTTCTTGCTTTTCCCTATTTTTAAGAGCTTATGAGTTGAGAAAGAGAGGGGATAGCTAATGGACCCTAGAGTGAGGAAGAAACCTAAAGTGAGAAGCTCAGTAGAGCTGATTAGAAGTGATCCCTAGCTTAAGAATTGAGTATTGAAGTATTGATTCCATGCTTTTGTGTGGTTAGGCTCAAGAGAAACTCTCCCATCTAGAAGTTGTTATGAAACCAACAAGGGAGGAGACCATTGACAGAGCAAGTAGTAAATAGCCAACAAAGGTAGTTCTCTCCACTTTCTCTCATGCATAATTGTGTGTTTACATTGTCTTGCTTGTGTGTATGAATGATATAAGCTATGAGAAGGGTGTTAGCATGATTATGTGTTATGATTGAGATGATGTTTTAAATGATTGTTTGGTCTGCTTGAGGAAATGGAAAAGCCAATAACCCTATAGCCAAGGTGAGGATGAGCCGAAGCCCTAAGTTGGTTGAGCCATGTCTCCCAAAAGTGAGGTTGACTCCCAAAGAGTAAGGGTGAGTCTAAGTACCTCTAAAGTATGGGAAGGCAAATCCAAAAGCCACAAGGAAATGGGTGAGGCCGATCCAAGTACTCAGCGAGCTCTTGAATGTTACCTATGGCCATTTCACATGTTTTAAACGTTTTTCATCATGTTTTATATGCTAACATGCCATACATGCATAATGAGACTTGTTGCATGCAATATATGTATGTTTGAATGAGAGTTGAACTACTGAGATTCCATGAATCTCACCCTCCCTCTCCACCATCCAACCATGCCAGGTGGCCCAAGTGAGATTAGAGATGGGAGCAACCACCACCACCAAGCATGAGGCTAGGGATAGAGATGAAGAAGAATGTAAAGTTTTGTAATACATTGTACATGAGATGTAAGATGTAAATGATGTATATGATGTAGTTCCTCATAGTTTTTGTAAAACCATGTATATATTAATGATGAATGCATGAGAATGAGATTTATGATGAATGAAAGAGCATGGTTGAATGAGAAATGATCAATGATAGCCTAGTATATATGGGTGCATAAGTGGGCATGGGGTAGTGGGTTTCCCCAATCTAAGTTATGAGACACTTGAGGCATGATTGATAGCTCTTAAAGATGCTTTCTCATGTGCTCAAAGAGTCATAGAAGTAGAAAACTTAAGATTGGACCCCATTAGCCACACTTTTGGCCAAGAAAGGGCCATTTTAAACATGATGTCATAGAATAGCCATATGACCTCTTCTAGCTATGAGATTTGACATGTAGCTAGATTATGTTTAGAGCTTTCTGGGAAGCTAGAGTTCATGTCATTTAGAGGTCTATAGCATTTTCTATGATTTATCAAAGTTGACATCAGAAATTCGGATTTCAGAAAATCACTGTTCATTTGGTCAGTTTAGAAATCGTGTCATCCGAGGGGCAAACGTAGTCCAATGGCTACGAAATTTTATACACAGAAACTAGATGGCCACAGTGACTTGTAGGAACTAGAAGCACCTCATTTAGAGGTCCAGAGAGGAAGTTATGCAATTTCGAAGTTCCTGCCCAGAATCAAACACCCAACTAGACCCGAGGTACTGTTTCATCGGTTTCCGGGACATTGGCTAGGTGAACTGATCTGGAGATATTTTTCTCCTCTAGCTAACATCCACATATTTCCATAGAGATGGAGTTTATGAGCATTGGATTTTTGTGGAATTAGTTAGACATTTTCAAAGTCCATATCAGTAAACTGTGACAGCAAAGAAGCCCCCTCTGACCAGTGAACTATTTCGATGTCAAACGCAGAATGAGTGAGAGATTGAGACTTCTAAGTATTTTTAGCATGAAGTAGACGTCGCAAGCTTTCTAGAATGACCCAGATCATGCAGATACGATTTTTCTGCATTTAGTTATGGATTTTCAAAGTTAGCCCAGAAATGAAGCAAAATCTGCCCATAGCGAAAATGCATGTCTCCAATCCCTTTTTGCTTTCCATAAGTTTGAAGCATATAGTTGGGATTGAAATAAGTCTCAATAGTGTAATTGAGCATGAGGAAGCATAGAGAGAGCTCAACCGGTCCATGTTACTTCTAAGTGGAGCTCTACCCACACATAGTGCCATAGAGAAAGAAAGCATAAGGTAGAGAAAGTGTCTCCCTTGTGAGTTCCGCATTGCCCATATGGGCTAGAGGGCATGTTGGGTATGAGCTAGAGGTTAAGGTGTCACAATATGTAACACCTAGTCCTTCTAAAAATAAATCAGAACTAGTAAGATAATAAAGGAGGACCCTAGAATAGAATGAAATAACGCCAAGCAAGGATAGAATATTAATTAGAGTATCCAGAAAAGAGGATAAGAAATCAGAAATAGCCTAAAACTAGAGTCAAAATGGCTAAAAGGATTAAATGGACTATGTAGTTGCAAAATCATAATTTCAGGTAAAATTTTAGAAACTTAAAGAAAGAAGTTTTAAATGGCAAAATTAAACTCATTAGGGTTTTCAGAGGCCTTAAAAACAATAAGGACCTTCAAATTGGCAAAATCTTTGTTGATGTGCAATTTAGGACGTTAGTTATCTAAAACTTTGATTGGACGTTCTATATGATTTTAGGCCTCAGAATTCCAAAGTAAAGGCTTTTAATAAACTAGAGGACCTAAATTTTCATATGGAACTAATAGAATTCAAAATGAATTTAAAACGAGTTCAAATGAAGTAGTGAAAGTTTCAGGACATAATCGATATTTTAGAAATTCTTTTAAAACATTCTTTTTTCCTTTAAATAGGTTCAGCCATGCCATCCACAGCCTATAACCGACTTAGGACTCCTCTGAACAGCAGTTGAATCATGTCCAAGTAAAGGGAGAAAGGAGGCAAAGAAAATGCTAGAAAGGTAAAGGAACTTGCACTTTTTCATCTCATGGTAGTTAGAAATCTTCTCCTCCTCATTTAGCTCTTTCCATTGCTAGCTTTTGTCTCTTAAACGGACCATTTTGGTGTTTAGTCACTTGGGAAAAAGAGGGAATTTGAGGAAATCAATTGTGGCACAAAATTCTCTATTTGACAAAGATTGAAACAAGGTATAAAACCATGCAAAAAAACTTGTTTTTCCTTGCCCTTCCATGCCCTCCCATGTTCAGCCAACTTATGGATATCCTAGGGGAAGATTGATTTTGATTGAAACATGATAGCAATATGGGTTTAGAAGCATGGAAGATTAAATGGTGCCAATGGAATCCATTAAAAATTTATAGGATGTAAAATGGACCACCTACGGTTTTATTTGCACCTTGAGAGTTTTGGAATCATAGGAGAATATTTCAAAATGTATAAGTAAACTAGAGAGAAACCAAGGAACTTCCACATGCATCATAATCTTAATAGAAATGAACAAAACTCCATTTGCCTTTTCTTAAGTCATGGTCTCAGCCAAGGGATGGTTAAGGACCTAGGAAGTGTTTTGATGAGTTCTAATGATTTAAGAGGCTTAGATGAGAGGAAGAAATGGTAATGGAACCATTGGATTGAATTTAAGAATCCTAAATTGCAAGTTAAAATTTTAGGATTCAAATAGGTCTAAAGGAGCAAATTGGTCTTAGGCTTATTTAATCAAGTTTATGATGGCCTAAATGAGCTCCATTAGAGTTACGTGACTCATAGCAAATGAGGGTTTGAAGCCTAAAAGAGGAATTCCAAGAGTTGCCTTTTAAGGTACCTAAAAGTGAGTTAAAGTAGCATGTTAAGTCCTAATATGATTAGATAATGGTAATATGAGTAAATGTAAATTCTAGTAAGTCTTTTTGTATTGTAAATTGCTATATATAGGCCATGATAGTCCAAACTCAACCTACTTATAGGTGTTAAGCCAAAGAGAGTTAAGGAAAAGAAAGGGAGCAAGTGGGTTAGTGATGCCTTGAAGCATCACAAGCCATAAGATAGCTTTATCTCCTTATCTTGCATGCATTTGAATGTTGAAATGAGTTGAAATGCTTGTGTGTATAGTTGCTTGATGTATTCTTGAGTATGCTTTGATATGCTTTTCATTCTAAGTATTTTATGTTTCAACTCCTATCTCCTTATAGCGAGGAATTAAGTATAGTAGCTCTTTCTTAACTCAGGATTGAGCTAAGTTAAGCCTAGCCAATATGTTTAGATGCCATAGTTTGTTAAGAAATGAGTTTTTATGTTAAAAGTTGTATTTGAATTTCATGATACTTAAGAATCATGTATTTGCATTACATGCATTACATTTCCTCATGGCATTCTTGTATGCACTAATTTAATTGAGATTAGCTACTAAGGATCACCCTATAATCTCACCCATGTATTTCTACTAACTATTTCAGGCTCTCCAAGTAAAGGGAAGGAGATAGAGAAAAGTTAAACTCTAGGAAATGTTATAATAGGGATTTTGTGATGTATTTATGCTAAATGTACATAATATACTTGGATGGTTAGAAATCTTATATATGTAAGATGACATTCATGCAAATGATAAGGTTTGTAATAGAAACATATGTATGAGCTTGAGTACATAAATATATGCCATTTTGATGTATGAAATGAGCAATGGTATATGAACTTGGATATGTAAAGCTATATAATCTATATGGGTCCTTGCATGTTGGATGGTCATATTTTGATGTAAGCTTTATATTATGTGTTGAACCTTATAGAATGGATGTTTGGAATGATTAAAATTTGTTCAAAGTAAGAGGGTGCAATTTGGAAGCCAATTAGACCACTTTAGAATCAAAATTTGGTCCAAATGAGTTATAAATTGCACCTCTACCATTCATAACCCAAATAATTTTGTTTGGGGTTGAAATTTAGTCTGCAATTAAAGAATTTATATAATTTTATAACAAGCTAAGAATGGGCATTTTTTAGAGTTATATAGAATATTTTATAAATTTTTAAAATTGGCAAAATTATGCAAAAATAACTTGGAATTGTAGTTGTTGATATAGCTACTATTCCATGGGTTTTTTAGAGGCCAAATAAATTCATTTTTATAGCATAAAGTACTTCTCATGAGCTTTCCATAGACACTTATTTTGAGTAAATTAGAGCTATATAGAAGAAATTATGAATTTTTGAAATTGAAGCTTTATTATGTCAAAAATACCAATTTGACCTATATAGCTCTCATATATAAATGAGGTTTATATTCCAGTCCTATAGAGCCAAACAAACTTGTCTATGGTGATTATGAGTGGAAAAGAATGGGATTTCAAAAATTGACCCCTATAGTGGTATTTGAAATGTATAAAGAGCCATAACTACTACCAAAAGTACCATAACGGATGCAAAAATTTGGTTGCTGGTGAATATGAATGGTATATATGATGTTAAATGAAGCTAGTTATGACAACAAATGCACCATAGAGCCTTAGAAGAAGAATTATGGTTTTTGTGTTCTATATAAGAGAGTTCTTCACTAAGAGGGAAAGAAAGGAGAAAGATCATTTAATGAAACTAATCATGCATTAATTAATTAAGTAAACCATATTTGAATTTCAAAATTCAAATATAATCAAAATAATAATTCATAACTCAATTAATTAATTATTAATTAATTCTCCATCCTTTTAAATCAAGTCATGGATCAAGTTAGCTCATTAGAGGTGCTTCATTTTCTAACATATTGTTAATTATGTAAAAGAATAAGAGAAATTAAGAATAAATGTATGTAAATTACATTTATATAACATATAAGTGATATTTATGATATGATAAATTAGGTGTCACCCTTTGCTTGCCTTGATACTTTGTATTGCAAATATGGTGTATTTGAATACTTTTCACGAAAAGAACAAGCAATTCTTTAGATAACAAATATGGTAAAGTAGCACACATAATTGACCCCAAAATAGACTTACCACGATCCCTATTTTTGTCCTTTGAAAACCACCGCATATCAATTTACTTCCATGTTTATAATGGTTTAGCCCAAGTCTCCTAATAAACAAACAACTTCTTTGATTCTAGGAGACCTTCTCAGGTCCTAACGTTGAATCGACTTCAACTTAATTTTTTTCTTTTTTTTTTGGCATTTATAACCTATAAAAGAAATTAAAGTATGATCAAATCTTGTTCAAAGTATAATTAAGCCAAAATTTGTCATTTATAGTTTCAAAATTTAAGTGTAGAGCTATGTACAGTAGCTATGCATATTTTTCCTAAAATTAGTTATTTTAATCTTAAAATTAGTCAACTAACTACTAATCTTCTAATGAAAATGTGTAAAATAACATGAATAAATGAGAGTTAATGCACACACACACTCACACAAAAAACAAGCAATAAAGATTGATTACAATTTTGTATCTAGAAAAAAAATTAATTTCCTATAAGTTAATTGCCCAATTAACCTCTAAATATAATAGTAAACCACATCTAATGACTTATAATGATTCTACTATTATAGGGTAAAATATAATACATTTAATGGATAATACCAACATTAGTTCATTCAAATCTAACAATTTGTAGATGTGCTTGTTGCATAGTAATCAACTTAAGGCAAGTCAAAATAAAAATGCATAATCAAAGTAGCTACTTGGTTTACAGTTTATAATACTTTGAAGTATAATACATGTCAATATTTAACTAAGAAAACAAAAATGCAAAACAACAATGGCAACTTAAGGATTACAAACAAAAAAATGAAAATGAAAAAGTACAATTCAGGACACATGAATGAAGGGAAGGGGACCATTGGAAGCCATACCCCTTACATTTGGATGGTTTTATATGTGTGTGTGCATGTGTGTGTGTGTGTATAAGAAAATTTTCTTATATGCTTCCCCCAAAAAAATGATTGGCATTAATTAAGGTCCATAGACAAAAAAATTTTGTGTGTATATAAACAATATGATAATATAACTAATTATTAATGAAATAAATGAATGATAAATTACATAATAGTTTAATTTGCATTATATATTTAAAAACTAGCATTAGTTATTATTCACTCTTTATGAACAATAAGTTATTTCTAAGTCTCTAAAAGTAATAATAATTAGAATAAAATAAAAGCTTTTAGACAAAAGACTCTCTACATTTAGCTTTAAGTAAGCTTAGGAAATTGAAAAGTAAAAAGGTTTCTCCTAACACTTCTATACTATCACAAACTAAAATGAAAAAAGAGTAAAAATCATTAAGTCTACCATTATCTTTTAATTTTTTAATTTATATTTATTTCCTTATTTGTTCACTTCATTATTTGATATTCACTCTTTCTAATTTTTTTAACGTATTTTTTTCTTTTGTTGTTTGATATTTTTTAAATTACCTTTTGCATTTATCTTACAATAGGCAATTTCAAAGCAGGGCAGAAGAAAGAATAAAGGAAAAGAAGAAAAGAGAATTGGGAGGAAAAAGATAGAATATAAGAGAAGGAGGAACTCGGGTTACATTTTGCATGCCAAATCCTCTCATATGAGTTCAACATATAGCAACTGGTTATTACATGAAAATACAAAATAACCCTTAATAAATGACATAAAATAACTAGATACTCCCTAATCATAAAAATGACGCATATCAACTACCCTTCCCTTAAGTTCACCCTTGACCCCAGTGTAACACCATATATTTCTAGCTCATTTCATAACATTTCCATGCTTTACATTCATAGATTCCATGAAAGAGCAAGAAAAAGAAAATTAAATAATGCATTTCTTTGCGTTGCGTCATGTATGAAAATGTCATTTGGTGTCATGTGGACCATGTGAGCTCATACAACATATTCTCATATTTAATTACATAAATACAACTCATTTGAATCATCAAAAGTGGGCTACATCTCGTGAAACTTAAAGGGAAGCTTAAAATACACATATATATTTTTTACCAGATTTGTCCTCATTTCCATCACAACTTTAGAAAATAATAACTAATTTTAAAAAAATCTAAATCATGCATTCTTGGCTATTCTAGAAAGCTACACATGTCTACTTTATGCTAAAAATATGTCTAAACCATAACATCTAACATAGAGAATGTTTGACATTTGAAAAGGCCCAGAGGTCAAACTATCCACTGGTGCTATCACAGAATTCTGCATCAAACTTCAAAATTGTCCGATGGATTCCAAAAAAATCCAATGCATGCAAATGATACCAATCTAGAAAGCTGTAGATGTTAGCTAGAGGGAAAAAATAACTCTAGACTGGTTCAGGCATGCCTAGACCTAAAAAATTAATCAAACAGTAGCTGAGATTGGCTAAAGTTACTGATACTGGACAGATTCTTTGAAACTATATATATCTCTCTCTAGAGATCCAAATGAGGTGCTTCTAGTCGGCACAAGTCACTGAGAATGTATAGTTTCTGTGTATAAAATTCATGGCAATTGGACATCATTTGAATCCTGTATGACAGATTCCATTTTTGGACCTGAGTGAACAGTAACATGACCAAAACCAGAAAATTTGCCAACTTTGAAAATTCATCAAATATTCTGTAGACCTTTGAAAATTCTATTCTTAATCTTCCCAAAAGGCTCTCAACAAGCACCAATTTCATGCCAAATCTCAAATCAAGAAGAGCTCATTTGGATAAAAAGTGATATATGGTTCTATTATGGTCAATTTTGACTCCATATAGGATACCAAAATATCCAAATGGCTTTTCTTGGGGTTTGGCACCTCTTAGGCAAATCTAAAAGCATAATTAGGACTTGTGTGAGCTGCCCAAATGGTTCCAAACCTCATGCATCTCATTTTGACCATTTCACTCATATATATACAGAATTCCATAATGTCATCCAAGAAGCTCATTTGCTAAAACATGCTGAAATCATAATCTAATGCTCACATAATATATTCTCCTATTTATACATGACATATTATCATAATTACATATGTTCATAACATCATAATACATATATGTCTATTGATTACATCATTTGCCAATTGTATGGTCTTAAAGTATCAAAATTCAAGCACTTTCATGTCATCTTCTCATCTTTAAGGTAGTTGGCTTCCATTACCTTGCCCACTTGGTCCACCTAACATATTAGAATATTAGAGAGGAGGGGGTGGGATTCAAATAATTTCAATAGCTCATCTCCCATT
Organism: Erythrophleum ivorense; assembly: GCA_026724425.1. Taxonomy (NCBI): domain Eukaryota; kingdom Viridiplantae; phylum Streptophyta; class Magnoliopsida; order Fabales; family Fabaceae; genus Erythrophleum; species Erythrophleum ivorense. The sequence goes on from JAIUCV010000008.1 coordinate 24,681,507, forward strand.
CAATCATACATAATGGATGCAAACAAGTCTCATAAATGCATGTATGGTCATATTGACATATGCAAACATTCAAGAGGCATTTTCATCATCTGAGAAAGTCATACATAGCATACAAAGGCTTGTTAAGCAAGTGGATTGGCCTCACCCATTTACTTGTGGATTTTGAACTTGCCTCACCTATTCTTTAAGAGATTCTTGGACTCAACCATGCTCTTGGGAGTCCACCTCACTTTTGGGAGATTCTTTACTTTATCTCAACCAATCTTAAGGGTTCTTGGCTCATCCACACCATGACTAAGGGTTTTTGGCCTCACCACACTCAAGTAAACCTAAGCACACATCATAAACATCATATGAAAGCATATTGTAATACATGGTACCATGGAATCAAAGTCATACTAGAACACTTTTCATGACTTAAAAATACACATACACACATTCAAAGATAAGTAAAGTAAACAATCATGCATGAGAGAAGGAAGAGTAAACTACCTTGGATACAATTACACACTTTTTCTCTTGAATCCAAGCTCTCTCTTTCGGTTACACACACACAAAAGTGTGAGGATGATTTCTCTTGGCCTAAACACAATTTATGGAAGCCAATTAGGTTTATGGAATTAATTCTAATGCCACACAATTTGCTTAGACTCGAGCTTGATCTATAACCCTTATTATGGTTCCATAAATGCACCTAATAAAGCAACACCCGTCAAATAAATTCTAAGCTCCATTCTTTCCTTTCAAATATGATTCTTGACTCCTTTTAAGAGTCATCACATAATTAAAACTAAGAGCCTAACTATATGTTGTTTCTTTAGGTCATATTATGGAACATAAAGCACCAACTTATTCTCTAAGCTTCCTAAATTTTTCTCAAGGCATCCTTTCATATTCATTCATCATATATGACTCAAAAATGGATTTAGAAAATTTTAAAACTCTCCCTAGCTATAAGAACCTCTCTTGGCCAAACCTATGCATGGTTTTGGCACCCATAGACTTTGCTTTATTTTCTCAAGGGGAGAAGCACATGGGGAGAATTCTAGGGATCTTAGAAGCTTAATTAAACTTTTATTTAGGCATATGTATCATTGTACAAAATCAGATTTTATAATGTGCACTTGAAACCCTAAAAATTGCATCTTGAAATTCTATGGTTTTTTGTTAATTCTCTTTGCATATTCTTAATCTCCACACATTTTTTCCTTAGAATCACCCTTGGTTCTGAACCCTCCTAGGGTTTCTTGAGTGGGGTGAAATGGTGGAGGAAGGGAAGAAAGGATATCAACAATGGAAGAAGAAATTACCTTGTTTTCTTGCTTTTTCTTACTTGAATCTTGCTTTCTCTAGGCTGCTTTCTCTAGGCTCCTCTCTTCAAATCCGAATTTTTCCTTAAGTTTCTCCCTTAAAATAGGTTTGTAAACTTCATTTTAATCAAAGGAAACAAAGGAGAATGGAGGAGAGGAGGTTAGGATGGAAGAAAGCATGAAAAACTACCAAGAAACCATACCTTAAGCCTTTGATTTCTCTTCTCCTTCTTTTTCCCTTGGTGTGCCTAAACCCTAGCTTCATTCTCTGAATTTGGGCAGAAAAATATGAGACTAAATGAAGAAGGGAGTGGGGCGCCTCCTATTTATAGGTGGAGGAGAATGGCTTTTTCAAAAATTTATATTTTACCCTTCATTCTTGGCATTTTCATTTCTCATTCGTTTGAGCTCTTTTTTTAGAACAATCTTTTCTATTATAAAATTTATGTTCCCAATTTAGTAAAATACCTTTGGAATCACTCAAATCAGAGCTAAAACCTTCCCTAATAGATCCGTCAAAGTTTGGGTATACCAACATTAGAAAACGTCCACCGGAGGGGATTTAACTATCCTAGGACTTCCCATGGTTTTTAGGGCCTCTGAGAACTTCGAGAACTCAAAATTTTCATTTAAAAAGCATTCCTATGTGGATTCCAAAATTTGTTCAAAATTACGAAAATGCCATTACGTTTCATAAGATTTCTATCAAAATTTATTTTTTCATTCTAACTCTATTTTTCTTTCCATCTAAGGTTAAAATTCTCATTTTTAGGAGTCTAGAATGTTACTCAAATTTTTTGGGACCTTAACTAATTCATTCCAGGGGACTTGCTTTGAAAACACGCTTGTTTCTGTCGTTTAACGAAAATCGGACGTTACACCATGGGTGTAAAGACCTAACAAAATAAAAAAAATTTTGTTAAACTTCTCGCCAGAGTTCCCATGTAATTTCCTTAAGCAAGTGGCATTTCCCATCAAGTCTGACCTTGTCTTCCAGGATAAAAGAGTGAACACCGGTTGGCTTCTAAATATAGAAAATCCTTAAGGATTTAGAATACCAAACTTTGGAATAGTTAATGAATTACTCAACCAAGATCTGCTACTCTTCTCATCAGTAGTGATTATTGATTGAAGATGCTTCTCATGCATATTACCATCAACTACTAGTGGGAGAAATTGACTTGTATTAAGTATGTCACAAACAAAATATGAAGATCCATTAACCTATTCAATCATTGCACTTACTCCATCCATCTCACTAAATCTTGAAACTGGACCAATCATGGAACTAACCAAACATGGAAAAGCAAGGGCAAGAAGCCTAGAACCTCTTTTTAATGTATAAAACTATACCTTCCTTAAAGAAGCATGCTTGTGCAAAAGTAAAGCAGGTTCATGGAAATTTGAATGAAATGTCCATGTCCAAGTTTGATACACATATTGCCTTAACCATACAAAAAGTTTTATGCTTGTCAAGTATCTCTAAAAGCTATATATTGAATGAAAAAGTAGTATATGCAATAATGTAACATTAACATCAAGTTGACACTTCAATTCCATTCTTGTCAAGCTTATCTCACCGACTATCTTGTTAACATATAATGGATGGGTATGGAATGCACGAAGCATAAAGATGGTAGATATTGTTGCTATAGGAATAAGAAAAGAATCACCTTCAAACTTTTGGAAAAAGGCACCCTACAACAAATTGACGAACTCAAAAAGGCTTAATTTCCCATCAATGCATCTTGTCCCCTCTACCAATATAACATGAATGAATACAAAGGAACCAAGTCCAAATGTTGGAATACAAGCCAAATACCAAGCTTCTTTAACTATTCCAGGATTAAACACTAAAATACATAATGGCAACAAAGTTGGAAAACCAACACATGATGGAGAAATTTTAATGCAACCATTTGATAAACACCAAGTGAGCAACTCAAAGAGGATGCAATAATATTCAAATTCATGGATATTAACAACAGTGTTGCCCAACTCAATCATCTTCATCTATATGCATTCCAAACCATCTTCGTGAAGTGGGGTCTGCACATAATCTGATTGTTGGTTGAGGACATAAGCTAAGTAAGGAGTTAGATTAAGCAATTTATCAACTTCAGGGTCATTATTAAGTCTAAACCATAGCATAGACTCAAACCAACTCATTTTAGTATAATCTGTCTTTAGCAAACCCAATACTATGCCTATTGATGATATGTTCCAAATATTCCCATTAACATCAACAATTAGAGCATCAATAAGAGGATTGATAAAGAACCCATGTTTTTGTAGCATATTACCATATCTTCCACTATCAAAATGACCACCAACACTTATCATGGAACAAAGCCTCGAAGGAGACCCATGAACTGTATTTTGTGTTAGTATACTAAGATCAAAAACAAATTTAACATGCAAACCATGAACTTGTGATATGAAAATCATAGACAAATAGAGATGAATATAGCTAGGAATTTGAGGACAATTGAAAGGTCTAACCATGAAAGGAGGAATGAAAGGCAATTGAAATACAATCTTGGCTCTAAATTCTAGTACTACCTTATTTATACGAGGCTCCAAAAACACATCGATCCACCTAAATTGCATTAAGAAGGACTAATGATGGTGGATGAACAATAACATCATTACCATTGATGGATTACAACAAGGTTTTGGATGCATTGAAGAGATCTAGAAATGCTATAAGAGAAATGGCATAAAGGTCTTTGGTGACAATGTCTACTTCTTCAATGTCGACAGAAATAGATTATACATCGATGATTGTCAACAACAAAGCTCCAATAACCGCTAGTGCACCATGTTCTACCATAACCATAAAGGTCTCCATGGTGGCCTATGTTTCAATTTCTGCATTAATCATCTCTCTCATACCATCATGCATAAACTCCCTTAAGGCTGTGATCTCCTTCTGAACTTCTCCATTTGCACTGCTACTTGCTCCAGATCCATAGCTAATGTAAAGAGCTTTTCAGTGTCCATTTTCTTCCCTTAGATCAAAGCTGCCAATGATAGATTAGTAATGTCACACTCAAAAAATTTAAGTGCGTTGGCGCAGAAGACAAACAATCCCCCCTACCACAAGTCTATTTGTATTGACATACTCCTCAAAATTTAGAGCATATCTCTAAATCATAACTTCATATAATAAGACTATGGGTATCACTTCCAAATCATCTTTATACAAAACATATAAGTTTTTAGGTGACTTTTGTAGAAATTTTGGCAAAGTCTCCTCTATAATTTAGACTTCCCGATATTTCTACATTCAGCCAGCTAAAACAATACATTTAAAAGAAACATCCAGTATTAATTCAGACCAATAAATAAACTTCTGGGGATTGGGGATACCCTATTTATGATTCAATGGAGCCACACTCTACACTGTTCAAAACAAAATAGATTATATGTATATGAACAAAATGCACCCACATGAGCAACTGCGGGCTCGCCAAAAGAAATGAATAGAATATCAACTACTAGTAAGCTGCTGAGGGTGGACTAGGGTCTGCACCGCTATCTAAGAAAAAAATATTTAAAAAAAGAGGTGAGTTTTCCACTCAATGAATAAGAAATGCCAACTCTTAATAGAAGGGACAAGGCATGTAAAAAAAACATATGATGCATGAAGCATGCCTTATGCAAATCATTTCTTAAAATACACTGGAAGCATCTAGGCAGAACTAATTGAAACAGACACACAGCACACAGCTCGTGGGGGAAATGACCACAGACGTAAAGCATTCTGCTTGCGAAAACAAAACAAATCCACGTGTAGTGGCCACCCACACGGGGCCAGCAACACCCCTGCTAGCTGGGTTACAGATCATGGTGCACTATGGCTAACAACTACTGCTGTTAGCTACAGGGTTCTGAGCAGATAACCTCTTAAAGTAATACGTTTCTCAAATTAGCATTTTAGATAGAACACCTTTCACATATGTTCAATATCAAAGTTTTCAAATAACTCAAATAGACTTAAATTTGCAAAATTTTTATGTTCAAATCAATTTTTCAGTAAACATACATATGACAAGCATTTAAATACGTAACTCCATAAATAGATTATCAAAATTTAGAACACTGCAAGAAAACTTAGTAACAAAATAATGAATACTAGTTACTCACGGTCCGCATTACTTACTCACCATCCAAGATGATACAGAAATTCCTTGCTCACTCGTCAGCTATGACTCCTTCTCCTGAATACCCTATAATACCCGTTCATCAAATTTTAGAGTTTGGATAACTATAATTTATCTCATAAAGAACTTATCTTGTTTGAAAAAAAAAGTTTCCATATCTCGCGAGGTAGAAGCATGGATAAGAACGAGCAAGAATAAAATACGCACTTCATATGGCTAAAAAATCCCTCTTTTCAACGAATAAGAGAATAGTTATGTCCCCTCACAATATCACTAGCCTGCTCTATTTGATTGAGATTCGAAAAAAAAGAGAAAGAAAAAATAAAATTTAAACTATGATTTCGTTAAATTCCATTGACATCTTATCCTTCATTGCCTCCTAACACATTATATATATATATATATATATATATATTTCCAAATGACTAATTCCACCTTTCTCCTCCTCAATTTCATGCCTTCTGTAGCCCACATAACATACACATACATATATATATATATAGCAACAAGGTTTAGGCTTTCCTCGAATGCATTTTTCAAACCACCTAAGGAACTACCATGAGTTCTACACTTAAAAGCTAAGACTCATTCAAGGGAAGAAAGAAAAATGAAACTACATTAGTCTTAGGCCCTTACCTTTCTCTAATCCACATAAAAGCTCGAAGCAAAAGCCAAAACAAAATGGAGAAGGCTCACCCTACACCATGGCTGTCCATCCTATTAGTAGAACACGATGAAGAGAAGCCTATTCTACATAAGTGAAAATGGGTAAGTAAGAAACACAAGGGAACTTAATTTTGTAACAGAAAATTCATGTAGAAATGAGAGCAATAACGTTGAGGGAGGATCGAAATACATTCTAGCATAAAGGAAACTAAGATTGCTCCAACCAAAATCATTCTCTTACATAAAATTTTAGTCTACACAACACTTCCCACCAGCTCATTTTACACCAGGGAAATACGCTACAGAACTAAGAAGCAGGGGAGGAAGACGCGTTTAAAACAGAACCAAAAGAAGCAATACACACAGCAAAAACTCCAGACCTAGGAAAGGAACTTATACGGCGTTACCAATAACAAAGCAACAAAATTCAACATATAACAAGAAGAAGGTGAGTAGCAAAAAAAAAATCGAATCAGAGGAGAGCAAAGTGATGGTGAACAGAAGAGAGAAGGTGTAGCTCTTCTAATGCAACTTCTGCTACTTCTTCTGACCGAAAAGATGAAGGTAGGTGAAGGTTCTGTGCTACAGAAGTTTGAGTTGCAAAATGATGTAAAACCCTAACTTAAAGTAGATACAAGAGGGGTATATAAGGGATAATAGAAAATTGCAAAAGAAAGAAAAGAATAGATACATGGCAGCTTCAGGATTCAAACGCAAGTTATATATATAGTTTTTTTTTTCATGCACGTCTGGTCTTTACTCACGTTTGGTCTTTACAATCTCCCCCCCTAAAAAAATTTGATCCCCGAATTTGTATATATGTGTACTAACCTTAGTTCTCAAATAGATAGGTGTACTTTGCATGCATTTCACTTTCTATTTCCCACATAGTCTCCTCTGGTGTATGGTGACACCATAACACCTTTACTGACATAATCTCTTTAGAGCGTAACTTCTTCATTTGTCTATCTAAGATTGCCACAGGAGTTTCTTTATAAGTTAAACCTTCACCTAAAGAAACATCTTGATTCTGCAACACGTTAGAGGGGTCAGTAGATACTTTCTTAACATTGAAACATGAAATACTGGGTGAATATTAGATAACTCTGGTGGCAACGCCAACCGATAGGCTACAACCCCAACTCGCTCTAGGATCTCAAATGGTCCTATATATCTCGAGCTCCACTTTCCTTTCTTCCCAAATCTCTTCACACCCTTCATCGGAGACATCTTGAGAAACACATAATCTCTAATCATAAACTCCAAATCATGGCGTCAGTGGTCCACGTACACTTTCTGCCTGTTTTGAGCTGCTATCAATCTCTCCTTGATTACTTTCACTTTTTCCAAGGCATCTTGCACTAACTCAGGCCCTAGTGATTTAACTTCTCTAGTTTCAAACCATCCAATGGGAGATCTGCACCGTCTCCTATACAATGCCTCGAAGGGTGCCATCTGTATGCTAGCTTGATAACTATTATTATAAGCGAATTCCACCAATGATAAATAGTTATCCTAGCTGCCTCCAAAGTCTATAACATACAACCTTAACATATCTTCTATTGTTTGTATAGTCCTCTCCGATTACCTATCAGTCTGAGGATGAAAGGTAATGCTAAGATCTAATCGGGTAACCATAGGTTCTTGAAAGGCTTTCCAAAACTTAAAAGAAAATTGAGATCCTCGATTAGAAATTATAGACATTGAAACACCATAAAGTTTCACTATCCCATTTATGTAAAGCTGTGCATATTTTGCAACATTGTACGTTGTTTTTATAAGGAGAAAATGAGCTATTTTAATGAGTCTATCCACAATCACCTAGATAGAATCGTAACCCTTTACTGTTCGGGGTAGTCCCGTTACAAAGTCCATAATAACTCTTTCCCATTTCCACTCGGGTATCTCCAGCCGTTGATATAGTCCTGTAGGTTTCTGGTGTTCTGCTTTAACTTGCTGACATGCCAAACAATGAGAAACAAAATTCGCTATATCTCTCTTCATGCCTTCCCACCAATACACTTGCTTTAAATCTTGATACATCTTTGTAGAACCTAGATGGATGGTATACTGGGAACAATGAGCTTCTTCCATAAGTTCTCTCCTCAAATCTTCCACATTTGGCACACACAATTAAGTACCGAACCATAAAACTCCATTTGAATCTAAAATGAATTCATTTTTCTGTCCACTTTTGACATCATCCCCCAATTTACATATTTGTGCATCCTTGACCTGGGCAGTTCTCAACCTTTCAAATAGAGGTGAACGAAGTTGTACATGAGCTAAAAATATTCTGGGCTTTTTAATTTCAAATTGGATTCCTGAACCCTCAATCTTATGGAGATCTACAATTAGTGGCCTCCTTACTTCCACAATATGGTTCAAACTCCCCATAGATTTCCTGCTCAGAGCATCCGCCACTATATTAGCCTTACCTGGATGATACAAAATAGTATAATCATAATCTTTAAGCAACTCCATCCACCACCTTTGCCTTAGATTCAGATTCTGCTGTTGGAAGATATATTTAAGGCTTTTGTGATTGGTGTAGATTTCACATGTCTCACCATATAAATAATGCCTCCAAATTTTGAGAGCAAAGACCACTGCCGCCATCTTTAAATCATGCGTTGGGTAATTCTGCTCATGCTTCTTAAGTTGTCTAGAGGCATAAGCAATTACGTGACCATGCTGCATCAATACACATCCCAATCCTACCCTAGAAGCATCATAGTACACAATATAACCCCCAGACCCCGAGAGTAATGTCAAAACTAATGCAGAAGTCAGACAATTTTTCAATTTCTGAAAACCCTCTTCACACACCTCAGACCACTGAAATTTTACATTCTTTTAGGTTAATCTTGTTAATGATGACACAGCTATTTTAGAAAAGTCTTTAACAAACCGATGATAATAGCCTGCCCAGCCCAAGAAACTACGAACCTCTATAACTATAGTAGGTCTCAGCCATTTTTGAACCACTTCCACTTTACTTGGATCTACTTGCACCCTATCTTTCAAGATTACATAGCCTAAGAAGGCAATTTTTCCTAGCCAAAATTGACATTTAGAAAATTTAGCATATAATTGGTATTCCCTCAACACTTATAACGCCACTCTCAGGTGCTGCTCATGTTCTTCATAGCTCTTAGAATAAATCAAAATATCATTAATGAAGACGATAATAAATTGGTCTAAAAATGGCTTGAACACTCGATTCATCAAGTCCATAAATGCAGCTGGGGCATTGGTTAACCCAAACGACATCATTAAAAATTCATAATGACCATACCTGTCCTCAAAGTAGTTTTAGGGATGTCTTCACCTTTTATTCACAGCTGATGATAACCCGATCTTAAGTCAATTTTTAAGAAACATTGAGCTCCCTGTAACTGGTCAAATAAATCATCTATACGAGGCAAAGGATATTTATTCTTCACTGTCACTTTGTTCAGCTATCTGTAATTTACACATAAGCGAAGAGAACTATCTTTCTTCTTAACAAAAAGTACAGCAGCGCATCAAGAGGACGTACTAGGGTGAATAAAACCCTTATCCAACAAGTCCTGTAATTGATTCTTTAATTCACTAAGCGCCAAGGGCGCCATTTTATAAAGAAGAATAGATATAGGCTAAGTACCTAGTAGTACATCAATATAAAATTCAATTTCCCTTTTAGGAGGTAACCTTGGTAATTCCTTGGGGAAAATATCAGGGAATTTTTTACCACTGGAACCTGTTCCAAAATTAGGACTTGTACTTCCATATCTCGAACCATCGCTAAATATCCTTGACACCCCTTTTTCAAGAGTCTCTGAGCTTCTATAATAGATATTAAATTGTTTGATACTTCACTTCGATCACCTTGAATGACAAGGGGAGGTTTACTGGGAAAGTTACATCTCACTAACTTAAGATGACAATCCACAACTGCATAGCAGGATGCTAATCAATCCATTCCGAGTATTACATCAAACTCTGTTATTGCAAGTACTATCAAATCAACTAGTGTCTCACAATTGGCCAGTGTAATCACACAAGCCTTATACACCCATTCAACCATTACAAATTCCCCCACTAGGGTTGCAACAAGTAGCGAGCACTCTAATTTTTCAGAGTCCTTACCAATCTTTTTTGCAAAATAGGGAGATAAATAGGAATGTGTAGAGCCAGGATCAAATAATAAGTAAGTAGCATACGAACATACTGTAAGTGTACTTGTTACCACAACATTAAATGCTTGTCCATCCTGTCTATTTAGTGCAAAAACTCAAGCCTGACCCTGTCCTGCAATTGCTTGACCTCTGCCTACTACTGCCCCATTACTGCTACTTCGACCACTCTAAACTGTAACTGCACTAGTAGATGGAGTCCCTATTGAGAATTGCTTAGTGGGTCGAACTGATCCTTAACTAGAATCAGGGTAACGTTGAGGACAATCTCTCACTAAATGTCCAACTTGCCTACAACAAAAATATGCTCCCATCTCTCTATGGCAAGCGCTTAAATGTATCTTCCCATAAATGGAATAGGGACCTCTAGATTGATGAGATGGAGTTGAAACTGGGGTAGACATTGTGCTAACACCTCGGAATGATGCTCTGTGCCTGTCAATACCAACAGCAAATGAAGTCGGAGATCCCGTAAAAGCTTGAGTAGGTCTCTGGTGACTCTGAGGTCTAAGACCATGAGAAGATCTAGCTACAAAGGAACCACCTCCTTGTCTCCCTTCACTATTATACTTCCTCTTTCTCTGAGAAGTGTCTTCCTCCTTATCTCTCACCTCTATCATACGTACACAATCCACCACGGCTGAATATAAGGGAAAGAGGTTCATCTATGGAACAATCACCCTATACAACATACGAGGTAGCCCATTCATAAATCGCTTGATCCTGTCCCTCTCAGCAGGGACTAAATGTGGGGTATAGCGAGACAATTGTGTGAAACGGATATCATAATCATAAACACTCATGCCTGGAATCAATTTCAAACCCTCGAATTCTCTGGCCCTAGCATCCAGGACACTGTGGTAAAAAGCGATCCATAAAAAGTCCCCGAAATTCTTCCCATAACATTAGGGGGGATCCGATTAGCCTTTCCCCCAACAAAGTCTGATACCATATGTAAGCCGCATCTTGTAGCTGAAACTTGGCAAACTCAGCTGATTTCGCACTTGAGCAACTTAAAGCTCTGCATATTTTCTCAATACCACCAATAAATTGTTGGGGATCCTCCTGACTTTCTATTCCGAAATAAGTGGTAGGCTTCAATTTTTAAAACTAGGAAAGGGTTACTGGAACCTCTTTCTCCTCCCTCATCACCTAAGGCCCTACCGGTCTTGGCTTAGCTGGCGGTGCAACTTCCTCCACAGGCTATGGAGGCTCTACCCTGTCCGCAGGTAAGGCCTGCCTAGGGGGTCGAATAGTCCCTCGACCCCTACCCCAACCTCGACCACGGCCTCTGATAGGTAGGGTAGTTTGTTGGGCTGATGCACTTGCAGAAGCCTCATCTACAGCAGCTAATCTATTAACTGAACGAATTCTGGGAGGCATATCCACACTATAACAAAATAACAAACGTTCAGATCATTCTCTAAATTGTAAGTAGGATGAACCATGATCACATTCAACAAGACAACATACTTAAAGGAATAAATCGGGACACCCTATAAGGTTTTCAGTGACACCTCAAGTATAGTTACACTGGGTTCATAACCATAATTGAGATCCCACTGAAAAGCTCTAATACAAACTGTCACACCTGACAAATTTAAGTGCATTAGCGCAGAAGACAAACAATCCCCCCTACCATAAGTCTATTTGTATTGACATCCTCCTCAAAATTTAGAGAATATCTCTAAGTCGTAACTTCATATAATAAAACTATGGGTATTATTTTTGAATCATCTTTGTACAAAACATATAAGTTTTTAGGTGACTTTTATAGAAATTTTGGCAAAGCCTCCTCTGTAATTTAGACCTCCTGATATTTCTACAATCAACCAGCTAAAACAATACATCCAAAAGAAACATCCAATATTAATTCAGACCAATAAATAAACTTCTAGGGATTGGGGATACCCTATCTATAATTCAGTGGAGCCATACTCTACACTGTTCAGAACAAAATAGATTACATGTATATGAACAAAATGCACTCACATGAGCAACTGTGGGCTCGCCAAAAGAAATGAATAGAATATCAACTACTAGTAAGTTGCTGAAGGTGGACTAGGGTCTGCACCGCTATCTGAAAAAAAAAAATTTTAAAAAAGATGTGAGTTTTCCACTCAATGAATAAGTAATGCCAACCCTTAATAAAAGGGACAAAGCATGTAAAAAAAAAACATATAATGCATGAAGCATGCCTTATGCAAATCATTTCTTAAAATACACCAGAAGTATCTAGGCAAAACCAATTGAAACAGACGCAGAGTACACAGCTCGTGGGGAAAATGACCACAAACGTAAAGCATTCTGCTTGCGAAAACAAAATAAATCCACTTGTAGTGGCCACCCACACGGGGCCAGCAACACCCTTGCTAGCTAGGTTACAGATCATGGTGCACTATGGCTAACAACTACTGCTATTAGCTACAGGGTTCTGAGCAGATAACCTCTTAAAGTAATACGTTTCTCAAATTAGCATTTTAGATAGAACACCTTTCACATATGTTCAATATCAAAGTTTTCAAATAACTCAAATAGACTTAAATTTGCAAAATTTTATGTTCAAATCAATTTTTCAGTAAATATACATATGACGAAGCATTTAAATACGTATCTTCATAAATAGATTATCAAAATTTAGAACACTATAAGAAAACTTAGTAACAAAATAATAAATACTACTTACTCACGGTCCATATTACTTACTCACCTTCCAAGATGATACAGAAATTCCCTGCTCACTCAACTATGACTCAATCTCCTGAATACCCTATAATACCCGTTCACCAGATTTTAGAGTTTGGATAATTACATTTTATCTCATAAATAACTTATCTTGTTTCAAAAAAAAAGTTTCCATATCTCGCGAGGTAGAAGCATGGATAAGAACGAGCAAGAATAAAATATGCATTTCATATGGCTAAAAAATCCCTCTTTTTAACGAATAAGAGAATAGTTATACCCCTCTCATAATATCACTAGTCTGCTCTATTTGATTGAGATTCAAAAAAAAAAGAGAAAGAAAAAATAAAATTTAAACTATGATTTTGTTAAATTCCATTGACATCTTATCCTTTATTGCCTCCTAGCACACTATATATATATATATATCCAAATGACTAATTCCACCTTTCTCCTCCTCAATTTCATGCCTTCTGTAGCCCACATAACATACACATACATATATATATATATATATATATAGTTTAGGCTTTCCTTGAATGCATTTTTCAAACCACCTAAGGAACTACCATGAGTTCTATGCCTAAAAGCTAAGACTCATTCAAGGGAAGAAAGAAAAATGAAACTACATTAGTCTTAGGCCCTTACCTTCCCCTAATCCACATAGAAGCTCGAAGCAAAAGCCAAAACAAAATGGGGAAGGCTCACCCTACACCATGGCTATCCATCCTATTAGCAGAACACGATGAAGAGAAGCCTATTCTACATAAATGAAAATGGGTAAGTAAGAAACACAAGGGAACTTAATTTTGTAGCAGAAAATTCATGTAGAAAATGAGAGCAATAACGTTGAGGGAGGATCGAAATACATTCTAGCATAAGGGAAACTAAGATTGCTCCAACCAAAATCATTCTCTTACACGAAATTTTGGTCTGCACAACACTTCCCACCAGCTCGTTTTACACTAGGGAAACACACTACATAACTAAGAAGCAGGGGAGGAAGATGCATCTAAAACATAACCAAAAGAAGCAACACACACAACAAAAACTCCAGACTTAGGGAAGGAACTTATATGGCGTTAATCTACTAGTAACAAAGCAACGAAATTCAACATATAACAAGAAGAAGGTGAGCAGCAAAAAAAAAATCGAACCAAAGGAGAGCAAAGTGATAGTAAACAAAAAAGAGAAGGTGTAGCTCTTTCTAATGCAACTTCCACTACTTCTTCTGACCGAAAAGATGAAGGTAGGTGAAGGTTCTGTGCTGCAGAAGTTTGAGTGGCAAAATGATGTAAAACCCTGACTTAAAGATACAAGAGGGGTATATATGGGATAACAGAAAATTGGAAAAGAAGGAAAAGAATAGATACGTGGCAGCTTCAGGATTCAAACGCAGGTTATATATATAGTTTTTTTTTTTCATGCACGTCTGGTCTTTACAAGTAATTTCGAAGTAGGGCAAAAGAAAGAATAGAGGAGAAGAAGAAAAGAGAACTAAAAGGAAGAGGATAGAATATTAGAGAAAGAGGAACTTAGGTTAGATTTTGCATGCTAGATCCTCTCACATCAACATATAGCAACTGGTTATTACATGGAAAGATAAAATAATCCTTAATAAATGACATAAAATAACTAGATAACCCCTAATCATAAACCGGTGTGTATTACCTTGTTTCTAGAACTTTTTATTCTCTTCTCACATGTAGATTTGATAAATTGCCTTACTTTATCATTGTTATTGTCACACCTGAAAATGCGATCGTATGGCGCTAAATCAAAATCAAAATTAAAATAAAAGTAGAGTCGCCACCAAATTTTTATTTTTGAAAAGACAAAATTTTGGAAAAAACCTTTTTAGTTTGAAAAATAAAAAAAAATAGTCTACAAATCAGAAAATAGATTCGGGAGTCGATTGTGAGTGGGGATAGTATTAGGCACCCCACAACACCCGTTGCTAAGAATGGTTACCCTAAGTTAGTTATGCAAAATCAATACGGCCTTTAATTTATTTTGATTTTCCTTAACAAATTACATGCAAAATATGAAATAGAAATAAATGAAATGAAATTAAAAATAAAAGGAAGAAAGAAATTAAAGACACAAAATTAAAAAATTAAAATAAAAGAAAAAAATTAATAAAATACAAATTGAAAAGAAAATTTTATTTACAATAATGGACATAACCTAAGATGAGAGCCTAAAGCCTACGTACCTTTCGAGAAAAATCAAAGTCCACGTAGTTCGACCAAAAATTGTATTTGGATTGGTTGATATTTTGTTTTCATTGATTAGTTCTTTTTTGTTCTTTTTTTTTAATAAATTTTTCATCTTTAAATTTTTTGTGTTATTTTCTTTTTTTTTGGGTGAAAAGGCAAAGAAAATAAAAGTCACCTTTTCCTTAGCAAATAAAACAAGTTTAAAATTGGTGGATGTGTTTTAATTTGCTAAAAATAAAGTTAATTTCGCTCCTTTGCTTTTATTGCATTTTTAATTTTTTAATCATTTTTTCTTTTTTTCTTTTCTCTTTTTTTTTTAAAAAATTAATTTTGTTTTGTTTTATTTTTTTTTTATGTAACGAGTGAAAAAGCAAAACATCATTTTGAGTTTTTGTAAATAATTTTAAAAGTGATTGATATATTTTAATTTGCAAAAACTAAATTAATTCTACTTCCTTATTCCTCTTTTTTTAATGATGTTTTTGGTTAATCTTTGATCTTTTATTCTTTAAATTTTTTTTAGTTATTAATTTGCTTATTTTCAAAATTTTTTCTACTTTATTTATTATTATTTTCTTTGGGAATGATATTTTTATTTTTGTTTTATGTTTTTTTTATTTCCTCCCTTTTTCCAAGATGCATATTTTCATTTCTAATCCTTGTCCAAAAACAAATTTGAGAAAAATTCATAAGTTTAAGAAGAAAATTAATTGTTTTAATTGTTTTCTTTTTTTTTTAATTTTTCTTTTTTTTCTTTTTTTAAAGAGAAAGCTTATTTAATTTTCTAAAAATTATATACTTTTAATTAATATTTGAACTCTCTCTTCTTCTTCTTTTTTAAAGAAGTGCACTTTACCTTTCTAAAAAAAACTATTTCTTTTGTTTTGGAACTCTTTTTTTTTTTTCAAAAAATTTACTCTTCCTTTTTTTTATGTGTTAATTATTGAAATCCAAAATTTATGCAAAAACAATTGATGATCCAACCAGTTCACTGAGAAGACTTATTGTCACACACAGCCCCAGTAGCCCTTAAAGGTTTAAGGAGATATAAAATCCCACACGGCAACTCTAAAAATTAAAATGAAATCAAATCAAAATATATACTTGTATACAATAATTTATGGTGGTACGTGTCTTGTGTGCAGTCGAACACATAACACGTTATTTCAAATAATGATTACAAAAATGAAAGGAATGGAATTTGCAAGAAATCACTTGTTTGCATTTTGCCTTTCTCCATTTCCTACTCCCCTCCAAGGTCTGGTTAGTACTGCTTCACGTTTTGGTGCTTGCTATGCCATATTCTTCCACTGTGTTCCAATGAAACCTTCATCTTAATGTTTTTTTGAACCTTTGCTCTTGTAACAAGCCTTCTTCTAAACCCTCTTGCTTTTTCCCAAGTGGAGCTCATATGCAAAAGAAATTAAAAGACCAAAAAAAGGAAGAGCAGCTATAAAATATGATCTTATGAAGAAATTATTCCCAGTGAGGTTCTAGCATGTCCAAATTCACAAAAAGAATTATTGGAACAATGAACAACGTATATCAAACCCAAGTGGTATTATGACTCAATGAAATGACTAGCCTCATGTAGGCAAAATTTAATCCAATTTCAAATGTAGAAGAACAGGAAATTAATAGCTACCTAATCATTTCATTATGGGCAACAGAAATGGAATCACAGGTCATGTTAAAAAAAAGGCAATGACACTATGGGATCAACATCATTTCTGCATCACAAAACACAAGTAAAGCACAAGATATTTCTATCTCTTAATTAAGCCATGCATGACCAAAGCACAGAAATAAACCATGATAACTTAAGATTGCCTCACTGCATAACAAGCACCTTAATAAACTCAGGAAAACTATCAGATAACTCATAGTAACATAGGGCAAATGAGTAGAGTCGAGCTTATTTACGGACAATTTTCATCTCGATTCAAATATGAAAACAGATCTTTACTAACCACAAAGGCAAAGTCCAAATCAATTATATAAACAAATAAATGAGCCAAATTCTGCATTAAATTCTTCTTAAGACTAAACAGAACTCTCATACCAAACTGGGACCATCACGACATGGCTAATATCACCATCTCAAATGTACATAACCCAATACAGGTTTTTCGATTTCAAACTATGCTACAAATAATCCACGATCACATAGCTGAATAGGCTTCCTTCAATACTGAGTCGAATCAAAGCACACAAGGGCAAAGAAAATTTCTTGAAATCAACACCCACTCTTCCACAAAATCATATCATACATCATAGACAAGAGTCTCAATGCCACAACAAACAAAAACCTCATCCACTTAAATTCCCCCTGGTGAGACAAATGTGCATCATAAAATTGGAATGAGGTGTTATCTAGGATTATTCAGGCAAATAATTCAACACAAGCTACCTAGATAATTGCCCAGAACATAAACAAGTCATCTCGTATCAAACAGATGAAGGATTACCTCTTTAAGATTCTCTGAGCTTGTTCCACTAGATCCTCTACTCTGGTCTCTCTCCTTCAGCCTCAAATCCCTCTCGTGTGACCTCCCTTGCTCTCACTTGGCCTCTCTATTCAAACCCCTTTTCTCTGTATTTATTCACTCCTTTGAATCTTAGCCCTCTCTCCCTCGCTCTTTGTCCCTTCTATTTTTTTCCCTCCCGTACTCTTTTCCTCCCTTCTTCACTCCCCCTTCATCTTGTTCCTCCCGCGGTGAAAGAGATTGAGAAAAGGTCAAATCCTTGAGCCTCCCGCTGTAGCCTGCCCTTTGGATCTTCTCAGACTCTGCCTATTTTTCCTTTCTCATGTTTCTCCTTGTGTTCCCTTCTTTCTTCTATCGATGGCAGGGACTGAACGAATGAAAGGTCTGGGAGCCTCTAGGTCAAAATGCAGAGCCCTGTGTTTTGACGCCCCTTTAGCATTTTTTTTGGTTGTTAGGCCAATCGGTTCAGATGAAGTGGGCTCAGGACAAGGATGGTGCTAATGGGCTTGAGCAAATTGGACCAGGGTTGCTAACCTGCTCTTTTTTTTCCCTTTTTTTTTTTCTAAAATTGGGTTTGAAAAATTTTTTTGGGTATAAGATTAATGGGCTTGGGCCAACAAACAAAGTAATTGGGCTTTTACTTTTAAATCATTATTTTCATCTTTTTTATTATTAATTTGATTTTTAATTTTTATTTTTTTTGAATTTTTGCTGATTTGATTTTGTTATTATTTTTAAAGTTTATCCGGACAAAATACGGTATTCATAGTTGCCCCTCTTTACTTGTTTCTTGGGTAAGGAAATTAAAAAATGTATTTTTTGATGTCTTTTTATAAGAAACAAGTGAAGATAAGAACACGTATTTTGTCTATGATGATTTAATGGTCTTTTGACAATAAATAAGAGGACAATGTGACCCAAACAAAATATGGTATTTTCAAGTTGCTAGTTACCCTTCTTTACTTATTTTTTGGGCAATGAGATTGAAAATATAATTTTTAACGTTTTTGCATAAAGAACAAGTAAAGATAAGAACATGTATTTTGTCTAGAATGATTTAATTGCCTTTTGGCAATAAACAAAATGAGAAAATGACCTAAATAGAATATGGTGTTTACAGGTTGCCCCTCTTTACTTATTCTTAAGTGAGGAGATCAAAAATGTAATTTTGGATATCCTTAACTTAAGAATAAGCCAAGATGAAAACACATATTTTGTTTGGGGAGCAACTAAATTAAGATGAGTTAACTTACTTGGAAGTGTCGTGACCTGATTAAAAAGAAAGGAAGTAATGTCATTCTAAAGAGGATGCCTGTTCTGATGTAGGACTTTTATTGGTGCCTATCTTGGAGTAGGACTTAGGGTCCTGTTCTGGTGCAAAACTTCGTGTGCCTATTCTAGAGCGAGACTTTGGGTTGCCTGTTCTGGAGTAGGACTTTGGTGCTTATTCTGTGTAGGACTTCGTGGTGCCTGTTCTAAAGTAGGACTTTGAAAAGGGTGCCTGTTTTGGAGCAGGACTTTGGTGCCTATTTTGTGTAAGACTTCATGGTGCCTATTCTGGAGCAAGACTTTGAAAGGAATGCCTATTTTGGAGCAGGACTTTGGTGCCTATTTTGTGTAGGATTTCGTGGTACCTGTTCTGGAGCAGGACTTTAAAAGGAATGCCTGTTCTGGAGCAGAACTTTGAAAGGAATGCCTATTCTGTGTAGGGCTTGGGTGCCTATTCTGTGCAGGGCTTTGAAAAGGGTGCCTGTTCTGTGCAAGGCTTGAATGTGCCTGTCCTGGAGCAGGGCTTTGAAAGGGGTGCCTATTCTGTGCAGGGCTTAAAGGTGCCTGTTCTACGTAGGACTTGGGGGTGCCTGTTCTGGAGTAGGGCTTTAAAAGTGGTACCTATTCTGTGCAGGGCTTTGAAAGGGGTGCCTGTTCTGTGCAAGGCTTGAAGGTGCCTGTTCTGGAGCAGGGCTTTGAAAGGGGTGCCTGTTTTGTCCAGGGCTTGAAGGTGCTTGTTCTGTGTAGGGTTTTGAAAGAGTGTCTGGCCTATGCAGGGCTTAGAGAATGCCTGGCTTGTAGGGCTTTAAAAATGTGCCTAGTCTATGCAGGGCTTTGAAAGAGTACCTAGCCTATGCAGGACTTGGAGGATGCCTGGCTTGCAAGGCCTTAAGGGGTGCCTGGCTTGCAGGGCTTTAAAAGAGTGTCTGGCCTATGCAGGGCTTTAAAAGAGTGCCTTTTTATGAATTTTTCTAAATTTGAAAACTTTACTTCATTTATTTAAGTTTTATGCAAGGTGATGCACCTATATGAAATGTGCAATGCATGCAAAATGCTTGACTTTTGAGCTTAACAACTCAATTTTGTCCCAATATAAACCGAGGTCAGTACAGGTGTCAGAAGTATGAAGTATGTAGGATGTTGCAATTTATGGAATGCATATTTTTTGTTTTTTTTTTTGGCCCCAATATGAATTTGAGGTCCACATAATGTGTGCCCGGGTGGAGTGCAAGAAGCATATAAAATGCTTTATAAAATGCAGGATGTCTGTTTTCACTTGCCCCAACATGAACTATGGTCTGTGTAATGTATGCAAGTGTGGAATGCATGAAACATGTGATGCTTTATGTTATGAAATACAAATCTTCCTTTTACTTGCCCCAGTGTGAACTAGAGGCTATGTGATGTGTGCAAATATGGAATGCATGAAACATGTGTGTTTTATGTTATGAAATACAAATATTTGCCTTTCCTTGCCCCAGTGTAAACCAGGGTTTATGTGAAGTGTGCAAGTATGAGGTACATGAAACCTATGATTCTTTATTTCATAAAATGCAACTTTTGCCCCTATTTGCCCCAGTATGAGCTTAGGTTAATGTAATATATACATATATAAGATGCATGATGCATATGAGATGTTGCAATTTGTGGTATGCACATTTTTGTATTTTCTTTGTTCCCAATATGAACTGGGTGATAGGTAATGCATATAGGATGCAGGTTTTATTTTCTTCCTTTTTTTTTTTTTGAATTTTCTAGTTTGAAAGTTTTTTTTTCCAAGATATGCACAATTTAAGCAAGCAAAGTTAACTCTAAACAAAGAAAACAAAAGGAAAACATTATCTTTAAACATCTTTAAATTGATTTTGAGTTTTGAACCCCCCCTTTTTTTCTTCAAGATCACCTCAAAAGAAAGAGGAAGAGAGGGAGTATTATTTCTAAATGCTTTTAGATTGATTTTAAACTTTGAACCCTCCCTTTTTTTTCCTATACAAAATCATCTTGAAGGAAAAGGGGAAGAGAATGACCATTATTTTTAATGTCCTTAAACCGATTTTGAATTTTGGGCTCTTTTTTTGATTTTTTTGAAAGTGAAATGATGAGAAAAATGTGATCCTCTATGAATTGATGAAGATAAATGTGACCACCCTTTTTAGTTTTGTTTTTTAAATGCTTTGTCTATATACAAATTCAATGCAAGCATATGATGCATGAAAAATCTCAAAATTTATAAAATGTAGGATTTTTACTCTTTTTCCTATGAAAAATTTCACACCTAAGCTCTTCATCTGTCCCAATAAGAAAGGTTGAACTTTGGATTCTCCTACCAAATTTTCCTTTTGTCATTTGGATGAGAAAATTTATTAATGGCTTTTGGTTAGCCAAAAATGCCCTTGAGGGAGTATTCCAACCTAAGAAGACCCAAGGCTTTTGCTTTGACTCATTTTTAAATGATTTTTCTCCAAATGATTTGTTTGCCATCAACCTTGGACTATTAACTTGAAAAGGCAATCGCTTTTTATCCACTCTTCATCATTAATGATTGAAAGGTTAGTAAGTTGAATCCCCATTTACCTTATTTAACAATGTCAACACAATCAAACATTAAGGGATACAAACACATAAGCTTAGGAAAAAAAAAATCCTCAACATTAAAAGGATGCAGGGACTGATGAAGAAGGTGATCATGTAAAATGGTTAGGGAGTGAAGAGGTAGAATAGACAATGGCTAGACACAATGTGCAGAACAAGAATATGCCCCAGTCTTATACTTGAAGCATTTTTCTCTAAATATTAGAGAGGTGAAATGCTAAGAAGATGGATATGGTAGGTTAAAAAGAAATTTCACTTTTGGATTTGAACTCCTTTTGAAAGAAGCAATTGATGTAATTCAAGGTATTTGCTCTGAATCAAACTTTTTACCCCAATTTCAATTATTTTGATTTTTTTAATCATTCCCGTCAGGAGAATCTGCCCGATTATTTTGCAAACAAGCTAAACCTTAACAAGGACTTCCGATATTTATAATGTGGCCTTGGTAAATAGGTTTACGAAATGAGAGATATTAGGCTTAAGAATTAACATACCCTTGTCAAGTCTCCCATTAGTCTCCTTCTCTCGTTGCTTTAACAAAAATTTTTTACTCGACATTCACTTAACAACAGAGGATGTCTCAAGACTGTAATGAGGTCTAATGGGTAAGGAAGTAGCTTAAGAAAGAAAGGTGAAAAGGCCCAAATATTCATGTGAATTTGCAATGAGAAATTTGCCATGGTGATTATGCAATCTCGACAATATTTTATAGGTTTGAGCTTTCCTTTCAAGGGATCCTCTTTTTTTTCAATTCTCTTTCTACCTAATCCTCCTTTAAAGGACTTTTCTCTTTTGACTTTTTGTGCAATGTAAAACCTCCCTTGGAGGTGAAGTTCCCTTTTGGAATGTATTACTTTTTCAAATTTTATTCTGTATGAGATTGCCTTTTTAAGCTTTTTTTTCTATGATTTCTCTTTTCCTTCTCCAATTTGTTTCTTTTTTTCATTTAATTTTTTCTTAGAAGGAATCTATTATGGTGCCACAATTACTTTTTTTTATGTGGAATTCTCATTGCTTCCCGAATTCGATTCATATTTGGTATTTGAAGAAATTTTTTTATAAGGCTCAAAGTGGTTAACAACGGTTAAAAAGTATTTGGATAATTGAAAAAAACTTGACCCTCTCTTGATATTTGAATTATCAACATAAAAATCTGTTAAAGACTTTCCATCCCAAATGTTTCATGATTAGGGTGAAGGAAATGAACATCACTCTTGGCTCAATTGAGGTGACTAGAGGTTACTCCTTTGTATTTGGGGAAGACAAAGAATGCCTTGTATCCTAGACATAGTTGCTTGTGGGACATGCATTCACACTTGTAATTTGGTCTTTCCTCTTCTCTTTTTTTTTTTGTTTAGTAATCGAATTCAGGGCATATGATTAATTTCAAATCTAACCCTTTTTCACATCGAGTAAATCTTTTTATAAGGAGTTCTGGACATTATTATTTTTAGGTTTTTCGATCATTTAAGAAAGACATGTAAGGAAAGAGGTTATGTCAACGTGACTAATGAAACGGGAGGATGCACAGAGGGGGAGAATAGGAACATATGACCATCACATTGATAAAGTTAAATAAAATAGTGTCCAATGGAAAGAATCAACTTCTATTAGCTTTAGATTTTAACTATACAGAAGGATATTAACCAAACAAGTATTAATTGATTATGATATGATAAGCAATTTCTTTGAGAGCTTAATCGCCACTAAACCCTCATGAAGTCCTATTTCTTATGTCCTTCTATACCATGTTCATGCCTTGTTCATGAAGAGGTTGCAACCTTCCTCTTTTTTTCTTAGGGTGCCCCACTGCCTTAGGATTAAGTTTCCAATTTTTGGACAATGCTATTTTAGGTGTGGAGGTTAAAGGCTAGTGAATGAGGCAAATGGATCATAATTGAGGCAAATGGAAAACGTCTTAATTGAGATGGCTTGGGGTGTTTAACATAGTCAAATTTGATAAATGTTGATGAGTTTTGAGATGGATGGCTCGAACTTTGAAGTGGAGAAGGTGGAGGTGGACAATAAGTTGAAAGATATAGTGGTATGAAAGGTTAGGAGGCAAATAACTAACTTTATCAAGATCTCTGATAGTTTCCTTTTGCCTATTCAAGTGCCACACCTTTTCTTTTTGTTCTTATACCTCAGTTTCTCATCTTGGCCATTCATGAGTATAGCTTCTTATTTGAATGTTTAGATTAAGCTAATCTCTCCATTACAAAAAACCAAGAATCCTAAATCTTATAAGTTTCAAGATTTTTTTAACATAAAATGCCTTATGACAATGCATGGATATAACTTTATTATGTTGTTTGACTTAAAACTAATGGGTGTTTCGATTTTGGCATGAAGGTTCTTCAAGACAAGGGATCCTTACTTCCTTTTGGAAACCTACTGCCAAACCTACTGCCCCTATAAGGTAGATTAAGACTACCAATTGATTTAAGAGGAATACTAAACCCTTCTCATTTACATTTATGGTAACAATTTTTCATTGAACCTTTATTTTCCTCAGATACTTATTGCACACAGGGATAAATGAAGTTGGCGAATCATCCTAAGGAAACAAACTAAATTTCACATGGATGATGTTTATAAAAAGTCTAGCCAATTTGGATTTCTTTTGACAATTTGTAGGGTCATCTTCAAATCCTCCCATTTTTTCTAGGATCCTATTGTTTCCTAATGAGGGATGAAGTTAATAGTATCGACTAGCAAAGAGTTCCAATTTTTGCTAGCAACTCAAATCAAAATCTTAATCGACTTGACCCTTGCAAGCAATTTGGCCCTTATCTATTTCGAAATTAGACATATGGTATTATGCCAAAGCTTGCTATCTTTATGTAGGTTACCCAAATTTGGCTTTCCTGATTAATTCGTGAATTATTAGCGTTAGTTGATATTCTTCCACATTTCTCTAGGAGCCTATTGATCTATATGGAGTCATGACTTATTGTTCAACTTGAGAAGGGATAGTCCCTACACCATCGATATTTAGAACTTTGGTTTTGATGACATTTGATGAAAGCAAGCCAATCTAATGATCTGCTAGCATATGATAGATGTAATATTGCGTATGTGCTAGTACATCATTGAAAGCCATGTCTTGGAATAAGAAAAGAATGAAAAATTTAGTACTTTTTCTCAAGAAACTTATTGTTTCATTAGAGAAAAAGTAGTTGGCAATCAATTTGAGAGAAGTATTCCTTTTTACACAATTAATGTCCTGAAAAATGATTCCAATCTTTACCCAAGACATGATACTCAATTGTTGATGTGGCAAAAAATGCTATTATAATTCCCTAAATTTTGAATGTGTTCTTTTTTATGACAAATTTGTTATTTTACAGGGATGAAAATTTTAAAGAAAGATTTCTTTTTAATATAAAATTGGATTATGCCCTATTTATTATTTTATATAATCTTTTTTTTACATGTATGAAAAAAAAATAAATGTTGGTAGGTTTCCCTTTCAAGGGATTAGGATGAATGTGGTTATGGCCTCTTCGGGGTTAGAAATCCATTAGGCAAGGGTTAGTTTAATTAACTCATACCTTCATCATAGTTAACATATGTCAACTGTACAATGACATCTCGTTAACTACTCCAATAAATAGCAACGATATGTCACTTTCTTTATGAATTTTTTTGAATGCATGAATGTGATGAGGATATGGTAAAAAAAATGCTCTCCTTTATCTTATTATGAATAAACCCTAGGTTAAGGTCACCGGTTTGCAGAAGTTCGGCTCTAATTATTCGGGAGGCATCTATAACTTGACTATTAGTGCCTTTTTCGGGGTAGGTCTATGACTCTTAAAATTGTTGGTCCCCAAATTGCCCTATCGTAAGATGAGGATCGCGTTATATAAATTTGACCTTGAGAGGAAAAAGATCATATGCAAGTCAAACTCATATAACAAGGTACAATTTAGGCGAAGTCTTCATGATAGCCTTAGGAAGCATAAGGCTTCACAAAGAAATCAATATAAACCTCTACTAATCTAAGGCACACTCAGACTTGGGTATAGGGCCCATAATGTGTATAAGGTGATTGTGTCTCAGTGATGTGTGGGAGGAGAACATCAACCTTTTCATCTTATGAACTACCTAACTCTCATTTGTTAAGCAAACTGACAGAACAAGAAAAGGGCATTTATACAAATATGGACAGATGCACTCATCTACCCTAAGACTTTATTCCACATGTTATATATACAATCAATGAAATAAAACAGATAAAGCAAGCATGTGAATGACAGGTCATCTACCCTAAACATGTGAGGTAAACAAAAAACAGAAAGGAGAACCAAAACAAAAGAAAGGTTATATAATGTATTGCATGACTAACTTAAATTGGGCTTGACTTTCAAAATCTCCCCAGTGGAGTCGCCATACTGTCATACTTGAAAATGCGACCGCGTGGCGCTAAATCGAAATCAAAATTAAAATAAAAGTAGAGTTGCCACCAAATTTTTTATTTTTGAAAAAGCAAAACTTTGGAAAAAACTTTTTTAATTTAGAAAATAAGAAAAATAGTCTACGAACCAAAAAATAGATTCAGGAATCGATTGTGAGTGGGAAAGGTGTAGGCACCCCACAACACTCGTTGCTAAGAACGGTTACCCTAAGTTAGTTATGCAAAATCAATACGGCCTTTAATTTATTTTGATTCTCCTTAACAAATTACATGCAAAATATGAAATAGAAATAAAAGAAATGAAATTAAAAATAAAAGGAAGAAAGAAATTAAAGAAATAAAATTAGAAAATCAAAATAAAAGAAAAGAAATTAAGAAAATGCAAATTGAAAAAAAAATTATTTACAAAGACGAACTTGACCTAGGATGAGAGCCTAGAGTCTACGTACCTTTTGAGAGGGATCAAAGTCCACGTAGTTCGACCAAAAATTGTATTTGGATTGGTTGATATTTTGTTTTCATTGATTGGTTCTTTTTTGTTCTTTTTTTTTTAATAACTTTTTCATGTTTAAATTTTGTGTTATTTTCATTTGTTTTTTTTTTTTTTGGTGAAAGGCAAAGAAAATAAAAGTCACTTTTTCCTTAGCAAATAAAACAAGTTTAAAATTGGTGGATGTGTTTTGATTTGCTAAAAATAAAGTTAATTTCGCTCCTTTGCTTTTATTGCATTTTTAAAATTTTTAATCATTTTTTCTTTTTTTCTTTTCTCTTTTTTTTTTTAATTTTATTTTTGTTTTGTTTTATTTTTTTTTTTTTACGTAATGAGTGAAAAAGAAAAACATCATTTTGAGTTTTTGTAAATAATTTTAAAAGTGATTGATATATTTTAATTTGCAAAAACTAAATTAATCCTACTTCCTTATTCCTTTTTTTTTTAATGATGTTTTTGGTTAATCTTTGATCTTTTAGTCTTTAAAATTTTTTTAGTTATTAATTTGCTTATTTTCAAAAATTTTTCTACTTTATTTATTATTATTTTCTTTGGGAATGATATTTTTATTTTTGTTTTATGTTTTATTTTTTTTATTTCTTCCCTTTTTCCATGATGCATATTTTCATTTCTAATCCTTGTCCAAAAACAAATTTGAGAAAAATTCATAAGTTTAAGAAGAAAATTAATTGTTTTAATTTTTTTCTTTTTTTTTTGAATTTTTCTTTTTTTTTCTTTTTTTAAAAGAGAAAGCTTATTTAATTTTCTAAAAATTATATACTTTTAATTAATATTTGAACTCTCTCTTCTTCTTTTTTTCTTTGAAAAGAAGCGTACTTTACCTTTCTAAAAAAACTATTTCTTTTGTTTTGGAACTCTTTTTTTTTTCAAAAAATTTACTCTTCTTTTTTTTATGTGTTAATTATTGAAATCCAAAATTTATGTAAAAACAATTGATGATCCAACCAGTTCACTAAAAAGACTTATTGTCATACATAGCCCCAGTAACCCCTAAAGGCCTGAGGAGATACAAAATCCCACACAGAAACTCTAAAAATTAAAATGAAATCAAATCAAAATATATACTTGTATACAATAATTTGTGGTGGTACGTGTCTTGTGTGCAATCGAACACATAACACGTTATTTCAAACAATGATTACAAAAATGAAAGGAATGGAATTTGCAAGAAATCACTTGTTTGCATTTTGCCTTTCTCCATTTCCTACTCCCCTCCAAAGTCTAGTTAGTACTGCTTCACGTTTTGGTGCTTGCTATGCCATATTCTTCCATTGTGTTCCAATGAAACCTTCGTCTTAATTTTTTTTTGAACCTTTGCTCTTGTGACAAGCCTTCTTCTAAACCCTCTTGCTTTTTCCCAAGTGGAGCTCATATGCAAAAGAAATTAAAAGACCAAAAGAAGGAAGAGTAGCTATAAAACATGATCTTGTGAAGAAATTATTCCTAGTGAGGTTCTAGCATGTCCAAATTCACAAAAAGAATTACTGGAACAATGAACAACGTATACCAAACCCAAGTGGTATTATGACTCAATGAAATGACTAGCCTCGTGTAGGCCAAATTTAATCCAATTTCAAATGCAGAAAAATAGGAAATTAATAGCTACCTAATCATTTCATTCTGGGCAACATAAATGGAATCATAGGTCATGTAAAAAAAAAGGCAATGACACTATGGGATCAATATCATTTTTGCATCACAAAACACAAGTAAAGCACAGGATATTTCTATCTCTTAATTAAGCCATGCATGACCAAAGCACAGAAATAAACCATGATAACTCAAGATTGCCTCACTGCACAACAAGCACTTTAATAAACTCAGGAAAACTATCAGATAACTCATAGTAACATGGGGCAAATGAGTAGAGTCGAGCTTATTTACAGACAATTTTCATCTCGATTCAAATATGAAAACAAATCTTTACTAACCACAAAGGCAAAGTCCAAATCAGTTATATAAACAAATAAATGAGCCAAATTCTACATCAAATTCTTTTTAAGACATAACAGAACTCTCAGACTAAACTGGGGACCATCACGACACGGCTAATCTCACCATCTCAAATGTATATAACCCAGTACAGGTTTTTCGATTTCAAACTATGCTACAAATAATCCATGATCACACAGCTGAATAGGCTTCCTTCAATACTGAGTCGAATCAAAGCACACAGGGGCGAAGAAAATTTCTTGAAATCAAAACCCACTATTCCACAAAATCATATCATACATCATAGACAAGAGTTTCAATGCCACAACAGACAGAAACCTCATCCACCTAAATTCCCCCCGATGAGACAAATATGCATCATAAAATTGGAATGGGGTGCTATCCAGAATTCTTTAGGCAAATAATTCAGCACAAGCTACCTAGATAATTGCCCAGAACATAAACAAGTCATCTCGTATCAAACAGACGAAGGATTACCTCTTTAAGATTCTTTGAGCTTGTTCCACCTGATCCTCTACTCTAGTCTCTCTCCTTCAGCCTTAAATCCCTCTCGTGTGACCTCCCCTGCTCTCACTTGGCCTCTCTATTCAAACCCTTTTCTCTATCTTCATTTGCTCCTTCGAATCTTAGCCCTCTCTCCCTCGCTCTCTGTCCCTTCTATTTTTTTCTCTCTTGTACTCTCTTCCTTCCTTCTTCACTCCCCCTTCATCTCGTTCCTCCCGCGGTGAAAAAGACCTGAGAAAAGGTCAAATCCTCGAGCCTCCCGCTGTAGCCTGCCCTTTAGATCTTCTCAGACTCTGCCTATTTTTCCTTTCTCATGTTTCCCCCTGCGTTTCCTTCTTTCTTTTGTCGATGGCAGGGACTGAACGAATGAAAGGTCTGGGAGCCTCTAGGTCAAAAACGCAAAGCCTTGCGTTTTGACGCCCCTTTAGCATTTTTTTTTGTTGTTGGGCCAATCGGTTCAAATGAAGTGGGCTCAGGATAGGGATGGTGCTAATGGGCTTGAGCAAATTGCACCAGGGTTGCTAACCTGCTCTTTTTTTTTTCTTTTTTTTTTTTCTAAAATTGGGTTTGAAAAATTTTTTTAGGTATAAGATTGACGGGCTTGGGCCAACAAACCAAGTAATTGGGCTTTTACTTTTAAATCATTATTTTCATATTCTTTTGTTATTAATTTGATTTTCAATTTTTGATTTTTTTTTTGAATTTTTGCTGATTTGATTTTGTTATTATTTTTAAAGTTTATTCGGACAAAATACAGTATTCACAGTTATTAAATTATAAGCGAATTTATTTTTTTTACAATAAATTAGCTATATAATTCATAGAAAGTTAATAACAAAATATAAAATAAAATTAATTTAGAAAATATACATATTTCCTTTCATGTTGCCTCGTGGCATTGCATAAATAATATGCCAGGTGCACTATTAATTTTCCTAGTTTTAAAATGATATATTGTCTTTTTCTCTAATATATAGTATATATACTATAGAGTTATTATTTTTTTTAAAAAAAAGTTATTATGTATTATAATTTTTACTTTTGGCCTCCTTAAGCTAAAATTTCTACCTCCACTCTTGTAAGATTCTAAATTAAATATATTTATATTTGAAAGATCTTAAATTTTAAAATTATTTAGAATAGCCATATGATTAAAATTTTAAATTACACAAAAAAAATTACAATACTTTAAAATCTCAAGTTAAATTTTTTTATCAAGATCTACTAGAACAATTTTAAAATTTAAAATCTTTTAATATAAATATTTTTAACTTAGAGCTTAAAAATATGTAATTTTCCCTTAATTAAAAAATGTTATATAGTACTGTGGGTCCATTGATTATGTTGAGACCGAAATCAACTGGCTGGCATAAAGTTGAAATGAGCATCTTGAGAAGGTTGGACGAGAGAGAGGATAGGTTTGGGATAGTAAGGTAATAGTGAAGCCACATAATGTTGCTCAACTTTCCAAGTTCAGTAATTCCAGAGGCAACCAATGTCCACAGGCCCAGCAGAAGCTGATCAGCATTCTTGATTTTGAGATGATCTCTGAACCATCGCACTATTGTTGTATATCACAGGGGAGATATCCACATCGAAGCCTCTTTCCCCACAACATCCTCATCATGAAGACCAAGAAAATTATCTGGGTACTTTGAATTCCCAACTTGGGGAACCATTAATGGAGGTTGGTATCTACCAGTAGGGTTTGACCAAGATGAAGAGGCCAAGAATGGAGTCTCCAAGCTATCAACTATGTCATACTTCATTATATGGAAAAAGAAGAATGATTGATGTACGTATGTCTTCTCCTACTTAGTCTATCCCTGCTAGATCTTCTCCAGGCTCAACCAGGGGATGAGTCCGTCATGTTAGAACTCTGATTTCAGCAACATCTGCATGACACAAGTAAAAAATATATTTATATATGGAAAAAGTTAACATCAGGTATGTAAGTTCATTAAAGAATATTTTTCAGATCAAGTATAAGAGAAAAACAAGAATGAAAGAGGTATAATGCAACATTTGAACAAATTATATAATAAAATCATTCATAATATTTCAATATTTATGGATTGATTATATATAACAAGATTGTTCGAAATTAATATTGAGTAATAGTAAATTTTAATATTAATGAGGTAATTTTAGATATACCTTTGGTAATTCATTGAGTCGATGAATAAACACCTTTATCATTAAGGTCGTGCCATTGTTTTCTTCCTCCTCACTTGAAGTTTCTTCAGCAGACATGCTAGAAACTTCCAATTTGCTTTGTAGATGATGGGATGATCTGTTGTTGATTGTGTATGTTTGGAGACTCAGGATAAACCCTTATATAACTGGAAGTAAGCTGATGTATGGTGGTTTTCAAGGTACAAAAGCTAGGGGTTTGGTATGTTTTGGGACCAAATCCGTGTGAATCCGTGTGCTACGTACGTACTTTACCTTATTTGTTATCTAGTACAAAAATACTTGTTTTATTCTTGAAAAGTAGTCAAGTACATTAATATATGCAGTACAAAGTATCTAAGCAAGCAAAGGGTGACACCTCATTTCTCCTATCATATATATTACTGATATGTTTTACGAATTAAATGTAATTTACATACATTTGCCCTTGATTTCTCCTATTCTTTACTTAGCAATTTAAGGATAGGTAAGTTTAGCTAAATTTGTAGTTAAACTTGTTTTAAAAAATATTTATAGTTTAAGGTCTGTTTATGCAATTTATACAGTTAAGCTATTGAAGAAGTATTAAATCATTTATCCTGATCAGTATAAGTTTTTGTATGTTAGATTATAGTTGCGTTCTTTCAGGATGTTTGAGTCCAACTTGATGCTTTAAAAAATCTCTTAAAAATTTTCTTACCCAACCACAGTTAGTTTGTTTAACTAGAAACGTTGACTTGGGTTCTACGTGTGAAATTTAGGTGCCAAATTACTGCAAACATTAACAGCCCATTAATCCTATAGAAAATCAAATCTCAGCCTGATGTTGGAAGAACCGTAGAGTTCAGCAATACAATCTGATCTTGCTTTTCTTAGTCTGATATTACTTTTGCAGTTTTATTACCTGTATCTGGTTTGCTCTCCGGCAAGGCTGCATTTGATCGTGTGTGGTCAATCAATTAGAATTTCGAACATTCTTTTCATGATAAGTATGTATTAATGTTAAAGTCTTACTTGAATTTCATATTGTTTCTTAATGAGAGGCTGAGCCAGAGATATGTAAAGCTTTTTCTTCCCTTTCTTTGACTTGGGATGCTATGAGAAATTAATGACAAGATAAAAGATATAAGAGATGACAGTATGGCGGAAAAAAGTTAAAAGTTATAGTTATATACTTACGTATTACAGTATCCTTCCTAAATTGTTTATTATAAACTGCAGAAATTACTAAAAGGATAAAGACTCCTGTATTCCTTATTTTGGGGAATGCAATAATTAATAATGGGACAGTTAACTGTGGAAAATTTTGTTATTCTGCCTTTATGCCGGCAAATTAAACGTACGAGATTTTGCATTTTTTAATTTTTGCTAAAAACACATCTTAAATGGTGGATATACTTGAAAACGAGTATCTTTTTCTTAGCCAAAGCACTTTTGCTATGATAACCTTCTTACCCTTTAACAAAAAATTTGTTTGCCATAACACAGTTGCAATCTGCTGAAGGATTTTTTGAAAGAAAGGAGCAGCTTGCCTTCTCATTCAATAACCACACCACCAGATAATTTAGCTGCACCTGAAAGTTCCGAGGTTTAGCTATGCCTTTTTAGCATTGCTTCATGTCATGAACTTCTAAATTTTGCAGTTTGAAAAATGTATTCTTTAAACATTTTTTCTTTCATGCTTCTTGGTGTCACACCCCACAATTTAAGTACACATGCGTGGAAGCGGAATTATAGAGAAAATACTTATGGCATTAATTTGAATCATATAAAACTTTTCTTTAGAGGACATTTGTAGAAATTTCGGCAGAGTCTCTTCTATAACGTAGACCTTCCGAAATTTCTACAAAGTCTCAGACAAAGTAATACATCCCAAGGGATGAACTCAGCCAGCACAATACAACAAAAGGAAGGACCAAAGAAAACATCTGGGGTGTGGGGATGCCCTAACTACGATTCAGTGGAGCTAAGTTTACAAGGTTTTACAAAATTTTAAACAAAATACATATACAATCCAAATACACCCACAGGAGCTCCGCAGGCTCGCCAAAGAACGTCTCAAGAGGTCAGCCACTAGAAGGAGGCTGGGGGCAGACTAGAGTCCCTACTGCTCTCTGAAAAATATATATATATATAAAGAGTGAGTCGAATACTCAATGAATAAGCACACCGACCCTTTTTAAAATAAATGTAGGTCAAATAAGTTTACATATATATATATACAGATATAGACCATATGAAACAGATTTTAAACAAACTCCTTTTTCAAAATACACCGAACGCATCTAAACAGAACCAATTGGAACACAGACGCAGAGCACACAGCTCGCGGGGAAAATCACTACAGACGCAAAGCTTTCAGCTTGCGAGAATAAAATGACTCCGCGTGTGGTGGCCTGCACACGGGGCTAGCACTACCCCTACTAGCTGAGGTTCAGATCATGGTGCACCAGGGCTAACATCTACTGCTGTTAGCTACAAGGTTCTGAGCAGATAACTCCATAAAATTTCCAAATAACATTTCAGACAAAGTATCGTTCAGATCAGTTTCACAGTAGGATTTCCAATTAACTCAACATCCGTAAACTTGCAAAATTCCCGTTTGAAATCAAATTTTGGTAAACATGCATATGACTACATTTTGAAATATGTATCTCTATAAATAGAGGATCAAAATTTTAAAACACTGCAAGGAAACTTAGGAACAGAAATAAGAATTTCCTGAGTCTTTGGTCCGCATTACTTACTCACCTTCCAAGAATTTATAGAGATCCCCTGACCCGTTCCTCGGCTACACCTCAACCTTCAGAATCTCCTACAATACCCGTTCACCAGAGTTTAGAAACTGAATCACCCCAATTAATTTCATACAGGACTTGGACTTATCAAAATTTAAAATTTAATCCTCTACTAATTTTTACGCCTTCCAACTAGTACAATAGATTCCATATTCCCATTTTTTTATGCTTCCTTTTTCTTGGTTCAACTTAGGAGTTAAACCAAAATTCGAAAACTATAAGAAAGACATACCATCTTTAATCGAGAAATTTATTCTGCATAATGATACTTTAACAAGTAAAAAGGAGTATAACAATCAATTTGAGGAAGGTATATGCAGAAATTGAAGGAATTTAGTGTATAGAAAAGTGGGTATACCATTTAATATGAGGAAAATCAAATTCAAACCAACTAAAGTCACTTTTTGCATCACTTTTTCTCCTGTACAAGACTTCCCTCAGCTGGCCATACAGAATGTGTTCAGCAATTAAAAACAAGGAAAAGAGATGCCAACAAAGCAACTAAATGGAGCTGCACATACTCCAGAACCTATATGGCGTTAATCAATCAGTCACACCCACAGCCACAAAGTTTAGCTTAAACGAAGGAAAGCAAACAGCAACCAGAATCAAACCAGAAAAAAAAATGAAGTGAAGGTGGTATAGGGAGATGAGGCGCTGTTCAGCAAAACCAAGGGAGATGAGGCGCTGAAAAAGGGTCCAACAGAAGCATTACGCACAACAGAATTTGTAACTTGGGGAGAGGATCATTCTGGCGTGATTTTCATCAGTAACCAGCGCTGAAATTTAGCAACTCAGGGAGAAAATTCTGCAGCAGAAAGTCAAAACCAAATCAGCCGAAAATGACGTTAAACAGTGGAGAAGAAATGGGATTTTTTTGGCTTGCTCATACCCAAAAATCAGCAGCAAAACTGAACCAAATTCAAGGAGAAGCTGCAGCTGGAACTCGAACAGAATCAACGCTGAAACAGAGCAGATAAAACGCTGAACAGGGGAAGAAATAAGCTACAAAATTAATCCATCCAACTTCATTCAGCAGGGAGGAGTATGCGACTAGAATGGAGCACTCACCAAGAGAATTTTCACAGCTTGCAAAGACAAGAAACCAAGGCCCAGCAGTTCGCACGAGCAGAGATGGTAGCATCCAGAAAACAGAGGATGAAGAGGTGATTTTCTGGCGGTTCTGTAATGCTGCGCTGGAGGATAAATACTGCAGCAAGTCTGGATGGGAAATGACCGAAGAACTAGCTGAAGGAAGAAGGAGAGGAAGGGTACATATGTAATTTCTGGAAGAGCAAAATTCCAACGTGGCAGCTGCATGATTTGCTTTGAAAAGTCAACTCCTTCATGCATGAATTCATGTAGGTTTCGTTCCCTTCCTGCATCACGTCGGGTTCTTACACTTGGAGTGGTAATCTTGTAAAAATTATTAGAGTGGCATAACATGACCTTAGTTTTGGATGAATCAGTACCAGATAGTTTATGGTGATGTTCTAATAGTACGATTAACAAGTATAAGAAGTAGTATATAGTTAGAAGTGTTTGTTTTCTCAACTATAGATTATATGTTTGAATAGGGTCAAGAAAACAATATATATATATATATATATATATATATATATCTCTCTCTCTCTCTCTTTGCTCAGAGGAAGTTTGCTCGGATTTTCTTAATAAAATGGATTGTCACTTCCATTATTCAGACTCTATCATTGGCATATGTCATTTCTGCATATTCAATGTGATTTCGTGGCTCCATCTTATTAAACTCAAGTGAAAGGATAAGCCTTTGGCTGTTAACTGGGAGAAGTTATGAAACCGTACATATTACACTTTAACCTCTGCAATTGTTCAACTTGCAGTAGCTGATCATTTTTCCTCTGGGTGACAACCGTATTCGATATTTTAATTAATTAAAATTGATTAAAACTTCATCTAAACATGTTTTAAATTGGGAAATTAACAAGTTGGTTAATTCGTCAATGTGAAGGTGCACAAAAGTGGGTTTTATTTCATTTAAGAGTAAAAGAAAGTAAGAATTTGTATTTGTCAATTGTCAGACTACAGTTAGATTGGACATGTTTCATGTACTCAGCGAGCATGAAATATGATCCGATCAATGCATATTTCCTATAGCTCATGCTTGACATTCATTATTTTAAATTACAATCTGCATCATGTAATACAGCGACAATATTGTTATTGATTGCATCTACATCAATCTATACCACCGTACCTACAATCTTTTTTATACCATCTACAAGACTCGCAACTGCAATACAATCATAACTGCAATCATAATTTAAAACTATGTTGGACAATATATTTCTCTACATTCGAAGGAGCAACATTTGGTAGCGAACTTGAACTTGCCTTGGTATGTGATTTCGCATTTGTAGTACATCAATATCTAAGAGATGATTGCATTGACATTAATTTGTTGTTAATTAGTTTGAATGCTTGGAACGGAATGCGACTAACAAACATTCATGTTTTTCTTCCGCCCATAAAGTTAAAACGGTAGACATTAAAGTATATGAATAATGACTCATCTTGAATAGTTAATTTTCAATCTTTTTTTTTTCTTTTTGAGGTGGGAAATGGGGATGAAAGATTCTGGGTTTGTATTGGGATAGATGAAATTTAGAGTTTTTTTTAATAGCAATTGAATGTAGCGGCGGTTTGAAACACTGCAAGAGAATTCCCTCATATTAGCAAGGGAATGTTGGCAAAAGGATTTTAGCGTAGAAACTTAGCAACCAAAATTTCGTAGTTGTTTGTTTACTAAGGGAATTTAATAAGAGATTAACAAAGAAAATATTCCATCACCAAATAGCGATGCACATATAGCAATAGAACATTTCGTGCTTTTCCATTATTGTTCCCTCACTGAAAAAGATTAGCGAGGAATTCTGTGGCTCTTTCTAAACTCTCTGGTAGTTATATACCAAATGGAATGATATCCTTGTTATATGAAGTCATGCAACAAACCCAGATGCGACTAACGCAATTGCTAAAGTTAGCATACTTAAATATTCTCTTATTTTTGTTGCATATTCTATTGTTCAAGGTAAGCATTTTGCGCTTGCATGCTTTGTTATTAGAAAGTGCTCCATTTAACAACACTGGGAATTGGGTGGATCCACGCCCAAGTTGTCTTGACTCTTAGAATGTGTACTTGAACCTGGTGGGAACCCTACTGTTCTAAACTCCAATTTAGATGCAACGTCTTGCATTTAGTAACCGCCAAAAAAAAAAAAACAAAAGGTGTCAAATATATATTTTATTCATATGTTTTAATTGTGAAATTTGAAATTTTCTTTGAAAAAAATAAGGATGTGTATGTACACAATTTGACTAGAAGCATGACCATAAGGAAATTACATTTCACAGAGCTTTTGGCCATCACTAATTGATACTAAAGATTAAATTTGTTTAGGCTTAGCAACTTTTGTTTCCAACGCTAAGCAATACAAGACATTTATAAGCTCAAAGAATAATTTAGATTCCCTCCATTCAAGTAAATTGAGGGATCAATTTGGGGTAAAAAAAAAAAAGAGACGGCGAAAGAGATTGTGGAACTCACTAAATGAGTTCCATGCTCTCTCCTCTCACTCTCTTTTCCTCAATTTGCCTGGAAAAGAAAAACCTAAATATGTTTCCTTTCACCTACTCTATTTATGACACACCTAAATCCATTTGAAACGGCTCGTAACTAATTGTCTATTTTTTCGATATAGACATAAAATAAAATAAAAAATTCAATTAGCGTATTACACGATGACTCAACACAATAATACACAAGAATAAAATATAGAATATCCTTTTTATTGAATAGTGACAACTTCCAGCAGCAGCTTGTTCCATAATGTAAATAGTGTTATCAAACTTAGAACCCTTGTAAGCAGTAGCTAACTGGTGCAATTGAACCGAATTGAAGGTTACAGAATCATGCACCTGTATAACAAAAATAGCATCCAGTAGGAAATATGACTTAATGAAAGGAAATTTCAGATTTCACATCTATTGGGATCTCAACTATTGTGATCTAAACGAAAGAAGGGCGGGATATCTTTTCTTTACCAACGCAAAATGATTACTTTACCTTGAGCAAAATCTGCATAGCACAAGCAATAAATCCACTTGTATATTAGGAAAGTTAAGATCAACTATATACAAGCTCTTTAAAGAACATTGTTAATTATGTTATAAGGAAATGGACATAAAGAAAAAGATATAATATAGGTATTTAAACAAATTAAATATTAAGCTTGATGGCTTTCACTTATGGTGTTGGGTTTTTATTTTATACAAAACTTGGTCATATTTTAATATCAATGTCATCTCTAATACACATCGAGTAAACGCAAGAGAAGAAAAAAAAGAAACAATTCAAAACTTATATTGATTAATAGTTAGCATCGACATAAATAAAGTAATATTGGATAACACCTTTGGTAATTCATTGTGTCAATAGATAAAAATTTTTGTTCGTTGAAGTTGTATCATCATTCTCTTCCTCTTCATTTGAAGTTTCTTCAGAGGTCATACTAAACACTACCGATTTTTCTTTTGCAAGAGATGTGTAAGCCAATTGTGTATTACGAGATAGGATAAACCCTTATATAAATGAAACTTTTGAGGTGGTGATTTTCAAATCAACAAAAACAAGGAGCATGTAAGTTTTGGAGCTATTATATGTGCCACCTACTTAGCTTATTTGTTATACGGTATGGATTTCTTGTTTTATTATTGAAAAAAATATTCATATTTGGATGCCCTCAACTCTTAAAAAAAAAAATTGATTGTGTCAATTTTAGAACTATATATATATATATATAAAAGAAAACTTATTATGAAATTTGGCTTTTAAAAGAAAAAACTCATTAATTGTCTCTTAGTGAGTCCCATTTACGTTGTTTTTGTTTTTACCCGAAATTGATAGTGTCGGTTTTCTTAAAAATTAAGAGCATTCGTATCTATATTATAAAGAGTAATTTACTTTCGAAAAATGTCTTAGTTGCAAAGTCTTTTACTTTATTATAAAAATATATATACACACATTCCCTGAAATCAAATTGTAAATTACTCTCATTTCCCTAAAAGGTAAACACATTCATGGGCTTTCTCTGTATTTCTTAGAATTATACGGCTCTCCTTTAAAAAGAAAAGATAAACTACAATTAATTAAACCTATTTGAACTAAAATACCTTCAAATGGTGGAAATAATATTTTTTTAAAAAAAATTGAATAACTTATAAAGTTGATCACTTTTTAAATTTAGAAAATTTTAAAACTATTTAGTAAAAGAAACAAATTATTATTATGAATATTGAGAGTTTTGTAAAGTGAGAACTATGTCGTTACTTGTTACCTGCGAACTTGAAGATTTATTTATTTCATTTGACTATTTAGGGTTACGAAGCTTTGAGGACAAGATTTCTTATAAGATCCACATCCAAAACATTTCATTTGGCAAATACCTCTTTTGAGTATGAAACTAATTTCGCTCAAAATTTCTTAACATAAATATATTTGCGTTGTAATTTTTCTGATCTTAAATGAAAAGTAATACAAATCGATGTAGTTTGGTGTAGTTATCTGTTCCGTTTGGCTCCTAGTGCTTATTATTTGATAATATTGAATCCTATCACTTTTTTCGTTTTCCGTCATAGTGTAAGGAAGTGCCCTCAAATCTATGTAAAATAAAGATTAATTATATATTATTTTACATGTACAGTCTTATTAAAGCAATCTTTGAAGACTTAATTCTATATCTATAATGTTAATTTTTAATATAAAATTTTTTATAAAAAATATATAAGTACAATTTTTGTAATTTTGTTGCTTTTTCAATACAAATGAAAAAAAATAATTTTTTTTTTCTATATCTCAATGATTAGATTTTTCAAAGAAATTCATAACAACAACATAAAAAATTATGCCTAAATTAATTTGATCTTGGATAAGTAGAAGTACATGAGACAGCTTGAAGAATTTGGGTTCTCGGCACGGAAGGCCCAATGTAACCCAAATAATTTCTTTGATTCTTGACTCTGTTTGTATCAATGCAAAGACTGCTATAGGCTAGATAGATTGGATCACTTCCATCAATACACATAGTAACCGAAAGACACTCATAACTTCTAACATTTTAACAAACCAAATAGAATCTATTTTATGATGCGCCCCCTCATGCTTTATTTTGCATATTTGGGCGAAGAAATCATTTGAATTTTGTTTTCCTACTATTAGCTTCCCCGAAAGAAGTCACAATGATTATCTCTTGCAATTTGAAATGTGTAGGAAAGAGAGAGGTAGTGAGGATCTCTCAAGTGCACTATTAGATGCCAAATTTTCAAAAATATAACTATTATAAATTTCATAAAGTTTTTGGAGAAAATTACATTTATCTACTATAATCTTTTGCTTTCAATCACATAATATTCCCTTAATGGTCTTCTATGTTTTTGTTGTTCAAGAAGAAGATCGAAGTTATAACCTTTTATGCACATTAACTCTCATTCCTCAACACCCTAAGATAGTCTTATCCACATTAAAACATTTATTTGCTATCATACTTCTGCAGAATAAATACTTAATTATGGTCTATTCATTTCATTCTATTGATTGAAAGTTGAAACACACTGGCACCTCTAGCCTATTCAAACCAATTAAACGACCAATCATATATTTGGCCGTAGTTTGAACAAGTTGGATTGATGATTTTGGCAAAAGATTTACACATATTTATATATGTAAGAAACTAACATCTAGTATACCTAAGTTATTTAAAAATGTCTCTCAGATTAATTATCAGAGAATAACAATTAGATTACACTTGAATAGAGATTTTAACCATCGCTAATTGATAGTGAAGATTTAATTTGTTTATACTTAGCAATGATTATATTGTGTATGATGCTAAATAATACAAAAACATTTAGTGATTCATGATCGTTGTAAAGGGAGAAACTAGATATTTTTTATTTTGCCTATTCAACCTCAATCTTATCATACTCCTAAATTCATTTGAAATGGAAGGTAAAATAACTGTTTATTTTCTTGATAGACATCGCGTAAAATATAAAATTTTCATTTCCGATAATATACAATGAATCAAAAACAAGAATGAACATCCTCTTTATCGAACAGAAAAATCTTCCATCAGTTGCCTGTTTCATGATGTAAATATTGTTGTCAAACTTAGAACTCTGTCAAATGCCAAATTTTTGAACAATAAGTGGTAGCTAATTGGCATTGTTGAATCAAATTGAAGGTCACAGAAACAAGCACTTGAACAGAACTTAAGAAAAGAGAATTTCACGCTATTAAGGATTGGTAGGGGAAATGTAACTCCTTTTAGAATATTCCCACTTATATCTACCTGATCTCGACTATTGTGATATACTTGAAAGAGACTTTCAATGCAGATCCCATGACTTCTCTTACATAGAAAAAGCCCTCCAAGTACGCGGCCCCATATTAATAGTTGTTTGCAAAAGTTGAGGCTTTCTTTCATATAAAGTCGAAGCCACATCTAAATTTTATCACTTTGATCCAGCTTAGTGTGTTGTGCTCAACTTTGCCTTGCAAAACAACTGTAAAGAGCTTAGATTTTGATAACAGCATATTAATTCCCGGTGCCAACATCTGGGAAGAACAAAATTATTTTGTAAATGTCAATAATAATTCGCTACTTCTGTTCACCTCAAATTTTCTAATTGTTTTGGAGCTCAAGATTCCCACACCAGATGCTATTATAATAGGCCTGGCATTGAAGGTATCTGAAATCTGTAACCGTGAAGAATTACATATTATCAATGTTTCATCTTTGTCATTCAAGGAAGTACACATCATATGGTGCAACTAGTTAAAAAGAATTCAATTGGAGAGTTAGAATCTGCAAATTTTCAAGTTTGTTGATGTTCGAACCAACAATGAACTTCATGTGAGGAATCGTAATCTCAACCATGAATAGAATCGTAATCCCACGGTAATGAAACTTCTTATGTTGTTTTCTAAGTCTGGAAATGTTTTTCATTGCTCTTCAATATTTCACACTAAAATCCTCTGTTTCATAAATTAATCAAGAAATGAAAAACATCAATTTCAGTTTGTGAATTTGAGCCAAAAAAAGAAAAAAAAATCAATTTCCAAACATTTAACACAAAATCAATCTAAACTAGATAAAAAATCTCAGACATGTACTGAAGATTACAAAAAGAAACAATAGCTTTGATTTCTAAATAGAAGGGAAAGCATGGGAATCAACCCGTGAAATATACATAAAGTATAAGAGATATTGATATTAAGCATTGCAAGTAATTGATTCAAATTAATAATTTCAATCATCAAATTTGTATTAATGGCAATATATTCATGATCAATACAATACTTATATCTAAGGTCATAACTAATATACCTCAATGAATATCAAAAATAGTAATATAGGAGGTTTCATAATTCAATACTTTGATCTTAGTGTGAGGAGAAAGTCTTTTTCTTACCCTTTGCTTCTCCTTGTAAGGTTTAGATTTTACAAGTCTTACTTTTTGTACTTAAGAAGCTCTCTTTCATGGTTCCTCCTTTTTTTAATTAATTTGTCAATTATTTTGAGAAATATTCTGTATAATTGAAGTATTGAAAGGACATTTTGGTAACCCATCTTAACTTGGGTCCTTAAATGTTAGTATTTAGATTTTTGAAGCCTTTAATAACCTAAACATATTTCTTTTTCACATAAAAATTTCTTCTAATAGGGCATAAGTGAGAAATATGTCCATAATGACCACAATAATTACAAATAATGGATGTATAAGCATTCTGAAAGTCATTAGAACACTTTTGCCTTTTATTTGAAAAATTTTTCAAATTATTTCTTTTGAAATACTTTCCAAAAAATACATTTTTATTTTCTTTAATATGCATTGAAATAGTTGAAGCTTTAACAGTAATATTATTTTCATTACAACAACTTGAGCTTTCAAAATTAGAAGACATTGTATCATGCAACACATTAAAAGCATATGGCAATTTTGTATGAAAATGACTAGTAGTAAGTTTGAAACCATATACCTTTAAATCTTTGTGAGTTATAGATTGTGAATTTTCAAATTCTTGTTCACTAAGCTCTTTTTGTGAGACCTTTTCTTTTCCATTGTTGATAATGGGTTCATGGAGGTGTTTCTTCTCACTCAGAC
Source organism: Erythrophleum ivorense (assembly GCA_026724425.1). Classification (NCBI taxonomy): domain Eukaryota; kingdom Viridiplantae; phylum Streptophyta; class Magnoliopsida; order Fabales; family Fabaceae; genus Erythrophleum; species Erythrophleum ivorense. Next base: position 24,724,634 of record JAIUCV010000008.1, read on the forward strand.
TTCCAATAACATCTTCCTTAATTTGATGTTGATCATCTTCAAGTGCTAAACAACATGTTTTGTTTTGTAGCACACTTTCTTGAAAACTGTTAACATTCTCATTTTCAACAATATATAAGGATTGAAGAGTATTCCATATATCTCTAGCATTAGAGCAATTTTTGGTTTTAACATAATCATAACAATTTAAAAAACTGTACAATATATGCATAGCTCTAATATTCAATGCAAATAACTTCTTATCATTTTCATCCTAATCTTTTCTTGGCTTAGGCACAAAATTATTATCTATTACATCCCATATATCTATGTCAATAGATTTAAGAAAGGCTTCCATTCTAACTTTCCAAAATCTAAAGCTAATTGCTCTATGGAAAGGGGGTTTAGTAATATCAAAATCTTTTGTAAATGTATAGCATGCTTCAAGCGGTTGATGTATCATTTTTAACAAAAAGTAACAAAGGATCTTTTCTCTTGGCTATTAAGCACAAGCATAAAAGAGACCCACTCTAATATCAATTGATAATCACACCTAGAGGGGGTGAATATATGTGATGTGCAAATATGCAATTTTAATGCTTTTTTGAAAGTAGGGGACCAATGATCCTCTATTTTAGTATGCAGAAAAGTGGAGGATTTTTGTATGAAATAATTTGAAGTAAGTAAAACAATTATGTTGATACTGAGGTGAAAGTAATGTAGTAAAACAGCTTTTATATAGTTAATGATGCAAACAAAATCAAAGTAAGTTATTCCAAAAGTGGAGGATTAGAGGTCAACACAGTTGAGAGTTTATATATAAAGATTTATTCTAATTCGGTCTACCTTGACCTATGTCCAGTCCCCTTAGAATATTTAAGGGATTTTTTTTTTCAATTTTCAAAATAATATTATAATAGTGATGGTTTTAGCATGTTTACCACTAACACAAGACATCTTAGCTCACCTCAAACTAATATAGCACTGGGGTTTTATACAAGCTCACCTAAAACTTGTTCTCCCCAAGGGTTTTTCACTAAACTCACTCTAAACTCAATTTAAAAAATGATATGAGAATAATTTGAAACCCTTATTAGGAAAGGGATTACAATGAGTACACTCTTTCTTTAAAGCTCTCTCAAGCTAGATAATACTAGAAAGTCAACTCAGATAAGATGAAGAGATCAAAAGGAGAATCATAATGTAATTTTCATTCTATGCTTCCCCTCTTTTTTTTTTCTGTTCATCTTCTTCCATTTATATAGAAGTTTCAAAGATATATCCGTTGAAATTCAAATTCACTGAAAATAGTTGTTGTGGAAGAAAGAAAGATTTGTAGAATATCTATTGTCCTTTTGTATCTTACTTATCATGAAGCATAGATGAATATGAGGACAACTTATGACTTGCACAGGCTTTGCTTTTCTTCTTCCTTTTTATTGTTCCAGTAGTTGTAGAGAAAGAGAAACTGATGCTTTTCTTTGCTTTTCTTTATTTTTTGTCATTTAATGCATAATGAATGTTCTGAACAAGTTAAATAAAAAGTTACTTTTCACATAATATAATATAATAATTTTTGCATATAAAAAGGACATCATGTGCAAAACTTTTTAACATATTTAGAAGCTTTTGACTTTTTAAAAGCATATTCTGATGCTTTATTGAAATAAGAAAAGAAAGGTGTGGTAACATATTTGGAAGTATATTTCAATCAAGTCACGTTTTTGCAAGGAAGTGATATATATATATATATATTGCTTTCAAACCTCATTAATATATCTGCACACTTGACTTTTGTACCAAAGTATATTATATTCATTTTATTACTTTCTTTTAGCTTTTCACATTTTTATTTAAATGCATTTTATAAATTTTTTTCTTTTATATTAAAGTGTAGTTCAACAAAGCCCAATGAATCAAATTAAAAAGCTAAATAAGATAAAATAAATAATATGAAGTTTAATCAATTTATTATATATCAACACAATGCTTCATTTTAATTTACTTTATTTCTTTTTTAATAATTATTATTGCCTATTAAAAGATAAATTAAATAATTTTTAATGCAATAAGGCAATAAATAATATTTAACTATATTCTACTTAATGTTTTTATAAATTTAACTTAAGAGTTTTGTTATCATCAAATAATTTAAGATTATATCAAAACCTTGGGACTAATATCATACCTATGCACTTTGAATTGAGGAAGATATTAACATGAATTTGGGTATTAACTTAGGGGTGTGAGTGACCTTGTGAGCTAGTCTGATGAAAACTACAGCATGCTCTATATTTTGCATTCTTGCCTTATATTTGAAAGTAATTATATTTCTGATATATGTTAGAGAAGTTGGGCTCCACTACTTTATATATGGAGAATTGAGCTCTCATCATTTGGTTATTTTGAATAGATTGTAAATATGGATTTTTTTTTATTCATGGGAAAAACTTTGTCAAGTTTTTACTAAATGATTATACATTTTGTTTTGAAGATTTTGTTTGACTTTTGTTTATGTATTTAGTTGTTTGATTTGAGACTTACGATATTAATGCATGACTTTTCTCCCCATGCCACTCATGTATCTAGTTTGGATCATGACAATTGATGTGATTCTCATTAATCTAAGAATTAGACTAGAAGTTATTATTATGTTGATCTTTCCAATGAAGCCTTTTTGAGTTTGACAGTGAAAAACTCAGAAAAATTAGAAAGAATAATTTAAATCTAAGAAAAATTATAACAAGGGACTTTAAAAATTAATATTATTTTGCAAGACCAAATGACAAATAATGGACAAAAATACCCTTGTTTTGTTAAACAAGCCATATGAATTATGCGCCATTTACTCCTATCATTTCTCCAGTTCTTCTTCCTCTGTCATTTTTGTTCCTCATTAGTTTTGGCTTCCTCCATGATCTTCCTCCCTTTATTTTTTCATCTTTCTTCCCTTCAAGTCATCATCCTTCTTCCTTTCATTTCTTTATCCTTTCTCCCCCCATTTCTTCCACCCTTCATTTGTTCCTCTTGTCATCCCGCTAGTTTTTTCTCTAGTCTCATCATTTGTAGCTCCTCACAATCATGGCATGAGCAAAACGGAAAAGGCTACAAACACTTGTCGATCTGCTTAATATTGAAAGCCTTTTTGTAAGATCTAGTGAGTAACAATTTATGATTTGTTATGTCTCTTGAATCCCCCTGATTAATGGCAACGTCTTATTTTTCTTATACTTATTAAGGATAGTTTGCATTGTATATAATATCTAGACTATAGTTACAAGGACTTTTAGAAGGTTTATTACCATCATTTAAGTTTGTTACCATCTAAAAGAGTGTTATAACTATTAAAAATATTATTCCTTCCTTTTAAGAATGTTACTACCTGCTTTTAACTTTATTTCTAGTATTTGTGTAATAATGTTGCTTGGGTTCCAAAAATTATGAATAAGCCTAAAGCCTTTTTTATTTTTGTGTAGTTACAATAATCAGAGGATGGAAAATCATATGTCAAGCTAGTTGTTCTACTATTTTCATATGGGTAGACAAATTTTAAGGGATTCAAGTGAGAAGATCCACTATGAAAGGGGTCGAATAAGTGGAACACTAATAAAGGAAGGGATATCATTGTAGGAACTAATAAGAGTAATAAGATCATACATAGATTGTGATGATAATGAAATGCAATTGAAATAAACCTTAAAATTTAATGCCTCTTAGCTACTAGACATGGTGAATGATACTAGTATGCTACAACTAATCAAATACAATGATCAAAGTGCACATGTATATATAATGAATGGGGAACGAACTAGAGCATCGCCATCCCAATCAATAACAGTATAAGGAATTAGCCTTTTATAACTTCTCTAGTGAATACCCATTGTACATTATAATCTTTATACTTTAGTGTTACTCACTAGTTTGACAAAATATTAATTGAATGAAAATGCAGAATGAATTCAAATTCAATTCATTTCAATGCTAGGTCCCATTCCAACTAAGAACTTGTACTTCATTCCTATGAAATACATAGTGCCGGTGCATCAATGCCTAAGTTAAATTCTGCCAAGTTGATAGATTTGATTGTTGGATCTAGACAAATTTTTCTGAATACTGTTGAATTCAAGCAAGCACTATACAAGTATAACATTGCCCATAAATTTGGATGCTCTTTTGTGAAGAATAGCCCTTGCAAGATGATTGTCAAGTGCAATGTGGATGGATACAAGTGGAAACTAATAGCTTATGGAATGGCTAAAAGCACACCCTTCTTAAATATGCAAAAGCTTTTATAGTAAACACGTGCACTTAGCATAAGACAACTTGGTAGTATCTCACAAGTAAAAAGTTCACTTAGTGGCATCTATAATTGTTGATAATATAAGGTCAACTAAGAATAAAATGCCGAATGATATCTGTAGTGAGCTATTCAAAGAATATGGATAAACACTAAGTTACCATCAAGCATGGAGGGGCAAGGAGAAAACTTTAGCTAACATCAATGGTCCAGTAGGCCAATCGTACATGCTAATCCCTTAGTTGTGCAATCGTTTAATGGAAGCAAATCCAGAAACTATTGCAAGGTGGTCTTCATCTGTGAACAATTATTTTGAGAGGTTATTCATTGCATATAGATGCTGTATAACTAGCTTCATGCTTGGTTCATGACTAATATTGCACATTGATGGTTGCCACCTCAGTAGGCCATACTTGGGGACTCTATTAGCTGCATCCGCATATGATGCAGACAATGACTTGTTTCCACTTACTTATGTATTTGTATATGCAAAAACATATGATGATTGGGTATTATTCTTTCAGAATGTTAAAGACTTAACCAATTGTGTAGAAATTACTCTGGTTTCAAATCGACATAATGTCATAATTGGTGCAGTTAGAAAAGTATTTGGTGTAGAGAGACATGCATTCTACTATCGACATATGAAAGAGAACTTTAACAGTGAGTTCTCTAAAGATTACAAGGGGCAAAGAAGACAATGTAAGGATGATGCATTAAAATTGCTAGATGGGATAGTGTATGCTTGGTTGGACGCGGACTATGTGAAAGCATTAAAAAATTAGAGGTCATTCTCCCTTAAGTTAGATAAATGGATTGAGACATAGGCTGATGTTGGCAATGAGCATTATCCATATTTCCATATCGATGATGGGATAATATCACAACTAACCTTGCAAAATTTTTTAATGTATAGATTGTGAAAGAGAGAAAGGACAATGTTTGTGTTTTTATTAAATAAGTATTGAGAGAAGTTGGCTAAAAAGCTATATGCTATCAAGGAAGCTATGTCTAAATGGACAAATAGGGTGTGTCTGAGGATTGAGGCAATACTCAAAGAGAATGTTGCTAGGGAAGAACCCATGATAACAGATCATTATAGGATCAATCAAATTCTAGTTCGAATAGGAAGCAATAATTTAAAAGTGAACGTGGCATTAAGAGAGTGTACCTGTCAAGCTTGGCAAATGTCTAGCATCCCATCCCTTCATGCATGTGCAACAATAAAAAATGTGCATGGGAGGGTGTACTCTTATGTTGAAGAATACTACTTACTAAGCTCCAAGAAAAAGATTTATATGAACATAATGATCCTTGTAGAGACCCATGATATGCCAAACTTGAATGATCTTTCTATCAATGATTACATTAGCAACATGTTCCTGCTACCACCCATCACATGCTATCTAGTTAAGAGATTGCAGAAAAAATGATGTGAATTGTAATTTCAAGACAAATTTTAGTACCGATGTTCCTATTGCCAAGAGGTCAACCATAACTGGGTTAGGTGCAAAAATCTTAATCCTTATTTATCCTGATGCTGCAAAAGTTATACCCTCATAGTTTTGTTTATGACTTTTGTTTAGGCTCTATTTTGTCATGGGCAAACATAACTTATTTTTTGAAGATCTAGAAGTTAGGCTCTCTTTTGTGTATAGATAGACATAACCTATTTTTTAAAGGTATAGAAGTTAAGCTCTCTTTTATACATAAGTAGACATAACCTATTTTTTGAAGGTGAAGAAGTTAGGCTCTCTTTTATACATGGACAAATATAGGTGTCATACTATATAAATTCCAGTATTAATGTCCTTTTATCCAAGTGGGATTACACAAATTATCAAAGAAAACCCAAGGAAATTACCTAAAAATATTAGATTTTATCACGTTACATCGAGGCTCAAATTTCATATCGTGTCATATGGGCTCTGTGAACTTCACCAACAATAATCTCTACTAAATTTTCATCTATACAAGTCATAAATGTTCCAAGACATCACATAAATTATGGATCCAAGACCAAAAGCCCCGAAATTAACCCATTCATCTCAATTCCATGGTGGTAGATTTCAAGGGTAATTTTGAAAAATTATAACTAAATCTAAAAAAAATCAAAATCATTTAACCCATAGTTTCTTGAAAATATTTGGATGTTAACTTTACATTAAAAATAATTCTAAGTCACGTAAACCTCTTTTGGACCACATTTGACAAGAGAAAAGTAGTAAAGGTCAGACTGTCCAGTGCTACTAATACAACTTACTGATATAAATTTTGAAAATACACAATTAATTTCACAAAAGTCTAATTCATGCAAATTATACTAATTTGGAAAGTTACAAATGTTAAATAGAGGATAAAAATAGTTTTAGATCCATCCAAGAGCATTTAAGCCTCAAAAATTAATGAAATAATGATAGAGGTCTGACTGTGTGCTTAAGACAGAATAGAAACTTCAAAAAATCATATCTCCCTCTCTAGACATCCAATTGAGGTGATTCTAGTTAGCATAGTTCACTTTAAATGTCTAGTTTCCCTCTGTAAAATTTCACAACAATTGGAAATTTTTTGCCCCATGAATGATAAAGGTACATTTTTGGACCATATGAATAGTATTAGTACCAAAATCAGAGAATTTTCTAACTTCAAAAATTCTCCAAAAATTTTTTAGACCTCCAAATATTATGCACTTTAACTTCCCAAAAAGCTCTCCACAAGATCTACATGCATGGCAAATTTTAGACCAAGAAGAACTTATTTGAATAGACTTTGCTATAGCTCACCATTATGGCCATTTTTGCATCACATAAGGTGTCTACTTGGTCCAATTAGTTTTCCTTGGTGTTTGGAACCTCTTAGGCAAGATTGAAAGCATGAATACAACTTATATGAACTATCCAAATAGTTTAAAACCTCATATATCTCATTTTGGTCCTTCCACGTCCAAGAATACACTAACAATCATAAGCCATACAATGAGTAATTCCCACAATTTCATTACTCTAATGCTAATTATGGTTCTTACATCATTCATACATACTATTACACTTGTTCAAAGGTTTACAACACAAAAATATCATGTACATATCCACTTTGATACTTAAGTACAAAGAAAGCTACATAATGGTCAAATTATGGTCCTCAAGATCCTTGGCTTGCATTTCTTCCTTCTTGGACACCACCTAGACATATTAAGATGAAGGAAGGAAGGGGAGTGAGATTCATTAAATTCCAATAGCTCACACACCCATTAAACATTTATTCATGGTATACATACATCAAGAGTACAAGTATGAAAAGTGACACAAGCATAAAGTATACAAAGCCACACTTTTATGCCACCATCTCATATCAAATTCAAGAATATGCTCTAGGGACTTTTGATTTTGTCTCACCCCATTTCTAGAACTTTTGGATTTGCCTCACCCTTGGGCTCAGAACGTTTGACTTGGCCTCACCCATCCAAGAGGTTTTTGGCCTTGTCTCATCCATGCCATGAGACTTTTGGCATTACCTTACCCTTATGAACCATTTTTCACAATCAATAACATTCAAAACAACACATTGGTACCAATGCAATCTAAAAGCATCAAGTGGCATGTTCTTAAATCATAAAAGCACACACATGCACACAATGACATATATACACTCAAGAATGCAAAAAGAGTGAGGTGGAGAGCTACCTTGATATTTATACAAGCTTCTCTTGGTCTTTTTCCTTCCTTTTTTCAGTTCCACAAGTACACCTAGTTAGGTTGGGATTCTCTTAGCCTAAATATCATAAATAACATATAATTATACTCTTAAGGTAAGCCAAGACACTACATTTACTCTTAAGAGCACAAGTGGTTCCATAGGTTACATAATAGTTCCATTAGTGGCCTATTGAAGCAACTTTCACAATTCAAGTTCTAGGCTCTATTCTCTTCTCCTTTCTAGGCCTCTTGACCTCATTAGGATCTTTGAAGCCATCACACACTCACTTACATAAGTCTAGATACATGTTGCTTCATAAGGTTCCATTATGGAAACCATTGTCTTATCTCCTAAACCATGGCTCCTAAGATTTTTCCAAGAGTTCCTCTTACCTTCTACTATCACATGAAGTTCGAAAGTAAGGCTAGAATAAATTAAAACACTCCCTAACCTCATCAACTAGCCTAGGCCGAGACATGCACACTAGAAAGAGTTCATGGAGCTTTTGATTTTTCCTTGATAAGAGAGTCACTTGAGAGGCTTTCTAGAGGTCTTAAGAGCTCATTTGAACACTTATACATGTAAGGAAATTCAAGAATTAAAACAGATTTTACAAACCATTCAAGGGTTCTACATTTTCTTAACTTGAATTCTATTTTTTCTTGAAATTTCTTAGCATATTCTAATTCCTCATGATCCAAAATTTAAGTTCCTCACTTGTTCTTGAGTAGAACTCCCTCTTGTCTCATGGTTCTAGTTTGGGCTGAAACACCCACCAAAGGAAGGCAAGAGAAAGAAGCAACAAGGAATAAGAAATACCTTGGATTCAAGGTTACTTTCAAGGGATTTTCTTTTTGGTTTGCTTCTCCTCAAATTTTTGAACTGCCCTCCCTCTATTTGGGGCTCAAAATAGTACCAAACATCTTAACAAAAAAATAGAAAGAAAGCTTGGAAGGAGAGGAACAAAGTTACAAGAGGAAAAAGCATGAAAATCCTTAAATTTTCCTACCTTTCTTGGCTTTTCTTCCTCCAAATCCCTCCTCCTCTTGTGTGCCCTAGTTGTTGCTCTTCTTTTTGTGTTTGGATAGAACAAAGTTGGTCTAAATAAGAAGGGAGAAATGGCGTGAAGTATGTGGAAGTTTCAAGAACATTTCATTTACGAAAATTTCACTTTTACCCTTCCATAATGACATTTTTGTTTTAGCTTTGTTTTATCTCCTTTTTTAGAACTGTCATTTCCATCATAAAATTTAGGTTCCCAATTTAATAAAATGCCTTTGAAATCACTCAATTTGGAGCTAAAACCTTCCTGAATGAATTCATCAAAGTTTGGGCTCACTGTTGTTGAGAAATGTACATCGGAGGCGCTTTAACTGTCCTGTGGCTTCCTATGGTTTTTTAGGCCCTTGAGAACCCTGGACAACTCAAAATTTTCATTTAAAAAGCCCTTCTGTGAGTTTTTCCAAAAATTATGCATAATTACAAAAATGCCATTACATTTCATAACAATTTTGTTTCACTGGCATAACTCCATTTTTCTTTTTGTCTGAGCCTGGAATTATCATTTCCAGGAGCCTAAGACACTATACACATTTTTTGAGATGTTATGTAATTCATTTTAGGAGACTTACTTTTATACAGCTCATTTCATCGTTTTACGAAATTTACTATTCGTTACCATAGGTCATTTTTTGTACACGCATCAGTGACATATTTGCTCTACAACCACAAATGTAGCAAAGTTGTAATGAGTATAGGTGAAGTAAGGTTTGAATTTTTTGAGTTCTTAGGAACTGTATGTAATATTTATTTGTGTATGTATTAGTTACAAAGCAATGCTTGATTTCATGTTAGTAATGAAAATGAAGCCTTATGTTACAAGTGATGTGTGTATGTAATATTTGTTCATGTCTAATCTTCGCATAGGCTATGAAAAGAGTTTACAACATATCAAGTGATATTTTTATACACCTCTTGTTAAGTTTTTGCTTATGTGTATAACATATTAAGTGAGTTTTTATGTATGTAATGGATACAAAGGAAGCTAGTACTATTAAAGTTTGTATTTTTATTGCGACAATTGTTTAGCCTTCTTACCTAACTCAGGCAATTGCCAATACTAATTTGTTACCTTATATGAGTGGATGCTAACATTTTGGACATGCATTTCCACTTTCAAAACTAGGATTTACTGTTGCTTATCATAGGCTAATCATTTTCACTTTCCCTTCCTTTGCACAAGTATGGAGCCTTTGAAGTCAATGTAAGTGATGTACTAATTTTGTCCCATATAATAAACCTTAAAGTGAAGACCAATATACCTAGTGATGCACCAGATAGGTACATGCCTTTACATAATTTAAAGTCAAAACTAACATTTAGGCCAAAGTATAGCATTAAGGATGAACAACGTCAACAATGCATAGTTACTGATAAGATTCAGTTCTGTTATTACTAAGTTAGACTCTTTACTATAAAGTTTAAGGATATTACTATGCGAGTTCAATAAATTTACTACCATGTTTAGGCTCTTATAGAGTACATAGTTTTAGGGTCATTGCTATGAAGTTTAGGGGTGTTACTACTAGATTTAAGGAAAATTATCACTACTTTTAAGGACCTTATAGAGTATAGTTACTAGTAAGTTTAAGACTATTACTATAAAGTTTAAGGATATTACTACCTAAGTTCAAGAAATTTACTATCATGTTTAAGCTCTTTGCAAAGTATTGAATTTTAAGGCTATTACTATGAAGTTTAGAGCTATTACTACTGGATTTTAAGAAATTTATCACTATTTTTAAGAACCTTGTAGAGTATAGTTATTAGTGTGGTTTAGGATTGTTACTACAAAGTTTAAGGATATTACTACTTCACTTTAGGAAATTTACTACCATGTTTAAGGTCATTGTAGAGTATAGAGTTTTAGCACCATTAATACGAAGTTTAAGGGTGTTACTATAAAGTTTAAGGTCATTACTTCTAGACTTCAAGAAATTTATTACCATGTTTAGGCTCCTTGTATAGTAAGAGTTTTAAGGCCATTACTATAAAGTTGAGTGGTGATACTATTGGATTTAAAGAAATTGACTACTATTTTGAGGGACCTTGCAAAGTATAGTTATTAGTATGGTTTATGATTGTTACTACAAATTTTAGGGATATTATTAGTGGATTTCAAGAAATTTACTACTATGTTTAGGCTCTTTGTATAGTGATTGAGTCAAAGACTTTAAATCCTAAGTTTAGTGACATGACTTACTAGATCTTAAGAAAATTAACTATTATAGTAGCAGAAAATAATTTCAAGGAACTTTGTAATCTTATTATAATCATAAGCATCAAATATTTACAACCATTTTGATACAATGCTCACATCAGGATGTTCTTGTCCATAACCATAATACAACAACATCTAGTGGATGAAACAATCAATTCATCAATACTTTCTGGTTTGCTTCCCTTTGTTTGTTACTATTAAAGAGGCCAATACATCACCCCGACACTTGTTTAATGGATAATTCACTAGTTCCCATATAAGTTAGACACAAAACTCATCCAACTCTTCCTAAAAACCACAACACCTATGACCCACCAAGCATTAAACTATAATAGACAATGAAAGAACAACTCATACCGAAGTATATGCTAGCATGGTAAGCTCTCCCCACTTAAGCTTTGGTTCCTTAGTCCATGATTACAAGTATTTTATTAGATAAATTCCACAGTCATTATTAAGCAACAAAGGTGATGTAATAAAGTCAAGTTTATAAACATAGCACAACAAGTAATGAAAGTCCAAAGTAGTTAACTAACACGTTTGGTTATTGGGGAAAGTCAATATATTTAATGGTGATAACTGGGCCTGCTACCATAAACTTTTCAAGTTTCAACATCTTCAACAACATGGTGAACCAATATTTCTATCATATCACCCACATAGTGTATCACACATTGCTGAATCGTTATAGTTAACTTTAGAAACTAAATGACATTAGAACATAACATAATTTTACCATAATGTGAGCCATCTTCTTTTAAACTTTGTTGGCTCTCTGACTTAATGAGTCAAGAATATATAAAATGCATGCATAAGGGTCCAGAGCAAAGTAGAACTAGTGATTAAGAAACAACACAAGGGAAAATACTTACAGACATTTCCAAATAAGCAACACTTTCCAAGATGCAATCTAACACAATATAACAAATACCCTACAAATGTTTTACCAAGATGTAGTCCATGACATTATAGCCCACTTTATCAGGCCACAGTTTATCCATTAAATCATCCACATTGTACTGCCTTATAAGTTTTAGTTTTCTCTACACCAATAATTTCACATACTTTATCAAGTAACGAATTAGGGCAAAGGATCATTAAAAGTGACATCAAAGGGAAGGCCATAATAATTACCATGAAATCCTCATCTAGTATATGGCATTTCACATTCAAGTTCTCTTGACTTTGGTCTTCTAGCAGCACTCTTGACACCATGATTATTACCTACACACACCTAATGAAGTCAAGCATAAAGTAATCACTACCTAAAGTATTATACTAATCAATGCATGCAAAAGTTAGACTCACAGATGTGATGATCCACTTCCATCTATTGAAGCACTAGCACTCAGAATGGGTAAGTTAAATGTCAAACAAATCAACTATGACCCTAATAAAAGAGTAGGCTTATTCACTAATATTAATACACCAAAGAAATTTCCAATTAGAGCAACATAAAATGAACTTCATATTCACCAACGTAAATGTATCAAACATATGTACAGTTTAACAACACAAAATATACTTGCTATTGATAAGCATAATTTTTATACACTTTAATCCTCTTAACTTAGACATTTTGATGATGGAATATGGTCTTAAGGGTTTAATTAGATACAATTTGATCTCATCAGCCACTTATGCACTTTGTGAATTAATTGGCAAAATTATTGAGTTTTAATGCATGAAATTCTTTTAAATAATTTTGTGGATAATTCTATTGAATATTTTCCATTCTTTTGTGCAGAATTTTTGATGGGTAAATAGCTTGAATGAGAATTTGGGTTAAAGAAGAGAAAGGAATGATTAAAGAAGCATACTTGAGTAGCCTTTCACTCAACATCAACACACATGCATGAAGGAAGAAGCCACGGGTCTTGAGGATTTGTTGATTCAAGAAGAAAGTTCACGAAGCAAGAAGAAGGTTTGAGAGGAGAAGGAAGGCCTGGTGTGATAGCTTGATCAGAGGAAGATATATGCTGCGTCTGGATTGGAGAAAAAGCCACGTTCTGGTCCTTGAGTGGGTAAAAGGAAGAACATGCAAAAGCTAGAGGAGATTAACTAGAAAAATATGAAACAGCTTGGGAGCTCGAAAAGAAGAGGAGCAGATTCGAAGCATGAGTTGAATGAGCTGGGAGTGGAGTCTACAGAAGGAGCCAATGTGGAAATCACATAGAGACACAAAGCAAGCAAGTCGAGCTACTGGTTTGTGGATGCTTAAGCTGTGAAGAAGCTCATATGAAGTAAGAGCTGGAGCAGAGCTGGAATGACGCCGAAAACTTTCCTGGGAGGTCTGGAGTGAATCAACGCACAAGAGAAATACTAGGAGGCTTCAGGAAAGATGCAGAAGAAGAAAACATGCTGGAAGACGTTGAAGCTGGGAGCCAACATGAAGAAAACAACGTCAGAAAAGAGCTTGGACAGATAAAGAATAAGCATGCATGATGGAAGTCACGTGAGAAAGCTATGAATGGAGCAGCATACGTGAACTGATAAAATTAAACACGTGAGCAGAATAATAAAAAGGCTGAAGCATGAAAGAGATGGGCTGTGGTTTCCGAATTGAGGGAGGAGACGTAAAAAAATAAAATAGGGTTCCAAGAGGCGGACTGTACGTAAAAAAGGTGAGAACTCTAGGAGAGGCAGGGAGAACGTGAAAAAAAAATGCGAGCACATCCAGGGAGCATTCTGTCGTTGAATTATCCATGGCTACAACTCAATTCATCAATTCTCCTCTGATTAAAATCTCCATGGCAGCCTGAATTATCCATGGTGGCTGGCTGAAGTTTGGAAACTCCCAAATGTAGATTTGAGCCCCATATTCTCTCACCAAATTGGATAAACACTCTTTGCTATATCTTTTAATTCCAGCATTAAATCTTTTATTAATTTGACTAGGTCTAGTTGATTGATTTAGGAACTTAATTGCTGAAAATTATTGGATTGGTTTGTTTAATGAATTGAATATAATTTGATTTTGGAATTTTAATTGTGATCATCACATGTTTGTAAAAATTTCAGAATTAGTGCTTTGCAATTTACTTTTAAATTCCTCTTGATCTTTGGTTAATTGATGCAATGGTTGTTAGATTAATTAGCTAAAATTTTTGTGCAATTAATTGTTTGAGGAATTAATTAATCTAATTGGTTAATTAGCACCTTAAGTGGATTGTGTAGTAGATTTTATTAATCATTTAGGATTGATTTTAGCGTGTTCTTGTTCTTAATTCAATCAATTAATTTTTTAAGGTTTCTTGTGATTGCAAATTCCTTGAATAATTAATGAATTGAACCTTAGATGGTTATTCAAGAATTTTTATAGGGAATACACTAAAGAGCAAGGAATTAAACCTAAATTTGGTAAACTAAAAAGGGCAAGGATAATTGAATTCTAGGGAGTCCAATACAAGGCTAGCTACCATATTTTCTTAATTGTTCACCTCATTTAGCTTTAAGTTTTTTTTTATTTTTGTCAATTAAATTTAGTTCAATTAAATTCTAGTACTTCAAATCCCCAAAACAAGTTTCAATTAGCAATACTTAGAATACCCTTTTCATAAATAAATTGAGGCATAAATTCCAAGGGAGATGACCTAGGTTGCACCATTAACTACAAAATTTATTTTGCTTCCTAGTTTTATTTGAGATTGCGCGACGCAATCATCAGCTATATAAACACACTAATTACTATCTGCCCTGGTAGCACATGAAGTGTAACATTCATATACTTTCTTCTTTTCTTTTTCTCTGTGTGTGGAGATGTTCCTCCATAGTTGGTGACCACTTGACAGCCTTACGATGTTATCTCATCGACTTGCGAGGGTGTTCTTATGCCATAGCTTGATCCACTTAGCTAAGGGCATCCAGTGTTTTCCTCTTTTTTAGCTCAAACCCAACATCACTTCTGGATAACTCATCCAATAAGGCATCGTCTCCATCTCCACTTGACGTGGTCCCATGTGATACAGCTACTTCCTCTGCTTCCCCTTCTTTATCATCAACCATATTGCTTGTTAAGGTTCCTTCCATCTCGCCCACAATAACCAATTCATTAATAGGCCTTACAAGTTCTGTTTACAACATCAGAAGATCTTGGGCAAACCCATGAGCAAAGTTCATGAATCTTGTGTACATTTCCTTAAGATCTTACAATGTACCTAAAATAAAAGTTGGTTCATAGATAGATAAGAACTTTCAACACAATTGATTCAAATAGAATAAATGATATCAGATGGTGAAATGTAGATACTAGAAGGAGTTCATGTGGACCTTTGGTGTTAAAGATGCCCTACACCCAGAAGTAACAATATAGCAATTAGCAAATAAACCTATCAACCTATACATTCAAATGCATATATAACCAAACATAGAGTAGCTTACCTAAACATGCTACCTCTCAAGCTTAATCTTTTTTTGTATGTGTTGTTGATTCCAAAACTTTGCAACATTAGCATTGTTAGAGACAACTAGATCTCCAAAAGGAAAATGTTGAAAAAAGATTGACCAAAATTGGACTTGTTAGATATTGCAAATAATAGGTCAAGTAAATATATAGGTGGAAACCTATATCATAAGGAGTGGAAGACATCCCTTAATGCTTTTTTCCTTTACTCCTTTACGTAAAGCTAATTGAAGCTTTCATCTTCCTTCATAATAATGGATAACACAAATTCTGACCAGTTATATGTGTCTGTATGGTCAATGTCTACAACAGCAAAAAGTAGTTTATCATATACATATAAACTAGATGTCGGGTATAGGAATGTCCTTAGGGAAAACAGTAAAAAAAACCTTCTTAAAGTCTCTCCTGACCTTGCCTGCCAGTATAATATGTGTCAAATCCTTTAATTTTTTTGTCTTGAACTTTCTTTTGATCACAACTATGTCTTTTCCCTCTAAACTGTTAGGTATGGGCTAGCCACTAGTGGAATGCCTATTATGCCATGGACATCTTAGGCTTTTAGTAGCACTTGTCCATCTTTAATTGATAAAAATCTAGTTTGAACGTTAAAGGCTATAACGAGCTCAATGCAAAAGTCCCTTGATAGGGTTTAGAATGCCAAATCTAGTAACTTTCCAAACCCCATTTCCTCTACCAACCTATTAAGCACATTGTTCTTTCTTATGAATTCTACAGCTTCCTTGAACTGAGAGGGGGAGCACCTTATAACAATTGGTACCCATAGAACATAAATAATTCATTAAAAAGAATGAACTCATTAAATCAGGGTATACAAGGATGCATAACAATGAATATGAAGATGCTCTCTCTTGTACATCTTTTGCTCTTCATATGCTTCATCATTATATCTTTTCTACTCACTCAGTTTCAATTTCTTCTGCATTGCTAGTACTGTGACATTCCCCTATAAAAGGATGACAAACACTCTTACTCATTTCTCCCACCATATTTTAAGCATCATTTGCTCTACAACAATTATGTTGCCTGCCTCTTTAACATCATGAAGCTTTCCTTTGTTTTTTTCTATAAAATTCAGCCCTAGAAATGAAAACATAAGCATGATTAACTCTTATTTGGATTACCATAAATCACTATCATATCAGCAAATATACCAAAGCCATCACTTGAACTTTTGCAATCCAAATATGTATTTGTGTAAGATGTTATCCTTATCTTTCATGATAGTCCATCCTGACAATTACAAAATCAATACCCTTTAACCATAGCTACAAACAATCAATGAAAACACCAATAATCTCTTCTTATATAAATAACAAAGTGTAATTGACAATGAATCTAGACAAGCCAACTAGAAGTAATACAACAATTTCGTTACAAATAAAAAGAAAAACAGGACAAGAAGGGTGAGTGTTAATACTAAATGAGTTACATTTATGTGTTATATGCTAAGGTACTTACAACCAATTTAAGGAAATTTATTGCTAGCCTTTAGGATCATATCTACTTTACTACTATATTATAAAGAATTACAAGCCACTTAGTTACATCCATAGGCAATATTTCATGGTATAATCTGTATTACCCATTTATATAAAGAGATTTAAGATTATATTGTGCTTAATGTATAAGTTACAATATATAATCAGATTAGGACATCTACATCATGGCAGGTTCTATACTCACCCTTCACTGATAGTTCACACATTCATTTAGCCTTATTACTACCAAGTTTAGGTGTGTAGTCCCATTACTCTTGGGTTTAGGTGTGTGACCACTGCACTTAAGGAAATATACTACTATGTTTAGAGATATTGCAGAGTATAATTACTATTCAAATTTAGGCATCCTACTATTAGGTTTAAGGATGTTGCTACTTGATTTCAGGACATTTACAATTAGGTTTTATAGATTGTACTTTGCTATTGAGTTTTAGCCATATTACTACTAAGTTTATGTGTGTTACTACTCCATTTAAGACAATTTACCATATTTAGGGACCTTGCAAAACTATTATTGCCATGTTTAGGGACATTACTCTTGGGCTTAAAGACATTTACTATTAGATTTTAGGGATTGTATTTTACTATTGACTTTTAAGCCTGTTACTTCCATGTTTATATATGTTATTACTATATTTAAGGAAATTTATCACCATGTTTAGAGACTTCGCATAGCATACTTAGAGTTTTAGCACTTGTACTACCTGGTTTAGGGATATTTCTAAGAGATTTAAGGAATTTTACTACTCATGTTTTAGACCCTGCAGTTTATTATCTAGTTTTAAGCCTATTACTATCAAGTTTAGGTGTATTGCTACTTAATTATCAGAACTTATCCCAAGTTTAGGTTTCAAAGAAATCAATAACATCTAATACACAACAGTAATCACCCAAAGCCAATAGGAATTTACAACTCTAAATACAGAGTCTTTTCATTGTGGTTTTTCACTATTCAAATTCCTTTGACTAACAAAGCCTAAATATATCTGGAATTTGAAGTGAAAGCATGTCGATCCTAACATTTTAAAGAGAAGGAACTTGCAACCTTATGAGCCGTAGAATGAGAAGGAGAAGTTATGCTCACCATTGCTTTCCATAGATTTGTAGAGAACATCAAGAAAAAGAGAAGGAGAGGTCATGGCACAAAAAAGGCACTATCCAATGAGAGCCCTTGTGAGCAAGGGAGAACCCATTGAAGGCTAGGTCTTTCACGCGAGAGACAAACCGTCGAAGGATAGGTATTTTAGTAAATCATCCAACGAGAAACCGTCTAAGGAATTTCAATCAACTATTATAGGAGAAACCATCGAAGGATAGATTACTGTCAACAAAGGGAATCAATGGGGCAATGACAATGAAGGGCTGAGGAGGAAGAGAGCAACATCTAAGAAAAGTAGGGTAGCATTTGGATTCAAATGGCTTGTTTAGCAAAGTAAGGGTATTTTCACCCATCATTTGTCATTTGGTCCTACAAAATAATATCAATTTTTAAGATCTCTCATTATAATTTTCTTTTAGCCTGGGTCCTTCTTTCTCATTTTTCCAGAAAACTACTCCATGCATCACTTCTGTTTTATGAAATTACTTAAAATAAAAAATTACTCCAAATAAAATATTAAACTTTGAGTTATAACGTTTTGAAATTTCATTTCTTACACTTGCATTTTCTTTTATTTTCTCCTCTGGACTTTATTTCTTAAATTTTTATTGCATAAATATTGTAAAGATGTACCATAACAAATGGTTATATCCCTAAAATAGTAAGTGATTACAAAAATATGAGCATTTAAAAATTTTAAATTATTTAAAAATAAAAAATAAAAAAGAAGAAGCTCAATTAGATTCGACTAGTCCAACCTAGCCTAGTATGTAACTGGACGAGTCAAGCATAAACCTAATTCGATCTAACTTATGTTTACACGTGCTTTTAAGTAACCGAAAGTTTGAGTTTTTTTACTTTTTTTTTTTAATCTAATTTTCTTGCACTATGATTATAATGCATAGTTATTAAAAATTAGTAAATGAGTATTTGATATATGAATATTTATAAAATATTAACTGAAAATACTAATGACAAATTTATTTTCATAAAAGCAGTATTTTTTTTAATTAACTAACCAAAGTATATCGCAGTAAGTGTATCGAAAAATTTTATGTTATATTATTTTTCAAGGTTTTTTTTGGGAGATGATTGCTCACTCTATTCTTAAAGTGATGAAATTGTAAAAAGTTTTGGTTTGCATTCCAAATAGGCACGAGATAAAATTAAAAAGGGCAGAGTTATTTTTAAATTAAAAATAATAATTGAGTGATAAATTCTTAAACATTTATGTTATATTTAATATATTATAAATATTTTAAAGGAGATAAAAATGATAATAGAATGAAATTTTATGACTTAAAGTCATATTTGGTATGATGTGAGGAATATAAATATTTTTTTATTTGATATTTGGTAGAATGAAAATAATATAACAATAAAAATAAAAGATAAACAAAGGACAAAAAATACTCCTAGTACAAAAAAAAATAAAAAACTAATTTTTGTTAATTAATTTAAAATATAAAAATTATAGTTGAAAACTTCAAGTTGAAAATATTTATACTGAAAAATCTTAAATTTTGAAATTATTTTATAAAATTTAAAAACCAAAGTTTAAATTGTATAAAAAAATTACTATTCAAAATACCAAATTAAAATTATTTAATCTTTAAATCTTTTAAAATAATTTCAAAATTTATAATCCTTCAATATAAATATCTTTAAAATTGGAGTCTAAACTATAATTTTTTTTCAAACAAAAATAAAAATTTCACTGCATCTAAACTAAATGTTTGGATCAAAAAGAGTTTATCGATAACACATTCTGCCTTCAACAGTAACAATTTCGAGAAAATCTTGATAGAAAGCACAGTCGCCGCTAAAATTGAAGTTGATTCCATCCAAAAAAAGAATCATGTATGCCGGTTTATTTTATTTTATATTATTTTTTGTCTCCCTTTCACTCTCCTTTTATGCGTTTTCATGCGTACCAATCCCTTTTTAAGTAATAATATTTTTACCCTTTTATAAGCTATTTGAGAAGGCGAAATAGGACCCTATAAAAATATAAACTACTCTTATTCTTTGAGAAAGCCAATACAACTCAAATTGTGTTATTTTCTAGTACTATATAAATTAGACTCGTGTAACTTCAAATTGTTATTTTTCACATGATTAAAAGTATAATCTATTTTCTAGTCGGTCTCTTTCTAACTTTATATAAACTATTATTTTAGATAAAGCCAGATAGAACTCAAAATGTGTTATTTTCACACTATTGAATTAATAATACTATTATTTTCCTCTCATTCACAATAATGTATCACAAATTATTTATTATTTTGATATTAAATCAATAATAAAAAATTAGATTAAAATAGTATGTAAATCACATCCTTGAAAAGCCCCATTTCTCATGGAACCCTCATCGTTTTTTCCATGGTTAAGGAACCTGAACCATTAATTATTAGCAAAAGTTATAATTGAATAAATTGAAGATATTTATACTAAAAAAATCTTAAATTTTAAATTTTTTTTAAAGAACCTAAAGACAAAATATTTTAAATCCTGAATTCTAATTTTTGTAATATAATTTAATTTTTAATCATTAAATCTTTTAAAATAATTTTAAAATTCAAGATATTTTAATATAAACACTTTTAACTTGAAGTGTAATTTTCTCTTGTTATTAAGTGCAATGACACAATACCCTGTTCATGAAAGATGATGCTATGTTTACGATAACTTTCCACATACTCAACTGTTAATGTTATTCATAAATCATAAAAATTAAGACTTATTTAGTACAGAAAACATGTTTTAATAAAAATAGAAAGTGAACGCTAAATAGAATTTTAAAAAAAAAAATTGATATGACATAGAATGAAAATAGAATACATTTACATTTAAATGTAACAAAAAACATAAATATTAATAACAAAATTGGTAATATTTATGTATTTAATTATTAATTATTTATAATTTATAATAATATTTAATATTTTATTTATATATTATTATAATATTTATTATTTCTGTTTATTTATATGGCGTTTCTTCCCTTCTCGTGCCGCAACAGAGACTAGCAGGAGCAAACCACTATTTTTGGTAATCTTTGAAGTTCTCTTTTTGTCATACTGCAAAAATTTTGATTCTGCAAGTCTTGGAACCTTGGTATTATGTCTAGTTGCAGCAAGAAGGCTTATGAACGAAGGTAGAAGTAGATAGAGGCATGCAATCCCGCAAATTTAAATTCTAGATTTACAGTATTGACGGAACAAGACCAATGGAAAAGAAATATATTAATACTGCTAGATCTCATTATAGCAACAACGAAGCTTTAATAGAATGACAAATTAAATAATGTATAATGTGCTAAAGATAGAGCTAGTGCTAGCTCTGAAAGTAAGAACTTCCTGGGGATGGGCATGAGCCGCACGGACTTTGTATGCATTTTCTCTGAATCGCCTAGATTTGTTTTAGATTATTCAAATTTCATATAAAATCTTTTTGATTTTAAAACTTTTTTTTTATCTAATATGATATAAAATATAAAATAAAAATAGTTCAATAAGTGATAATTATAGAAAAAATCATATTTTATATAAAAAATTATAAAATTTATACCATCTAAATTTAGCGTAAATTAACACCACGTGCACATCTCTCAACTTTCAAACTTGCCACGTACAGTGAGATGTACAACAACCCTCTACTTTCATCGGACAGTGACGAGATCGTATGAGAGAGATGGGACACAAGGGAATCAATTATCTAGAGAGAAGCAGGATCGAAAATTTCCCATTTAGACTCCAAAAATTCTTTCATTGTGCACACAACTCAACCAGATATTTTCTTTCTTCTTCGACTTTTCCCTCCTTTCCTGATTTCTCCATACCAAACAAGTTAAGGCGTTGGATTTTTTCTTTTAACACTCTCCGCAAGCGTGTCAAACAAGGCGTTAACTCATACCAAAAATGAGGTTGGGCGAAAATATTTTAAATGAACAAAAGTAGATAATTTTTTATTACAGCTCATAAATATTCTTCAATTTTTTACTACAGTAACCTCTTATCCTTTTAACATTTTTGGCATTTTCGGACTCATTTTCAAGTCATTGACGAAAAACTACAAAAGAAGTAAGCACCTACAAATGCCAGGTCAAGATTTTCATAATACAAGATAAGTTCGTGTTAGCTCACGTTTGTGTGCTGGATTCTTCCGTGCAGATCTCATCTCACAACACCACTGCAATGTTTTACCTTCATAATTTTGGTTTCCTTTTCAGTTATGATAGCGCAATTTTTTTACCCTGTATCCCCGGAGAAAAAAAAAACTACTAATATCATTCAAACTTGAACTATGAATGATCTCTCACCCAGAACTGCTTTAGTGTCAAAAGATAGTGCTTTCTGAAAGGCGTAGTTTAAGATGATTTGATGGTACAGTTGGGATACGATCCTAGCCAATACTAACATCCAGGTCCATTTAAAATTCACACATTTGAAGCTCCATTTCAACACTCTTTAAGGGGAAATCAACAAGAAACACAGCAAAATTTAAAATAAAATAAAATAAGAAAATTACTCGGCATTTCCATAAGCTTCGAGAGCCTCACCAGTTAACCTGCAAATCCTCCATTCCTGCAAGACCTTGGCCCCCATATCCTCATAGAACTTGATGGCATTCACGTTCCAATCAAGCACGACCCACTCCACCCTTCCATACCCCATCTTCACCGCTTGCTTCGCCACTGCCGAAAGAAGCATTTTCCCGAACCCTTTTCTTCTATAACACTCTCTCACAAACAAATCCTCCACATAGAACCCAGGCTTACCCAGAAACGTAGAGTAATTGGGAAAGAAGAGCACAAACCCAGCAACCACAACATCATCATCGCCCTCCAATTTGAACGTCTCTCTCTCCGGATCCTCAATCGGAAGATCCAGATTCGAAATCCGAACCGTGGGTTTGTAGAAGGGATTGAAGGTCGACTCCGGGAAGGGGTTGGGGGAAACTTCGAGGATGAAGATGGTAAAGGAATGGAAGGGCTGGGAATTGAAGAGTGTGGAGGCGAGAGAGGACTCGGTGGCGGAGAAGAGGTGGGTGAGGTGCTCGAACACGGCCATCTGGTGGATGAGCCTGTGGATGTGAGGGACGTCTAAAGGGGTGGCCAGACGCACGCGGAAGAAGAGAGGGTGGCCCACTCGGGTCGACTCCGGCGATGCAGTGGCCGGAGTTGGCGCCGGAGCTGGTGGCGGTGGCGGTGCGGCGGCAGCCATTGATGGAAGGATGATCTGATGAGGTTTGCTCTAGAGTGAGCTTCTAGGGAAAGGAAACTCAAGCGCCCAACGGTGCTTACTAGAAGTGTTTGCAATGCGTTGGTTTCTTTGTTAGGGTATTATTACTTTTATATTTATAGAAAGAAATGTATTTTTTTTATGACAGAAGAAAAGGTAAAATTTTTATATTTTTTACACAAAGTTTTTTAATAAAAATACATCGTATGTTATGGATTAGTGTATAGTCTCAATACATTGCCACTTCATTGGTTTTTTTAAAATATTAGAGTGATATATTATATTTTTATTAAAAAATATAATGATAAAGGTATAAAGATATATATCATAGTTTAATATTTTTTATTTCAAACTACTTGTTCTATGAACTTAAAAATATATAATTTAATCTAAAATATACTGTTTAACTTATTTAATTCCTAAATTTTAAAAACACACAATTCAATCATTTCAAATTTTAGACTTATTTCGTATTAGTTATTGGAGTATGTTTTGATATAGATTAAAGAATATCAAATAAAAAAGTTTTAGAAATTAAATCATGTATTTTTAAAACAAATATAAATAATGAAAGACTAAATTGTACATTTATAAAATTTAAAGATTAAATAATTAGTGTATATAACTATATGTTTTTTTAAGGGCCAGAAACTATGCTTCCTCTATTTACTGCGTTGATACTCCTGCAAAATATTTGAGTTATTTTTAAATTAAATTCATGTTGATAATATTTTCTTTTGGCAAAATTTGCCAAAAAAATTAAATATTTAATACTTAATTATATAAATAAAATTAATTCAAAAAATTATATAAATAATTAAATAAACTCTGAAAAAATTTTAACCCTAAAAAAATTCAGATTTTAATGAGGATTATTGATCAAACTTTGAACATGATTTTTTAAAATTTTAGTGTTATTACGAAATATTAAAAGAAAAAAGAACCAGCGAAATTGGATTAATGCTTAACTTTAAAAACAAAAATCCAGGAAAAACGAGGATGAATGGGCTGAATGTAAACAAGCTCGTTTCTTTACTCCAGTGACCCTATATTACCATGTATTTTTTTTCTTTTTTATTTCATAAAATTTAGATCCATCCAGCTTAACAGGGAGCCATAAGTTGTTTTCTATAATAAAAGTGGCTGGGCATTTCCCCCGGTAGCCATGGCCTACCACTTTTGCTCTCACACAAAGGTGCTCCTAGACTCTTCCAAACCGTGTCACAACTTTTTTTTTTTTAACCCACTTTCCACTGGGGTTTTTTTTTTTGGATTTCTTTTAAGCAAATCTAATCATGAAAGACGATTAATATATCAAATCATCAAATATAATTTATTTTAATAAATTAATATATCAAAATATATTAATAATAATTTTTAACAAAATCCTAGCAACATTTTCATTTTAAAAAAATTGGTTAGATATATATGGTATATATACAAAATTAGAAATAGTAGCATCTTATCAAAAAAACAAATAGTAACATCTAAGCCATTTAGGACTAGTTCAAGTAATAAGAATAAGATAAAAATTTGAATAGTATCAAAGGTTTGATTCTTCCAATACAATATAAAAAAAAATAGTAACAACCTAAACTTTCTCCATAAATATAGGGGGAGCTGTCTATAACTCTTAATTCAAATAGCACCTCCTCTAAAAATAAGTTTTAAAGGAAACTAGTGTACCTAACTTTGATTTTTGTCTTGTCCCTTTCTGTAACACCCTTATTACTTATTCCACTTTAATTAATTAATGATGGTTTTATTATTCATGTTTATGCTTTTGTAAAATGCGAATCGCATGCTGTGGAAGATATAATTTAATAGCACTAATATAAGAATTTAGGCATATGTGACATCTTTATAAAATTTTATAAATACTATCATTTCATTTGTGTACAAAATCAGCGTAAAAAGTCATGATATGTCTCTATATAATATCAAAATATTCCATGACTTAATACATCAAGCTCTCTGGTCCTAAATTATTGTTAAATTGCCTAAAAGGCATATAAGGATTGCCCCTCCTCATTGATTGTCATCCATTTGTCTGCTGCGTATAAAAGGCAACAAGAAAATAAATAGCATACACAATAAGGTAAAAGATCAGGACATATTTACATATACAAGCAAAGTTATCAAATTCGTGAGTTTAAATAAACTTATAAATGAGAGATAAATTTGTAATGTAAACTTGTATCATAAATTTATAAAAATTTATATTTGTTAATAATTACATATAAAATATAATATATAACAAGAAATTCATTAAAATATAATTTAAATTATACTAATATGTAAAAAAAATATTTATATTTCATAATTCAGTTTTCTTAATATAGATATTTTAATTAAGTTCAAATATAAATATTATTTTGTATAATTCTTTGTTCGATTGTACTGAATTTAAAAATTTTTATCTTTTTTAAACTCAATTTAACTTAATTATATGATAACTCGTCAAATTTCGTCGAAAAGATATTAAATTAATCAAGTTTATCTGAGTTAAAAGATGGATTAAATCAAATTTGTATTAAGTCTGAATTTATAAATGAGTTGACATAATTATTTTAAATAAAAATTCGTTAAATTAGAGAGTCAATTTATGAATTTATCAATAGTATATACAAGCACTGATCACACGGAAAGGTGTATAATTACACGTTCCCAAGACGTGTTTAGATTTTATTGGTCGTAATTATTGCTGGAGGGAAGCTAAATGGCTAATTAATATATAAGCCATCTAATTATTTAGAAGCAGAGGAGTTGAGCTTAATAAGCCAAGCTGAATAGGAACTTAAATTACTTCAGCTTTATGTACACATTTTTTCATAAAATAACTAATAAATAGTGGTAAAAAAAAGGCAACAAATAATTAAAATAATTAAAAACTTACAACAAACATAATTTGTATATTGAATGAATTATATTATCTTTAACAAAATTATATTTAATATTTTTTTTTAAAAATAATGTTTAACTTTTTTATATTTGATATCAATTAAAAAAAATCTTTTTATTTTTTATTTTTAATCAATAAAGTAATTAAAAAAAGGAAACAAATAATTAAAAAAGTAAATCAACGTTTGCCGCAAGTGCTCGTTGTCCTGTGTTCTCCTATTCCCAATTCACGCTAGTCACAATACTTCTTGGGAGGAGGAGTATAATAACACCTAACCCTAATCCACCCGTCCAATGCCGACTTTTCCATACTTCTTGGTCATTGGTCACTGCTTCTTCTTGCAAGTGTTCGAATTCTCGTGAGAATCATTGCAATTATTGTTTCACATGCTATTAGCTTAATCAAGTTTTAAAGGTACGTGATATATTATTTTATTTTTTAAAATATAAAAATTAATTAAAATTATAAGATTATTAATTCATAGATGTATATTATATTGATTTGATTGTAGTATTAGATATATAATTACATATTGTAATTAAATTTTTAATGTTTGTTAATTTTTGTTAAATTTACATATGAGTACTGAAAAATCACAATTATTTTTTTGGATGGATAATGATTATAATTTTGATATCAATGAGTTTGAGTTGGATAAAGATCACAATAATGAATTTCAAAATTATAGAGAAATATATCAAGAATGTGTTGTAAATGAAGACAATGACAACTACATATAAAAGCTATGCATATGATTAAGATAGAATATAATTGAAAGAAATTACAATCATAGGTTGCCTAAATAAATTCTTGTGGAACCTTTCTCCTATTACCATGTCTTTACTATTTTTAGTATCTTTAGGAGTCTTTATGTACCATCCTTAAAAATTAGAAAATTTTAATTATTTAGTATTTTATAGAATGAATTTATTTTAGCATGACATTAATGAATTAGCAAAAAAAATAACTTTCTACTTAAGGGATATGAGATTAATAAGATCTATAAAAATTTTTAAAGCCAAATAGGGTCAAAAGGTCAAATCATCATTCTTCACCTAGACAGGCTTTGATGAGTGTTTTAGATGGCTAAAGTATTAAGAACTTGCGTGATTTTTATATCATTAGTTAAGAAATAATATGTAAAAAATTATAATTTTTTTTTGTAAATTTTAGATATTATTAGGATTAGAAATAATATAGATAGTTAAATGCCTGTATAAAATTGGACCGAACTCCAAAGTTTGGATTAACTGCTCTAAGAGGTCTAGTATAAGAAGAGCTACTAAATGATGGTGAAGGAATCCAAAGAAATGAGGTCAAGATAGAGATATAATCGAAAAATTAACAAAGACGCTTATTTGTCTAGGGTCTCTTAGCCCTTAACTAGGGGTAGAATGGTCATTTTCATCTTGAATAATAACATAATGAAATAATAAAATAAATAATTATAAAATATAAGTGGGACCCATATATGTACATTTAACATTAATATAGTATAGCAAAGGACGCAATAACTTGACCCGAGTATCGACAGAAGAACATATCAATGAATTCTTCTGAATAATAGCATTTTCGTAATTTTTGATTAGCCAAACCAAATGTGGCACCATAGGCAAGGAAGTTTCTAGAAGTTGTATGCATTTTGAAGCAGTGACATCAATAAAATCTAAATGGAAGATTGAAATCTCATGTTAATCGAAAAAATCTAATTGATTTGACCGATGACATCAATGACAATTAATGTCAAATAACTGATTCAGTGATTCTAACCAAATTGGAAGGAAACTATAATTAAATTATAACTAAATAGTTAAAAAAAGAAGATCCATCAATAGAGATTTCTCCTTAATTCAAGATGCGCTCCTGGTCTTTGAAACAACTCAGATTCTCTCTTACTTTTAGATATTTAATCTCAACTATCCATCTAATCCAATGGTCCAAATTCCTTCTTTAATACCAAGATTTAATCCTAGTCATCCATGTAATCCAATATCCTAACATTAAAAAAACACACACGCACACTTAACACACACACTTTCACCAACACACACACACACATGCATACACTTTGGCCAAAGAGAGGAAGATAGCACGGCCAAGAGAAAGAAAGAAGAAGAAAGAAGAAAAAGGAAAAAGGAAAGATAAGGAAACAAGGCAACATAGTTTTTTTCTTCTTAGTATTCTTTCACTTTTCACTATTTAATTTTCTCTTCTTTTTCCTTCTAAATTTTGGCCATGGCTAGAAAAAGGGATATTCTTGGTTGTTTATGAATTTTTGCCTAGAAAAGATGAAGAAATTGATACATATGGCACATGATTCATTTATTTTAAGAATGCTTCCAATGTTTGAAAACTTTTCTTTGATTTATGAAACCTTGACTTTCAAGAAGATGTGGAAGACATTGACGAGAAAATAATTGGGAATATGATGGAAGAAGGCTTAAATTGAAAGATTGGTTAACATAACTTTGATTTGTATGAAGTTTTAGCAAGTTGTTCTTAAAGTTTTAATTTGATGGAAGCTTGGATAATTTAATGAATCTTTAGAATTTGATTTGGGGTTATTGTATATCACCTTGATTATGCAAGAATAGCCATTTGGAAGAAGAAAGATGTGAAAGTCATACATACGCACCCCACCATAATTCTAGGCAAACTAATATGTAGTACCTAAGAAAGAGTTTTTCAAAATCTAATTAAATTAGGTTAATCTACACTAAAAATAAGGCTTATGATGAATTTTTGGTAAATTTTAGACATTAGAATAAAAATCAACTTTTTGAAACCTTAAGTTTGACTTTATTATGTTTCAAGATAGATGATAACATTATGTGGTTTCTTGATTTTCTTGGAGTCTTATTTGATGTGCATTGATGCCTAGATGTGATTTCATGACCATATGAACATGTATGAAATTGTGTACATTATAACATCTTATATGGTAGTTTCAGCTATGTACATATAAGGTACCTAGATATGTGTTTTGAAAAATATGAGTTTATATCCTTAAATATCTTATAAAATAGGCTTATACTAATTATTTGGTAATTTTTTGATAACATCAAAAGCCAACTGAATATGTAAAAAATGTTGACTATATATTGTCTGGATTTTTATTAATGTTATTTGAAGTATTTTGGATGATTAGTGTAGTCTGATATATTTTATATATTGTCTAAAATATTTTGATATTTATTTTGTAATTTTTAGAGTTTATTTATGAAAGTCAAATTTTATGAGTGTTATGTTGACTTTTAATTAAATGATGAATATTTGATCAAATAATATTTTGCTCGATTTTATGATTCATATGGTTGCAGGTTGTTTAGTCAAGGACTGGCTTGTATGTAATATAGTAGAGTTGCCTTGATCAAGGGATGGGCTTTGTGAGTGCTAAAGTTGGTACTAAATAGTTATGGTTGCGCTGGATGTCCAATTTTAATAGGTTAAGACATTTAAAATATTTAAAATAACTAATTAATAACGATGAGGGCCATTCGAATATTATTGGACTTAGTGTGTTTTTTTAGCCTCTTTATATTTGAATAAGTCTTTTTATGGCTATACTAGATAAGTCCCAAAACAAATCTGGACTTAGAAAATTAGAAAGATAATTTTAATTATTTATATATAATTTTTTAAACTCTAGTATGCTAATATACTATCTAGATTATTTGATGATGTATAAAGTTGTACGAAATAATTTTTTTTTTCAAATATACTTATTATATTTTGATCAAATGATGGTTTGGATGACATATTATTATGATATTTTAATATAATTTTTCTTGGGTACCTATTGGGGGACACCTTAGTAAAGGAAATAGGAATGAGCCTATTAAATCATGGCAGGGTAACAAAATCTTAGTATTGAATCTATCGATGCTAGTGCAACATGATTTAGGTATTGAATTTGGTAGTTTTCAAGGCTTAACAGTCAAGTTAGTATGGAGAAAATAATATTTGAATTAATTGTTTGTTGCATTTTATTCATCATGCACATATTTGTTTATTTGTGGTATTTGATTTTTAAATCTAATGATTTTTGTTTATTTATATATTTAATCCCTAAATTTGATTAACATGTTCAATATTATGAAATTTTACATTATTCTTTGTTTACTAAATCACATGATTAACATATTAATTAGTGTACTTGACTCTTCTTTATGATTATTAAGTTGTATTAACCCTATCTATTTTTTGAAAAAATTATATCTCACTCTATTATGATTTATATATTTTTTATATGCTTGTTTACAATGTGACTCTTAAGCTACAAGCAAAAAGAATTCACTTTTCATTCAAGGGAAGAGTGTTTGTGATTCATAACATCTGAATCCTTACATGTGAAAAAACTATTCGTACCATTCCAATTATTTTTAGACATTGGAAGAGCAAGAGTCTCACTCATTTCCCATGGGTAGGATGCAATTTGCCCCTCTTCTCCATTTTCATAAATTGGAGTTGTGAATCAATGTTAGTTTTTTGTCAATAGGATTTTGACTTTACTAATTTTTGTTATCTGAGATTTCCTTTTATGTAGTTTTAGACCGAACCCTAATAATTTTATAATGTTTGTACTTATATTTAATCCCTATCCCCTATTTTGCTAATAGACAAATGTTATGTATTAATAATATGAAGTTCCCATTATAACTATTTTTTCTTAACATCACTATCGATATATTTAGTGCATAATATAATTTTATATTGCAGGAAGCCCACTTAAAATGTTAAAGTATTTAGAAATAAATTCATTAGTACTTATGCTACAAATCTTTAAAAAAAAGATTTTGCTAAAATTAAGTAATTAAAGAAGAGTATTACACTTTGGTCCATATCAAATTCTAATCCATGTCAAGGTACAAAATTGTAAGTCTAGGTCATACTTGTAAAATGTTTGCATTTTACCCAATATTATTTATTTATTTGTTTATTTACATAAGGATTATTACACAACCTTCTAAATCTAGCATTATACTGTTTTATTAATTATTTCTTCCATAAAATTGTTGACAGCAGAAATATTATAGAAACTCTTTTATCATTCAACAGCATACCGTGACTTCTCAAATGGTGACTAAGGTCATTTAAGTGATATGGGTATAACTTAAGATCATAGACTTGGGCATTAGGTTAATATATATTAAAAATCACCTTGAGTATTGGTAATTTATTAAAAGAGTTACTATTTCACTATTTCATAAATAAAAATCTAATTTAAATAATGGGCTTTCCTTTTTCTGTTTATTTTAATTGGACTAAAACTAACTATTGGGCCTTTTTCCTTTTCGGATCATCTTTTTTTTTAGGGGCCGAATTTCCTATCAACTTTTTAAATCCAACACAATTAAAGCAAGATGGCCCATTATCTAATCATCTAACATTCCATTCCACTAAATATTAATAAATACTTAATGAATCTATTTTCACATCCCAACCTAATATTTAATATTTGATATAATATAAATTAATTAATAAGTCCCTAGTTAAATTACATTCATTAATTTATTAATTCAAAATATTACACTAACGATTTCCTTATGCATAATTTCATTTCTTCTTTATATTGCCTAGGGCATGAATATGAATATCTTGAGAGAGAATTATGAATAGTAAATAAAAGTTAAGTTTAAACCTTTGAAATTTATTGCCAAAAAGAAAATAAATATTACACCAATAATAATTTAATGTAAACATTATATTGCAAAAGCTCGTGCATAACTCTATTTTTTAATATATATATATATATATATATATTATATTTTAACATGGACATACAATTTATGAGAATAAATAACCACATATCTAAATATGAGCACTCCACTCACAAACAATCAGAAAAGCATCGAGGCCACTACACTTTCAATATTTAATTACAAAAATCATATGGTAATATTCGAGATGCACCAAGGGACTAATAGGATTGTTGTTAACTATCAACATTCTACACAATTCTACTTTATATGTATAATATCATATAATACATATAATTCATCTATTAAAATCTCTCAGATAAATTGATCCACGCTAAAATTCTACAATTGATAATATATTGTTCCATAAGCATGAAACACTTAAACGGTATCATAAAAACATTTTAAGGCAACTTATCACCTTTCAAAATTTCAAAACTAACACTTTAAACCATTATATCAATTCATATCCCTTTTTTATTTAAACACAACACATACAATAAACTGTAGTTTGAAGGATTAAATACTAATAATAATATACACACAATGAAATGAGACCTAAGATACTTGTCCCAATGGACATATAGGAAACACCTAAAAATAGAAGTAGTAAAAACAAAAAAAAATTAAAAACATATCATATCTTATAATCTACTTATCATGCTAAGAGAATGGTTTTCGAGTCACCTATCACTAAAAGAACATCACATTCTTCCAATGGAAGGGTTTAAAGGCTTTCCTAATTATAATTAGGATATACTTATAAATTCAAAAAATAGCGGGTACGCTGTCCCTTACGCCATAGATTATCAATTCAACCTACCTTAAATTTATATCCACTCTTGGTTACCATCAAATCCCCTACATTACTTAGCTTAATGTACTTGTTACCATTGCCAACTTAATTTAATAGTTTTCATGTTTAAGAATTTGAAGGTTTTAGAATTTTCCTTAACATGTCAAGAGTCTGAGATCAAGTCAATAGACACTTTGTGCTAGATTACTACCCTTCTTAATTTAGTTGCTTTATTCTTTTGTTAATCCTTACTTTAGTTCGATATTCATTTTCCTATAGTTAATTTACCGTTCATTTAATTTTTTAAGAACTACCTTTAGATTCCCTTTCTTTATTTCCTATGGTCAATTTATCCTCGTCTAATTTAAGTTCTTTTTGATAGTGTTAACCTATCTTAACTTATTTAATTTATGCCTAACTAATTTCTTTTCCCAGCGCTCACAGTAGCTTATATCATTAATCAATATAGTTCACAATTCAAAAGGATCTTAGGAATTATCTCAAGACATCAAAATTTGCAGAGTTGGGCAAACAGGAACCTCCTTTCCATACCAAGTGAGCCTCCCTTAAGGATTGCAACAGTCCTCGAGTTTAGTCCCTAACCACGTATTGAAAGTCGAGGGTGAATTCAGGGTCCTCGTAACCTACTGCAAAGGACCTCTATAAATAAAGGAAGGAAGATTTACTTAATTAAAAGGTGCTTCCACATACTCGGGTCACCATAACCCAAGGAGAACTCCACCAAGCCCATGGTCAAAATGCTTCAAGGAGGTAAAATCACAAGTTAAAATTTTGCCAAGAAGTAGGACATGAGAATGATAAGTTCCAGGGTTTCTTTACACGAAACCATATGGAAAACAGATGCGCTTATCTAGATCAAGTTTCTAGATTTTAACAACAAAGAGAACCCAAAGAAATTATATGATTAACATAGAATGAAAGAGAAGGGCACAAGAAGTTTAATACCGAACCTTAAACACAACTCAAGTTTGAAAATCAAAGTGGTGTTGCTGCACAAAAGTAAAGAGGAAAGGAGTAGGACTCGCCAAGACAATGGTTGGGACAGATGCACAGCTATTGCTCACTCTCTCTCTCGGGTCTATACATTACAGGGAAGCAACAAGATTTGCAAGGGTCCTGCACAACAAGGGAACGACCCAAAATGAAATGGGCAGCCATGGAAAGAAAAGACCCGAAATTCAACTAAGAGCCAAGCCCACCTACAATCGTTGCTGCACTTCACGCCGGAAAGCCACAAAGCAAGACCACACCAATCAGAGAACCTATGGGACGAGAGGGCAAGCTAACAAGAGGAATGAAGCTCCACTTTCAACCAAGAGCTGACTGAATTCGCAACTTAGAAGGAAGAAGAAAAATGGAAGAAGAAATGAAGTAAGAAGAGGTCTTGGGTACACTCACACTGCTAGAGCAAAGCTAAACAGAGAGAAAAACCCAGGGAAAAAGCCTGCTGGAGTTTCTAAAGTTTGAACGAGTTGGAGGAAATTTCAAATTATAGATACCGGAAAAACAGAGCAAAACGCAGCATTTATGAACCTGAAAATATTACCTTACAGGAAAGTGGGTGAGGGACGAAAATGTCAGTCACAACACGGTTAGAAGCTTGGAGATGGAAGTTGGAAGAGTCTGGCTTAAACGAAAATGTTTAAGCCAATGCTGTTGCGAAGCTGAACGAACGAAGCCTGGTCACTCTAATGGCCAAACAGGGGAAGTGTGGAAAAATGAAGAAAGAGGAGATGGGTAACCAAAGATAGTGCTTCACACTCGAGGATGGAGATGGAACCGAGACAGCTTCCAATGGTTTTAAACAGGGTGAATGAAGCAAAACCGAAGAGAAGATTTCTGATGGATGATGGAAGCTTCGGGTAGTGGAAGCACAAATGTAAAGAGAAATCATGTCGTGCAAGGAGATGAAGTTACGTTCATAGCATCAGGTATAGACGCGTGTTTCGGAGCAGAAAAATCTACAGGACACAATTTGAAAGCACCAAATGAGCTAGAGAACAAATTCAAGAATTTGCAAATGTAGCCCCTCTTCGTAGCACCACGGTCACAAGAAAAAAGAAGGGATTTAGGAAGGATAAGTTAGCCAAACTTGGAACCTTGTCTCACTTTATACTATGCTCAAGCTTGTGTCCCGTTTTACACTTTCGTTGGAATATGAAATGTTCATAATGAGTTGATCTGACCCATAACCTGATCTGAAAAGAGAAAATTAATTGATCAATCAACTAATTATTAAATTATTTTTTTGAAATTTGAATTTTTAAAATTTTAAGATCCAAAAATTCAAACAGAGTGGAGTTATTATTTAAAATTAAAATTAAACTGGCCAGATAGAGAGGGAAATAGGTTCACTTCTAAATGAGAAGAGTATGCTCTTCCTCCTTTCTCTCCTTTAGATAAAAACTCCTAAAATACAGAGAAAACACAATGGCTAATGTGCATTTGCTATGATTAAAGGATGGAATTCCACATGGTAATTTCATTCTGAACTATGTGGGACAAAGACCTGGGAAGATTTGAATCCGCTGCTACAGGTAAGTACCCATTTTACACCATAACATATCTTTCATTTTTATTATACACATGGTCCTTTAAAGGAAATTTATGGTAACAAAACCTTTAGCAACGAAATTTTTTGTTATTAAAAGTGCCAAATCATTCTATAATGCTCATACATGAATTTTTATCATTCCATCTTTCAAATTCATAGATAACTAATATGTTACAATCAAGATAACATATAGACAAGAACATAGTCCATGAAATTAGTCGTTTGAACATTTTGGCCTTAAAACACTTACTAATATCCAAGTTTTGAAAATTCATAACTTGAACTGTACAATTTCGACTAATACAAATTAGGTATTCTTAGAAAATTTATAATGTGAACTATAAAAATTTCAAGTCAAAATGAATCTATTTGGTCTCTCAGAAGGCACAAAATTCGAGAGCTATGCAGAGTAAACATTAATAGCATAATTTAGAACAATTTAAAAAACTCACCAAATATTCTATAGAATGCAAAATTTGGCTTGATAGAAAGCTCTATATGTCCTATAATTGCTGCCAAATTTTAGTTCCAAATTTGGTCATTGGGTTGTCAAAGGTAGAGGGACATTTTATGACTCAAATTGTTCAAGTTTTGATTCCAAATGATACCAAATGGGCTTTAAAATGCCATTTCTCACCACGAACAAATTTTATACAAATGCATCATGTATGACTGATTCATCATGTAAAAATTGCCTTGTGTCTAAAAATCACTATCCCACATGTAAGAATGTACATGAACATTAAGGAACTTCATATACCAAATCACATTCTATTAAGTCTTACATACATCAAATAGTTATTATATTATAGTCTTGTGCTTTTGAACATGTTTACATTTCAATACATCATAATGCATGATTACATATTCATATATACAATAACATCTCCTAGACTAATTCCATTATCAAGAAGGGTTTCTCTAAGTCTTTTGTCCATCATTCTCCTTTCTTTGAGCTTCACTTGGCCATGTTTAGTGGAGATAGGGAAGAGTGAGATTCAAAGAACCCTATAGCTAATCCAATATTTAAACAGATATATGATTTACTCAAGTACATGGAAGCAAATATGCATGTCATGCAATCATAGCTAAACCATAATTCATACTTTAGGAATCTCATGGTTTAAGCAAAAGAAAATTCATGTTCTAAGGACTTTTGGTTTAGTCTCATGCAATATTTAGGGATTTTTAGCTTATCCTCATCCATATTTAAGAACTTTAGGCTTAGTCTCACCTATATTTGAGGACTTTTAGCCTAATCTCACCCATTATTAAAGAGACATTTGGCATGCCCTCACCCATCAAAGAGCCAATTTAATATCAAATGCAAATTAATGTTATGCAATTGTATATTATACTCAAATAATCAACAATTCACATAATTTGCAAATAATAAATGTAACAACTAGGAAACTCAAGTAATCATCCACACACATATATAAGAATGAAGGAACAACTACATTTTCAACCTAAATAAATCAATTTCCTATGTCTCCTCTCTTTGGTTCCACAGCCTTTTACTCACATCTTGATATGTTATCACTTGTTTGGCCTAGACATATTAAAAGAAGCATAAAATGATCAATTTAGTCATATTTAATCTCATATTACACTTCATGTATTAATCAAATCCTAAAGTATAACTTTATGTTATTTTGAATACCTTAAGAAGAAACTTTTAGAATTTAACTTCTAGGCTTCAAAATTTAATCATATGTGATCTCCATAATTCTCATGGAACTCAATAAAGTCATGAAAAACATCATTAAACCCACATAAAGCCATGTGGTCTTATTAAGCATCTTTAAACCTAATTTTTTACTTTCAAAAATGGAATTTCTAAATTCATTGCAATAGCTTTATTAGTATTTATAATTCATATCTAAATCATTCATAACCTTAAAATCAATAAAACAACTCTTTAGGAATTTGAAATCCCCCTTGGCCAAGACTAGCATCAAGGTTCCATTCCTTGGAGATTTGTTTGCATCTTAGGGAATTTGATTTTTTTTAAGATCTTCATGATTCATTTTTCATTCAATTATGGTATTAGAGGGATTAATTAATTCTCCTAGGGTTTTGAATTTCTTAAAGGCAAAACTAAGCTCTAGGTAAAGCCATATGCCATTCTTTAAATCCTTTATCAATTCTAATAACATATCCTTATTCTTTCCCTTTCAAAACCCTTAGTTTCATCAAAGTTTCATCAAATTCATGTTCTCTTCCTTCAACCTTTATCTTATTCAAGTTGATGGTGGGTGAGGGTTCCATATATATAAAGTTTTCATAGCCTAACTCATTTATCATTTGAAAGTGCTTTTGATGAAGAATATTTTAGTGCAATTGATCTCCTTAAAGGAGCTTCTTGATCTAAGAGTTTAGCCATAAAACTCACTCTTTTAGGAAATCAAAACCACCATAAGAAAGAGGAGAAGGAGTAGGAAAAGTTTGTAATAACATCATATTTAAATTCTCCATATTTGCTTACCTATGCATGGCTTTCTTCCTTTACTTCTTCCTCCTTCTTCATGCCACCATGGATGAGGGTTTGGGGTTGCCAAGGTCGGTTTCCAACTGGGGGAGAAGAATGGCATCTCACACATATATACGGTTAGGGTTGATGATTTTTCAAAATTTCTAATTTGCCCTTACATTTTAATTTCATTGTTTGAGCTCATTTCTTCGTATTTTCAAAAACCGATAGCTCCACAATAAAATTTAGACTTTACCCTTTATTAAAAATTCTACTTTAAGATTATAGGGACTTACAACAATTTGAAAAAATTCAGTCAAAGTATGGTCAACTAAAGCCCTAAATCATACCCTGTTACGAATTTAATCAAGCCAACCTTATCTGGTTAATCTACTAACTTATTTCATCATATTATAATAAAAGATATTCATTTCTCAAGTCAATGTTATGCTTAGTAGCATGTTTATTCCTCCTGGGTTCACTTTTACTTACTTTTTATAGAAGGGGGAAAGGTCTAATTTTTCTTATTCTCTTACTTTATTCTTAACTAGACCGTCACTTTGTAAGGAATTATTCCCTATGAACCCTAGAGTTTGCTTTCTTTAAAGCTCGTGGCTTACCTTACTATTTTACATAATCCTAGAGCTCGCCTTCTTAAGTGGCTTTTAATTTTCTTTAGCTTCCTTGGAAGTATTGTAACACTAAATGCTTGCCTTAACCCTTCTTTACACTCTGATTAAAGGCTAGGTAAACTTTCTTTTTGCATACACTTTTTGCTTTCATCTCTAGGAGCATAATTGATTAATTTTAGGGTTATACTAACGCGATTTAGGCCACACATCTTCTTAATGTCCTGAATCTATTTTACCGGTAACTATATGCTCTACTTAGTACTTTTACAACTTATGAGCTTTCGCATTACACGAGTCTCGTGCTAAGGAAGCTCATCTGAAAAAGTACTAAACTTTTACCTGGCGACTTTTACTATACTCATTTGATTAGCTCTCCTTTAATCACTATTAAAGAGAGGGCACCTCTTTCTAGGTATTACTCTCTCAATGTCTCCTTGCTTTCTCATATTTATGAAATTACTAAATCAAGGATTTACCCTTTGGAGAGTTAGTGGCCACTAACTAGGTGGTCCTCTATCCCATTACATCTTATTTTTGTTTTAGGGTATCATCCTTGAGGTATACCCTCCTCATAAACTCGCTACATTTTTGATGCTATCAGTGCTAAATCATGTCGATTAAATGGCTACAAGGACATTTTATCACTAAGATCTAGGATTTTGTCAACAAGGTCTTGTATTTTGCAATGTAAATTTTGAGATCTTGTCAACAAGGTTTTTCTGCTAGTGAGTACAAGATCTTTTAACAATGAACAATAACATATAATATGTGGGGGTATGACACTTGTTCTTTTACACAGATGTATCCTTCCTTTACACATGTACCCATAGCATGCTTTAGATATCTGAAGCTCATAGTAAAAACCTGTCATTCACTAGCACATAGAATAGCATTCTTGGTTGGAGTCAATGCCTTATAGGTAGATCTCAACAACCTTACTACTTCTGTGTCTAACAAGTTAACTTTGGGTGCTACTCAATCTTAAACATGCTCGGGCTCATTCATCAGCTAGGCTAGTCTCTTTTTTAGACTCATGTACTAAGCCCACTACTCATCCATTACTTAATTATTCTCGACATCTACTAGTGGGTCATTATCTCTCTTTCATCATGCTCACACTAGAGGTCTTATTCTCTGGGCTCTGTCTGACCCCATAACAGTTCATTTCTCATATTAATCTGAATATGACTAATAAGGCCTTCCATATGGCAATACACTTCATCATCACTGGTACTTCCTTTCTGGCTACACGATTTGAGCCTCAATTGCCTTTGTATTTAGCCCACCATTAAGGTTAAAGGGTTCTACCCCTTACATTATTCATGTATAGCCAAACAGTACACTTGGGCTATCAGGGCTCTTTAGAGTGTTGCTTATAGACTTTGGCCTCTGGCTTGAAGGAATAACTTTTTAAACTTTCTAATTCATTTAGACATTTGGATGCCCTGGTTAGGGGAAATAACTTTTTTGCTCATTTCCCTTCTAAGCTAGCCTTGTATAGCAGCAATTTCACTTCATACTATGTTGCATCAATCTCTAACTCTAAATCGGGAAAAACACCTCGAAATGGTGTGGATGTGGTAACTAGGGAGGATTAGACCTCTCATAATCTCTCTAACAAGCCTTTCTAGTAGCTATGTAGAAATATCTCACTACTCATACACACAGCTTACCATTGATCCCAATGAGCCACCATAACTTATAGAGCTCTAGTCGTAGAACCACTTAACTCTATTGTAGCAATTTTAGAGGCCAACCTCTCCTAATATTCACTGCCTACACTAACACCACTTCCCAACTCGCTTAGCATAACCATAAGCATACACCACTTTTAGACACCCAAAAATGTCTTTTACAAGGCTTTTCATAACTATACAAGCCTTATCGCCACATCCTCAAGCCATAAACATCTCTAAAAGGCTTGGAACTTTGCTTTGATATTAATAAATGTAATACCTTGACCTCTTAGCTATTTTACCATGGTCTCATTATCCATCTTAATGCATTTCACATGGATTGGAGCATAATCATATAAAGAAGCCAACATTTCCCACGGAAAAGGCATTAAATTAATGGAATTAATTGTGTTACGTAAGATCCCAATTCCTCATTTTATGCTTCATGAATCATACAAACTCATCAACATCAATTTCTAGTCATAACACATTCATACAAGTCATACACATCATAATTGACCTCATTCATTTTGGGTTTGAAGCTACATCACATAAAGTTTATGGTTTGCTTTCAGGTTCCAATTTCAATATTATGATACAAATTTTGGAAATTCATAACTAATTCTAGAAAAATAGAAATCAAGCAAATCATACCATTATGGAAATCTATGGATGTCTACTTTTTACTAAAAATAATTATAGACTAATGCAGTAGCCTTAAGTCATTAGAAATTGATGGAACAGTAACACAGGTCAGGCTGCATTACTGGTACTATCATGCAACTTCAAAAATTCATATCTCCCTCTATAGAACTCTAAATAAGGTGATCTCAATGGCTATGGAAAGCTTATAGTGTCTAATTTATGGTTGTAAAATTTCATGAGTATTGGAATTCATGTGTGACATAGAGAAGCAAACTGACTAAATAAATAGTAACTATACTATTTCTACATAATTTGGCCAACTTTGAAAAATTATAATAAATTATCTAGAACCCCAAATTGAGTACTCTCTGACTCTATGAAAATCTCTAGATGAGACTTACTTGTTGGCCAAATTTCATAGAAAAAATCATTCATTTGGTCATACTTTGGTTTAACTCTCCATTTGGTCAATTTTGAAGTCTCAAATGGCATCTCAACACACCAAGTGGCCCTTTTTGCTTTCCACAACCACTTGGGCAAGTTTAAAGGCATAAACACCATACATAAAAGCTTTCCAAATGATTTAAATCACCATGGACCTCAATCTCACCTTGCCATATCCATATATACACAAGAATATCAAGTCAACTAATGGCAAAGGAGTGGCAAAATCTCACATTTTCATTCATCTAGCTTTTACATAGATACATACACTATTTGTAATATATTAGAACATGCTCAAGGGTCTATATCATAGATACATCTCATGGTTACATAGTTTGACATCAAAATACAAATAAAAAGCTCATTTCTTTATCCATTTGTCAAGATCTTGCTTCTCATGCTTGTTGGCTTCCATTTCTTTGTCTACTTGGCTCACCTAGATATGGTTAAACATATGTGGGGGAAGAGTGAGATTCAAAGAATTCCAATAGCTCTTAACCCTTTTAAACATACATAATGAATGCTAAAACATGTTAAAGAATGCAAACATGATATTCAAGCAGCTAATGAACATGTATAAGGCATTTTCCTTGTCACATAAATTGATACATAACAAACATAAGCTCTCAAAGGCATTGGTCTAGCCTCACCCTTTTTTCTTGAGACTTTTGGATTTGTCTCACCTACTTTCAAGGGACTTTTCACTAAGCTTCACTCTTCTTGAGACTTTTGGCTTTATTTCACCCATTTCTAGGGATTTTTAGCTCATTCTCACCCTTACTAAGGGGCTTTTGGCACAACCAAACCTATGCAAGCCATTATGCAATCATAATCACATTTTAAGAAACATAATGGTACCATAATATGTAAGCATAGGTTAAAAACACTTTTCATGGCTTAAACACACATACAAACATTCAAAGACAAGCAAACATGTAAGCCATGTATGAGAGAAAGGTTAAAGAGCTACCTTGAAGTAAGAATACAACACTTTCTCTTGAAATTCTTTTTCCCCGTTTTTGGCCAAGCCTTGCAATTAGGTGGCCCTTGGTTTTGTTGGCCTAGACACATTAAAAAAGCCATAAATCACTCATGGAAATAAGCCTTGGCATCATACACACTCTATATGAAGCTATTTTGTTCTATAGCTCTATTATGCTTCTATACAAGACCTTATGAAGCAACTAGGAGAATTCATGGTCTTGGCTTTCATTTCTCATTCATTCTAGGTCTCTTGACTCCCTTTAGACTCCTTGGAGTCATCATACATTCATTTTAAGGAGTCTAACTATAAGTTGCTTCAAAATGTCACATTATGGAGCCTACAACTTCACCTCACATTCCATGACTTCTAAATTTTTTTCAAGGCTTCCATTAATATTCTTTTATTATATTTAGTCCCATTCTAGACTTAGAACAAATTAAAATACTCCCTAGGTGCATGAAGTGGGTTAGGCCAAGACTATGGAGGCTTGGAGTATTCATGGAGTTTGCTTCATTTCATTTAGGGAAATGGCATATTTGAGGCTTTCTAGGTGTCTTGAGAACTCATTCATACTTTTAGACAACTTAAATTATCATTAGGAAGCTTTATATTTACCAAAGTGTAACCACATCCCTAAATTCTATAACTTGCATTCTAAAGCTTCCTTTTCAATTCTAATTGTATATTCTTAATCCTTACACTCCATAACCCTTTGTTCCATCAAGAATACATGAAGAAAAACTCTCCTCCTCACTTTCTCTCTCTAGATCGAAGCTTAAATGGCTTGGAAATATAAAATTTTACAAGTGTTTCAAGTAAAGTCTTACCTTAAAATGAAACTCTCTTCACTTAGATTATTTTTCACTAA
Source organism: Erythrophleum ivorense (assembly GCA_026724425.1). NCBI lineage: Eukaryota > Viridiplantae > Streptophyta > Magnoliopsida > Fabales > Fabaceae > Erythrophleum > Erythrophleum ivorense. Next base: position 24,767,845 of record JAIUCV010000008.1, read on the forward strand.
TTGATTTCTTGAAAAGAGTTCCTTTTTGGCTTTGGTTAGACCTAAATTTTCAAGTTTTCAAAAAAAGAAAACCACTATTAGAGAGCTCTTAGAGAGAGGAACAAATTTCTTAACTAACACGAGATGAAACGTGGCCGTTTACTTACCTAAACAGAAGCTTAAACTTCTTCTTCTCTCTCTCTCTTTCTCCTCTTAATGCCACGCCATAGCTCTCTAAAAATCTAAAAGTGGAAGCTTGGAGAAGATGATTAGGTGTAATCTTATTCAAGAAGCCTCTTTTACAATTTTTCAAAATGACCATTTTGCTGGTACGTACTTGTTTGCTCTGTTTAAGCTCATTTTAACTCCTTTTTGAAAATTGTCTTTTCCATCATAAAATTTAGATTCTCTAATTCATAAAATGTCTTTGTTTTTATCCAAATCGAATTTAAAATCTTTCCGAATGAATTGGTCAAAGTTTGAGTTAACTAATGCTCTAAAACATAAACCGGAGGGATTTAAACCATTCTAGAGGTTCCTATGATTTTTAGGGCCTTTGAGAACCTCGGGAAATTCATTTTTCTCATTTAAAAATTTCTCCTTTGAGTTTTCTAAAAATTTCCTAAAATTATGAAAATACCACTGCATTTTCATTAAATTTCATTTGATTATTCTGGCTCTATTTTTAGAGCACCTTTGACTTTGGATCCTCATTATTTGAGGTCTAAATTATTACTCTAATTTTATTTGATCTCAAATCATTCTATCTAAGGGACTTCCTTTTATATCAGGTGCGTTTTGTACGTATACAGAGAAACTAAACATTACGTGTCTCATGTTTATAGAGGAATCAGATGTTACATTTGAGCTATTGAGATTCTTTGAATCTCACCCCCTCTCTCCTTCATTTCACGATGTCTAGGTGGAGCTCATGAAGCTAAAGATGGAAGCAAATGAGCATAGTTGGCTATACTTTGACATTAATGTAGTTTTTAATGTATTCTATTGTCAAAGTTTGTATGTACATATTATTTTTGAGATGTGAACTTTTGAGAAAATATAAAAGTATGTGAATATAGTGTATGTACCAAAGTTGTGATGAAATGAATGAGAAAATGCAACTTGACCAATTGGTAGCTCATTTTTAAACATGTATCCATGCATGTAGCATAGTGAGTTTGAGTTGTGTGAGGTTTTGGACCATTTGGAAAGTTCATAGATTTTTGTTTATGCTTTAAAATGTACTCATGAGGTGGTGGAATGATTAGGAGGCCATTTGGAACCAAATTGACCCCATTATGTTGCTAAATTTGCCATAACCTTGAGTTATATTAAAGTCTGACCAAATGAGCTTATCTTTGCATGAAATTTAGCATGCATATAGGCCTCACCTAGAGATTTCCATAGAGTTAAAGAGCACCCAATTTGGAACTTTAGAGAATTTATTATGTTAAAGTTGGACAAAATGTGCAGAATTGGCAAAGATACTATTCATATGGTCAGCTTTGATTCCGGGGTCCTTAAAGCTCAAATGAAATCCAATGGTGGTGAACTTTTTCAAGAATAAATTAGATATGATAATTTTTCTATAACACTTGAGAACACCTCATTTAGACTTATATTGAGAGAGAAATGAATTTTTAAATTTTCAGATCAGTACTAGGGATGCAGCCAGATCTCTGTTACTATTCCATCGATTTTTGAGGGCTAAACACTTTTATTTTGGTCTAGCATTATTTTTAGCCTCAAGTTAGCATTCATAACTTTCCAAAATGATATGGTTTGCTAGGTTTTGATTTTTCTAAAATTAGTTATGGATTTTTGAAATTTATATCAGTAACCTATGACAGCAAGCCTGGACAGCTAGACCTTTAGTACTTTTCTATTATCAATCATGGTCTAACTGATGTTTTCATAGCTTGGGATGATTTTTAACCTGTAGTTTACATTTAGGGCTTTCTTGAAAGCTATCATTTGTTTGATTTTGATTTTTCTAGAATTAATTATAATTTTCCAAAGTTAGTGTCAAAAGCCTACATTTTGGACCCGCGAGCAACTTGTCATTTTTCTAGTTTTTGGCTTCAAATTTGTGCTACTTAGTTTGTTTCATGATGTGTATGAATTGAATATATGAAGTATGAGTGGAGAATGATGTTGGTGTGTTTATATATCCCAAGTGACATGAAATGGAAATTTCAGGCCCTACGTAACACAATAAAATGCTAATATTTTTATTCCTTTTCTTGGAAATTATATAGAATCAACCATGAATACTAGTCTAATAAGGCTAATAAATTATGGTATTACAAAGATAGCTCAAAAACAGAACCAAAACAGAGAAATAAATTAAAGGATAAATATAATAGCAAAATTGTAATTTCAGGTAATTTTTTGAAAACTCAAAAGAGAAAGTTTTAAATGATAAAATTGAGCTCATTAAGGTTTTCAGAAGCCTAGAAAACTATAGGAACTGTTGGAATGGTTAAAACCCTTCAAGTTTATATTTTATGATGTTAGTTGACTAAAACTTTGACTGGGTTGTTTAAGATTGTTCTGAATCCAATTAATTTGAAATCAAAGACATTTAATGAATTAAAGGACTTAAATTTTATGATGGAAATGACGGTTATAAAAAAGAATTAAAATGAGCTCAAATAAAGAAATCAAAGTTTAAGGGATATAGTTAAAATTTTTAAAATGTTATAATTGGTCTCCTTCCTTCTTATATAACATGCCACTCTCCTCCCCTCAGCTAAACTAATTTTATTCTGTCCCAGAATAGAATCAAGGCCAGTTCTTTGTGGCGTACAAGAAGGAGGAGAAAGGAGGGAGAAATCAAGCAAAAAGGGTAAGAAAATGCTCTCTTTTCATGCTCTTCCTTTTACAAATGTTCTTCTCCTCTTTCTTTTCTCTCTCCTTATGGTTTTGAAGTTTTAAATGGAGGTGTTTGGTGGTTGGTTCAGTAAAGGGAAGGAAGAGTTTGGAGAAAACTTTGGAAGCTTAAGAAAGCTCACTTGACAAGGAAGCAAACAAGGTAAGTTTTACCATGAATAACTTGCTTTTCTTTGTTCTTCCATGCTCTCTTATTTGGCCAGACCAAAAGCACCATGGAGGGAGTTTGGTTTTAGCTTAAACTTGATAGGAAATGGGGTTTTGAAGCATAAAAAGTATATGGAACCAAAATAATCAAATAAGAAGCATTTGGTAATAGGTTGTGAAAATTAGAGTGTTGATTGCACCTTGGGAAATTGATGGTTGTGTCACGCAACTCCCAAAATAAAATTAGATTGAAAAATATATAGCTAGTGGTACAACCTAGGTCATCTCCTTTGAAAATAGAATTCAATATTTAATTAGGTTTTCTAAGTATAAGGGGATCTTAAAACTATCTAATTTAGAGGGGTTTTATCTAATTAAACTAACTAAAATTTAATTGAAATAAAATTCTTAATTGCTACGTAATTGTATGAACTAATGGGTGAATGATAGACTTGTGACTAACTTAAGATTCGTCCCTCGGTATCTACTATCCTTATCCTAATTCAATTGTAATTAATTCTGGTCTAAAAGTCCCTAACTGTGTTCATTTGCAAGGGATCCTGAATTACCATTCAAGATTCAAGAAACTAGCAATTTGATGTTAATTGAGACCTCAACTCCCATTAAATTACTAATTCTTATGATTAAGATCTTTGAACACTTAAATGAGTGATTAATCAATCAATTAGCCTATGAATTTTCACCTTAGGATGTTTAATTAATCAATTAAACTTTAAGAAATCCTCAAATCAAACAATTAAGCACATCAATTTTCACATACATTTCATCAAACACCTTGATTACACATATAGAATATGGTAGGAAAATGAAAATCCAACAATTAATTCATTCAATTAATCATTCAAAATTCTCCTAATTAATGCCTAACCAGCCATCAATCATAAACTACATTAATTTCAGTCAATTATAGGCTTAACCAAGCAAATAAAATAACAAAAATTAATGTAGAGAGAGAAAATAAAATAGGAAATTCTTAACCAAATCTCTTGACTATCCCATGGATTCAAGCTTCTCCAAGAACCTTCCTCCTAGCTAGCCACAAGATGGAGAATTAATGCTTCATGGAGGTGGAAGAATGGTGGAGAATGGAAGATGGAATGGCTACAGCGTGGAATGGAGAGTCTGGAGTGTTTTTTATGAATGGAATGGCGTCGATTGGTGAATTAATGTGAATGCCTGTGAATTGAATATGATGTCGAATTGAATGGATGATGCCTCCCACGTGCTTCATTAATTTGTCACATGTTTTCAGCCTTTGTTTATATGAGTGTGGACCCCATTCCTTCCATGTGTGCATGTGTATAGATGTGCATGCTCCATTCGTAGCTTCTCATGTGGCTTTTCTTAATTTTATTTCCTCCTGTAGCTAGAGCCTTCCTTGTGCTTCCTTTGCATCGTTTCCACGTGAGCTTTCTTTATCACAATAACATGCTCTGCACACGTCAGCTCCACGTTCTGCCCACGCTTCTTTTCCAGCTCAGCTTTATGATCTCATGGCATCTTCATCACGCATTCTACTTCTATTCATGTCCCTGGAGCTGCTTCTTCGTGTTTTCTTCCTCACATATTTCATTTCCTGTTGCTTTTATTTACAACCCAAGTTTCATGCAGCTATTGCGTTAGAACCCATTGCTCTAATGTGCTGTTTCCATGTAATCTTTTTCTCTATTTTTGTTGCTGCCCGACGTGTTCTGCATTCAAGTGTGTTTCTTCTTCTCTCATGTTTTCACGTTCTGCTTGAGTGTGTGGTTCTTCCTTCATTTTAATGGTCACGTGCTACTTCCACTGATGCTGCTTTATCATCCTTTCTCCACTTCAAAACCATAGCTTCTTGCTCCATTCACTTCTTCAGCGTTTCTCCTTAGACTTGAGCAAATTTATCAAGTCTCTTCTTATGTGAAATCTTCTCCCTTGCCATGAGTTTCCCATGTTAGCTGCTGTGTGTGTATGAGTTCACATTGAAAGTCTTGCATTCCATCCTTTCAACACTCTGTTTTGATCCACGTTCTTAACACGCGAGCTGCTCATGTATGATGTGGTGCTTCTTCTTATCTTCACGTGATTTTACGTGTCTTCTTCTCCAGCCTAGCTCCCTTGTTTCTTTTGTACATGTTTGTTCCTTCCTCTCCAGCCAAGCATGAAGCTTCTTTTCCTCTTTCTTACTTAACCCGTAGTCTGCATGTGTGTATTAGTTATATGGCTTATGGGTGCTGCTTCTTGTGACGTGAGGATGTGCTGTTGTGCATGTGAGTGACCATGTGTGATGTGTGTTACGTGTTTATGCATGAAGCCATGTACAAGTGAGCTGGATGTGTGGTTTGTGTGTGTGTAACCTGTGGCAACTTAGGTGTTGTGGAGTGTGAGTGAATGGTTGCTCGAGTGAGGGAAATCGAGTGAATGATGGGCTGGCTTGTGTTGTGTGTTTGAAGTATATGAAGCTACGTGAAAGGAGATGTCTTCATGAGAGTGGGTCCATCAAGAATGGCTAACACATGGTTCTATTTTTCCTTCTGTGGTTCTTATTTCTCATCCAGCTTGTGACTACATCTTTCAAAACTCATGCTTCAATATCCCTTTCATTGATATGAATGCTGTAACATCCCTAAAATTAGAATTTTTTAATTATTTAGCATTTTATGTAATGAATTTATTAAGCTTTAATAAGAAAAATTTGAATGAAATAGCTTCATATATGAGAAATACAAGTTGAATAAGAACCATAGGATTTTTTGAGATTTTAGGGGGTCCAGGAGGACCTAGGGGCAAAATTGTTATTTATCACCTGGATAAACTTTGATAATTTTTCTAGAAGGAAGGAGAATTTAAAACTAGACTAATATATATATCAATAGTTAGAAAATAATGCGTAGAAAATTATAAAATTCGTTGCATGAAATTCTGGATCCGTTAGGGCTAGAAAATAGCCCAAAACGATTATAAGCTTATACGGAGACGAACTAAAACCCTAAACCCATGCTAGCTGTCTCAGGAAATTCTATGTAGAAAAATCTGCCAGGTGTAGTGGTGACAAAATCTAGAAATATGGAGTTACGGAGAAGATATAAGTGAAAAATGAGCAAAGGTGCTTGTCTATCATATTACTACTAGGGGCAAAACAGTTATTTAGACCTTAAAATAATAAAATATTAGAAAAATAAATAATATTTAAATATATGGTTGGAGACATTAAACGGGACTCACAGAGGGCCAAATAATATTAAAATATAGTAAGGAATCTAAAAAAAACAAATTAAATAAGATATTATGGAAAACTTAGGAAAACAGTGGCAATTTTATAAGTCTAACAAGGAAAGAACTGACGTGGCACCTGGAAGCTGGGAAAGTGCTGATGTGGTGCCATGTAGAAAAGAGAGAGATGATGTGACGCCATGTGTGAAGAAGAAGCTGGAAGTTGGAAGAGAATTCTAGAAGCTACATGAACTATAGAGCGATTGCACAGGCTTGTGTCGGCAAATTTTAGAAATCTCACGCATTACGAAAAAGTTATCACTGACTTTAGCATGACATAGACGCTGACTTAAGTGGCATTAAATGCAACCTTATTTTCACACATTACAAAAAAGTAACTAGGATAATCCAATGGCTAATATTCGTCCATAAAACGTGATGTAATCTAAACTGTTGATGTAATCCAATGGCTTAGATTTCTTCACCTTTTTAAGATCAAACCACAACCCTTGATCTAATCTTAAAGCCTACATTTTATCTCTTATTTCAAGGTTAAATCTTGACCATTCATGTAATCTAAAGGCCAAGATCTTCCACCTTAAAGTCAATTAAAGAGAAAATTATGTTTAAGGACCAAAAGATGAAAAAAATTATTCTTAAGGACCTTTACCACTAGGTTTAACAATTTGTTGCTAAACTCAGTGGTAATTATCATAAAACAAGTAGTAACAGGTCCTTAAGAATAATTTTCTTCATCTTTGGGTCCTTTATTATAATTCTCCCTTAATTAAATCTTAACTATTCATAACTAGTATATATATGAACCACACACACACTTTCATACCATTCTCACGCATAAAATACACACCAAATTCAGCCAAGACAAAGAGAAGGAGAAGGAGAAGGAGCTCGGCCTAAGAAAGAAGAAAAGGGAGAAGGAAGAGAGAAGGACAAGCCACCGAGAAAAATCAAACACCGCGGAGCTAAGGTAACATAGATAGCCTTTCTTCTTCTTGGTTTTTCTTTTTATTTTTCTCCCAGAATTCTTTTCTTCTCTTTCTCTCTAAATTTCGTCCATGGCATGAGGAGATGGGAAATTTTGTTGTTTCCATAGATTCTAGCCAAGAAAAGATGAAGAAAAGATGGAGAAATCATATATATGGCTTATGGATTCATGTGATTTGAGAAAATTTCTATTCTTGACAATTTTTCTACAAATCAAGAAGCTTTGTATTCTAAGATGCCATGGGGGAAATTGAAGAGAAAATAAAGGGAGAAGTAATGGAAGAAAGCCTAAGGAAGAGAAAGATTAATACAACTTTGATTTTCATGAAGAAAGTGGCAAGAAACCCTTGAACTTTAACTTAAGAAAATTGTAGAATACATATGAAATCTCTAAAAATTGATTGAGGGCTTTTGTTTATCATCCTTGAATATGTATGTGTGGCTATTTGGTGACATGAAAATGAAGCAAAATCACATGTCTTCTTAGATGCATAGATTTGACCAACACATGTACATATACCTAGGGAAGAGTTTTCTTAAATCTAACTAAATTAGGTTAATCTACATGAAAAATAAGGCCTGTGGTGAAATTTTGGTGAATTATGGATCATTGTATAAAAAGTCAAATTTTTGAGAAAAAGTGTTGACCACAATGTTCTTGAATTTTTCCTGATGTTAATTGATATGTTTTGCATAATTGTCATGTATAATATGTTCTACATGCTATTTGGATTATGCTGATATTTATTTTGTTAATTTTGGAGCCCATTTATGATAGTTGGACAATTACATAGCATTATGTCAAGAATGGAATATGTGATAACATATGTTCTGGAATTGCACTGTTTATTGTGCTGATATACTGTCTGATTTCTTGACATGGATAATATGCTGTTTACTACCTGATTCTATAAGTGTGGGTTATTTGGTAAAGAACTGACCAATATATATATGGCGGAGTAGCCTTATCCAGGGGATGAGCCCTGTGTGTGCCAGAGTTGGCCATTGGGTAGCTGCTGTTGTGTTGGATGTCCAATCTTAAAGATATTTAAAAATACCTAAACCACTAATTTTCGGACTCCAATACGCTGTCACGCTATTGGGATTATTTATGCACAGAGTTGTGTAAGACAGTTTTTTCCCAAATATAACTATATGCCTTGATCAAATGATGGTTTGGATGACATATTATTGTAATATTTTATATGACTTTCCTTAGGTACCCACTAGGGGATGCTTCAATAAAGGAAGCAAGGGCGAGCTTGCTATGTCATGGTAGTGCAATATGATCTAGGTATTGAGTCTGGTAGTCTCCAAGGCCTAATGGTCAAGAGAGAATAAATATTGTTTATTATATATTCCATATTCTATGCATGTAGAAACCTCTTGAATATCTTGCAACTACTGAATATTAATTATGTTGAGATAATTCTTATGTTCATTCATGCTCTATCTTTAGATGTAATATGTCTGTTCACTTTGTTATTTCATATTCACATTAGATATTGCTAACAGGTATATCTCTCTGTTTATATTGTTCGGTAAATTAACTGTCTTGCTGTTATATTACTTGTTGTCTATTAAAAGTACTTGACTTTTCTTCATGGATATTATGTGGTATTAATCCTGTCTATGTAACTGAAAAAATTATTTCTCACTCTATTGTGGTTTATACTTTTCTTAGATACTGATTTATCAACTAACCTTAGAACTCTAGGTAGAGTAGATCCAATTCCCATTTCGGGGATGGTTCTTCATCATCCATAATATATGCATCATATCATGTGATGACGTTGTTCGTACTGTACCAGTGTATTTTGTGTCCCCAGGAGAGCTGGAGTCCCACACATTCCCAGTGGGTGGAGTTGACCATCCTGCTCTTCTGTTTGCATGAACAGAGGCCCAGTTGTTGACACTGACCCTTTTGTGAACATAGGGGATTGACCTTTTTAGTCTTTTTGTTATCTGGAGATTTTCTTTTTGAATGGTCCTAGAATAGATCCCTTTTTGATGTGATGTGACCTATATGACCCCGTTCCCTTATGAGGGAACTCTTAAACTAGTTTGTATGAATTACAGTGTATTTCCATTATTATTATAATATTCCGCTACGCCATTAATTAGATTTTATTGTGAAGGAATAATTAAAATAGAAAAAGTAATTTAACTCAAATAAGGAATTCCTCACAAATAAATAAAATAAAGAAGGGTATTAGAAGAGACGTTACAAATGCTCCCCTCTCACATGTTCTCTTAATGTTGCTTCCTTGGACTTTGAAAGCTTCCACCTTTTCTCCAAACCAATCTCCTATTCAAATGCTATTTGCCCATCAAAAATTCTGCAAGAATAATAGACAAAAATCACATAGGAATATTCACAAAATTATTTAAGATAAATTTAAGCATTAAAAACCAATCATTTACAAATTAATTCCTAAAATGTAGAAAATGGCTAATTAAAATCAAATTCTACTTAATTAAACCTCTAAAACCATATTTGGACACTAAAATGCCTAAGTTAGGAGAATTAAAATATAGAAAAATACCTTCATCATAAATATGAAACTTTAAAATGATATTTTAGACCATGTGAGAGTAAAAATGAGTTAAGAATAGGCTAAATAACTCATATAAGTGCTAAATTCCCTAGAAAAACAAATGAAACTTCATGGGTGCTTCCTTGTGTGTAGGTCTTAGCCAAGGGATGTATATGGTACCTAAGGAGATTTTTCTTTGATTTTAAGGATAGAAATGGTCTAAATGTGAATTATAAACACTAAAAGAACTATTGCTTTGAATTTAAAAACCTTATTTTGGAAGGTGAAAGTTTAGGGTTCCATTATGTATAAAGAAGTAACTTGGTACTAAACTTTTTGAATTGAGTTTGTGATGACTTTAATGAGTTTAAATAGAGTCATATAACTTATCTTGGGTGAGAAATTGGAGTTAAGATAATGAATTATATGAGTTGCTTCATTATGTCACTAAATGTAGCCATATGGAAGCCTAAAGTTAGAGTTGGCTTATGTAAGGCTTATGTGAGGCTAGGGATGGTTCCATTGATGCATTTGTGTCTTGTTTGATGTGTCTAGGCCAATCAAGTGAAGCTTCTCCTAAGTGTGAGTGTGAAGCCGAGAAGAGGAAATGAGAGACCAAGGGAAACTTTGTGCTTCTTGAGAAAATGTAATTCTTCATCTATTCTTGTATGCTTATATTAATTATTTGATTGTTATTGATTGCTTGTATATGTGTATGGATTATAAATTGTGTTAATTACTATTGGTTTAATGATTTGATGCTATTATTGTAACACCTAGAAATTAATTAATAGTAAGCATTTTGGGGATTATAAAATTATTAAGAGGGATTTAAGAAAAATTATGTAGAAATAAGAACCTTAAGAAAAATGACAAATTTGAGTATCTTAACAGAATAATTATTAATTGGACCATTTTGAGGGAAGTAAAATGATGTTTATGGATTTAAGATGATTTGGGTCCATGATTAATTTATGTGTGCTAAGAACATTATTAGAAGTCCAAGCTTATTTATATGAAGACGTAACTTCATCTAAATATGACCCAACTCTATTTTTAAGGAAGCCAACCCATTTTGAACCTAATTAACCCATATATCATGGTTGAACATGTTAAGTATCAGCCCACTTGGAATAATAGACCCTTCAAGTTTGGTCCAACCCTCATTTAACCCATGTAACCCTAGAATCTATGGCCCAACCTAACCAAAATTTGAACCCACAAGGAATTGGACCTTTAAGTTAGCATATTCCACTCTTAGCTCTAAATTTTCTATAGCCTATTCATTAAACCATAGCCTAGCTACTTGAAAAGAGCCCAATTAGACTTTAGGCTGATAGGTCAACCTATTTCTCACTAAAACCCTAAGAGAAAACCCTTCCCTTTTGCCTTATTTTGTAGAAATACAAGAAGAACAAGAGATTTTCGGAGGTCCAAAGGAAAGGCTAGGGTTCCTTATATATTTTCATCATTTTCCACCTCTAGAGCAATATTTAGCCAAGGTAACATGTATAGAACTTAACCTTCTCTTCTTCTTCTTCAATTTGAACTGTTTGGTCTTTCATTCGGAGCATTTTTATCTTCCACCCAAAACTAAAACTCATTGTTTGGTGCTTCCATGGTGGATCTTCAGAGGTTGAGGCTATAGGTGTTGTTAGGTAAATATTCTCTTCCCATTTTGATGCATTTACTGCTAGTTTGAGATCCTTATAGTTGATTTATAATATTGGCCTTTATTTTATACAAAATTACCCTGAAATTGGAGTAAACTATTTTGGTTTCTGGTGTGGGGAAGCTAGTCCATTAGTGGTTAGGTAAGTAACCTTTAGGTAGCTATTGGTAGTTTAACTCTTTAGGTGTCCGATTTATTGCTACAAATGATGACAACTATGCTTATTTTAGGCTTGGTGTGCATTTAGATCATGATGGTAGCTAGAGAAAGAGTATTGGGCTTCATTGAGGTAACCAAGGTTAATTTCTTAATTCTATGTATATGCTTATTTTAATTTGATATTTCCTGTACATGTATAATTTTGAAATGCTAAATGATTAGTTGGATACTTGAATTATGTTGTGATTGGAGCAGAGGTACGACTGTCACCTGTGTGACATGCTTTTATTGAGCACGAGTTGTGATCAGACCCCTGAATGCACTAAGCCTAGGTTGTCCTCATTAGGGAGTAGGTGTCGTGGATAGACTTCTCTTGATGTTAATGGCCTTTAACATGTTTGATGTAATTACTGGTATGGGACAGTAGTCACTTGTAACTCAACTAGTTCATTTGCTAATTGAATTAATAATTATGGTATTTGTTGATATGAAAATGCATTATGTTAATTAATCTTCCCTTGGTGCGCTACTCTCCTAGGGTTTCTTCTTTGAATTTGGGTAGAACAATTTAAAACTAAATGAAGGAGAGAGTGAGGTGCCACCTATTTATAGGGGAAAGAAGAAACACTTTTCAAAAATTCCTATTTTGCTCTTCGTTCTTGGAATTTTTGTTTCTCCTTTGTTTTAGCTCTTTTTTTAGAACCGTATTTTCCATTATAAAATTTAGATTCCTAATTTGGTAAAATGCCTTTGGAATCACTCAATTTAGAGCTAAAACCTTCTTTAACAAATTTGTCAAAGTTCGAGTATATTGATGTTGAAAAATGTCCACCGAAGGGGATTTAACTGTCCTGGGGCTTTCCATGGTTTTCAGGGCCTCTGAGTACCCCGAAAAACTCAAAATTTTCATTTAAAAAGCCCTCCTGTATAAATTCCAAAATTTGCTCAAAATTATGAAAATGCCATTACGTTTCGTAAGTTTTTCGCAAGAAATTGTTTCTTCATTCTAGCTTCATTTTTTTTTCCGTCTGAGCTTGAGATTCTCATTTTTAAGAGTTTAGAATGCTTCCTAAATTTTTTGGGACCTTAACTACATCATTTCGAGGGACTTTCTTTTATATCTAGTGAATTTCGTTTGTTGACAGAGAAACTGTATGTTACGTTTCTCACGTTTTCTCTCGTTTTTAGATAACTGGATGTTACATATATACTCTAACATAGCATAGAACCAAGGTCTCTCTTCCATGACAATAGAAAAGCCAAAACCAGAGAAATGACACCAAAAGCTCTATGTGCAAAGGCAAAAAATTTAACCACATCTCCAATTAACAAACAACTTATAGCAAATTCAAAACACCCAAAGAAAGTTGCCTAAGTACAAATGTCTCACAATTAGATATGAAATCAAAATTTGACCTCTTAACCCTCAAATTTGGCACTTTTTGGCTTCCAAATGGTATAATACTTATGTTTACATACCCAAATTTTGTTAACACCTCCCAAAAGTATCTAAACCTTGGCTACCATTTTTCTTTCACTAAAATAAAGTTGCTCAAAAGGTAAAATTACAATTTTCCCCTTATATAAACAACTTGCTACACTAACCCAAATAAAGCTAATTAATGGTAACAAAGGAGACAACTAGCATTTCACAAGGTCTCACCTTGTATAACCACCTCAAACATAAGCCTAAGGACTACAACAAAGCTAAAATACTACCAAAAGCCAAAAATATCAGTTAGGACACCTCTAAGACACATAATGACCATTAAGTCCTTAAAGGAGTACATTTAACTCATATATGCCTAAATACAAACTAACATTTTGTTTTATATGTAATCATTGAGATAGCATTGAATAACAATGAAATAAGATTATCATACTTCCAAATTCTAAATAGATTACAAACTCATAGTGTAACACCCTAAAATTAATTAAGGTGCTAATCATGGATTTAGGTTAATTAAGAATAATTAATATGGGATAATCGGGTAAGTTAAGTGAATAAAAATTTTGAAAGATAAATTAATAATATGAGTTGAGAATTAATTGGGATAAAAACTTTATCTAGGCCTAAATTAATGTAAGAAATCATGATCAGAGCCTAATGGAGGCCCAATAAGTTAGGTGCAGACCCAATTTAATTCAATGTGATAGAGGCCCAAGATCTACCTTGTATAGGCTCTTATAAATGGCCCAATAAACTTTGTACAGACCCAAAATAATGGAGTTCTTAAAACTAGGTCTGGCCCAATGAAATTCTACAGCCTAACACCTTAAAGCTGGCTTAATAAATCTAAAATCTGAAGCCCATTAGGAGTTGGATACTTGAAATAGCCTATGACCTATATTTGACCCAACTTAACCCAACTAAAACCCTAAACAGTTCAGCCCCTTCCCCATTTTGCTGAAACACAAAGGAGAAATTCCGAGGTTTGAAGGGAGGCTAGGTTTTGGGGTAAGAAATCCCCCATTTCTCACTTTTAAACTCAAAATCAGCTAAGTTACTAGTTATATAACTTAATTTCCTTCTTTTTTTCTTCATTTTGGCTCGCTTAGTTTTTCATTTGGAGTATTTTCACCCACACCCAAAATCTAAAACTTGCTATTTGATGTCTTCATGGTGAAAATTTGTAGGTTGAGGCTAAGGGTGTTATTAGGTAAGTATAAACTCTCTATTTTGATGCTTTCTTTGCTAGTTTGAGACCTCTATAGCTGATTTATAATATGTGTATTGTTTCTGTGCGAATTTACTCAGAATTTGAGTTGTTATTTAGAGGTTTCTAGGGTAGAAGCAACAGAATCCGAATTTGGTTTAGTAGTGATTGGGTAAGTGTTTTTGAGTAGTCCTATATAGCTTAACTTTTTAAGTGATGGGTTTGCTTATACAAATTGTGATTAGGGATAGTAATGGCTTAGTTTTATATCCATAGGCTGAAGTAACATTCAATTGGCTCTTAAGAGGATTGACTACAAGTGAAGTAACCGGGACTATATTAATTCCATGCATATATCTATTTTAATTTTATATTTACTGTACGTGAATGATTTGGAATGCTGAATGAATTGGTTGGCTATCTATTGTATTATAATTGGACCTTGTGAGTCCATGGTGGAGCTGTGATGCGGCTGCTACTCGTGCATGTGCTTTGATCTGGCACCGAATTATGATCAAACCCCAAATGCACTGAGCCCTGGTTGTGCTCAATGGGGAGTAGGTGCCGTGGACTGGCCTCTCTCGGTGTTATTGGCCTTTAATATATGGAAATATGATTACTAGTATGGGATAGTAATCATGATAGCCTAATTATTTCATTTACTGATATGACTGGTATGTTTTCTGATGCTTATGTGAAATCATGCATATATGTTCATTAAACTAGAATATATGATAGAATTGCCTTAGTTACTAAGATTTGCATTTCACCCCATTTCATGGGATTATATTTTCAGGTGAAAGTTCTTCGGGTAAGGATAAGGGCAAGCAAGTGGATGAACATCCATGAGCTGAGGCCTGGTGTGAGGAGCTACACTTAGTCTGAGTGGAATATAGTAGATGCAATTTTGTTAATCTTATACATAGCATCATCATGTAATCATATTGCCAAGTGTAGGCGCTTATATTTTGATTAGTTGGAATGTATTTATTAAGGAGTTAAGTCTCAATGTAGCTTAGTTTTGGATGTATGAACTTATAATATCTGATGTATGAACTTTGTTGAATTCATGATATGGTTTACTATTAGGAATGTCATCATGGGTAATATGAGATTGTTGGTTTGAATCAATGATGCATGAAATCTTTGAGGGAATGCATATTTGAATGATAATTGCTGGAAGTTTATGAAATTCTGCTATTATTAATCTATGAATTTGCTGACATATGGTAGTTGGATGAGTAGGAATTTATACTTAAGTTTTGAATTGGTAATGGTAGAATAGCTGAGTAAATAAGGTACATAAATACCATTAGAGTTGCATAAATTAAGATAGAGTGGCCCTAGGGTGTTATTGGAGGGAGAGTAGAGAGTATGAGACAAGATTTTAGAAGTTGTAAGATCAGAAGGTATTTCGCCACGGCCAATAGAGGCGAAATTGCCCAGGGAGAGTACCAGAGAGCAATTCGCCTAGGTGAAATGTGGAATTACCCACGACGAAATGTGAGAGGCTAAATTAGGAGTCCTCTAGAGGGAAATTTACCACGGTGAAAGGGGGGATTGGCTGTGACGAACTTTTGTGAAAATGTCTCAGGTATTCCAGAAAGGAATTGGCCGCAGCTAACAAGGGAATTGGCCCCAGCCAATAGTGAGTGGCGAGTGAGGTAGGTTCTAGGAAGTTTCCTTGTCGCGGCACCATGTAGGTTAGCCACGGCGAAGATCTAACTCACTGTGGCGAAATCAGTAATGAAGTAAGGAGTGAAATTGAGAGGAATTGGCTGTGGTTAAAGGGAATTTAGCCGCGGCGAATGTCCTAAAACCCTTATATTAACTAGGAAATCTTAGTTTTTCATATGGTAACCTTCAGGGATGACTTGAAAACATTGGTAGAAAATTCTTGTGAGTTGGAATTGATAGGTAATAGAATCAAAGGCTTATAAATGAATGCTTGTTTCCCTTATGTATATGAGTGCTTGTAATTATATGGTTGATGACTCAAATAACATTAAGGTTCAAATTTTCCTGTATTTTCTGAATGAAATTAATCGTAATGACTTTTAATCCAGATTTGTGATTATTAATTGGGTATTTAACCTTAATTACAATGACTAGAAGTTAGGGTCGTCACATATAGCATACACAGGGGAAATTACATTATATAACTATAATTTTTCCATATATATGCTTTCATCCTAAAACAGCCATTATGGCCCTAAAAATAGAATATGTGGAATATTTACACATATAAATATACATAATCAAAACTCATATTTACACATTAAAAGACCATATACAACCTTTTGCACTTCCTTCTTGCAACCCTACTCAGGCTTTACGCTGCTTCTCAAGCTTTCTATTTGAACTCTCCCTTGAAATGATGAAAAAAGAGTCCCCCGAAAGGGAGAGATACACTCTTAGTAATTGCCTTACCTTTCTAAAATGTATTTCAAAGCAACAATGCGCAAAGAACAATTATGGCATGCAAAGAGACATATTCATCATGTTTGGCACATTTGATTGCATACAATAGTCATATAATAATATCATACATCAATGACATCATAAAACTCATCTCAATCATACTTATCATACATTTCTCATCTTCATAGTGAGGCATGGCCTTCTCACTAACATAATCCTTCCATCATATAAATAGTGTGGTGAGGCATGGCCTTTTCACTGATTTCTAGCATATGCATCATCATCCAATGGGGAGGAATGGCTTTCTCCTATAACAAAACCCTTCACCATAAAAATTGGGTGGTGAGGCATGGCCTTCTTATCGATTTCATCTCATATAAGTCTCATAGGCAATCAAATAGCAAGGAAACTTGTAAACAAGCATTTCACATAACAATTTAAAGGAAATATATTTAGAAAGGCAATCAATTACCTGGATAACAACTCAAGTGCTCCCTAGCTGCTCTTTGATAAGGTCAACTCTAACATTGGTATAGCCACCAAAAACAACCAAATTTATAACTTGGTTTGAAATGACTATTGAATATTTAAAACAAACATTACACCTCTATTCCATTCCTTAAATTCTCATATGAACAAGCTAGCTCCATGACTCAATAACTCACTTTTGGTTTAGATTTACAAAATTTCATTACCTACGCATCCTTGATTAACAATTGGTAAATTAAAGTCAACTATAAATATACAAAATTTCCTTTCCTTATATCTTTCAAAGCTTAGCCAACATAGTAGTAGAAACACCCTTCATAAAGCACTATAAATATATATAATTAGAAAGCTATACCTTGTTGAAATTTTTTTTTCTCCTTCATTCTAACCTTAGTTGAACCATGGAGCAATACTTTGTTTTCCTTCAAGCCATGGTTAGAATTTTTGGCATATACCAAAGACAAAAATCAAATTGGAAACCCCTAAATTTAGCTCAAATTATCTACCACTTACCTTACAAAACATCCTCCCTTCAACTTGTTCCACTTACATGAAGATATCTCCCTTTCACTCAACCTTCTTTTAGCTGAAATTACCATTAAAAAAAAACTAAAACTATCTAAGGGAAGAGCACAAGATGGAGATGAATTTTTGTGAAGCTTACCTTGACAAATTTCATTAATTTCCCTTCCATGCAAAGGCTTCAACTTATGAGTCCAAGGTTGAATGTTTTCTCTTGGTTACACTCTCCTTTTGCTATAAAAAACAAAGATGGATGAAATGAGAGAGGGAAGGAAGATTATGGTATCAGAATTTATTAATTTAATGGGTTAAAGACTTGTTTAGCTGGTCATTAATTTCTAAAGTGTTTAATCTTATATTAAGTGCTAATCTCTTACTTAATACATCTCTTTTAATGTATAGAATTATATCATACCCAATTTCATATTTTAATTCAATCATCTCATTTTCAAATATTTAATTTAAATCCCCTAAGTTTTAATTTAACTCACTTTCTCCTTAATTTCTAATTAGCTTCCTATATTGGAATGTTACGAATAGAATTTTATTGGATCAATTAGGAATTTAATAGCAAAGTTTTGAAATATGTAATTTGCCAAGTAATAGATAATTAAAGAATAAAGACTTAAGGAAGAATTTTAGTAAATTTCTTAGACTTTTGGAGCCATAAAAATACAAGAAAATTTTAAAGATAATATAAATATTTAGGTGAAATTTAAGGATTAAAATCTAATTACTAAAAGCTTAGTGTTCATCAGTGTAATTTTAGCTAGGAGAAAAATTGTTAGAAGCAAAAGGAATTTTCAACTGAAAAGATAAGAAATGATTAGAAGGAATTTTAGTCCTAGTACTTAACAAATAGGAAGACTTTATACCTAATAATATTGAAGTCAGAAAGCAAGAGTTAGATATTTTTCTAATTAACTTTTGGTATAAGCTAGTGAAGGAAACAGTGAAGAGGACTTTAGGGGTAGTTAAATTGACCTCATTCTCCTATTTAGACCTTCTCTTTCAAAATTATATGGTTATAAAGCTATTTAGAAGCCTGAGAGAGTAAGCTAGAGAAAGAATGAGTTGCAAAGTGGAATGTCTATATCCTAATAGAAATTTATTAAATAATACTTAAGAAATTTTAAAACAAATTAACTAAGGTTAGAAACTAATTAAAAGCCATTTAGTGATCAAAAAATGAAGATTTAGCAACATATAAGTTTAAATAGCCTAAAGAAAATTTATTAAATTTTTTTGAAATTTATTAAGCTGTTTAAAGTATTTTTTAAAATTATTTGGCATTTTCCTAAATTTTGAAAAAGGAAGAAATTGTGAAAACAAATATTTGGGATTTTGAAACTCCCAAGACCAAAAAGGCCCTAAAAACATAATAAAGATGTTTAAGGAATAAAAATATTTAAGCAAAATTTTGAGGTCAAAATATAAATATTAAAAATTTAAGGTTAAAATTCATAATTTTAGTTGGGATTGAATTACTATTTTAGTAAGTCCAAGATGCCATTTTAGCTTTTACTAAAATATCATTCTTATGGATGAATTGAAGCTTTAGTAATAACGAGCCCAAAAGGATGGAAATTTTAATATAAATCATTCATTAATTAGTAATTTTTTATGTATTGTATTGAACAAATTAGATACTACTTCATCTAGATAAATGGCAATTGTCAGAGAAGATTTCCACCCAATTATTGACATGTGTGCAAGGAATTAGGTTTATGGAAGATACATTGAAAAGCCTACTCCCTTTACTTATTAACTCCCTTCATTCATTGAACATCTCATTCTACATTTGAAAACTAGAAAGGAAGATAAAGAAACATAGAACCAAAGAAGTAGAGAAGGATAAAGAGAGGAACAGAGAGAAGGGCTTATAGTAACTTAAATCAATAACAACCTAACAACTAGGTAAAACATCCTCTTTGTTTTATTGAGTCTTATTGGCATGCTAAGATGGCCACTCATCTTCTCTACAGCCTATTCTCTCTTTATAAATTGCCATGAAGCTCAAGTGGTAAAATCTTGTTTTAGTTTGTTTGATGTTTTCTAAATCTATAGATGATAGTGTTGGCATGTTTGAATGCTTCTTACATGATTAGTTGATGAAAAACTCTCTCTTTTCACATTGAATGCTTTCTTTCTTTAAGGGGTTATTATTGTAACCTTTAGTCTTCCACCTTATATTCTATTTGAGGCTTTTGATGGGATCCTTGTGAGGAGTAAAGAGTTGTGGTATGATTGAAATAAGCTAAAAATTCCACGTTACCTTTCACCTTTTACTTTCTCTCTCTAAGGGGTCTCTTGGTTGAAATCCTAGACTACTATTTCCATTTTGTATAATGCTTTAAATAAAGTCTTCATTAGGACTAGATAATTATTGTAAAACCAAAATTTTCTAGCTTTTCTCATGCTATTCTCATGCTTCACATTATGTAACTGATGGAAGAACAAAGAAAATAGTATAAAATAATAAATATTTTAGCGTTACATCGCGTATGAAAATTTTATTCGGTGTCACGTGGACCATGTGAGCTCATACATCATATTATTATATTGAATTACATGGATACAACTCATTTTTATCATTAAAATTAGCCTAGAACTCATGTGTAGCAAGAGGGAGCATAAAATTCACATATATATTTTCGGCCAGAATTTTCTTTTTTTTGTCACAACTTTGGAAAATCATAACTAATTCTAAAAAATCAAAATCATTCATTCTTGGCCATTCTAGAAAGCTACGCATGTCTACTTCATGCTAAAAATATGTTCAGACCATAACATTCAACATAGAGGACGTTTGACATTCGAAATTTCCAGAGGTCAGACTGTCCACTGGTGCTGTCACAGAATTTTACAGCAAATTTCAAAAATGTCCAATTAATTTCACAAAAGTACAATCTATTCAAATGATATCAATCTAGAAATATTTGGATATTATCTGAGAAAAATAATTCCAGATCAGTTTAGGCACATCTAGATCTCGAAATCTAATCAAACAGTAACAAAAGTCAACTGAAGTTCCTGATACTGGACAGGATCTTTGAAAATTCATATCTCCCTCTCTAGACCTCCAAATGAGGTGCTTCTAGTTTGGACAAGTCACTGGTAATATCTAGTTTCTTTGTATAACATTTCATGGCAATTGGACATCATTTGAGCCTTGTGTGATAGATTTCATTTTCGGATCTGAGTGAACAGTGACATGACCAAAATCAAAAAATTTTTCAATTTTGGAAATTCATCAAATATTCTATAGACCTCTGAAAATTTTTTTCTTTATCTGCTCAAAAATCTCTAAAAAAGCTCTAATTTTATGCCAGATCTTAGATCTAGAAGAGCTCATTTGGGCAAAAAGTGACATAGAGTTCTAAATTGGTCAATTTTGGCTCCATATGGGATACCAAAATGTCCAAATGGCTTTCCTTGGGGTTTGGAACCTCTTGGGCAAGTATAAAAGCATAATTAGGACTTGTATGAGCAGCCCAAATGGCCCCAAACTCCATGCATCTCATTTTGGATATTTCATCCACATTTATACACATTTCCATAATGTCATCCAAGGAGCCCATTTGCTAAAACATATTCAAATCACATTCTAAGGGTCACATAATATGTTCTCTCATTCATACATGACATATTATCATAACTACATGTGTTCATGACATCATAATACATATACATCTATTGGTTACATCAATTGCCTTTGCATGGCTTTAAAGCAACAAAATTCAAGCACTTTGTTGCCAAACTCTTTTCTTCAAGGTGGTTGGCTTCCATTACCTTGCTCTCTTGGTCCACCTAGCATGTTAGAACATTAGAGAAGAGGGATGAGATTCAAAGAATTCTAATAGCTCATCTCCTATTCAATCATACATAATGGATGCAAAACAAGTCTTACAAATGTATGCATGGCATGTTAGACTTGCCTCACCCATTCTTTAAGAGATTCTTGGACTCAACTATGCTCTTAGGAGTCCATTTCACTTTTGAGAGACTCTTTATTTTGTCTCAACCAATCTTAAGGCTTTTTGACTCATCCTCACCATGGCTAAGGGTTCTTAGCCTCACCACACTCAAGCAAACTCAAGCACACATCATAAACATCATATAGAAGCATATTGTAACATCATGGCACCATGGAATCAAAGTCATGCTAGAATAGTTTTCATGGCTTAAAAATACACATACACACATTTAAAGATAAGTAAAGCAAACAATCATGCATGAGAGAAGGCGTGAGCTACCTTGGAAGCAATAACATACTTTTTCTCTTAAATCAAGGCTCCCTCCTTCGGCCACACACACAAAAAAGTGTGGGGATGATTTCTCTTGGCCTAAACACAATTTATGGAAGCCAATTAAGGTCATGGAATTAATTCTAAGGCCACACAATTTTCTTGAACTCTAGCTTAGTAGATAACCTCATTATGGTTTCATAATTGCACCTAATAAAGCAACACCCCTCAAATAAATTTTAGGCTCCATTCTTTTCTTTTAAATATAATTCTTGACTCCTTTTAAGCCTTTTGGAGTTATCACACAATCAAAACTAAGAGCCCAACTATATGTTGCTTCTTTAGGTCATAATATGGAACATAAGGCACTAACTCATTCTCTAAGTTTCCTAAACTTTTCCCAAGGCCTTCCTTCATTTTCATTCATCATATATGACTCAAGAATGGGTTTAGAAAAATTTAAAACTCTCCCTAGCTAGGAGAACCTCCCTTGGCTGAGACAAGGAGCATTTTTTGCTTCATTGGAGCTTTCTTTGTTTTCTCAAGGGAAGAAGCATATGGGGAGCATCTTAGAGATCTTAGTAACTCATTTAAAGTCTTATTTAGGCCTAGGAATCATCATACAAAATCAGATTTTACAAGGTGCACTTGAAACCCTTGAATTTGCATCTTGAAATCTAATAGTTTTTTGTTAATTCCCTTTGCATATTTTTAATCTCCACACCCTTTTTCCTAAGAATCACCCTTGGTTCTGCTTAAAAATCAAACCTTCCTAGGGTTTCTCAAGTGGGGCAAAATGGTGGAGGAAGGGGAGGAAGAGATATCAACCATGGAAGAAAAAATTACCTTATTTTCTTGCTTTTTCTCATTTGAATCTTGTCTTCTTCAAGCTCCTCTCTTTAAATCCAAATTTCCCCCTCAATTTCCCCCTTAAAACAGATTTGTAAACTTCATTTTAATCACAGGAAGAAAGCTCAAGAGGAGAGGAACAAGTTTGGAAGAAGAAGGAGCATAAAAATCCATGAAATTCCTTACCTTTTCCTTGCTTTTTCTCCTCCTTTCTTCTCCTCCACAGTGCACCTAAAAGAGTTGGTATTTTCTCTAGTTTTTGGGCAAAATAGGTCATGCAAATGAAGGGGAGAAGAAATAAGAAACTTAAAGTGTGTTCAAAAAGCTTCCATTTTCTCAAAAATTTCAATTTTGCCTTTCGTTTTTGGTATTTTTGTTTCTAACTTATTTTAGCTCCTTTTTTAGAACAATCTTTTTCTATTATGAAGTTTAGTTCCCAATTTAGTAAAATGCCTTTAGAATCACTTAAATTGGAATTAAAACCTTCCCGAACGAATTAGTCAAAATTTGGATCAACCGACGTTAAAAAATGTCAACTGGAGGGGTTTTAACTGTCTCGGGGCTTTCTATGATTTTTAAAGCCTTTGAGAACCCTGGAGAACTCAAAACTTTTATTTAAAAAACCCTCCTATGTGAATTCCAAAATTTGCTCAAAATTACGAAAATGCTATTACGTTTCGTAAGAAATTGTTTCTTCATTTTAGCTCCTTTTTTCTTTTCGTCTGAGCTTGGGATTCTCATTTGTAATAGTATAAAATGCTTCCCAAATTTTTTTGGAACCTTAACTACATCATTTTAGAGGACTTTCTTATGTATTCGGTGAATTGTATTCATTTACAGAGAAACTGTATGTTACGTTTCTCACGCTTTTTCTCATTTTCAGAAAACTGGATATTACAATTATGATATGCTTAGGATGGGCTAAAAGCTTCATTTCCTCCACCCTATTATTTTCTCTTTTTAGGATGTCAATAATGACAACCATGGAAGGCCCTATATTTGGACCCTAGGATCAGGTTTAAATGATATTTTATTGTCATATGATGCTTTAGAAGTGATTTAAAATGAGCTTTGGGTTCTTTGAGGTTAGAGGTGAAATTTGTAATGTCTGGTTTTTGTTAAACGACATAACGGGCGTGTTTCAAAGCAAGTCCCCAGAAATGAATTAGTTAAGGTCTCAAAAAATTTGAGTAACATTCTAGACTCCTAAAAATGAGAATCCTAACCTCAGACGGAAGGAAAAATGGAGCTAGAATGAAAAAATAAATTTTGACGAAAATCCTACAAAACATAATGGCATTTTCGTAATTTTGAACAAATTTTGGAATTCACACAAGAGGATTTTTTTAAATGAAAATTTTGAATTCTTCGAGGTTCTTAGAGGTCCTGAAAACCATGGGAAGCCCCGGGATAGTTAAATCCCCTCCGGTGGATATTTTCTAACATCGGTGTGCCCGAACTTTGATGGATTTGTTTGGGAAGGTTTTAGCTTTGATTTGAGTGATTCCAAAGGCATTTTAGTAAATTAAGCTCCTAAATTTTATAATGGCAAAAACGGTTCTCAAAAAGGAACTAAAACGAAGGAGAAACAGAAATGTTATTATGAAAGGGAAAAAATAGAATTAAAGTGTTAAAGGAAGCTTCCAAATTCTTCTTTATAAGTCACATTCTTACTCTTCTTCATTAAACCAACTTGCTTCTGCCCATTTTCAGAGAAAAGCTCCAGCTTCTTATGTGCACAAGAGAAGGAGGATTTTGGAAGAAGAAATCCAAGAAAAAGGTAAGAATCTTTAAGAATTTCCATGTCCTTCCTTCTTGAAACTTGCTCCTTTCCTCTCAAGCTTTCTTTCTATGGTTATAATAGAGAGTGTGGTGCTGTTTTGGGGGTAGAACAGAGAGGGAAATTTTAAAAATTTGAGGGAGCAAGCCAACCAAGTGGAAGAACAAGCCAAAGGAACTAAGAAAGTAAGGTAAAATCTCTACTCTTTGGTAGCTTTTTCCTCCCCCTTCCCTTGAAGGTATTTCATCTAGCAAAGAGCCCATCTCCTAGGGGCTGTATTCTATCCAAATCATGGAGGGATTAGAGGTTCTAGAGGGCAAGGATTAATAATGAACTAATAGAATCAAGAAAGGGGCATTAGGAAATAAGATGGAACCATTAGGGATCCAAGTGCTCCCTTGCAAATCTGATTTAACATGAATTTTCTTAGGCTTAAATGAATATTTAAATGTGCTCCTAAGATCCCTAAGAGGTCCCCCATATGCCTCTTCTTCCATGAAAACAAACAAAACACTATGGAAGGCCAAATGCTCCCATATCTCGGTCAAGAAGGGATAAGGCACCTAAGGAGAGTTTTAAATTTTTTTAAGGCCATTCTTGAGTCATATTTGATGAATAAAAATGAAAGGAAGCCTTGGAAAAAATTTAGAACTCATAGAAAGTGATTTGGTATCTTAGGTTTCATATTATGACCTAAAGAAGCAACATGATGCTAGGCCCTTTGTTTTAATGGTATGATGACTCCAAGAGGCTTCAAAGGAGTCAAGAATCATATTTGAAAGGAATGAATGAGGCCTAGAAATTATTTGAGGGTGGTTACTTCATTAGGTGCCTTTATGGACCATAATGGAACTTATAGAGCTATATAGGATTTAAGCAAATTGTGTAACCTTAGAATATGTTTCATGAACCTAATTGGCTCCTATAAATTGTATCTAGGCCAAGAGAAATCATCTCCACTAAATTTTGGGTGTGTGGCCAAAAGAGGAGGCTTGAATCCAAAGGAAAAAGTGTGTGATTGTGTGCAAGGTAACTCTCTCCACCTTTTTTTATGCATGGACGTGTGTTTAGCTTATTTTAAAATGTGTGTATGTGTATTTTCAAGTTATGAGAAATATGTTAGCATACCTTTATATGCCATGATTCTTAATGCCATGTTATATTTCCAAATGAATACATGATATTTGTTTAAGTTTGCTTGAGTGTGGAGAGGCCAAGAACTCTTCACCATGGTGAGGATGAGCCAAGAGCTCTTGAGCTTGGTTAAGACAAAGTAAAAAGTCTCCCAAAAGCAAAGTGGGCTCCTAAGAGTAGAGTTGAGTCCAAAGTGCTTAAAGAATGGGTAAGACAAGTCCAACATTCATGAGGAAAAGTGTGAAGCCAATCCAAACACTTGATGAGCTCTTGAATGTCTTGTATGATTTGTTCATATGCCAAACTTGTTTTTTAAATGTCCATGACTTCCATTTCCTTCATGCATGCATTTGTAAAGCTTGCTTTGCACATATTATGTATGATTGAATGGGAGATGAGCTATTGGGATTGTTTGAATCTTATCCTCTCCTCTCCAATGCTCTAACATGCTAGGTGGACCAAGTAACTATAGCAATAGGAGCCAACAACAATGAAGAAGGAAGATTGACAACCATATGCCTAGTTTTATTCTTTTTGAATCCATAATGATGCTTCACAATGTATATGATGTTGTAAATGGTTTATGACCCATGAGATATGTATAAATATGATATTATGTGATGTTTAAATGTATGGATATGATGTATGACCTCTAGCATACGTTTTGAGAATGTAATGCCAAAGTATGCAACTTGAGAATTTGATGGAAATATGCATAAGTGTGGGTTGAATGGCCAAAATGAGATGCATGAGGTTTGGGACCATTTGGGTAGCTCACACAAGTCTTAAATATGCTTTTAGACTTGCCCAAAAGGTGCCAACACCAAGGGAAAGCCATTTGAAAATTTTGGTACCTTATATGGAGCCAAAATTGACTATAATGGAACCCTATATCACTTTTTGGCCAAATGAGTTAGTCTTGATCTAAGATTTGGCATGCAAATAGGTATCATTGAGAGATTTTTAGGAAGCTAAAGATCATAATTTTTGGAGGTCTATAGAATATTTGATAATTTTTCAAAGTTGGCCATTTTTATGGTTTTGGTCTGCTGCACTATTCATTTAGTCCGAATTTGCATTCTATCACACGAGGCTCAAATGATATCCAATTGTCACAAAATTTTATACAAAAAACTAGATAATCACAGTGACTCATGCCAACTAGAAGCACCCCAATTGGAGCTCTAGAGAAGAAGATATGAATTTTTGAAGTTTCTGTCCAGTATCAGTAATTTTGCCCGACCTAAAGTACTGTTCCATTAAATTTTGAGGTTTGGGCTTGATGAACTAGTCTGGAGATATTTTTGCTCTCTAGTTGACATCTACAGCTTTCCAGATTGGTATCATTTGCATGAATTTTATTTTTTTGAAATTAATTGGATATTTTCAAAGTTTTATACAGAATTTCATATTAGTTCTAGAATGCAGTCTGACCTTTGAACCATTTTGGATGTCAAACGTCCTATGTGATGGCTATTATGGCCTGGGCATATTTTTAGTGTGAAGTAGAACTTGAGAGATGAATGGCGTAGTTCGCTTGGGAATGGGATGAGACTGGACCTGCTGTCTTCCACATGAAGGTTTATGGATGATATGGTCTTTATGTTGGCATGGTTATGGTGGCATGGATCGGATCCGCTTTTCGGATATGGTTTGTTTAAGATCTATCTCTTGTAGGGTTTGCGATTCAACCGGCAAACTCCGATCAGGAAGGGACTATCCGCAAGCTGGAAAGAGCCAATTTTCATTTCTTTAGATAAGCGGGTGGTATGTGGAAGCAAGAATCCCATCTATTGAAGCTTCCCAGAATGACCAAGATTGTATGATTTTGATTTTTCTAGATTTATTTATGATTTTTCAAAGTTTTGTTAGAAATTGGAGCAAATCTGGCCAAAAT
The DNA here is from genome assembly GCA_026724425.1 of Erythrophleum ivorense. Classification (NCBI taxonomy): domain Eukaryota; kingdom Viridiplantae; phylum Streptophyta; class Magnoliopsida; order Fabales; family Fabaceae; genus Erythrophleum; species Erythrophleum ivorense. The sequence goes on from JAIUCV010000008.1 coordinate 24,795,442, forward strand.
TAAATAAGCCCATTTCATGCTTCATTTCGGTTTCTATGAGTTGTGGACATGATATTGTAATGCAAATGAGTTGTTTTGATGTAATTAAATATGAGAATGTATAGTATGAGCTCACATGGTCCACGTGACACTGATTGAAATTTTCAAGTATGACGCAACGCAAATAAATGCATTATTTTTGGTCCTTTTTTCATGTGCTCTTATGTAAATGATAATGTGGAGCTTATGAATGTTATGAAGTGAGCTAGAATTTATAGTGTTACAAAATTTCCATTTTAATGAGTAGTAAAAATGCACTATACTAAAGGAAGAAGATGAAGTGCAATTGTGGCACCAAGTATAGCACACCACAGTGCCACTCTTTTTATTTCAGAGAAGAGAAGCCCATGTGATGCCACGGTGTCGTCGTACCAAAAATAAGGAAAAAAAGTTTTAATTTGATTCTTAGTGGTACTATAACTATGACTTAATAGGCTTATTAATGAAGGTCTAGGAGTCAATATAAACCTTCCATGAATCTAAAATAACTTGGGATTCTTTAAGTCCTAAGTAGTGCATAATAGTTCTTTTGGAACCCTTAACTAATTAATACTAAGCTTTTATAATTAAATTTTGAGAAAACCTATGTGTAGACACATGTATAGATTACTGCACTTTACACGTTGCCTATGCATGAATGACCTTGTTTTCTTCATATGGACTATGAATGTTATACATAGAGGAATACACTTTAAATGATACCTGTGTATAGATGATTAGAACCTAGGATATGAATGGCCATGAAAGAAACATTAATAACTTGGAATTGTGACCATGATTTGACTTGATATAGACCAAGGACTTTAAATACGAAAAACACAAAAGACAATAAAAGATATGATAATATGATGATATAAGTTCCAATAGCATCTATTAGCCTGCTCTTCCTAATTTTTTGTCAATTCTTATGTACATAAGGTATTGAGGTATTATGTGATATACTTGATTGAACTAAGTGATCTTTATGAACCTTATGTATATGAAATTTGTTAAGTTACTTATTGGCATTCGGGCCATGGAAAATGCATCCTTGGTTTAGGAGATAGGATTCTATGCTAGGATAAGAGTCCTTATAGTAGATGATCTCCATTGATATAAACAGTATTCTCTAGTGGGATAAAGTCCTTATAGGGGATGGTCTTATATAAATAAGGTTCTTTGTTGGGATGGAATTCCCTATAGGGAATGGTCTTTGGTTGCCTAATATTGTGGATCCATCTTAGAGAATGTCTTAATATGCAATCATTATTCCCATGACATATGCACAGAGGTATTACAAGCTGAATGCGATTTACAATAATGCTTCTAATTTAATGAAGTGATGTTAAATATTTAATATTAATACTCTGGTTATGCTTATGATTAGTTTATTGATATTTCATGTATATGACTCATGCCTCTTAAGAATTATGATTACCTCCTATTATGTGATATATGAAATGTGTTTAAAGAATTGAATATGTTGTCATGAGAATTTCATTGATGACTTGTAGTTATGATACGATGATTTGCATGTTGATATATTACAAATATAAATAGACAATGTGCTTGCATGTCTATGAAGATATGTATATGTATGATGTAATAATCCATCCTTAAGTAGACAAGAGAAATGAAAACATTTTTTATGCATAAGGCCATTAACTATTTTAAAATATTTATTGTCTCATTTAGAATTTTATGACGATCACATTTTGTGTTAATGTGTTTAGATAGTAAAAATGCCCATGAGTCATAATGTTGAGTTATCGGGGCTTAGCATGATGCAAGCTATTGTTAGTATTTGAACTTCCATAGTTATGGAGGATAGCTAGCTAATACCTCCACCTCTAGGTCCAATTATTTGACCACCCTTAGGAATATCATGAATTTAATCTTTTGTTATTTATATGTCTTGACTCTATCAATATGGATTGTATTAATATTTTCACTACTATGATGTTGGACTAAATCAATATAGCAAGATAAGCTAAAAAGTCCTATCTAGTGAAACTATTTTGAACCAAATTTTTGTGTGTGTGCTAGTAACATAACTCTTTCTTACATTGTCCAATAAGTTATTTCATTGGCTTCCTATAACAACCTTAATTCTTAATTACTATGATTAGGCTTAATTATACGATTAACTATTGTAAATCAAGGTCTAAGAACATTACAATTAATTAAAATAAGGAAAAGGTGGGAAAATTTGAACCTTGATGTTATTAGGGTTATTAGCTAAGCAATCACAACTAATTGAATCCACAAGTGATCATAATTATCAATTAAGACATTTGGTTCATCCTATTATTGATTTCAACTCACCAAAAATCTCTTATGAATATTTTCAAGTCATTACATAACCTTAACATAGTGAAATTCAAGGTTTCTAAGTCAAAATTAAGAGTTTGGGAACCTTCACCATGACTTGAACCTTCCCTGCCACGGCTAAGTTAGTTACTGGAACCTAAAAACCAAGTTTGGGGACTCCCGCTGCGACTTGGTACATCCATGCCATGGCATACATGACGATTAGAGCTCAAAATTGAAATTTTGCACTTTGCCCTGTGGCTTGGGTTTTCCAGGCCACAGTAGAGTGCTCATGGGGACCTATTGTTCATGTTTTGAAGATTCTTATTGCAGCTAGCTTTGTTGGCACTGCGGCGAGTTGGGTGTCTCGCCATAGCGAGTTAAGTGTCTTGCCATGGTGAGCCTATGTGGTGCCATGGCGAGAGAGCCTCCTAGAACTCTCCCAGTATACCTTTCGACTCTCACCACGGTGAGCATCCCTTGCACCGCAGCGAGATTGCTCTCTATTACCCCCTGGAGCTAATTTCTCATCTTGCGCCATGGCTCAAATCACCTTGGCCGCAGCACTCCTAGCCTCTGTTACTTTGAGCTTCAATTTTGGTCGCGGCTTAAGTCCTTTTAAGTTGCGACTTTGCCCCTCTTGATGTTATTTTCTCATTTTTCATGCTTTCTAACCTCTTGCCACTTATTTTAGATAAATTCTAAGGCTTCCATGAATAACATATATGGTTTTCTATACCTCCCAACTCCATAATATCATGGATTCACTAATTCTCATTATTTAGGGGTCCAAGATTGAATTAGAGCAATCAAATTTAATTTCATATCAGTCAATTCCCATTCCATGACAGCAAAATGGTTCAACCACAAATGTCTACAGGGCTAATGCTTAATGGACATAAAAGATTAAGTCATTCATCAATTATTAGTCAATTACAATTACAATGTTTAATTCCATGTTAAATGTATTGCATAGACAATACCTACACTTGGCAATTCATGATGCAATGTAGCAAATACACAAAACTAGTTTTCTCATCACACAAATCCAACTTTACAAGGTCTCCAAACCTATGAATACCAAACCATACAATAGGCTTTCATTAATTTTTCCTTGCCACTAAGAGGTCAAGTCCTTGAAAATGTTAGCCCACAATCAAGGTGAGATATACAATCTCAATAACAAGAGGCAAATTCCATATACATGTGCAAATTAATCAATATAATGCATTTTCATATCATCAAAGATTAAAATCATCAATTTAATTAGCAAATGAACTAGCTAAGCTACAAGTGACTACTATCCCATAACAATAATCACATCAAACATGTTAAAAGCTAATAATATCGAGAGAGGTCTGTCCATTGCACTAACTCCCTAGTGAGCACAATCTGGGCTTAATGCATTCAGGGGTTTGATCACAACCCAATGCCTGATCAAAGCATGATGCATAGGTGGCAGCCGCACCAAAGCTCCACCATAGACTCACAAGGTCCAACATAACAACAATTAAGTAGCCAACCAATCATTTCGCAGTTCAAAATCATATATGTATAACAATATCATATTAAAATGAGCATATACATAGAATTAGAAAATTAACCCCAATTACCTCAATGAAGCCATTTACTTTTCCTCTAACTACCATTAAAATCCAAATGCACATCAAGCCTATGATAAGTATAATTATCATCATTTAACTATCATTAGTAAGGAATTTCCTATCCATTAATTAATTTCATTAAGAATTTATCAAGAATTGCTTACCTAGTGCACAAAGAGTCTATTGTACCAATTCAAGGTCAAAACACCAAGAATTCACAATGGTTTACTCCCCACTTCTCTATTTTCACAAATGCAAAAGCTATGCACCAAAAATTAATTCAAATGGCAAAATTCTAGCATTTACACATCACAAAATGGTAGGAGATACTTACCCAATCCTTTAGTGACTCTCAAAATTTGGATTTGAGTCATCAAGCCTAGAAACTATAGTATTTCACTTCCATCTCCTTGTATTTTCACACTATAGCAGAACCTATGATGCAAATAAGTCCTTGGGAACATTTTCTAGCAAAATAATGCATAAGAAGGAAGGGAAATGCTTACCCAATCATCTTTATAACTTCTAACTCTAAAAATCATGCAATAATCATCTAAAAACTAGATTTCAAGTTAAGAAGAGATGAAAATTCCCCAAATGACAAACCAATCAGACCAAAATGTAGAGGATAAAGAGAGGATCAACTTATGTATAACTCACCTTAACTAAATCTCCCTTTAAACTTGCAAATCGGAGCTTAAAAGATGAGGAACCTTAGCCACCTTCTCACACGTGCGAATTTTCTCCTTTTGTTCTGCAAAACCCTCAAACTTCAGCACCCAAATAATGAAGTGATAAGTCCCCTAGGGTTTTAGAGTAAGTGGACTGATCCATTGGGCCCAATATTACCCATGGTCTATGTCACACTATATATTTCTAGCTTGCTTCCTATCATTTCAAAGTTTCCCATGATGAATTGCACAAAAGGGAATGGAAGATGACATTAAAATAATGCATTTTTTCGCATTGTGTAGCGTATGAAAATTTCATTCGGTGTCACGCGGACCATATGAGTTCATACATCACATTCTCATATTTAATTACATACATACAACTCATTTGCATCACCAAAGTTGGCCCACAACTCGTGGAATTCAAAGGGGAGCATCAAACTCACACTATTATTTTTGGTCAAATTCTCAGTTTTTCTGTCACAAATTCCGAAATTCATAACTAAATACAAAAAAATTGAAACTTAACAAATTTTATCACTCCAGAAAGCTCTGGATGTATATCCCATGGTAAAAATAATTTAAGTTCATGAATCATTAAGAGGAGAACATTTGACATCTGAAAAGCCACTGAGGTCGCTGCTGTCTGGGCCACTGGTTCAGTTTACTGATATGAAGTTTCAAAATTCATAACTAATTTTAGAAAATTTGTAATCATGTATTCTTAGTCATTATAGAAAGATAAACATGTCTAATTTATTATAAAAATATGCCCAGGCCATGAAACATAACACAAGAAGCGTTTGACACGCGAAAAGGGGAAAAGGTTTGGACAGCTACTGGTACTGATGCAAGTGTCTGCTATAAACTTCGAAAATGTCCAATTAATTACAAAAAAATCCAATTCATCAAAATGATACCAATTTGGAAAGCTATGAATTTTAAATTTATTGTAAAAATAGACTCAGACCAGAGCAAGCAAGTTTAGCCATTGAAATTCAATGGAATAGTGACTCAGGTTGTGCTGCACTACTGTTGCTGTTCCAGAAATTCAAAAATTCATATCTCTTAGCTCAGACCTCCAAATAAGGTGCTTCTAGTTGCTACAAGTCTGTGAATGCCTAGTTTCTGCATATAAAATTTCGTAGCCATTGGACCACGTTTGCCCCTCGGATGACACAATTTCAAAACTGACTAAATGAACAGTACTGGTGCAAATTCGAAATTCTGATACCAACTTTGAAAAATCATAGAAAATTCCACAGACCTCCAAATAACCTTATCTTTATCTTCCCAAAAAGCTCTAGGCAAGATCTACTTGCATGCAAAATTTCAAGTCACGAAGAGGTCATTTGGTTAGACTTTGCCATAGCTCAAGAATATGGCAATTTTGGTCCCAACAAGAGGCAAATTTGGTTCACATGAACCATCCATTGTTCCACACACATTTGAGCAACCTAGAAAGCATAAATATAGCATAAATAAGTCCCTCATAAGGTTTGAACCCTCATGCAACTCAAATTCATCATGTCACTTCCATAAACATACATGCACAAGTGGCTCCCAAGTGGTCAAAATACACAATTCTATTCATTAAACTCTATTCTTGATACATTCACTAACTTTACATAGTTTTACACTTGTTCAAAGTGTCATGGCTCAAAAATAATATTTACATATCTACTTTGACATTCTAGACATCATAGTACATCAAAAATGGAAAGATTTGCTAAGAGATGTAGATTTAAGCTCCTTGGCTTCCATCCTTTGGATTTTGAATTCCACCTAGATCATATGATATGAGAGAAATGAGGGGGTGAGATTCATTGAATCTCAATAGTTCATACACCTATTCAAGCATATCTTCAAGGCATAAAACATGTCAAAGGTACAAGTATGCAATCAATCAATCTATGAAGCATTCATCTTTCATATTTTTGTGTCACAAACTTATGTCAAGCACAAGAATGAGCTCTAGGGACTTTTGGTTTGGCCTCACCCCATTTCTAGGACTTTTGGATTGCCTCACTCTTGGTTCTTGGGACTTTTGACTTAGCCTCACCCATCTAAAGGACTTTTGGCCTTGTTTCACCTATGCCATGAGACTTTTAGCATCTCCTCACCCACACTAAAGGATTTTTGGCACTACCTCACCCTTATGAGCCATTTCCACTATTCAAAGACATTCAAGAAAGCATATTGGTACCAAAATAGTAACATAGCATCAAGTGGCATGTCTTAAACATATACACATACACACAAGCACACAATGACACCATATGCAACAAGAAAATGCAACAAGAAAAGGTGGAGATACAAATTTAAGCTTTACTTTGCTTGTTTCTTCTCCTTTTTGGTTCCACAAACATAAGGAGGTAGGGTTGGATTTCCTTGGCCTATTCACAATAAACAACACTTAATTATACTCTTGGAACAAGTTATGACATCTAACTCACTCTTAAGACTACACTTTGTTCTATTTGTCACAATATGGTTCCATTAAGGACCTAATGAAGCAACTATCATAATTAACATTCTTGGTTCTATTCTCTTGCCATATTTAGACCTCTTGACCTCATTTAAGGTCCTTGAAGCCATCATACAGTCACTTTCATAAACCTAGGTCCATGTTGCTTCATAAGGTTACATTATGGAAGTCATTGCCTCATCTCCCAACCTAAGGCTTCTAAATTTTTCCTAATGGTTTCTTCCATCTTCTAACATCATATAAAGTCCCAAACCAAGGCTAGAACAAATTAAAACATCCCCTAGCCTAATGAACCTAGCTTGGCCGAAATATGCACCCTAATGGAGGTTCATGGACTTTGTGATTTTTCCTTGATGAGAGAGCCACTTGGGAGGATTTCTAAAGGTCTTAGGAGCTCAAGGAAACATTCAAATAGCCAAGAAAACATTCACACAAAATCAGATTTTGCAAAACCCTAGAAAACACTACACTTTTCTAACTTGTTTTCTATTAGTTTTTCTTAGAATTTCTTGCCATATTCCATCTCCCCATGGCCTAAAACCCTTGTTCCCTCCTTATATTTGGACAGAACATCCTCCCCTCCTTTGGTTCTATTCTTGGTTGAAATACACACAAAGGGAGGGGGAAGAGAAGATGCAACAAAAAGCAAAGATTACCTAGGGTTCAAGTGAGCTTTCAAGTGTCTTTCTCCTTCATTCTCTTCTCCTTAGCAAATTCAAAATTCTCCCCTTAGGTTTGGGTCAAAAACAGAACCAAATCATTCAAAAAAATCCATGGAAAGAAAGGAGGAAGAGAGGAGAACAAGATTGGAGGAAGATGGAGCAAGAAATTTCATGAAATTACCTAGTTTCTCCTTGGCTTTCTTCCTCTTTTTCTCCTCCCTTTGGTGTGCCTAAGAGAGCTGAATATTTTCTGTATTTTGGACAAAATGGGTCGTGCTCATTAAAGAGGAGAAGAAGGGAGAAAAGTGTGGAACTCTTTAGAACATTCAAGAAACCATAAATTCCAATTTTGCCCTTTTGTAATAGTAATTTCGTTTCGGCTTCGTTTTAGCTCCTTTTTTAGAACCGTATTTTCCATCATAAAATTTAGATTCCTAATTTAATAAAATGCTTTTGGAATCACTCAAATCAGAGCTAAAACCTTCCTGAATGAATTGGTTAAAGTTCAGGTCAATCGATGTTGGAAAGAGTACATCGGAGGGGCTTTACCAATCTCGGGCCTTCCCATGGTTTTTGGGGCCTCTGAGAACCTTGGGCAACTCAAAATTTCCATTTAAAAAGCGCTCCTAGGTATTTTTCCAAAATTACACTTATTTACGAAAATACCACTGGCCTTTTGGCAAATTTTTCGAATTGCTCTGACCCCAGTTTTTGGGCAACTCAAGGCTCAAATCATTATTTTTTATTATTTAAAATTTTATTCAAATTTTATTTGGCCTTGAATTATTCATCTCAGGAGACTTACTTTTCAAACCGGCCCGTTCCAGTGATTGTACAATGTACTAGGTGTTACAGTCTGATTTATTTTTAGAATTGGGTCAAGGTTCATTGGGTTGGGCTGCAGAATTTTTTTTTTAATGTTAGGGATGGAATGTGTTGATCCAATAGCCCTAGACCTATTTGTACTCACTTCCTTAAGTTTGGGCTAAGGCTAAATGGGCTATTATCTCACTTAAATTCACTTATAAGTTTTTGGGCTTCTAAAAAATTTAAGTTGGGCTTACAAGAAAATTAGTATTAGGTTTCTTACTAAGCTCATGACATAATTGGACTTCTATATTAGGCCCCAAGCTTATTTAAATTAATCATAAGGCCCAAATTAATGTCTACATCTCTTAATTAATTTTCCTAAGTAAATCCATATCAATTCCTAATTAATCATAATTGTCGTTAATTAATTTCAGGGTGTTACACTTCCACTCACTTTATAAATAAATAAAATAATGCTATCAATAAGATAAAGTAATAATTAAGATGGAAGGGGGTTACATTAGAGAACAAGAGATAGTGAATAAGAGAAAGAGAGAGACAATGAGTAGTAAGGAGGATGAAGAAGTAAAGGATGAGGACTTGAGCAAATCCACGGTAAGACACCCCTTGCCTTACATGTGAGAATAGCAATAATTCTTTCTCTTCATCCTTTTCTCTTCATCTTCATCTCATTCTCTTTATCAAAGCATAAGAAGTGAGTTTACGGGGCTAAAATTTAATAATTCTCTAGGGACTTTCTTGATAGAAATTCATGAATTTAAGTTGCTCTTGAATGTGTTTTGATGCTTACATAATGCCTTAATCATGATTGGCTATTGTATGTGGAAGAAAATCATGTTTTTGGATGATAAAGTGTGCATCGTCAAACTAGGGAGCTTTCTGCTCAGCCATGGGAAAATAAATGAGTTGTATACGTAAGAGTCATGTTTTTAGAAAACACAAAGCCTGACTATGTAAATTCACACGTGCCATGTACATATGAACATGAAAGAACACATGTTTTTGGAAAGTACATCACCTCGCTTTGTAAGCTCACATGGGCCATGTAACAATGAAGGAGCACGAGCTGGCCATGTGCTATAGCATGGCCCATAACTTGAGGAGTACATAGACTAGCTGCGTAAATTTACACAAGCCATGTACTTCCCTTTGGTGTTGCATGTGTTTGAAGCTCTAATTTACATGACCTAGTCACATAAACTTGTACAAATCATGTAATGCTTGGAAAGTATAAAATATATACATTTTTCATATATTGTCCGCATCCAATGTCTGTATATTTATGAGCCTAATCCTAGTTTGTTGGTATACTTCAATATTCCTAGTTGCCTTATAAAATTATCCTAGAACCTAAAGGATTTAGATCCTGTAATTCTTTATTGAATTCCCCTATGCAAAGGAGAATATTTAGACCCTATGAATGGATGACATAGCCCTAGACTATTTCCACTTATAAAAGACATTAGCTATGAAGTATCTTGACATGGACTAAGATATGGACCTTTTAAGATACTAAAAATACTAAAAGATATGATAACAAGAAAAGGGTTCCATCAAGAATTTGCATAGGCAACCTATTACAATTATGTCTCAAAGTTGGATACTTTAACACATGTATATTGTAACACCATATATTTCTAGCATGCTTCCGATCATTTCTAAGTCTCACATGATCAATTGAACAAAAAGGGAATGGAAAATGACATTAAAATAATGCCTTATTTCGCGTTATGTCGCGTATAAAAATTTCATTCGATGTCACACGGAACATATGAGCTCATACAACACGTTCTCATATTTAATTACATACATACAACTCATTTGCATAACCAAAGTTGGCCCATAACTCGTGGAACTCAAAGGGGACCATCAAATTCACACTCTTATTTTCGGCCAGAATTTCAGTTTTTTTGTCACAACTTCGGAAATTCATAACTAAATCCAAAAAAATTTACCATTCCAGAAATCTATGGATGTCTACCCCATGATAAAAATATTTCAGCTCATGAATCATTAAGGGGAGAACATTTGACATCCGAAAAGCCACTGGGGTTGCTGCTGTCTGGGCCACTGGTTCAATTTACTGATAGAAAGTTTCAAAATTTGTAAATAATTATAGAAAAATTGAAATAATTCATTCTTGGCCATTTTGGAAAGCTAAAATGTCTAATTTATTCGAAAAATATGCCCAGGCCATGAAACATAACACAAAAAACGTTTGACACGTGAAAAGGGGTTAAGGTTCGGACAGCTACTGGTACTGATGTAAGTGTCTACTATGAACTTCGAAAATGTCCAATTAATTCCACAAAAATCCAATCCATGCAATTAATACCAATTTGGAAAGCTATGAATGTTAAATTTATGGTAAAAATAGACTCAGACCAGAAAAAGCACGCTTAGCTACCCAAATTCAATAGAACAGTGACTCAGGTCATGTTGAGCTACTACTACTATCCCAGAAATTCAAAAATTCATATCTCTCAGCTCAGACTCCAAATGAGGTGCTTCTAGTTGCTACAAGTCACTGTGAATGCCTAGTTTCTAACTATAAAATTTTGTAGCTATTGGACCACATTTACCACTCAGATGACACAATTTCAAAACTGACTAAATGAACAGTACCAGTGCAAATCCGAAATTCTGATACCAACTTTGAAAAATCATAGAAACTTCCACAGACCTCCAAATGACCTGATCTTTGGCTTCCCAAAAAGCTCTAGGCAAGATCTACTTGCGTGGAAAATTCCAAGTCAAGAAGAGGTCATTTGGTCAGATTTTGCTATAGCTCAAGCTTATGGCAATTTTGGTCCCAACAAGAGGCAATTTTGGTTCAAATGAGCCATCCATGGTTCCACACATATTTGAGCAACTTAGAAAGCATAAATATAGCATAAATAAGTCCCTCATAAGGTTTGAACTCTCATGCAACTTAAATTCACCATGCCACTTCCATAAACATACATACACAAATGGGCTCCCAAATGGTCAAAATACATAATTCTACTCATTAGACTCTATTCTTGATACATACACTAACTTTACATAGTTTTACACTTGTTCAAAGTGTCATGGCTCAAAAATAACATTTACATATCTACTTTTACATTCTAGTCATCATAGTATATCAAAATAGAAAAGTTTGCCAAGAGATGGAGATTTAGGCTCCTTGGCTTCCATCCTTTGGATCTTGAACTCCACCTAGATCATATGAGATGAGAGAAAGGAGGGGGTGAGATTCATTGAATCTCAATAGCTCATACACCTATTCAATCACATTTTCAAGGCATATAACATGTCAAGGGTACAAGTATGCAACTACTCAATCGATGAAGCATTCAATTTTCACATTTTTATGTCACAAACACATGTCAAGAATAAGAATGAGATCTAGGGACTTTTGGGTTGGCCTCACCCCATTTCTAGGACTTTTGGATTGCCTCACTCTTGGTTCTTGGGACTTTTGACTTAGCCTCACCCACCCAAGGGACTTTTGGCCTTGTCTCACCCATGCCATGAGACTTTTGGCATCTCCTCACCCACATTAAGGGACTTTTGGCACTACCTCACCCTTATGAGCCATTTCCATCATTCAAAGACATTTAAGAAAGCATATTGGTACCAAAATAGCAACATATCATCAAGTGGCATGTCTCAAACATATAAACATACACACAAGCACACAATGACACCATATGCAACAAGAAAATGCAATAAGAAAAGGTGGAGAGCTACCTTGGTGCAAATTCAAGCTTTACTTTGCTTGTTTCTTCTCCTTTTCAGTTCCACAAACACAAGAAGGTGGGGTTGGATTTCTTTGGCCTATTCACAATAAACAACACTAAATTATACTCTTGGAACAAATTATGACATCCAACTCACTCTTAAGACTACACTTTGGTCTATTTGTCACAATATGATTCCATTAAGGACCTAATGAAGCAACTACCATAATTAATATTCTTGGTTCCATTCTCTTGCCATATTTAGACCTCTTGACCTCATTTAAGGTCCTTGAAGCCATCACACACTCACTTTCACAAACCTAGGTCCATGTTGCTTCATAAGGTTACATTATGGAAGCCATTGCCTCATCTCCCAACCTAAGGCTTCTAAATTTTTTCCAAGGGTTTCTCCTATCTTCTTTTATCATATAAAGTCCCAAATCAAGCTTGGAACCATTTAAAATACTCCCTAGCTATCTTTAAGGGTTTTGACCTAGTTATGCTTCCATTAAAAACCCATGGAGTTTGGGATTTTTTCCTTAATGGATGGGGCACTTGGGAGGCTCCCTAGGAGTCTTAGAAACTCAAACAAACACTCACATATGATGGGGAAGTCTTGAATCAACCCAGATTTTAACTTATGTTCAAGCACCCTACACTTTTCCAACTTGAGTTTTACTAGTTTTTCATGCATTTCTTTGGTATAATCCATCTTCCCATGCCTTAGTTTGATGGATTCTTTTGGATTATAAAACAGAAACTCTTCCCTCTTCATGGTTTTGGTTGAGACATCCTACCATGGAAGAGGAGAAGGAGAAAAAGAAGCAACAAAGGGAGAGAAACTATCTTGCAATCAAGCTTCCTTCAAGAGCCCTTCCTCTTCCCTCTTTCTCCTCCTTAAATTTCGAATTTCCCTCCTCTGATCTGGACCCAAATCAGCACCAAGAAATACATTAAAACCATGGAAAGATGAAGCAAGAAGGGGAGGATGAAGTTTCAAGAGGAAAGAGCATGAAAACCTTACACTTTCTCACCCTTTCTTTGGCTTTTCTTCCTCCAAAATTTCCTCCCTTTGTGCGCCTAAAACAGCAGCTCCATTTCTGAGTTTTGGGCAGAAGAAAGTCGGTTTAGAGAGGGGGGAGCTGAACGTGGCTTAAAAAGGGAGTTTGGAAGCTTCTTTTATGCACTTTGTTTCCATTTTTGCCCTTCCATAATGGCATTTCTGGTTTGACTTTGTTTTAGCTCCTTTTTGAGAACTGTCTTTTCCATCATAAAATTAAGATTCCCAATTTAATAAAATGCCTTTGGAATCACTCAAATTAGAGCTAAAACCTTCCCAAATGAACTGGTCAAAGTTTAGGTCAACTGACATCGGAAAGAGTACACCGGAGGGGTTTTACCAGTCCCAGGGCTTTCCATGATTTTTAGGGCCTCTGAGACCCCTGGACAACTCAAAATTCCATTTAAAAAGCCTTCTTAGGTGTTTTTCTAAAATTGCACTTATTTACGAAAATGCCACTAGCCTTTCGGCAAATTTTTCGAATCACTCCGACCCTAGTTTTTGGGCAACTCAAGGCTCAAATCCTCGTTTTCTATTATTTAAAATTTTATTCAAATTTTATTTGGCCTTGAATCACTCATCTCATGGGACTTGTTTTTCAAACCAGCCCGTTTCAACGATTGTACAACGTACTGGGCGTTACATTTCTACCCCTCTTAAAATAAATTTCGTCTTCGAAATTTAAATACATACCTCAGGGAAATAGCTCTGGATACTTCCATTTCATGTCATCTTCTAGTTCTCAGGTAGCCTCCTAAGACATCAGGCCCTTCCAAACCACCTTAACCAGAGAAATGCTCTTGTTTCTCTGTTGTTTCAACTTGGCATCCACAATCCTCTCTGGTCTCACTACATAGGAAAGATTTTCCTGCAATTGAATATGCTCATATTCTATGACATGTGAGGGGTCTGGTAAGTACTTCTTCAATTGAGAGACGTATAAAACATTATGGATTTGGGCTAGGTTTAGAGGTAGGGCTATCCAGTAGGCCACGGGTCCGAATTTTTCAAGAATTTCAAATGGACCAATATACCTAGGACTGAGCTTCTTTACCCTTATAGATCAACCTACCCCAGTCACTGGAGACACTCGGATAAATACGTGGTCTCCAATCTCAAACTCTAACGGCCTTCTTCTCTGATCGGCATAACTTTTCTGCCTACTCTGAGCTGTAAGGAGTTTCTTTCTGATCAATTCTATCTGCTGGGTAGTTTGGTCCACTAACTCAGGTCCTAGCGACCTCTCTCCCTTAACTCAACCTAACATAACGGGGATCTACACTTTCTCCCATAGAGAGCCTCATAAGGGGCCATTTGAATACTAGAATGATAACTGTTATTGTATGCAAATTTAGCTAATGGCAGATATGCATCCCAGGTACCCCTCGTCTTATACACACATGCCCTCAGCATGTCCTCTAAGGTCTGGATGGTCCTCTTAGTCTGACCATCAGTCTGGGGGTAGTAAGCAGTGCTAAATCGCAACCTAGTCCCTAAGGCATGCTGTAACGACCTCTAGAAGTTCGATGTGAACCTGGGGTCTCTATCGGATACAATGCTACTGGGCACTCCATGAAGTCGCACTATCTCACGTATATATAACTGGGCTAATCTATCCAATGAGTAAGTAGCCCTAATCGCTAAGAAATGTGCAGACTTCGTCAATCTATCCACAACTACCCAGATAGCATCGTGTCCAAAGGATGTCTTGGGTAACCCCATGACGAAATCCATAGCTATACTTTCCCATTTCCACTTAGGGATATCTAGAGGTTGCAACAACCCAGCTGATCTCTGGTGTTCTATCTTAACCCTCTGGCACACCAAACATCTCGCCACGTAATCTGTGACGTCATTCTTCATTCCTGGCCACCAGAAGATTCTTTTTAGATCCTGATACATCTTGGTGGCACCTGGGTGGATAGTATATTTACTCTTGTGTGCCTTGTCTAGAATTTTCTCTCTCAATTCATTACTACTAGGCATACGGATTCTATCTCGGTATACTATCACACTGTCCTCAGATAGCCCAAAATCTGAGGTCCTACCCTAGGAGATTTCGCTCCTAATCTGTCTTAAGAATTCATCCTCTCTCTGGGCATCTAAGATCTGGACTCTTAACTCATTCTCAATCCGAGTCTCACTAAAAAATAGTCTACCCGATACCTGCTGGCAAGAGAGGTTCAAATTGCTAAATTGTTCTAGAAGCTCCTGCTCCCTGATCATCATATGGGCAGCGTGGATGGATTTCCTACTCAGGGCATCGGCCACCACATTGGCCTTCCCCGGATGGTATTTCAATACATAATCATAATCTTTCAGGAGCTCCATCCATCTCCTTTGTCTTATATTGAGTTTCTTCTGATCGAATAAGTATTTCAGATTTTTATGGTCACTATAGATCTCTATAGTCGCACCATACAAATAGTGCCTCCAAATCTTAAGAGCAAACACTACAGCAGCTAACTCTAGGTTATGTGTGGGATAATTCTCCTCATGAGGCCTCAGCTGCCTAAAGGCATATGCCACTACCCTACCCTGCTGCATCAATACACATCCTAACCCTTTCCTCGAGGCATCACTATATACCACAAATGGTAAACTAGGGTCAGGAATGACTAGCACAGGGGCAGTGGTCAATCGGAGTTTCAACTCCTGAAAACTCCTCTCACATCTCTCATCCCACACAAAAGGTGTATCTTTACGAGTCAATCTCGTAAGTGGCAAGGCCATCTAAAAAAAGCCCTGAATGAATCGTCGGTAATATCCTGCCAAACCAAGGAAACTCCTAACCTCGGTGATAGTCCTAGGTCTATCCCACTGTAATATAGCCTCAACTTTATGGGGATCTACTGCGACCCCGTCTTGTGAGATCACATGACCTAAGAATTTACCTCAGTTAGCCAAAACTCACATTTACTCAGTTTGGCATATAATTTCTTCTCTTTCAGAATCTCTAGGGCTAATCTTAGATGCCTTTCATGCTCCTCAAAAGATCTAGAGTACACTAGAATATCATCAATAAAGACCACAACAAATTTATTTAGATACGGTCTGAAGACCCTGTTCATGTAGTCCATGAATACCACGGGTGCATTCGTCAGCCCGAATGGCATCACGAGGAACTCATAATGCCCATATCTAGTCCTGAAGGCCGTCCTTGGGATGTCTTCAGCTCTCACTCTCAGTTGGTGATATCCAGATCTAAGGTCTATCTTGGAAAAGACAGATGCCCCAGCCAACTGATCTAACAAGTCATCTCTCCTAGGGAGAGGATACTTTTTCTTGATGGTAACCTTATTCAATTCTCTATAATCTATACACAACCTCAAGCTACCATCTTTCTTTTTCACGAACAACACTGGAGCTCCTTAGGGTGACACACTAGGGCGTATGAACCCTTTCTCTAATAGCTCCTCTATCTGCTTTTTCAATTCAGCAAGCTCGGTGGGAACGATCTTGTACGGAGCCTTGGACACTGATCCAGCCCCAGGCACTATCTCTTTGGGGAACTCTCTCTCTCTCTCAGGAGGTAGGCCACTAAAATCAAAATCTTTAGGGAAAACTTCTGGGAATTCCCTAACGATCGGGATCTCCTCTATCCCTTCTTCTACCTCGACTCATATAGAGAAAAAGACTAGAAACCCCTGACACCCCTGCTCTAAGTATCTCTCAGCTTGGGCAGTGGTCATGAAAGATAGCTCGGCTTTCATCCTAGGTATGGTCCCACAAGATGGTACAGATACAGTGCGGTGTTCACAATCAAGGATAGCATTATTGGTAGTCATCCAGTTCATACCCACAATCAAATCAATGTAATGGAATGGCATGCAAATCAAGTCAATGGTAGTATAACAATGATTAAACTGGACAGTGACATTTAAACAAGCATGGGAAGTAATAACATGGCCTCCAGTAGGTGTGGTGACAGATAAATCAAATGGTAGAGTACTAATGGCCAAACCCAAATGTCTCACACAGTCATAAGATATAAACGAGTGACTAGCACCCGAATCAAACATAGCAATCACTAGAAAATCGTTCACTATGAGCGTACCTCAAATAAGACTGGGAGACACGTTAGCCTCCTGCTGAGAAAGGGCAAACACCCTACCCTGGGTCTGTGGCCTGGGAGGAGGTGGTCTAAGCAGAGGCTCTGAATATGCCTAAGAGCAGTTTCTGGCAATATGCCCCAACTTCCCACACTTGTAGCAGATCACTGTAGATTGTGGGGCGATGGATGACTGAGTCCTCGAGGGCTGTGGCCTCTTCGCTTTTTGTGGTTTTCTACTCCATTGCACCTTACTCTTCTTCTTATTAGTACGTGCAGAGCTAGCTTCCTCTTTGGGTCGTAGCCTCTTCAGTTCTTGAGCCCCTCTCTGACCATATACTATGGCAGTAGGTATAAAGTCCCTCAGATTATTCTCAATCACTCTGTTGATCTCCACAAGGGCATTGAAATTCCTAATCCTCTGTGGAGTCACTTTGTCTCTGATCAGGGGCTTCAACCTGGTCTTAAACTGCTCACACCTCCAGGGCTCATCATCGTATCTCTGGAGGTAGGAAGAGTACTGAGATAGCTCAATAAATTGGGCCACATACTGATCAACTGTCATATCATCAATCTGTCTCAACCCCGTGAACTGCATCTCCTTTTGCTTCCTCACTGAGCTGGGAAAATATTTTTCATAAAATTGCACTAGAAAGTTCTCCCAGTTGATTTGCAAATTCTTTGTCTCCATTAGAGATTTCGTGCTACGCCACCATCTATCTGCTTCTTTCTGTAACATGAAGGTGGCTAACTGGGCCTTCTGCTCAGAGGTACAATCCATAACTGAGAATATCTTCTCAGTCTCCATCACCCAGGCCTCTGCCTTATCAGCATCTAACTCCTCGTCAAACACCGGCAGGTTGTTCTTTCGGAATTGATTCAATTGTTTTTGAATAGATGGTAGAGCCTGAGCTGGTTCCTGAGGAGGTGGGGGTGGAACACCGAAAGGGGAAGGCTGGGGTGCACCGGAGGTGGATGGCTGAGGTGGAGGCGGCGGAGGGGCCTCTCTCCTGGCTTCTTCTTGCCTAGCCAAGGCTTCCTGCAGCTGCATAATCATCTCATGCTGCTGTTGGATCATATAGTGTTGCTGGGCTATGACGTTCTCAAACTATTCAACCCGCTCCTTTATAGCCCGCACTGGATCCTCAGACTCAACCTTGGGTTCTTGAGGTGGTCTACCTCTGCCTCGGCCTCTCCGAGTCTCAACCATCTTTACTGAAAGAAAAACCACAGCTTTTAGCCCACAACATAATTTTAACACACATACATAGATATTCCACCCAAAAACCACCCGAAAATAAGCCAAATATACCATCCAAGAATCAAATGTCGAGCAAAAGTGCCTGAACCTTTGCTCTAATACCATAAAATGTAACACCATATATTTATAGCATCCTTTCGATCATTTCTAAGTCTCACATGATCAATTGAACAAAAGGGAATGGAAAATGACATTAAAATAATGCCTTATTTCGCGTTACGTCGCGTATAAAAATTCTATTCGGTGTCACACGGACCATATGAGCTCATACAACACATTCTCATATTTAATTACATACACGCAACTCATTTGCATAACCCAAGTTGGCCCATAACTCGTGGAACTCAAAGGGGACCATCAAATTCACACTCTTATTTTCGGCCAGAATTTCAGTTTTTCTATCACAAATTCAGAAATTCATAACTAAATCCACAAAAATAAATATCCAACAAAATTTACCATTTCAGAAATCTCTGGATGTCTACCCCATGATAAAAATATTTCAGCTCATGAATCATTAAGGGGAGAACATTTGACATCCGAAAAGCCACTGGGGTTACTGCTGTCTGGGCCACTGGTTCAATTTACTGATAGAAAGTTTCAAAATTTGTAACTAATTCTAAAAAAATTGAAATCATTCATTCTTACCCATTATGGAAAGCTACACATGTCTAATTTATTCTAAAAATATGCCCAGGCTATGAAACATAACACAGAAAACGTTTGACACGCGAAAAGGGGTTAAGGTTTGGACAGCTACTGGTACTGATGTAAGTGTCTGCTATGAACTTTGAAAATGTCCAATTAATTCCAAAAAACTCCAATCCATGCAAATAATACCAATTTGGAAATCTATAAATGTTAAATTTATGTTAAAAATAGACTTAGACTAGAGAAAGCACGCTTAGCTACCCAAATTCAATGGAACAGTGACTCAAGTCATGTTGAGCTACTGTTACTGTCCCAGAAATTCAAAAATTCATATCTCTTAGTTGAGACCTCCAAATGAGGTTCTTCTAGTTGCTACGAGTCACTGTGAATGCCTAGTTTCTAACTATAAAATTTTGTAGCCATTGGACCACGTTTGCCCCTCAGATGACACAATTTCAAAACTGACCAAATGAACAATACCAGTGCAAATCCGAAATTCTGATACCAACTTTGAAAAATCATAGAAACTTCCACAGACCTCCAAATGACCTGATCTTTGGCTTCCCAAAAATATCTAGGCAAGATCTACTTGCGTGAAAAATTTCAAGTCAAGAAGAGGTCATTTGGTCAGATTTTGCCATAGCTCAAGCTTATGGCAATTTTGGTCCCAACAAGAGGCAACTTTGGTTCAAATGAGCCATCCATGGTTCCACACACATTTGAGCAACTTAGAAAGCATAAATATAGCATAAATAAGTCCCTCATAAGGTATGAACTCTCATGCAACTTAAATTCACCATGCCACTTCCATAAACATACATACACAAATGGGCTCCAAAATGGTCAAAATACATAATTCTACTCATTAGACTCTATTCTTGATACATACACTAACTTTACATAGTTTTACACTTGTTCAAATTGTCATGGCTCAAAAATAACATTTACATATCTACTTTTACATTCTAGTCATCATAGTATATCAAAATAGAAAGGTTTGCTAAGAGATGGAGATTTAGGCTCCTTGGCTTCCATCCTTTGGATCTTGAACTCCACCTAGATCATATGAGATGAGAGAAAGGAGGGGGTGAGATTCATTGAATCTCAATAGCTCATACACCTATTCAATCACATTTTCAAGTCATATAACATGTCAAGGGTACAAGTATGCAACTACTCAATCGATGAAGCATTCAATTTCCACATTTTTATGTCACAAATACATGTCAAGAATAAGAATGAGCTCTAGGGACTTTTGGGTTGGCCTCACCCCATTTCTAGGACTTTTGGATTGCCTCACTCTTGGTTCTTGGGACTTTTGACTTAGCCTCACCCACACAAGGGACTTTTGGCCTTGTCTCACCTATGCCATGAGACTTTTGGCATCTCCTCACCCACATTAAGGGACTTTTGGCACTACCTCACCCTTATGAACTATTTCCATCATTCAAAGACATTCAAGAAAGTATATTGGTACCAAAATAGCAACATAGCATCAAGTGGCATGCCTCAAACATATAAACATACACACAAGCACACAATGACACCATATGCAATAAGAAAAGGTGGAGAGCTACCTTGGTGCAAATTCAAGCTTTACTTTACTTGTTTCTTCTCCTTTTCAGTTCCACAAACACAAGAAGGTGGGGTTGGATTTCTTTGGCCTATTCACAATAAACAACACTAAATTATACTCTTGGAATAAATTATGACATCCAACTCACTCTTAAGACTACACTTTGGTCTATTTGTCACAATATGATTCCATTAAGGACCTAATGAAGCAACTACCATAATTAATATTCTTGGTTCCATTCTCTTGCCATATTTAGACCTCTTGACCTCATTTAAGGTCCTTGAAGCCATCACACACTCACTTTCACAAACCTAGGTCCATGTTGCTTCATAAGGTTACATTATGGAAGCCATTGCCTCATCTCCCAACCTAAGGCTTCTAAATTTTTTCCAAGGGTTTCTCCTATCTTCTTTTATCATATAAAGTCCCAAATCAAGCTTGGAACCATTTAAAATACTCCCTAGCTATCTTTAAGGGTTTTGACCTAGTTATGCTTCCATTAAAAACCCATGGAGTTTGGGATTTTTTCCTTAATGGATGGGGCACTTGGGAGGCTCCCTAGGAGTCTTAGAAACTCAAACAAACACTCACATATGATGGGGAAGTCTTGAATCAACCCAGATTTTAACTTATGTTCAAGCACCCTACACTTTTCCAACTTGAGTTTTACTAGTTTTTCATGCATTTCTTTGGTATAATCCATCTTCCCATGCCTTAGTTTGATGGATTCTTTTGGATTATAAAACAGAAACTCTTCCCTCTTTATGGTTCTGGTTGAGACATCCTACCATGGAAGAGGAGAAGGAGAAAAAGAAGCAACAAAGGGAGAGAAATTATCTTGCAATCAAGCTTCCTTCAAGAGCCCTTCCTCTTCCCTCTTTCTCCTCCTTAAATTTCGAATTTCCCTCCTCTGATTTGGACCCAAATCAGCACCAAGAAATACATTAAAACCATGGAAAGATGAAGCAAGAAGGGGAGGATGAAGTTTCAAGAGGAAAGAGCATGAAAACCTTACACTTTCTCACCCTTTCTTTGGCTTTTCTTCCTCCAAAATTTCCTTCCTTTGTGCGCCTAAGACAGCAGCTCCATTTCTGAGTTTTGGGCAAAAGAAAGTCAGTTTAGAGAGGGGGGAGCTGAACGTAGCTTAAAAAGGGAGTTTGGAAGCTTCTTTTGTGCACTTTGTTTCCATTTTTGCCCTTCCATAATGGCATTTCCGGTTTGACTTCGTTTTAGCTCCTTTTTGAGAATCGTCTTTTCCATCATAAAATTAAGATTCCCAATTTAATAAAATGCCTTTGGAATCACTCAAATTGGAGCTAAAACCTTCCCGAACGAACCTGTCAAAGTTTAGGTCAACTGACATCGGAAAGAGTACACCGGAGGGGCTTTACCAGTCCCGGGGCTTCCCATGGTTTTTGGGGCCTCTGAGAACCCTGGGTAACTCAAAATTTCGATTTAAAAAGCCCTCTTAGGTGTTTTTCTAAAATTACACTTATTTACGAAAATGCCACTGGCCTTTCGACAAATTTTTTGAATCACTCCGACCCTAGTTTTTGGGCAACTCAAGGCTCAAATCCTCATTTTCTATTATTTAAAATTTTATTCAAATTTTATTTGGCCTTGAATCACTCATCTCAGGGGACTTGCTTTTCAAACCAACCCGTTCCAGCGATTGTACAACGTACCGGGCTTTACATGGGGAGCATCTTAGGGATCTTAAGAACTCATTTAAACTCTTAATTAGACCTAGAAATCATCATACAAGGTCAGATTTTATAAAGTACACATAAACCCTAGAATTTGCATCTTAAAATCTAATGGTTATTTTGTTATTTCCTTTGCATATTCTTATTCTTCTCCCTTAAATACCTAGGATTCAGGTTTGGTTCGGCTTAAAAATCAGATCTTCTTATGGCTTCTAGGGTTAGGCGAAATGGAGAAGAAGGGTGGGCGAAGATATCAACCATAGGATAAAATTTTACCTAGTTTCCTTGCTTATTTTCGCTTGAATCTTGCTTTCTCCAAGCTCCTCTCTTCAAATCCAAAAATTCCCTTGAATATCTCCCTTGAATCAAATTTATAAACTCCATTTTAATCAAAGGAAACAAAGGAGAAGGGAGGAGAGGAGGTGTGAATGAAGAAAAGCATGAAAAACTAGCAATTTTTCATACCTTAAGCTTAGATTTTCTTCTTCTCCTCCTTCCTCTCTTGTGCACCCAAAACCCTAGTTCTCACTTCTGAAATTATGCAGAAATTTATGATTCCAAATGGGGGAGAAAGTGGTGCACCACCTATATATAGGGGGTAGGAAAGTGACTTTTTCAAAAATTTTCATTTTGCCTTTTGTCCTTTGCATTTTCGTTTCTCCTTTGTTTTAACTCCTTTTTTAGAACTGTCTTTTTTATTATAAAATTTAGGTTCCCAATTTAGTAAAATTCCTTTGGAATCACTCATATCGAAGGTAAAACCTTCCCAAACGAATCCATCAAAGTTTAGGCACACCGATGTTGGAAAACGTCCACTAGAGGAGATTTAACTGTCCCAGGGCTTTCCATAGTTTTCAAGGCCTCTGAGAACCTCAGAGATCTCAAAAATTTTATTTAAAAAGCCCTCCTATATGAATTCCAAATTTTTTTCAAAATTACGAAAATGCCATTACATTTCGTAAGGTTTCTGTCAAAATTTGTTCCTTCATTCTAGCTCTGTTTTTCTTTTCGTCTGAGGCTAGGATTCTCATTTTTAGGAGTTTAGAATGTTGCTCAATTTTTTTGGGACCTTAACTAATTCATTTCAAGGGACTTACTTTGAAAACGCGTCTATTTTCGTCGTTTAACGAAAACCAGACATTAATGGGATTTAAAATCTTATTGAATTGTCTTATCAAAATTTTGGTCAACCAATGACCTAAATTGTACACCAGAAGAGTTTTAATCATTTTGATGGTTCCTATAATATTCTAGGCCTCTGAAAATCCTAATGAGCTCAATTTTCTCATTTAAAACCTTTGTTTAACCAT
Source organism: Erythrophleum ivorense (assembly GCA_026724425.1). Taxonomy (NCBI): domain Eukaryota; kingdom Viridiplantae; phylum Streptophyta; class Magnoliopsida; order Fabales; family Fabaceae; genus Erythrophleum; species Erythrophleum ivorense. The sequence continues at coordinate 24,819,366 of JAIUCV010000008.1, forward strand.
TTTGGCTATAGTTTCTAGCTATTCTTAGTTTTCTAATCACATTTCTAGATGCTCCAATTAGTATCTTATTCTCAATTAGCCTTAATTTACTTTGCTTTAAGGTCCTCTCAAATCACATTATCAGTTTCAATTTAATTTCTTAAAAATCAGATATTACACTTATGATTTGCATGTATGGGTTGATATTTATCGATATGCTCTTAAGATGTGCATGTATAGTTCGATGTTGATCTTGTTGTTCTTATGATCTACATGATTGGGCAATAGAAATGAAAGAAGAAATGAGCTTTCATGATATCATTAGTACAAGAATGTTAAGGGTCTAAACTCCCTTTATGAGTAAAAGTTTTGACAAGAGGGTCATGAAGGTTAATGTCACTCACAAGGGTGAGCTTAGATTGTAAATAGTTATATGGATCCACTCTAGAGGATGCCATAGTTTGTTATGCAATCAATGTTCCTTGTCTGTAAATGTACTAATATGTTATGTACTAATATATTTTCATGATATCCAAGATTGAGGAAAATAGTTTTTCCTTTTTAATTGTGCTAAAAACCAAAACCTTACATTAAATAGTATAAAATGCTTGGTTCGTACTTCTAGAAATGATTTCTTTATAAATAAAAATTTTAAGAATGGATCAATTACATCTCTTTAGGATTAATGTTTACAATGGTTGAATGTATTTTCCTTGATTATGCTAAAAACTAACTAGCATGATAAAAAAAGGTTGAGCATATTATTTTGCCATGAATGATTAGGTTGAACTTACATGTATAATATTGCATTGCTTGGATACATTTGCATGTGACAGTATTATGTTTATATATATATAAATGTATGTATCTTGTCCATTTCTTGCTATTTTTCATAGGTTTAGATTAGGATAAAAGAAAATATTTTCTACATTCTATACAATTAGACTATCACTAGTTTTTAAAATTTATAGTGTGTCACATCTAAAAATGCGACTGTGTGGCGCTTTTAAAAGAAATTTTGAAAAGAACTTTTGATTCAATTTCCAAAGAGCATGAAAACTAAAATCAAAATTAAAAATGAGTAGAGTCGCCACCAAATTTTTATTTTTGAAAAGGCAAAATTTTGGAAAAAACCTTTTTAGTTTAGAAAATGGTATGCAAATCAGCAAATGGATTCGGGAGTCGATTGTGAGTGAGGAAGATGTTAGGCACCCCACTACACCCGTTCTTAATAACAGTTACTCTAAATTAGTTGTGCAAAATTACCATGGCCTTTAATCTATTTTAATTCTCCTAACAAATCACATGCAAAATAAGACATAAAAATAAAGGAAATAAAATTGAAAGTAAAAAAGAAAGAAATTAAAGAAATAAAATTAGAAAAATAAAATAAAAGGAAAGAAATTAAAGAAATGAAAATTGAAAAGAAAAATTTATTTACAAAGGCGGATTTGACTTAGATGAGAACCTAAGGCCTACGTACCATTCAGATGGATCAAAGTCCACGTAGTTCGACACAATACTTATATTGATTTGTTTTTACTTTTGTTTTTTTTTTGTTTTTTTCTTGTTTTGTTTTGTTTTCCTTTTTGTTTTTGTTTTCTTTTTTTGGATTAAATGACTAAACTTTGATTATTTTTTATTTTTTGGTGAAAAGACAAAAAATAAAAATAAAAATTACTTTCTCCTTTAATAAATAAAAATGAATTTAGAAATTAGTTGATGTGTTTTGATTTGTTAAAAGTAAGTTTAATTTGAATTTTCTTGCATTTTCAAAAAAATTTCTTATTATTATTATTTTTTGTTTTTTCTCATTTTTTTCTTGATTTTTATTCGTTCAAATGATTTTTTTTTTCATTTTTTGGTTTTAACTCTTTTTTTTCTTATATCTTTTTTTCTTCTTTTTTTTTTGTATTTTGATCCTTTTTTATTTTTTTTCTAAAAATAAAACTCCTATATTTTAATTAGCTTTTAGTGAAAAGGGAAAGAGAGTAAAAATAGCTTTTAACATTTACGAACAAAGCATGTCTTTATTTTGTAAAGGATAAAGTCCATTTTACCTTCCTTTTTTTCTTTTTTGATGATATTTATTATTACATTTTTTTTATGATTGATTCCCATTTTTTGGTTTTTTTTGTAATTCCCTTTAAAAAAAAATCTTTTTGGTATTTTTATAAAGCACATTTTAGTTTCTAATTTTGTCGAATGAAAGTTAGAGGAAAATTCTAAAGTTTACAAAAAAAGAATTTAATTAAAACTTTGTTTATTTCTTATTATTATCATTATTATTATTTAATAAGAAGTTATGAAAACTTAATTACTTAAAATTATCTTTTAAATTTGAAAAGTTTATTTATTTTATTTTTCTTTATTATTATTTTTTATCCCCTTTTTATTATTTTTTCTTTTCTAAAAAATTTCTCCAAAGAAGATCCATTCGATGACGGCCCAAAACTTATTGAAACGTAAATTTAATATCTAATGGATACCAAGAAGACTTATTGCCCCACATGGTCCTTAAGTCGGCTCTTATGGGCTTGAGAGGACAAAGAATCCCACACGGCCATTCTAAAAGCGAAATAATATATATAAAAAATGAAAGTAATTACAAGGATACCAATTATTCTATACATATTTACATTTCAATTTCTACTCACGGATAAAAGAAGACAATAAAACCATGTGATGCCCCTTCCAGTCATCTTTCACGAACAGCTTCCCTCTCATTTGCTTTCATCAAGTCATGGAACAACCAAGGTCTCAATATCAGACAACTTATATGCAACAAAAAAAAGAAGCAAAGGTGGCACAACAACTTACTTTCATGAGCTAGAAACAACCAAGGTCTCAATATCAGACAAAACAATCAAGGTCTCATACAAGTTAGGTTACATTCAAAAATTCCACTTAAACCAAGCTTTAAATACAATCAATCCCCAAAGACAGAGTATGGACACTATAACCTCATAAATAAACAAGTAAAGATTCCCAACATAATCACATTTCTAGCAATAGTATAGGCAGAACAATGTCCCCAATATTACTTAAAACATCATCCAGATCCATTCCAACTAATCCCACACGTGCTGAACAGAAAATTCACCGTCATCAGGAAACTTAAAATCTAGTCTGGTAAGATCATTCAGTCACTTATTATACGAAATCACACATTCCAGATTGTTATGTATGGCAACAATCAAGATTCAACACTCTATTCAGAGGATGAGGGCTCAGGGAACCAAAAGATGAAAAGCTAAATCAAAATTTTTTCTCCATTCGTTCCAAGTTACAGAGAAATAGATAATCTAAATACTCAAAACCCTCATTTGAAAATATCCTGTATTCATATTGCACATACCCCTCTCGCTGTTACCCCCCAGACTTCAAACCATACAAGGTCCAAAAAAATAAGGCACATCCAATCATGCAAGACGAGTAGAATCAGATGGAAGATGTATAACCAAGATACAAACAAAATGAAGTGCAGTTAATAATAAAGTTTATCAAGTGGTGCACTGGACACACTCAATAGCTAAGTATCAAGCATTTGGCATAATAGAAGTGAAACATGTCACACTTAATCGTAGACAAACAGGGTAATAAAACCACAATTAGGCAACAGAGGACAAAATCAACGTGAGCATCTATATTCGATCTAATCAGATGCAAAATAGATAGAGAAACAATAAGGACATTGATTAGATTTTTGGATCCCGACACATCATACCTTCTACCAAATGATTTTAACTGCTCACGGATATCTAAACCAAATTCTTGAGATGACATGAATGAGAAGCAGGGAAAGAATACCTGTCTGAATTTGTTGCTTTAGCGAAGTAGCCGAGACTTTCTACAGGTTTCTATATGATGCTTGAGCAGAAGAGAATAATTTCAGAATTCCTAAAATGTACCCATTCAATCTTTTTTTCTCCTCCTCTTACTCCCTCCTCTCTCTGTTTTCTCTTCCTTCCCGAAACCACTCTACTTCTCCCTTCTCCATTCTGCTTTCTCACTTCATACTTGCTGCTCCTTGATTCTCTTTAATCAGAACCGAAAATCCCCCCAAAGAACCTCATTCGCTATGCTTCTCTTTCCCCTTTCTAATTTGCTCAAAAATCCCCTTTTGAACCTTGCTTTCCTCCTCTCTTATTCTTTCTAATTCGTAGCCCCTCCAACCCCTCCTTTCCTCTCTGCTTCTCCTCCTCTCTTTTTTTTTTCTCTGAAAAAAATCCTCCGCCTCTGTCTCTCGATTTCAGTCCCTCTTACTCTCAATTTTTTTCTTTTCCTTCCTGCAACCCTAAGCTCCTTGTTCGCTCCCCAGTCCTCTCAGCCTCCCTCTCCATCGATCTCTCGCTTCCCTCATTCTCTGCCTCCCTTTGATAAGAAAAACCCCCCCAATCCCAAGGCCTTTCTCTTCCTCTTATCATGAAAGGGATCCAGCAGGTGGTCATCTTCCCTACCCCCTATTACCCTAGCATGCTGAGACGTTGGCCTGCCCCTTTTCTTTTTGCCGTCAATTCTGTATCTTCGAGCTACTCCCCTCACTTTTTTGAACCTTCTCAGTGCTTTTTACGTCTGTGGGTGCTACTTCTATGTTTCCTTTTCTTGTTCAACTCTATGCGTTTCCCTCTTCCTGAAACCCACCTTTGCTTTTCTCTTCTCTGCCCTGTATGGTCTCTATCGTGCTCTCTCTCCTCTCTGGGTGTGCATGAGAACGTGGGTCACAAAGGGATTAGTGGATTAATGAAACGGGTAGGGTTTACCCTATCCGAGTTGGGTAAGGTAGGCCCATCAGAAGTTTAGTACAAGCATGTTGGGTTTTTTTTTCTTGGCCCGTTTTATTAGGCTGCATTTTCTCTTTTTGTTTTCTTATCTTTATTAAGAAATCTTTCTTTTGTTGTTTCTATCTTTTTTTTAGTTCCTTAAAATTTAATCTTTTCATTTTTTTCAATTCTATTTTTTTTACTTTTACCTTTTTTTATGTTGAATTATTGGGCTTCAGAAATTTAAAGGAAAATAAGTCTTATGCCCTTTTTTTTTACTTTCTTCATTTTGTCATTTTTTCATATTTTTTGCCAAATTAATTTCATTATTATTATTATGTTTTTTTTAGAGTTTGTCCGGACAAAATACGGTGTTCACAGTTGCCCTTCTTTACTTGTTTCTTTAGGTAAAGAGATTGAAAATGTAATTTTTAATATTTTTGTATAAGGAACAAGTAAAGATAAGAATATGTATTTTGTCTAGGATGATTTAATTGCTTTTTAACAATAAACAAGAGGAAAAAGTGACCTAAGCAAAATACGGTGTTTACAGGTTGCTCCTCTTTACTTATTCTTTAAGCAAGGAGAGCAAAAATACAGTTTTTTTTATTTCCTTAGCTTAAGAATAAGTAAACATGGAACTATGTATTTTGTTTGGGGAGCTAATAAATTAAGGAGAATTAACTTCCCTGGAAGTACTTGAACTGATTAAAGAGAAAGGAAATAATGTAATTCTAAAAAGGATGTCTGTTCTAATACAAGACTTTTATTGGTGATAATCTCGGTGTAGGGCTTCGATTTCCGATTTTGTGTAGGACTTCGAAAGGTGCCTATTTTGGTGCAAGAATTTTGTGTGCCTATTTTGTGCAAGAATTTTGTGTGCCTATTTTGGAGCAAGACTTTTATGTGCCTTTCTGGTAAGATTTTGGGCTGCCTGTTCTGGCAGGCCTTTGGTTGCCTACTCTGGTAGGACTTTGGTGCCTGTTCTAGTGTAGGATTTTTAAGTACCTGTTATGGAGCAGGGCTTTGAATGGGGTGCCTAGCCTATGCAGGGCTTTAGAAGAGTGTCTGCCCTATGCAGGGCTTTAGAAGGGTGCTTCGTCTATGCAGGACTTTAAAGGTGCCTGGCCTGTGCAGGGCTTTGAGAGTGCCTGGCCTATGTAGGACTTTAAGGGTGCCTGGCCTATGTAGGACTTTAAGGGTGCCTGGCCTATGCAGGGCTTTAAAAGAGTGCCTAGCCTATGCAAGACTTTAAGGTTGCCTGGCCTGTGCAAGGCTTTGAGGGTGCTTGGCATATGCAGGGCTTGGAAGGTGCCTGGCCTGTGCAGGACTTGGAGGGTGCCTGGCCTATGCAGGGCTTAAAAAGAGTGCCTGGCCTGTGTAGGGCTTTAAGGGTACCTGGCCTATGCAGGGCTTTAAAAGAGTGCCTGACTTGTGTAGGGCTTTGAGGGTGCCTGGCCTGTGCAGGGCTTTAAGGGTGCTTGGCCTATGTAGAGCTTTAAAAGAGTGTCTGGCCCGTGTAGGACTTTAAGGGTGCCTGGCCTGTGCAGGGCTTGAAGGGTGCCTGACCTATACAGGGCTTTAAAAGGGTGTCTGGCCTATGCAAGGCTTGAAAAGAGTGCCTGGCCTATGCAGGGCTTTAAAAGAGTGCCTAGCCTGTGCAGGGCTTTGAGGGTGCCTGGCCTATGCAGGGCTTTAAAAGAGTGCCTTTTTGTGAATTTTTCCTGAATTTAAAAATTTTACTTCATTTATCTAAGTTTTATGCAAGGTAATGCACCTATATGAAATGTGTGATGCACGTAGAATGCTTGACTTTTGAGTTTAGTAACACTTTTGCCCTGATATAAATCAGGATTTATGTATACAGTCGTAAGAAGCATGAAGCATGTGAGATGTTATAATTCAAACTTTTCTTTTGTTTTTCTTTTGCCCCAATATGAACTCGGGGTCCACAAAATGAATGCACATGTAAAATACACGAAGCACATGAGATGTTTCATGAAATGCAAAATGTTTATTTTGATTTCCTTAATGTGAGCTTAGGGTTGACATGTATGCATGTATGAAATGCAAAAAGCAAGTGTGATACTTTGTTTCATAAAATGCGAATGTTTGCTTTTGCCTTGCCCCAGCGTGAAGCAATATGCACAAAAGATGCTTTATTTAATGAAATGCCAAATTTTACTTCTCTTCCATTTTGCTTACCCCACTGTAAATTGGGATTCACATGATGTATGCATAAGTGAGATAAAAAAACATGCAAGATTTTTGCTTTTAGTTACCCTAATATGAACTAGGGCCTATGCAGTGTATGCAAATGTGGAATGCATAAAACAGGTGATGCTTCCTTTCATGAAATGCAGATTTTTCTTTTCTTTGCCCCAGTATAAATCAGGGTCATTTTAGGTGTTAGAAGTATGAAGTTTGTGGGATGCTACAATTTATGGAATGCACATTTTTTTTTTCTTTGCCCCAATATGAACTTGAGGTCCACAATTATATGCTTAGGTGAAATACAAGAAATATATAAGATGCTTTATAAAAATGCAAAATGTTTGTTCTCACTTGCCTCAGCATGAACTATGGTCTACGTAATATATGCATATATGAGATGCATGAAACATGAGATGCAAGTTGTTCTTTTCTCTTTTCTTTTTTTTTTTTAAGTGCAAAATGTATGTTTTCCCTTGCCCCCATATACACGGGGAATGCAAGTTTTTTTTTTTTTGAATCTTTCTTCTTTTCTTCTTTTTTTTTGAATTTTTGAATTTTTTTTAGATCATTTCCAAGATATGCATGATTTATGTGAGCCAAGTTAACTCCTAACAGGAAAAAAGTGAAAGCATTATCTTTAAACATTCTTAAATTAATTTTGAGTTTTGAACTCTTTTTTTTTTCAAGATCATCCCAAAAGAAAGAGGAAGAGATGGATCATTATTTCTAAATGCTTTTAGATTGATTTCGAATTTTGAACCCTTTTTTTTTTTTGGTAAACAAAATCATCTCAAACAAAAAGGGGAAGAGAATAAGCATTATTTTTTAATGTCCTTAAATTGATTTTGAATTTTGGACTCCCTCTGTTTTTGGAAAATTAATTGATGAGAAAAATGTGATCCTCTTTTAGTTTTTTTTGAATTGATGAGACTAAATGTGATCTTTTTTTTTAGTTTAGTTTTTTTTAATCAATTTGACTTGAAAGGAAAAAAAATACTTCATCTATGTACAAATTTAATATAAGCACGTGATGCATGAAAAATCTCAAAGTTTGTCAAAATATAGGATTTTTGGCCATTTGTATTTGAAAAAAAAATTTCACACACTAGCTCTTCATCTCTCTTAATGAGAAAAGTTGAACTTTTGATTATCCTACCAAATTTTCCCTTTGTTATTTGGATGAGGAAATTTATTGATGGCTTTTGGTTAGCCAAAAATGCCCTTGAGGGAGTATCCCAAGTTAAGAAGACCCAAGGCTTTTGCTTTGACTTATGTCTAAATGATTTTTCTCCAAGTAATTTGTTTGCCATCAACCTTGGACTATTAACTTGATAAGGCAATCTCCTCTTGTCAACTCTTCATCATTAATGCTTGAAAGGTCAATAAATTAAATCTACACTTACCTTATTTAACAATGTCAATACAATCATGCATTAAGGGGTACAAACACATAAGCTTGGGAAGGAAAAACTCCTTAACATTAGAGGGATGCGGGGGCTAATGAAGAAGGTGATTGTGTAAAATGGTTTAGGAGTGGAGAAGTGGAATAGACAATGGCTAGACACAATGTACAGAACAAGAATATGCCTCAGTCCTACACTTGAAGCATTTTTCTCTGAACATTAGAAAAATGAAATGCTAAGAAGATGGATATGGTAGGTTAGAGAGAAGTTTCACTTTTGGATTTGAACTCCTTTTGAAAGAAGCAATTGATGTAATTAAGAGTATTTGCTCTGAATCAAACTTTTTGCCTCAGTTTCAACTATTTTGATTTTTTTTTTTAATCATTTCCTTTAAGAAAATCTGCCCCCTTATTTATCAAACAAGCTAAACCTCAATAAGGACTTTTGATACTTGTAGTGTGGCCTTGGTAAAAGGGTTTATGAAATAAGAGATATTAAGCTCAAGAATTAATGCACCCCCACCAAGTCTCCCATTAATCTCTTTCTCCCGTTAATCTCCTTCTCCCATTACTTTAATAAAATTCTATACTCGAAATTTACTTAGCAAGAGAGGATATCTCAGGACTATAATGGAGTTTAATGGGTAAGAAAGTGGCTTAAGAAAGAAAGGTGAAAATGCCTAAATATTCATGTGAACTTGCAATGAGAAATTTGCCTTGGTGATTAGGCAATCTTGGCAATATCTATTGGGTTTGAGCTTTCCCTTTAAAGGATTCCTTTTTTCAATTCTCTTTCAGCCTAATTCCCTTTAAAGGATTTTTCTCTTTTGACTTTTTCTGCAATGCAAAACCTCCCCTTGATAACTTTGTCCCTGGATTGCACATTAAGGTGAAGTTCCCTTTTGGAAGTTATTGCTTTTTCAAATTTTATTCTGTATGAGATTGCTCTTTGAGCTTTTTTTCTCTATGATTTTTCTTTTCCTTCTCCAATTTGTTTCATTCATTCATTTAATTTTTTTAGAAGGAATCTATTATGGTTCTGAAATTGCTTTTCTTTATGCGAAATTCTCATTGCTTCCCGGATTCGATTCATGTTCGGTATTTGAAAATTTTTTTATAAGGCCCAAAGTGGTTAGCAACCGTTACAAAGTGTTTGGATAATTGAAAGAACTTGACCCTCTCTTGATATTTGAATTATCAACATAAAAATTTGTTAAAGACTTCCCATCCCAAAGGTTTCATGATTAGGGTGAAGGAAATGAACATCACTCCAGACTCAATTGAGGTGACTAGAGGTTACTCCTTTGTATCTGGGAAGACATAGAATGCTTTGCATCCTAGACATAGTTTGCTTGTGGGATATGCATTGGTATCTCTGATTTGGTTTTTTTTTTGGGTAATTGAATTTGGGGCATATAATTAGTCTTAGATTTAACTCTTCTCCACATCAATTAGATCCTGTCATAAGGAGTTCTGGACATTACTATTTTTTGTGGGTTTTTGATCATTTAGGAAAAATATGGAAGGAAAGAAGGTGTGTCAACATAACTGGTGAAATGAGAGGATTCATAAAAGGTGAGATGGAAGTACACGACTATTGCATTGACAAAATTAAATAAGGTCCAATAAAAAAATCAACTTTTATTAGCCATAAACTTTAACTAGATAGAAGGACTTTTTGGAGTGCCCCACTACCTCCAAATTAAGTTCACAATTTTTTAGGCAATGCCATTTTGGGTGTGGAGGTTAAAGGCTAGTGAAAGAAGCATCTTGTTTTTGTTAAAGCCACTCATATGAAGGTTAGGCAAATGGCTAGTGTTATAATTGAGGCAAATGACAAGTACCCTAATTAAAATGGTTTGTGGTGCTTTGCATAGTCAAATTTGATAGGTGCTAATGAGTTTGGAAATGAATGGTTTGAGTTTCTTTGAAGTGGAAAGGATGGTGGTGAGCAATAGTCATAAACTGAAGGATATGATGGTATGGAAGGTTAGGAAGTAATAAGCAACTCTATCAAGACCTTTGACAACTTCCTTTTGCCTAATCGATTAGTACCTTATCAATCCTTGCCCCCATACCTCAATTTCACATTTTAGCTATTCACGAGTATATCTTTCTTTCTTTCTTTTTCAGATTTTGTTTGAGTGGATCTTTCCGTTGTAAAAGGACAAAAATCTCATATTTCACAAATTTTAAGAATGCCTTATGACTATACATAAATGCAATCTTATTAGGTTGTCTGACCTATGAATTGATGGGTGTATTTGGTATGAGAGTCTTTCAAGGTATGGGACCTTTATTTCTGTTGGGGAATTCGGTGCCCCCAATTAACCTAAGAATAGAGTTTAGAATTTTCTCACTCAATATTACCCTAATGATAATCCCTTCTTTTTTAAGTTATTTGACCTTTATTTTCCTCAGATGCGTTATTGCATATAGGGATAAATAAAGTTGACAAATCATCCTAAGAGAATATACAAAATTCTACATGGATGATGTCTATGAAAAAGTGTAGCCAATCTGGATTTCCTTTGACAATTTGCAGAGTAATTTTCAAATCCTCCACTTTCCTCTAGGACCTTATCGTTTCACCATGAAGGGTAGAGTTAACAAAATCGACTTGCAAGGAATTTTAATTTTTGGCAAGCAATTCAAATTGAGCTTTTAACTAGCTCAACTCATGTGTCAACTTGATCCTTATTTATCTTGAAAATAGTGACACAATATTGTCCCAAAACTTGCTATCCCTGTGTAAGTTACCCAAGATTGGTTTTTTCGATTAATTAAGGGATTACTAGTATTAGTTAATATTTTTCCATATTCCTCTAAGAGTTTATTGACCCATTGGGAGTCATGGCTTATCACTCATTTTGAGAAGGGATAATTTTTATATAATTGATGTTTAGAACTTTGGCTTCAATGGTATTTGATGAAAGCAAGCCAATCTAATGATTCATTGATATATGATGAATTAAGTATTGCGTACTTGCTCCTACACCATTGAGAATTATGTCTTGGTCTAAGAAAAGGAGAAAAACTTTGTACTTTTTCTTAAGAAACTTATTGCTTCACTAGAGAAAAAGTAGTTGACAATCAAATCGAGAGAAATATGCCTTTTTACATGATCGATGCCCAAAAAAAATGATTCCAATTTCTAACCGAGACATGATACTCATTTGTTGATGTGGCAATGATGTGGCAAAACCTATGAGTTCTATAATTCCCCAAGACTTTGAAAATACTCCTTCTTTATGAAAAATTTGTTATTTTGTGGGGTCTAAAGAAAGATTTAAAAAAAAAAAATGGATTGTGCATCATTTATTATTTTTTCTTATCTTGTTTATGAATGTGATATACGTATGTTAAAGGCTTCCCTTTCAAGAGATTATGATGAATGTGGTTGTGGTATATTCAGGATTGGAAACCTACTAGGCAAAGGTTAGTTTAATTAGCTCCTACCTTCATCATAGTGAAGGTATACCTAATTATGTGGTGACATCTCGTTAGCTACTCCAGTAAATAGTGACGGTGTGTCACTTTCCCTATGGGTTTTATTAGATACATGGAATTGGGGACAAACGATTAAAGAAAAAAAAATTGCCCTCCTTTGTCCTAATAAGGAAAAACCTTAGGTTAGGATCATAGGCTTGTCAAAGTCTGACTCTAACTATCTGGGAGGTATCTAGAGCTTGATTACTAGTGCATTTCTTGGAGTAAGTCTATGACTCTTAAAATTATTGGCTCCTAAATTGCCCTTACCGTAAGATGAGGATCTCATTATATAAATTTGACCTTGAGAGGAAAAAGATCCTACACAAGTCAAACTCTTATAATAAGGTACAATTTAAGTGAGGTCTTCATGATAGCCTTAGGAAGCACAAGGCTCCATAGAGAAATTAGTATAAACCTCTACTAACCTAAGCACACTCAAACCTGGGTATAGGGCCCATAAAGTGTGATATGTTTGTGTTGTAGTGATGTGTATGAGGAGAGCATTCGCCTTCTTATCCTATAAACTACCCAACCTTCATCTACTAAGGCAAAATAAAAGGTAGAGAAATATATATAGATATAAACAAAAAGAAGTAAAATATACAAATATGGTCATCTACCCTAAAGTTTTATTTCTCATGTTATCATCCTATCACATATTATGTATACAATCAAGAAAATAAAATATATGAAGCAAGCATATGAAAGACATGTTATCTACCCTAATCATGTGAGGCAAACAACAAACTCAAGGAGAATCAAAATAAAAAGAAGGCCATAATATCTTGTACAACTAACTTAAAATTGGGCTTGACTCTCAAGATTCCCCAATAGAGTCGCTATACTGTCACACCCGAAAATGTGACCACGTGGTGCTTTTAAAAGAAATTTTGAAAAAAAACTTTTGATTCAATTTCCAAAGAGAATGAAAACTGAAATCAAAATTAAAAATGAGTAGAGTCGCCACTAAATTTTTATTTTTGAAAAGGTAAAATTTTGAAGAAAAACCTTTTTGGTTTAGAAAATGGTCTACAAACCAACAAATGGATCTGGGAGTTGATTGTGAGTGAGGAAGGTGTTAAGCACCCCACTACACCCGTTCTTAAAAACGGTTACCCTAAGTTAGTTGTACAAAATTACCATGGCCTTTAATCTATTTTAATTTTCCTGACAAATCACATGCAAAATAAGACATAAAAATAAAGGAAATAAAATGAAAGTAAAAAAGAAAGAAATTAAAGAAATAAAATTAGAAACACAAAATAAAAGGAAAGAAATTAAGGAAATGAAAATTGAAAAGAAAAATTTATTTACAAGGGCAGACTTGACCTAGATGAGAGCTTAAGGCCTACGTACCCTTCAAAGGGATCAAAGTCCACGTAATTCGACACAAGAGTTATGTTGGTTTGTTTTTTGTTTTTTTTGTTTTTGTTTTTTTTCTTGTTTTGTTTTGTTTTCCTTTTTGTCTTTGTTTTCTTTTTTTGGATTAAATGACTAAACTTTGATTATTTTTTTATTTTTTTGGTGAAAAGACAACAAAAATAAAAATTACTTTTCCCTTTAACAAATAATAATGAATTTAAAAATTGGTTGATGTGTTTTGATGTGTTTTGATTTGTTAAAAGTAAGTTTAATTTGCATTTTCTTGCATTTTCAAAAAATTTTCTTCTTATTATTATTTTTTGTTTTTTCTCATTTTTTCTTGAATTTTATTCGTTCAAATGATTTTTTTTCATTTTTTTGTTTTGACCCTTTTATTTCTTATATCTTTTTTTATTTTTTTTATTTTGATCCTTTTTTTATTTTTTTTCTAAAAATAAAACTCCTATATTTTAATTAGCTTTTGGTGAAAAGGGAAAGAGAGTAAAAATAGCTTTTAACATTTACGAACAAAGCATGTCTTTATTTTGTAAAGGATAAAGTCCATTTTACCTTCCTTTTTTTCTTTTTTGATGATATTTATTATTACATTTTTTTATGATTGATTCCCATTTTTTGGTTTTTTTAATTCCCTTTAAAAAAACAATCTATTTCGTATTTTTATAAAACATATTTTAGTTTCTAATTTTGTCGAATGAAAGTTAAAGGAAAATTCTAAAGTTTACAAAAAAAGAATTTAATTAAAACTTTGTTTATTTATTATTATTATCATTATTATTATTTAATAAGAAGTTATGAAAACTTATTTACTTAAAATTATCTTTTAAATTTGAAAAGTTTATTTATTTTATTTTTCTTTATTATTATTTTTTTATCCCCTTTTTACTATTTTTTCTTTTCTAAAAACTTTCTCCAAAGAAGATCCATTTGATGACAGCCCAAAACTTATTGAAACGTAAATTTAATATCTAATGGATACCCAGGAGACTTATTGCCCCATATGGTTCTTAAGTGGGCTCTTATGGGCCTAAGAGGACAAAGAATCCCACACGGCCATTCTAAAAGCAAAATAATATATATAAAAAATGAAAGTAATTACAAGGATACCAATTATTCTATACATATTTACATTTCAATTTCTACTCACGGATAAAAGAAGACAATAAAACCATGTGATGCCCCTTCCAGTCATCTTTCACGAACAGCTTCCCTCTCATTTGCTTTCATCAAGTCATGGACCTCTAGATTATGGGCCTCATATGCAACAAAAAAAAAGAAGCAAAGGTGGCATAGCAGCTTACTTTTCATGAGCCAAAAACAACCAAGGTCTCAATATCAAACAAAACAATCAAGGTCTCATACAAGTCAGGTTACATTCAAAAATTCCGCTTAAACCAAGCTTTAAATACAATCAATCCCTAAAGACAGAGTATGGACACTATAACCTCACAAATAAACAAGTAAAGGTTCCCAACATAATCACATTTCCAGCAATAATATAGGCAGAACAATGTCCCTAATATTACTTAAAACATCATCCAGATCCATTCCAACTAATCCCACACGTGCTGAACAAAAAATTCATCGTCATCAGGAAACTTAAAATCCAGTCTGGTAAGATCATTCAGTCACTTATTATGCAAAATCATTCTAGATTGTTATGTAAGGCAACAATCAAGATTCAACACTTTATTCAGAGGATGAGGGCCCAGGGAACCAAAAGATGAAAAGCTCAATCAAAATTTTTTCTCCACTCGTTCCAAGTTACAAAGAAATAGATAATCCAAATACTTAAAACCCTTATTTGAAAATATCCTGTATTCATATTGCACATACCCTCTCGCTGTTACCCCCCAGACTTCAAACCATACAAGGTCTAGAAAAATAAGGCACATTCAGTCATGCAAGACGAACAAAATCAGATGGAAGATGTATAACCAAGATACAAACAAAATGAAGTGCAGTTAATAATAAAGTTTATCAAGCGGTGCACTGGACGCACTCAAAAGCTAAGTATCAAGCATTTGGCATAATAGAAGTGAAACATGTCACACTTAATTGTAGACAAACAGGGCAATAAAACCATAATTAGGCAATGGAGGACAAAATCAACGTGAGCATCTATATTTGATCTAACCAGATGCAAAACAGATAGAAAAATAATAAGGACATTGATTAGATTTTTGGATCCCGACACATCATACCTTCTACCGAATGATTTTAACTGCTCACAAATATCTAAACCAAATTCTTAAGATGACGTGAATGAGAAGCAAGGAAAGAATACCTCTCTGAATTTGTTGCTTTAGCGAAGTAGCTGAGACTTTCTGCAGGTTTCTATACGATGCTCGAGCAGAAGAGAACAATTTCAGAATTCCTAAAATGTACCCCTTCAATCTTTGTTTCTCCTTCTCTTACTCCCTCCTCTCTCTGTTTTCTCTTCCTTCGCAAAACCACTCTACTTCTCCCTTCTCTGTTCTGCTTTCTCACTTCATCCCCGCTGCTCCTTGATTCTCTTTAATCGGAACCGAAAATCCCCCCAAAGAACCTCCTTTGCTATGCTTCTCTTTCCCCTTTCTAATCTGCTCAAAAATCCCCTTTTGAACCTTGCCTTCCTCCTCTCTTATTCTCTCCAATTCAAAGCCCCTCCAACCCCTCCTGTCCTCTCTGCTTCTCCTCCTCTCTTCTTTTTTTTCTCCGAAAAAAATCCTCTGCCTCTATCTCTCGATTTCGGTCCCTCTTACTCTCAACTTTTTTCTCTTCCTTCCTGCAACCCTAAGCTCCTTGTTCGCTCCCCAGTCCTCTCAGCCTCCCTCTCCATCGATCTCTAGCTTCCCTCATTCTCTGCCTCCCTTTGATCAAAAAAATCCCCCCTAATCCCAAGGCCTCTCTCTTCCTCTTATCATGAAAGGGATCCAGCAGGTGGTCATCTTCCCTACCCCCTATTACCCTAACATGCTGAGACGTTGGCCTGCCCCTTTCCTTTTTGCCGTCAATTCTGTATCTTCGAGCTACTCCCCTCACTTTTTTGTTCGTTCTCAATGCTTTTTACGTCTGTGGGTGCTACTTCTATGTTTCCTTTTCTTGTTCAACTCTGTGTGTTTCCCTCTTCCTAAAACCCACCTTTGCTTTTCTCTTCTTTGCCCCGTATGGTCTCTATCGTGCTCTCTCTCCTCTCTCGGCATGCATGAGTGCGTGGGTCACAAAGGGGACCAGTAGATTAATGAAATAGGTAGGGTTTACCCTATCCGAGCTGGGTTAGGTAGGCCCATCAGAAGTTTAGGGCAAGCATGTTGGGCTTTTTTTTCTTGGCCCGTTTTATCAGGCTGTATTTTCTCTTTCTGTTTTCTTATCTTTATTAAGAAATCTTTCTTTTTCTTGTTTCTCTCTCTTTTTTAGTTCCTTAAAATTTCATCTTTTTATTTTTTTCAATTCTATTTTTTTTACTTTTACCTTTTTTTTATGTTGAATTATTGGGCTTCAGAAATTTGGAGGAAAATGAGTCTTATACTCCCTTTTTTTACTTTCTTCATTTTGTCATTTTTTTCATATTTTTTGCGAAATAATTTCATTCTTATTATTATTCTATTTTTTTTTAGAGTTTGTCCAGACAAAATACGATGTTCACATAGTGTCTCATTGAGAATTGCAAATTCTCACTTATTTGGCCTAATGTATTGTGATGATGTCGATGATAAAAGGAATATGTGATTATTAATCAATGTTAGTTGGGAAAAAAATTATTTTAATTTTTAAGCTTTATCTATCCATCATTTTTTTTTCAATGAAAAACTACTTTTGATTGATTTAGAGGACTTTTTCAAGTAATGAAAATATTTCTAGTACTCTACCTAAATCAATTTCATCATTATTTGAGTTCATCTTATAATTATTGCCAAACTAAGATATTCCATCATTTGTAAATCTACTTAATGACATTGAACATTAGGTGTATATAAATAGATTGGTTTAATTACACATGTATCTATGGCTAATCAATAATCTTTATAAATTGTAGGTTTTGTTTGATGAAAATGTACATGTATCTAACCTAAGTTTTTTAGGCGTAGATAAAAAATCTACTTAGGTATGTTTTCTTGTAATATAATTTGTAAAAAGAAATTATTTTTTTGGTCCCTATACTTTTACTTAATTTTTAATTTGGTCCCAATTATTTAAAAATTTGTAATAAATCATTATAGTCTAAAAACTTTTAAATTTAATCTCTGTTATTAAACTTTTATTAGTATTCTATTAATTTTGTTAACGTGGACAATTATGAATTATCTTGGCACTCTAAACATAGGTGATTTAAACTATTTCACCTAAATAACTTAATATGCATTACATTATATGTCATATATGTGAGTTAATTTCATTTTATTACTTATTTTTACTTACTTTTTTGGTCAAGATCATGTGTATTCAAAGTATTAAAATAACACATTATGACCATATCGCCAAAATGTAATAAAGTATTGTCAAAAATTTAACAGACTAATTTAAAAATTGACTAAAGCTATGGTGACCAAAAGAATAATTTGACCTAATTTGTATTATATTATGTTATAGATATATATATATATAGTTTTTGCATTATTCCTAATAAAAATAGTATATACTAGGTTCAGTGCATACCAAAAGAGAGGACACAAGAAAGTTCAAATCAAGAACTTAAATGCATCGTCGTGAGCACTTAATGCAATTTACATTTTTGTTTTTAGTAAAATTTGTATTATGTTATAAGAATTTTAAGTTTTTCTTTTTTTGTTTATAACATTACCAACAAGCTATTTTTTTCTTAAAGGGATTGAAATGTTATCTTCTTATAATTGAATTTTCTTATGTTAGGTTATGGCAAAACATGAGCAAGGAAGTTTAGTCGAGCTAGAACATATTGTTTTACTTGGAGAAAATCACATTATCATTTATGCAGAAAGTTGGCTTTATTTATAGAAAATAAAAAATAAACAAGTTTTGGTAATATATAGAAAATACTAAATGATACTTTTAAAATTAAAAAAAAAATCAAATATAATTTTGTCAAAGATAATGTAATTCACTCATAAAAATTTTGAAAATAGCTAAAAATAAGTTTTATTTTTTCTAAAAGAATTATATATTAGATATTAACATTAGGTTTTATTATACTACTCTCACCAAGGAAAGTGTGTAATCCGAAGAAAAAAACAAGGCAATAGACAGATGTACACCTGTAGCCATTGCTGTTTTATTTTTTATTTTTAATTATTTATTGTGTGTGTTGTTTTGGAATATTGTTTATTGACTATCTTGAAAATATGAAATGACGCTAATGCAGCTGTGCACTTTTATAGGAAAGTGTGTATAAGCCAAACTAAGTAAACTTTTATTGTGGATAACCGCTTGATAACCATATAGCATGTATGTTTAATTACGCATTTAGTTCCCAAAAACATTAAATACATACCCGATCAAAATGAAGCACGTCTCGTGAACATGTAATTATACATGTTCCCGAAAATGTATGATCACTACACAATTGTCAAACTTATACAAAAAAGGCTCTTTCAAACCTAAGATCAAGTCTAACTTACGAGGATTTCTTTTTGGTGTAAGTTGATGACTAACCAAAGAGCCCAGATTTCCGAGAAGTCTGTTTGCAATAAGTTTCACAAGCTGACTCACAAACAGGGACTGTAGCACCATTCTCTTTCATGCACACAGGCATGCATTGTTGTGCACAGTCTGATATGGCCTTCCCCTCTTCAACAATGGCCATTGTAATCACCAAGCAGATTAGTACGGAAGCAATGGTTTTCTTTAAGGCCATCAATGAAAAAGAGCATCCTTTTCTTTGTACAAGTAAGAGGATATGGACATAGGGTTTGCTTTATTTATACATGGATGGAGGATGAAGGGTGGGGAAAGCACAGATAATGGTCCTCAAGTTTTCAATTGGTGAGGAGAAAAACTCGGTGAAAATGTGAGGTTGATTAGGCTATTAGGTTTGTGATCTCTAGGTTCATAATATAAATACAAATATACATTGTTTCTTCATGTTTTGAAAAATTGATGTCTGGGAATGAAATTGATTACAATTAGGATGCTATGATTTCTCTTCTTTTTCTTGTAATTATCCGTTACGTGATTTAGACAAGTAATCCCACTAAATAAAGGAATTACGTGATTTCAGCATTATCCCACATTACCTTCATAAATTTTGGCATTGATTCACATGCTACGAGATTTACCCCAATTTGCCTTTATATAATCAGCATATTCTATATATGATGCATTAATTCCATGAGAGGCAATAAAGGGAACTAATGTGTATAGCAATAACATGATGTGAGTCATGAATACAATCAATAATGTTACTTTATTTTATTTTATATTATTTTCTTGTTTCCTAATTATAATTTTATTTTATTTATATATATATTTGTTTGAGAAAAATATCAATTATTTAAATTCTATCTTAAGAAAAGGATTATTATTATGTGATTTGAAATTTATTTTTATGATAATTTGTTAGTCACCAAAGTGGCCCAATTTTATGGACAATAAATTTTAAATAAAGATAATCATAAAGTTTAGAAATAAAAATGCATAATAATTATCTTTTATGCATTTTTAAGTAAATGCCTATTATCATAAATTTAAGATTTATCCAAAGGCAAATCAATTGCTCTGCAAATAGTGAACATGAAAGTAGTAAATTAAATTTTCTTTAATTAAATATATATTTGTTTACCCAAAGGATGGCATATGTATTTAATTGAAAATTTTAATTTACTAATAAAGATAAATTATGGCATTTAAATTATGATAGCATATTATAGGATCTACTCAAAGGAGAGCTATAATATACTATGATTATATGATTATTTGTTTATCTAAATCTATATGAACCTTTAAATTTTGAGCAATTATGTGTTATTTTGCTATTGTTATTCTTCATTCGCAAGCTTCATCCGTTGCTATGTTTAATGGTGTGA
Organism: Erythrophleum ivorense; assembly: GCA_026724425.1. Lineage (NCBI taxonomy): Eukaryota > Viridiplantae > Streptophyta > Magnoliopsida > Fabales > Fabaceae > Erythrophleum > Erythrophleum ivorense. The sequence continues at coordinate 24,839,576 of JAIUCV010000008.1, forward strand.
ACTTTTTTGAATGGTGTGAACAAGTCAAGTTTCACTTAGGTATTTTGGATCTTGACTTGGCACTTTTAGAAGCTAAACCTATTGCTTTTGGATCTAAGTCTTATATTTATGCAAATGACTATTGCCAACAACATTAAGACAACTATTCCATAAACAGAAAGTGTGAAGGATTACCTTCAATTTGTGAAAGAATGATTCTGCACTGTAGATAAGTCACTTGCTAGTAGCTTGATGGTAGAACTTAAGACTATGAAGTTTGATGGATCGCGATGTATACAAGAGCATATTATCAAGATGATTAATATTGCAGCAAGATTAAGATCTTTAGGGATGAATGTGGATGACTCATTTATTGTGCAACTCATTTTGAACTCACTTCCTCCTAAGTTTAGGCCATTTCAAATCAATTATAACATTATTAAAGATAAGTGGAATGCTAGTGAATTGGCTAGTATGCTTGTTTAAGAGGAAACAAGACTAAAAAAACAAGGAAGTCATTCAATTAAGCTTATAGGTCAAGGAGCTAGTAAGGGACTTAAGGTGAAAGCCAACAAGTTTAAGAAAGGAAAAGTGTCTGCTAATACTTGTTAGGCCGAAAAGAAGGCACAAAAAGCAAGCAAATGTCACTTCTGTGGGAAAGTTGGTCACTATCAGAAGGATTGCCATAAATATAAGGCTTGTTTTGAAAAGAAAGGTAAACCTAGTCCTTTGGTATGTTTTGAATCAAACTTAGCTAAAGTTCCTTATAATACATGGTGGCTTGATTCTTGTGCTACTACTCATGTATGTAATATGATGCAAGGCTTCCTTAAGATCCAAACCACAAACCCAAATGAAAGCTTTTATCTATGGGGAATCACATGAAGGCTCCAATTGAAGGCATAGGGATTTATTGTTTGGTCTTAGATACTGGCTATCATTTAGACCTTGTAAGGACTCTTTATGTTCCTTCAGTTGCTAGAAACCATGTTTCCCTGTTTAGATTAGATGTTTCTAGATTTAATGTTAAGTTTGGACATGGTTGTTTCAATTTATTTAAGGATATTTCTTGTATTGCTTTAGGTATTCTTTGTTATGGTTTATATAAATTGAAACTTGATAATGATTTTGCTAAATCCTTATTACTAGTTCATTATAACATCAAAATCAAACATAATTTGTTAAATCATCGTTTTACTTACTTATGGCATAAACGTTTGGGACATGTATCAAAGATTAGAAAGATTACTAAAGAATGAGATTCTTCCAAGCCTAGATTTTATTGATCTTGGTTTATGTTTGGATTGTATTAAGGGAAAACAAACTAAACACAACAAGAAATTAGTCATAAGAAGTATCTGTTTCTTGAAATTATAGACATTGATATATGTGGATCTTTTGATGCTCCATCCTTTGGTGGAGAAAATTATTTCATCACCTTTGTAGATGATTTTTCATGTTATGGGTTTTTTTGTTTGCTTAAAGAAAAATCTCAAGTAGCAAATGTCTTTGAGATGTATGTAAATGAAAGACAATTATACAGAAAAGTGAAAAGTGTAAGATCTAATAGAGGTGGTAAATACTATGGTAAACATGATGAATTACACTAATGTCCAGGTCTATTTGCAAAATTTCTTGAAAGACATGGTAGATGTGCACAGTATACTATGCAGAAGGGCGTAATCAAACTTTAATGGATATGGGTAGGAGTATGATGTGTAACTCCTATTATCTAAGTCATTGTGGATGTATGCATTGAAAACTACAATGTATATGCTTAATAGGGATCCTAGTAAGGCAATTCCAAAGACTCCTTTTAAGTTATGCATTGGTAGAAAATCTAATTTAAGACATTTACATGTATGGGTTTGCTCAACAAAAATAAGAATTTATAATCCACATGAAAAGAAATTAGATTTTTGAACGATTAGCAGTTACTTCATTGGTTACCCAAAGAAGTAAAAGGTATATGTCTTATTGTTCAAATCATAACCTAAGAATTATTGAAACTAGAACTGCAAGATTCAAGGAACATGGTGAAGTTAGTCAAAGTGATGAAGGATGTAACATTCGATTTTTTGTAAACGTGCGAAATACAGCGGATATAAAAGGAAGTCTCCTAGAGAGAATGATTTGAGGTCCAATAAAATTAGAGTAATAATCTAAACCTCAAATAATGAGGATCCAAGGTCAGAGGTGCCCTCAAAACAGAGCCAATATAATCAGACGAAATTTAATGAAGATGTAGTAGTATTTTTGTGATTTTGGGCATTTTTTGAAAAACTCATAAGAGAAATTTTTAAATGAAAAAAAATGAGTTTCTCAGGATTTTCAAAGGTTCTAAAAATTATAGGAACCCCTGGAATAGTTAAAACTCTTTCGGTTTATATTTTAGAATGTCGATAGACTTGAACTTTGATCCTTTCGTTTGGAAAGGTTTTAGATTCAATTTGAGTAATTCCAAAGACATGTTATAAGTTAGAGAACTTAAATATTATGATGAAAAAGAGGATTTTCGAAAAGGAGCTAAAATGAGCCTAAAACGAAAAACTCAAGAAAGTGGGATATAAAGAAAATTTTTAAGCAACAATTTTACTAAATCCTTTCTTATATGTGGCGTCCTTTACCTCCCATCCATTTTTTTATTGTTGGAATAAGTTATAACTGCTGGTGTTAGCTTTTGCATTGTTGAGCACTAAATTAAGCTTCACCATGTTATTAATATACAAGAATGATTGGAAAAGTTCCACTTGGATGAAATTGGAGTTTGAGAGAAATATATAAGTAGATTAGTTGATTAAAGGCTTAGGATTGAGATAATCAGGCGTTCATTTTATCTAATGTGAGGGATAATTATTAGAGGAGTTCTTCGAATATTATTACGAATAGAAGAATACTACTCGAGCTAAAAGCTAAATCTTATTACACAACTATAAGATTGGTAATGTTGTATGGGACTGAATGTTAGGTAATAAAAAGCTAACAGGAGAATAAGTTCAATATTGCAGGGATGAGAATATTACATTGGATGAGTGGAGATACCAAACAAGATTGAATTAGAAATGAATATATTAAAAAGAAAGTTAATGTCATACCTATTGTGAAAAAGATTATAGAATCACATCTTAAATGATTTAAACATGTGTGGAGAAAATTTATAGAAGTCCTAGTAAGAAGAATAAATCAAATAGAAAGTAGTCTAATAATTAGAGATAGAGACAAAATACAAAAAACTATAGGCGAAACTATTAAATGCTTATTTGGAACCACGTCCAGAACCACGTTTACACAGAAGCTTCATTTTTTCGCTTTCTGTGAAACGCGGTTTGGAGATTTCCAAACGCCTTTCCAAACACAGCATAAGACAAATTTAGATTTAAATAGTTTATCTAAATATATAATTTATAATAAAACTTTATAATGCCATTTAATTCATAAAAGGAAAAGACCTATTATTGTTGTTAAGGGATAATTATTGGCAAATTTTTCCAAGAACAAATCGAGTGTTCGCTAATCAAGTACTGCCTGAACGAAAATTTTGCGGGCTGCTTTAATGAGCAAAATCCACTTCCATCATATTATGAAGCCATCCGCAGTGAACTTGACTGGATAAAAGACTCTCAACGATAAGGCAGCACAAAAGTAAGAAAAAAGATGCTTCTGTAATTGTGTCCGAGCTTTGAGGCAATAGAAAAGCGAGAAGGAAAAAATGTTGAGCAAGCGTTTGAAATGAGAGCATTGGTATCTGGTATGAGCGTTGAAAAGGCGCAGAAGGGGTAAGAATATCCACTTCAGCACTTGACTCGTGTCAGTGTATTATGTTTACCAACTTCGACGGTGTTACAATATCAAGGACTTGTCTGCAAACAATTATAGTTTAGTAAGTTTTTCTTTTTAAACAAGAAAAAGTATAAAGACCAAATTAAAAACTTGAACAAAATATAGGAATCCAATGTATAATTTTCTCAACTAAAATTAAGCAACATTATAGAAATTGTAAAGCAGTTTTATAAAAACACACACAGACACAGACAGAAATATAGTGATTTAACTCTATAGGAGGACGCTATGGGGCATTTGGCACATTGATTGATTTCTTACTCGTTTTCTAAAATGGATACAAGAAATGTTAAATACTCCAGCTTCTTGTTCTCTTTTTTATTTTTTATTTTTTCCAGACACCCCCCCCCCCCCAAAAAAAAAAACGCACATACACACACGGAAATATAGTGGTTTAACTCTATAGGTGGACCCTGTGGGGGCATTTGGCACATTGATTGATTTCTTATTCGTTTCCTAAAATGGATCTAAGAGATTTTAAATACTCTAGTTTCTTGTTCTCTTTTTTTTTTTTTCCAGATTGGATAAAGCTAGGAAGTGAAGCAGGGTAAAAGTTATGTAAAAACAAGCAATGATCCAATCTCCTCAGCCAAGTCATTAAGCAGGAAGCATTTAAATATAATTGCCCCATACATCATCCAGCCTACAGTTTGCTGAAGATAACAAAAAAGGGGGGCTATGATGAGATTCTTGCGGAGTTTAGACCTCAAACTTAATAATCAGTAGCAAACTCTTGTAATTATCTCTATTGAAATAAATATCTCTATTGAAACATTGAATCTATTCATTATCCCTATTGAAACACTGAATCTACTCAGCATCCACTGAATTGCTGTCGTTCTTCACAATCTGCAAGGAAAGCATTCATTCTGTTAGAAAAGCAGATGGCATGGTAAAATGAGTAAAACAGTTCAATACCCCAGATGAAAAGAATAAATTTTTTAAGGGATGGATACATAATATTTAAATTATCATTACTCCTTTTCACCTATAGCTACCACTGCAATACTATATCAAAGACATCATCCTAAATTTTTTAAAAGGCTTGAAATGAGTCATATCAGAAGAATCCTGTACGTACAGTATTCAACTTGATTTAGCTGTAGTATTATTTTTTTTTTCACAGCTATGTTAAGCAATAAATTACTAAAATAAATTGCAGACTTTCACCAACTCCGCATTACTCATTAAAATTTTCCAAGTTTCCTTCTATGCATAGGAATGGTCAAAAGTAGCAAAGGAAAAATATATCTCCATTGATGCTCAGCCTTCTACCAAAACCCAAAAGGGAGGGAATAAGTCTTCAACTTCATCAATGCAATTCAATATCTTGATTCAGCTTGTTGGAAAGATATTCATAAAGATGTGACATTCTAATTAATAGAAAAAGAAACTTTATTTGAAAGTAAGAGAGATACACGAATGGAGGACAAGACATCTTCCTAACAGAGAGAAACACGAAAACAGCAATAGACATTAAAAGTTAAAACGCTTGATTTTAAACAAATAATGATGATGCCCAATCCCCATTCATCTCTGACAGAGGAACACCCCTAAGAAAACCATGAGCAGAACACCAAGGAATGGCCAGAGACAAAACCATATCCCACGTAGCATTTAGAGACACCAGCACTTCATTAAAAGCCCAGGCATTTAATGATAAGGCGTTTATTGCCTAATATTGAATTAAATAAATAGAAGACAGAGAATGACCACAAAACTTGTATAGTTTACTTTCCAAAACAGTACCTGAGATACATATTCTTTGATCCTGTCACTAACGGGTCCATCTAAAGCTCTTTCAGCAAGCTCGTAATATAAAATATTGCCTTCAGGACCATTGACTTTGTCCTTCTGTAAATATCTACAAAGGAAAAGATATACCAGGACTTACTTCACTCCTCTTGAGACATTCATTTTGGTAAGCAGCCGCACCACAAAGTGCAACCCCCCCAAAAAAAAAATGGGAAGGAGAAAAAGAACACTACATTAAGCAGTTGTCACCTTTGCTGAACAAGAAGTTCCAATGCATGCTTGATGTTTCCAAATACGGGATGGCTTTCTTCATTTTCAGACAAACCCATTCTCCTCATATGGCTAAAGAGACTTTCTGCAGTGCATTTTCAAGAAAAGGATTTTCATTAGGTTATGCACAAGGCAGCAGAATGCATGAACATATTATTACTGAATAAAGTGCAGAGAAAGAGCAGAGAAGTGTATTCAATTGAATACTTCTTTTATGCATTTACAAGAAATGGGCACCACTATTTATAGGCTTAGAGCTAAAGAAAATTTACAATAGTTTCCCTAGGAGTAAGGCTATTTACAATAAACTCCAAAAAATAAAGAAAAAGGAAAAAATCAGGAATTCCACACTACCTCTCAAGTTGAGGAGATATGCCAATCATGTCCAACTTGGGTAAGTGAACATCAAACTGGGTTTTTGGGATAGCTTTGGTTAGAATATCAGCTGTTTGTTGATGTATATAAATCACCTCAAAGATCCCCTTTTTCTAATTTTCTTTGATAAAATGTTGATCCATTTTAACATGCTTGGTTTTGTCATAATGGACCAAGTTCTTTGCAATGCTTATTGCTGGTTGGTTGTCATACAATAACTTCATGGATGTTAATGTAGGAAATTGAAGTTCTTCAAGGAGCCTTTTTAACAATATACCTTCATAGATTCAGTAAGTCATATCCCGAAATTCGGCTTCAACACTACTTCAAGTCGCAATAAGGTTACCCCAAACATAGGTACAATGCCTTAAGGTTGATCACCTACCAGGGAGAGATCCAACCTAATTTGCATAAGACAATACCTCTATGCTCTTGCAAGTTTCTTTCTTTAAAAACAAAAACCTTCCCTAGCATCATTTTTAAGTACCTAAGGGTATGACTATTCATAAACAGGCTTGTCACAAACTGCGAAGTTGGTATATGGTCCAGTATGGAAAAGATATATCAATTTCACCATCAATCTTTAGTACATCCCTTTATCAATTGGAGCAAAATTTTCTCTTGTTCAAATATTGTTTGATAGATCCATAGGAGTATCCATGAAGCATACCCATTTCCCTTAGCAAATGATATAGAAATCCCTTTATTGGGTTGAGCCACTTCCATATCCAAAAAGTACTCTAATGGCTCCCAAATCTTTAATATCAAAATCTTTGCTTAGGACTCTTTCGAGATGTGTGACTTCTTCATTGTTACAATGATACCATCTACATAAACAATGAGAACTATGACCTTATCTCTCGATACTTTGATGAAAAAGATGTGATCTATCTACCTCTGTGTAAACCCAAGTTCCTTAATAATCTTAGTAAATCTTTTAAACCATGCTCGAGAATTGCTTCCAATCACCCATATGTTTGGGCGAAGTCTTTTGCAACTAGTCTTACCTTGTATCTTTAAATACTACCACCACCTTATATTTTACATTGAACACCCATTTGAATTCCATAGGTTGCTTCCTTTAAGGTCTTTGAGTGACCTGCCATGTGCCATTCTTTCTAGAGCTCAAAGCTCTTCATTAATAGCCTCTCTCCACTTCAAGTGCTTAAAGGCTTTTATACAGTTGGAAGTTCAATGCTATCCTAAGTAGCTATAAACACCATGTAACTTGGAGACAATTTTTCATGGGATACAAAGTAAGAGATGGGATGCTAAGTACACAATCTAGTTACCTTTCTACACACAATAGGGAGATGAAGATCAACAAAGGCTTCAGAATCAACATTACCTTGACTACTTTGTGTGCTTTCCACAAGAGTTGCACTCAATCAAATTGGCAATGCTTTTGGATAGTACACTGCTGCTCTAACTTGTTTATTGCATCTTCAATACACCTTGTGATCCTTGCTAGCCCCTTGGTTCAGAGTTTTAGGAGTCTCAGGTTCAGTCATACGCTCAAGTTCAAGTACTAGTTCAAGATAGGCTCAAGTACAGGAGAGATATAGGCTCAAAACTTATATTCTTCCATTCTAATTGCTAGAACCTCCCCCTAAATATTAGTTTTGGGATGGTATGACCCCAATTCAAGAAAGGAAATATCCATGGGGGTATATAATTTTCGTGTGAGAGAAGAATAACACTTGTAACCCTTTTGATATATGGAATATCCAAGGAAAACACACTTTCCAGATTTTGGGTCAAGTCTTCTTTGTTGTGCAGGTATATGAACATATGCAACACACCCTAACTCTTTTATGAAGGTTAGTGAGGATATGGGTTTAGGGGAAGGCTTTGAGGAGAACTTAGCAAGGAGAGTCAAATTTGAGAATCCTTAAGGGCATGCAATTGATAAGATAGGTTGTAGTTAGAATGGCTTCAGGGACAATATTTGTAAACATGAGGGATTGAACAACTTCAAGAAGATATTTGTCTTTCCTCTTAGTTATACCATTTTGTTGAGGAGTGTAAACATGGGAGCTCTAGTAAACAATATTGTTTTCAAAGAAAAAATTCCCAAGGACAATTAAAATGGTCCTTAACATTATTAGTTCAAAAGATTGTTTGAAATTGATTTTGAATCATGGAATAAAAGTTTTGCACAATAGAGGTAGTTTCATACTTATCTTTCATCAGACACGATCAAGTGATACGAGTGTGATCATCAATAAAGGAAAGGAACCAACAGGCACCAGTTTTATTTTGAACATGGGATGGTCCCCAAATATCACTATGAATCATTAAAAAAAGATCTGATGGTGTGTAAACATGATAGGGATAAGTGTTACAATGGAGTTTGGATTATTGACAAACCTCACATTAAAAACTTTTTGATTATTGATAATGAGGGAGTCATCTTGGCAAATAAATAAAATTTAAGTGTCCCAAACGTTGGTGTTATAACATAACAGTGCAGTCTAAATTGTTTGCAAGTGTGGTCACACGGTAGGTATAAGTGACTTTAACCTTGATCTAGTAAAAACCCTTGTTCTTTTTAGCATTACCAATCGTCCTCCCCAAATTCAAATCTTGAAAAAGACATTTAGAGGAAGAAAACTTAGCAACACACTTAAAGTCATAAGTAAACTTGCTAATAGAAAGCAAATTACAGGATAAATTTGGAAAAAAGAGAACAAATTCCTATGTGAAGGCCTCAAAAATGTTTACTCTCCCAATACCAATCACTATGGATAAAGATCCATCAGCAATCCTCACTTTATAATTATCATAGCATGGCTTGTATTCAAGGAATAATGAGGCATCTCCAGTCATATGATTTGAAGTGCCTGAATTGACAATCCAAGAGGTACTGTCTTTTGCTTGAGCATGAAGAGCATTTAAAAAGGTACCCTTATGTGCTATGGTTCTAGTGGCAACATTAGAAGTGGAAGATAAACGTTAACTGATTAGCTTTTGAAGCCACTCCACTTGTTCTTTCCTGAAAAAAGCAAGTTCATTTGTTGCTTTTTCACTTTCTTCTGAAGTGCCAGCATACCTTGTGTTCTTTCTATTTGTTGGGCTTCCAATCCACTGGTTTTCTATGTATCTTCCAACATATTTCATGACTATAGCCTGTACATCTACAATGGTCACACCAAGGCCTCTCTTTCTTTGGTCTACTGTCATAATTTTGATTCACACTTTGGGACACAAGGGCAAAATTGTTGGATAGAGCAGTAGCAGTTGCATTGGTTCTCATCATGAGTTTCTTCCTGCTATTCTCCCTTCTTACCTCAGAGAGCATCTCTAAAGGGAGGCAAAGGCTTTGAACCAAGCATCCTTCCCCTAACTTTATCAAGAGATAAGTTCAAGCCTACAAGGAATTTAAATACTCTCTCTTTCTCCACAATGTCTCTGTATTTCTTTGCATCTTCAAGGCAGGCACAATCTTTGATTCTCAAAAACATTCAGTTGCTGCCATAAAATACTAGGTCACTGACAACTCTCCTTGTTTGAGACTATGAAGAGTACTTTTGATCTCAAATAATTCAGAGGTGTTGTCTTTCTCTAAGTATGTCTCTTTTGTAGCTATCCAGATTTCGTGGGCAATATCACAGAACATAAAATCCTTCCCAACATCAATTTCCATGGTATTGTCCAACTATGATGTGACCATATTGTTTTCTGCCCTCCATATCTTGTATTTTAGGCCATTCTTTTCTCGTTAGACAGCAGCTCCTGTAAGGTTATCATCCTCACCCTTGCCTGAGACAAACATCATCAAGCACTTGGCCCATTGCAAGTAGTTATGACCATTTAATTTGTGTCCTGTGATGAGTTTGGATGGAGCCTTTTGTTCCACCAAGGCTGGAGAAGTCTTGTCCAAAGGACCCACTTGGGATTTAGCTTGCTTCAAAGGCCAAAAAATACTAGACAAGGTAGAGACAATGGCTGGAGAGCTCTTGAACAGGGCAAAGGTACTAGAGAACAAGGCAGAAAAGGTGGTGAGTTGAATACACCATGAACAAGGTCCAAACAGAGAAGGAGTAGGGTTGGGCTAGAAGGTACAGTGGCTGGCAATCATTTCTGGGTGCGCAGCAATCAGAAAGGAGGCGTCACATGCTGGGGCTTTAGAGATTGTCCAAGACAGTGATGTTGGCATGTGTGGAGGCACTGGAGGTTTGGTGTCCTAGAATAGAATGGGCTGGCCGACAACACTTGCAGGGATTCCTAAGGTGTTTGGGTTGATATAGGGCCAAGCAATGGATAATAAAGAAAGGGTCCTTAGGAATGAAGGCCAGAGAATGTGAATGAAAAGCCCAATGCTTAATTGTATTCAATCATTGAATGAATATTTCTTTTATGCATTTACAAGTAATAGGCACCATTATTTCTAGGCCTAGAGCTAAAGAGAATTTACAATAGTATCCCTAAGGGTAACGCTATTTACAATAAACTTCAAAAAATAAAGAAAAAGGAAAAGAAAATAGGAATTCCACAATTACCTTTGAAATTTTCAATAAAAAATGAAAACATAGCCTTTTAATTTATTGCATTGATCCAGATATTGGAACATAGTTGCATTTGACTTTCAGAAGTCTACCATGTACATGTGCATACATATGAGACTAAATCCGCAATCATACCTTCTGGAATTTTCCCACCAGCAAGATGTACTATGCTAACAATGACAAAAGTGAAACCAGTCAGATGTGCAGTATTTACATCTACAACATATTTTTTATATACATTGGGAGGAAGTTGACTGATGAGAACATAGGATTTTGAATCTGCAACACCTGGAAGAAAGCATGCCATTAAGTATTGTTAGAGAACATGGGGTGTAACGAATAGAACAGGAGTACAGACAGATCTGACCCAGTAAAAGCAATATATTAAAGTTTTTTTTTTTTTTTTGCTTCTCTTTAACCATATATGCACATCTTATTACAAGATCAACGAAACTATCATAAGGTGATAACTCATTAAAATGTTAGTTTATCTGCCCAAACCAACAATAAAAATGGCACAATCATCTTTTATTAGGAAATTGATGATACAGTTAGAGAGGTCCACCCAAAAGAAAAGAAGAAGAGGAAGAAGAAGATGAAGAAAGAAAGAAAGAAAGAAAAATATACTTAGAATTGGTTGATGTAAAGGCAAAAATATATTTTCATATCTTTCAAAAAGGAAGTAGCAATTTTTAATTTTCGAAGGATTCAAATTCTGTAAAGCTCTATGATCCATAATGCCCCCCTAAAAACAATCTGATCAATCATTCACGAACTCTGAGCAACAGGTACAGGAGGTACTAGTTTGCAGCAAATTTCTTCTGGAAATGAGAAATATGCATAAAAAACTAGCAACTTAGCCCACTCATGATATGATTAAAAATCAAGGGCCCATATTGTGGTTCCAGCAAATCAGCATATATTGCTCAAATTGTTCATTAAAATTTCACCCCCAAAAAAAATATTGGGATTCAAGAGGGTGCTCATTGTCAAAGTCTCATATGATCTAAACAGAAATAACAAGAGGAACTTCATTTCTCACTTTGCTGGGAAAGCTGTGCCTGGTTTTTGGATGATGGTTGAGATCTTTGAAGCTCTCTCATTTCATAGCCAAATATGCTTGAAAGCTTCTCTCTAGCCTCACTAATCACTGAAGCAGGAAGGTTACGCTGGTGATAATTTTTTGTAACCAGTTGAGTAAGCTCAGTCCTCTTAATTGGGCACCCTGAGTTTTGATGAGTTTTAAAAAGCATATAACGGATTACTTCTCCAACAAGCTTGTCTTTTTCCTGGAAGAAAAAGGTTCTCCTTATTTTTAAAAGGTTTGGACGAACAAAATTGTCTAACTTATAGCTATTACCCCAAAAAAACCAAAAAAAAAAAAAAAATCAATGTATACTGAATGCAGGCACTCACCTCCATTGAAATTCCATACTGAGACCAATCCTCTGTAGCATTTGCCATCCTGCCAGCAAAATATAGTATATTACAATGATTTCACTGTCTTACCAATAGGGAATGCATCATAATAAAAAATATATTAAAAGTAAAAATATATATATTAATAATAATATTAAGTTTACAGGATATCCTTAAAGGTGAAAGACTATATATTGAGAAGCCTGAGCTAAACAGTATTCCAGCTCCACTTTATTTCATCATCTTACAGATAGGCCACACAATATAATTAAAAATCTCCAAAAAACTAGAAACTAAAGTTTAAAGGGTATGTCCTCAGAGTTCAACATTCAGAAGGCATAGCTAATCAGGATTTTATCTCCCACAAAGTAATATAGCTTACTAATTTTTTTCCCCTTTTTGGATAAAAGTAAAACCCATATTTATGCTGAATAATTATCAAAGATTCAGTATTATTTCTCTTTTAAAACAGCACCCAAAAGAACACATTAATAATTCCTTATCCTCCTAATTCCAATTAATTGAAAGAGAAGGATCATTGGGAATGAAATTGAAGCACATGTATGCTGAGTATCATCACTGATTCAGCACTATTTCTCTTCTAAAACAATACCCAAAAGAACAAACAAATAATTCTCTACCCCTTTGATTTTCATTAATTGAAATAGGGGGGTCAACAAGGATGAAAATGAAGCATATGTATATTTAACAATCACCAAGGATTCAGCAACATTTCTTTTCTAAAACAGTACTCAAAAGAGCACACAAATAATTCCTTACCCCCTTGATCTTCATTAATTTTAAGAAAAGCAGGGGTCATAAAACAGCACACCACAACTCAGCAATCTAATTAGCCCAAAACAGCCCCAACATCTCATTACAAGAAATGTTTTACCAACAAAACCAGTACCACAACTTAGCAACTTATACTAACAAGGTCAGTATGAGATTTATTGATATATGTCAAAGAACAAACATTAAATTTTCAGTTCTCCGTAAATAGAATGACTAGTATTAAATCTGATGCTTTGAGCCACAAAATCAGAACATGAACCCAAACTTATCAGTGATGGACTGATGGCCATTAAACAAATTGAAATTACCTATCAAAGCACAATTTAAAAAAAAAAAACTAAATAAGGCTCCAACTTCTACACACTACCTGGAGCAAAGCAGAAATTTACTCAGTCATAGAATGAGCAGGAATCAGAAATATAGGGAACATGAAAAGTACAACTCTACTATCCATACCTCAGTGACAACACCTAGCCCAACACATATACAATACGAATAAAACCAACATTAGAATATAACTCAGACCCTACTACACTCTTTTATCAAGACATAACACCACAGGTAATCACTCATAAAAATTTTAAAAAATGACAACCCCAAAAGAAAGAGGAAACCGAAACCCTTTTAACCCATTGCTTCGAATAACAAATTTCCCGGGAAAAACTCAAGTGTCACATAACCCCATAGCAGAACCCAACACATTTTCAAACGGTGACACCCGAACAGAAATGGTGATCGAATATGAACCCAATGAAAAGGGAAAACTAGGGATTCAAAACAACCATAAGCAAAGTAAGAATACTTTAACCCCATTCATCCATTTCTACAAAAGTAGTAAAATGAAGTGCTGAAAATGTGAGGACTGTTCTTCGAAACCTTACCTCTCTCAGTCAAACCGAGAGGCTTTGCTTCGGGGACACGAACGATGATGACCAGCCAGGATGAGACGGCGAGTGAGAAATTTCACCGGCGATGTCTTCTCCTCTTCTCCTTCGGGGACGAGAGTTTTTTAGGTACGGGAAAGGGATTTTAATGGAGGGGGGGAGGGTTTTAACTATATAAGTTTAAGTTGTTTGGTTGATTTGTAGTGAGGAGGAGTTATGATAGTTGTTTGGTTGAAAGGGGAGAGAAGGGGAAGAGAAGGATTAATAGATAATTATATTTTTATGATATTAGAATTAATTTTTTTTGTTTTTAAAATATTTATATAAAAAATTTTTTTATTTTTTATTATAAAAAATAATTTTTTTTTATTTTTATTTAAAAATATTTTTTATTTTTATAAAAAATTATTTTAAATTTTATTAAAAAAATAAGATCTATATTATGTTTCAAGTGAGAGTAAAGTAGAGGTAATTTAATTAAATAAAGATAAATATATTTTTTTTTCCTTCAAAAATTTCTATTTTTGGAGGGAAAAATTTGGAGGGGAGGAGAAGAGGTATTTTGCCTCTTCTCCTCTTTATTTTTTTCATATCAAGGGAAGACCCTTCTCTCTCTTCTCCTTTCCTCTCTTTCCCTCCAAATCCCTCAAACCAAACAATGCCTTAGGCGTGGTGGGTCCCATAACTATCAAAGGAGGAAAGGGATCTTCGAGTCCCATTTTCGAAAAGGGGAGGTATTTTCAATTTTTATTATTATTAGGATTTTTAATAAAATTATATCCATTGTTGTAAAAATTATGCTTATTATATGATTATTAAAAAAATATATTTATTATATTTTAATTAAAACTTTTGATAATAATTATGTGTGATTTTTTTTTCCTTTTAAAAATGGGTCACCATCTTCTCCGAAGCATAAAAGGTCTGGCTTCCAATTGCTCTTTTTTCAAATTAATTTTTCAATGACTAAATTTTTAAATTCATTTTAAAATTTTTTTAATTTAATTTTTAAGAAATAAATTATAAAAATGTCAAATAGAAAACTTTTATCTTTAAAATATTAATTAAATAATTCTTAAAAAATTAAATTATGAAATTTTAATTTTGAAAAAACAAATTAAGCAGAAATCACATTGCAATTTACTCTATAAAAATATCAAAGAATCAGTTATACATAATTTTCGCTATTAGGAGAGTGGAAACAACAGATTCGAGAGCAATTGGTTCAACTTAAATAATGATATTTCCAAAATATCAATGTATAAATTAAATTCGTTATTTAATTAAAAAATTAGAAAGTGCCTGCAAATATTGAAAAAAAAATTATATGTAATTTCTTATATTTATACTGTCAAGTTTTTTAATCAAAACATAATAAATGTATGATTTTTTTAATATTAATATAACAAATATAAAAATTTTACAAACAAATATATAATCTTTCAATTAAATTATATATTTATTATGTTTTAATTAAAAGAATATAAAAATAAAAATATAACAAACCATACATAAAGCTAATACTGAGCAAAGTGTCCATCAAAATGGAAAACCCTTAGTCTTGACATCCTGTAATATATGATCATTTTATGAAAAAGTAACGTCCTATCTTCGCACAATTCTGTGAAAGCTAAATCTTGTTTCTAGTTGAAGGAAAGTATGTGAAGTACTTACTTGTTGTGAAAGTATATCTGTTTCCATGTAGTTCTGATTGGAATCATCAAAAGAACTTCAATCAACTTACATAGCAAATGCACAATTTACCAAAGAGAAGGAGAGGATTTTTCTTAAATCTGTGTGTTGCTCTCTTGAGTCACAAAGAAGAGAATAAGGGAGACTGAGAGAGAAGTTTTTGCATTGAATAAAAACCTAAACGTACACTCACACTTGATCAATTTTCTTCCTATTATCAAATAAAAAATAACCAAGTCAATATTTAATTTTTGAATTTTGAAAAGCAAAATAAAATTTAAATAAATAAATAATTAATTATCCCTTTCAATTAGTTATTTTTTTTAAAAAATTTGGATTGAGTCATAAGTCAACTAATTATAATATGAATAACACAGAAATCTTTACTCTTCTTGAACGTTAATACTAAGTGATTTACAATGACCACTTAGGCATAATTTTTTAAAAGCTCTTACACTAGAAAATCCTATTATAGGAGTAGTATAAGAGACACACCCTTTAGATATACTTCATATACTTATTTATGTACCTTAAATACCATATATTTATTCATATATACCATATTCTATACTCATAATAAATCTAATCCTTCTTGACTTTAATTTTACTCAGATTGCCTTTGTACATAGCATCTGTCATAACCAATATTTTGATTATTTTTAGATATTAAAAGGAAAACTAATTGACATGATTATGAGAGACTTCAAGCCCAAGTAAAATAAAAGGAAAAGACTAAGAAGACAAAAATCATAAAACAATAGGAAAAGGAGCCAATCAAATAGAAATTAGGAAAAATTAGGAATTTAAATATAATGAGGTTTAATATGAAATGCATATATTCCTCATCACAATATGATATAATAAAATTAGTAGATTAACTAGATGAGGTCAGAATGGTTAAATCCCTGATAGTATACACTTTAGGCTTCCCAATAGTGATATTTTTTATTGGATTTTTTAAAATTATTTTAAACCTTAGAAATTCCAAATTAGATATTTTTAATTAACTAGAGAGCATTTTAATATGGAACAAATGATTTTCAAAAAGCATTTAAAATAAACTCAAACGAGAAAGGTCAAAATGTAATGACGTAAATGGAATTTTGAAAAAGTTTAAAATATCTTCCGTTTCTTCATTATAAGTCATGCCAACCCTTTTCTCCTTCTTAGAAACTCTGAACTAGACCAAGAGAGATATGAGAAAGAGGAGGAAAAAGAAGGACAGAAGAAGAAAAATAGGTAAGAAAACTTGCATAATTTCATAATGTGCTAGTTAGGAAGTTTCTTTTGCTCTCCAAACTCTTTTTAATGGTAGTTTTAATTTCTTGAAAGGAAGACTTTTGCGGTTGACATCTTAAAGGGAAGAGGGGGTTTGGAGCAACCAATTATAGCAAAAGAATCACCATTTCAAAAGTTTTCAAATAAGATATGTCATGAACTAGGAAACTTGCTATTCCTTTGGACTCCATTTCTCCTATGGTTTGGCTAGAGAGAAAGACCTTATATTTGATGAAAAATTTGATAGGAACAAGGGTTTAAAAGTGAGGAAAGTAAGATTATGCAAAAAGAATTACATAAGAAACTATATAGAACAAGTTTTGCCACCTAGGGTTTCAATTGAGCCATAGAAGGTGTAAAACCCTAGGAAGATAATTTGAATCTCCTAAAGCATATTTGAATTAGAAATAAGTCCTAAATATCCTATACCTACAAAATTTTCCATGGAAATGACAAAAGCCCCATTTAGGACAAAGTATGCATGTCTCAACCAAGAGCTGGAAGAAGTATCTAAGGAGTGTTTTTATGAGTTCTTAGGTTTTGAAAGGTCTACATATGAACACTGAACACTAATGGAACTATTGGAATGAACTTAGGAGCCATATTTTGAAAAGTGAAAATTTAGAGTTCAAAAGAGCTTAATGAAGCAACTTAGTATTAGGCTTATTTGAACTTGCATATAATAGCCCTAATGAGTTCCATTAGAGTCATATGGCTCATATAAAGTGAGATCTTGAATGTTAAAAATTGAATTGTGAGAGTTGCCACTTAAGGGACCTAAAATAGTTCAAGGTTGCAATTTAAGTTCTAATAGACCTATGTGATAGTAATATGAGCTGGAATGAATCTTAATGAGTTGTTTTACATTTAAATTGATGTATGTAGGCCAAGTAATCCAAGTCCATCATTTTGTAGGTGTCAAACCAAGAAAGAACAAATAAAAAGGAAGGAACAAATGAGTTAATGGTAGGTTAAGGGTCCTAGTTTCATAAGGTGGCTATATCCTCCTATCTTACATGCATTTAGGTATATATATGAGTTAAAATGCTTGTATGTTTAGTTATGTAATGATTTCATAAGTTATGTTTTAAATTAGATTTTATCATGAGTTTTATTCATGTATGATATTATGTTAGGCTCTAAGCAAGTATGGCGGGGAATTAAGTGCAGTAATTCTTCCATAACCTAGAGATAACCTACCTAATATGTTTTTATGTCATAGCTAGATAGGAGTTAAAGTTTCATGCCCATTTATATGTTTGAGTTATTTAATGCATATAACCTACATGCTTGCATTTCCTCATTTGCATTTATTGTACACATTGATTTGAAATGAAATCTATGACTGAGATTCTCTCAAGAATCTTACCCCTTTTATCTCTCCACAACCATGATAGGCATTTTAAGCAAAAAGAAGGAAACTAAGAAGAATTAAAACCTTAAGAAGAGTAGTAATAGCCTTTTGATGTATATGGTAGTTTGATATATTTTATGGAACCAAATGGTAGAAAATATGATATATACTATGATAATATGTAATAGCACTTCATGTACAAAGATTGTAATCATGAATACATGCCAATTTGATGTAATTACAAGTAAATGGAACCTAATTCGCTATGTTGTATACTATGGGTTCTATATGTCATACTAGATGTGAGATAGTGATTTTTAGTAGTTAGACATATTTCATGTAATGGTTTTTATGAAAATAAACTATGAATGGATTAAAATTTGCTCAAATGAAAAAATTGCATACTAAGGCCTAAATGGACCACTTTAGAACTAAAATTTGGTCCAATTGATCCATAAATTGTGTCCTTACCATTGATAGCCTTAATGATTTAATTTTGGGCTAAAATTTGGTGGATACTTAGAGGACATATAGAGTTTCTCAATAAGCTAAAGAGGATATTTTTCTAAACTCTATAAAATATTTGATGAATTTTTGAATTTGACTCTAAAAAGCTAAATTATGCAATTATTCTTCAATCTGCATAGCTTTCAATTTTTATATCTTTTGATAGGTCAAATGGATTCATTTCCACTTGAATTTGATCATATGCTTTCCTTGGATATCTAATTTGTATAAATCAAGTTATGAATTTTTTAAGCTTAGGTCATATTATGTCAAAAGAGGTTAAATTTGGTTATAACACTCCCTTATGCAATTAGGACTTGTATGATGATTATGTGGGACAAAACAAATGTGTCTAAGGAGCTGATGAATTGAAATGGAAAGAAAATCTAATTTTGATCTTTATAAGCTCATTTCACATATAGAAAGCCTATAAATTGCTATTAAGGTTTTGTTGCAATAGCATTGTATTACAATTGAAAGTAAATGTTATGAGAATGTCCAAATAGATTATGTTATGATAGCATCCACACTTATGATGTTGCTAAAATAACTTCATAATATGCATTCCTCAAATACTAACATACTTATGTTATTTTGAGCAATTTTTCTTTTAGTCATATATTATTTATATCAAAATCATCTGCTTTCCTAGTAATACTCCTTTAGATCAAATTATCATGATCATAGGATGTATACTAAAGTGACAAACATTGACTCATCTCCTCTTGATATTATTAAAGTTATATAGGAACCTATGAAACTAATTATTCCTTTTCAAGACTAACATAATAATGAAGTAAGAATTTATTCACTTACTTCCCAATTGTGGTTATTAAGCATATGTAGTATGAATGGCATGCTATAGTATTTCTCTTATTTCATAAGAATGTATGTTAACTTATTTTATTTATTAACACTATATAGATCTTAGTAACATACATAGTGCCTAACTTGAATTTTATCATTCCATTTGCCTCTTATGGTGCCTTATAAAAGAATTTGCATTTGGTTATAAGTATTATGAATGGTAGAATCTATAATTCGATCTATATGTGTGTGTGTGTGTGTGTGTGTTGAGATCTTATCTCAACCTTATTTTTCTCCCTTTTGTCGAAGCAACATATTTATGCTTTATGTTCCTTTTTATTCCATATTGGCACTTCTGCTGCCTCACGTAATAAACACAAATGTCTCATCTTTGCTTAAAGACAGTTGCACATGTGAAAGAGCCAACCTTGTCAACTTATACAATACAATCATTGTGTATATGCTATCTATAATTATCATATAGCATATCTATTTAGTCAACAATTAAATTGTACATAAGGTGTTACTTTATGTTCTCCACTTATCAAGAGATTTTACATTTTCATTATTCACATCTTTAGGTGTAGGTTTCATTAGGGGATTAATTAATGTTTCATGTGTGACAACTTATAATACTTAGTCATTTTCATATCATATATTGTCAAATGCAATAAAAAAAATCACAATAAGACTTTCAACAGCGGTTTTTATCCATTTAATGTCTCAAATGAACCTGTGAGAATAAAAAGTAGAATTTCTTTCCATTTTAATTCATAACTTCCATATACATATTTGTTTTAACTCACTTGATCATAACACAAGTCTCATTTGCATAAAAGAGACATATAGCCTATTTTGACCCTTTTCACATAATAAGGTCTTAACTTAAAAAATTCATAAGCTACACAATTCCAATTCATGTAAATTAGGTATCTATGGAAAGCATATGATTTAAACTTATGCTATAAAAATTTCTGTCTATGAAAAGCTTATAATCTAAACTTTATGTTATAAAAATTTCAAGTTGAAATGAATCCATTTGCCCTCTCAAAGACCATGAAAACCGAGGCTACATTAGTATAAACAGTCACTACTATTTGATAACTTTTTGGGGTCAGATTTAAAAATTCACTAAATATTCTATAGAGTTTAGAAAAATGCAAACTTTAGCTCTATAAAAAGCTCTATATGTATCTTAAGTTTTTGCCGAAATTTGGCCTTAACCTAGCTCATTTGGGTTGTCAAGGATAATGTTATATTTTATGACTCATTTGGACTAAATTTTAGTTTCAAAGTGATCCAATTGAACTCTAAAGTGCAATCTCTTTCTTTAAGCAAAAATCAATCCATTCATACTTCATTCTTATTAGGTTTAATACATGAAATATGGTTAGCTTCTAAAAATCACTATCTCACATCTAAGCAAGCACATGGAACCAATGTATTCTTATATCAAAACATGTTTCATATCTATATTTCTACATCAAAGTAGCATACATTCATAGTCTTAAACTTGTACATGAAGGACTATTACATATCATCATTGTATACATCCTGGTTTGCTATTACTTTGTCTCATAATATACATCAAACTAATATATACATCAAAAGTATTCTACTACACATCCTAAAGCTCTAGCTCTTCTTTGGTTCCTTTTCCTTACTAGTGGTACCTGCAATGGTTAGTGGGAGATAAAAGGGTGAGATTTTTAGAAAAATCTTAATACCCACACTCATTCTAAATCAATACACACAATGGATGATCAAAGAGGAAATGTAAGCATATGGGTCATATGCACAAAAGTAACTTAAACATGAAATTGGCATGAAATTCTTGTACTTGTCTAGCCATCGCATGGAAATATACTAGCTATTCTCATCTTTGGGTTAGGGAAGAACTATTATACTCAATTCCTTGCCACCTCATTCTAGGAGCCAAAGCTTAACTTACATATGCATAAAATCTCATGCTAAAATGCCAATTCAAAACATAAACTTATGCGATCATTAAACAACTAATACATACAAAGCATTTCAACTCAAATGCATCCAAATGTATGCAATAAAGGAAAAGTGAGCTGCATTGTAAAACTAGGAGCTTTGATCCATCACTAACTCACTTGTTCTCTTCTTTTTTCTCTTAGTCCTTCTTGGGTTGCCACACATATAAAGGTGTGATTGTACTTGTAACAACCAGAAAAAAAGAGAGAAAAAAGAAGAAGAAAAGAAAAAAGCTAAAAAATTTTTAAAGGGTTGAAAATTTTCTAAATCTGCTAGCTATAGTCTAGCTATAACGAATGTACCTATTCGCTATAACGAGAAACGATCTAGCTATAGTGAGAGTGCCTTCTCACTATAGCGAAAATGCTTTTAGCTATAGCGAGTGCGGGCACTCCATACAAAAACCAGGGCATTGCTCACCGTAGCGCGAGCCATAGCGAAAACAAGGGTTTGAAACTGATACGTGCTCACCGTAGCGAGGATTATTCTTCACTATAGCGAGGATAAGTCTGGAAAAACGTGAAAAAAGAGAATTTAACTTCTTAAAGTGCCCCAACTCATCCTTTCTCTCTAAACCGACTTAAGCTTCGTCCAACCACAGAAAGAAGCTTGAGAGAGAGAGGGAAACTAGGAGAAACCAAGAGAGAAGGAAGGGAAGCTAAGGAAGAAAGGTGAGAACCTTTAAAACTCTTCATGCTCCTTCTTCTTGATTTTATTCTTCTCCTTCTAAGCTCCCTTTTCCATAGGTTGATGAGTAAGAAAGTTTTGTTCTGACCTAGAGGGAGCAAGAAACTCATGTATCTTCACTTCTTCCTCTTTGTTTTCCTTTTTGAGAGCTTGGGAGAGGAAGGATAGTTGGTGAATTTCTAGAGAGAGAAAGAATCCCTAGTTTCTTATATGCTTAGTAGGATTTGCTATAGAGAAATCCCTAACTTTGTGAATAAGTGTTGAGCTATAAGAAAGTAATTCTATACTCTTGTGTGTCTAGGCTCAAGAGAAGTACTCCCATCTAGTGGTGATTGTGAAATCAACAAGGGAGGAGACAAATTGAAAGGGAAAGCTTATGATTAGCCAATAAGGTAGCTCTCTCGACCTTCTCTCATGCATAGATGTGTGCTTACATTGTCTTGCATGTGTGTATGTATGTTTTAAACCATGAAAAGTATGCTAGCATGATGATACCTTATGTATTTCAATGATGTTTTATATGATTGCTTTGGTTTGCTTGAGTGTGGAAAAGCCAACAACCCTTTAGCCATGGTGAGGATGAGCCAAGAACCCTAAAGTTGGTTAAGACAAAGTAAATAGTCTTCCAAAAGTGAGGTTGACTCCCAAGAGTAAGGTTGAGTTTAAGAACCTTTTAAAGAATAGGTGAGGCAAGTCCAAAATCCACAAGTGAATGGATGAGGCTAATCCACTTGCTTGGCAAGCCTTTGTATGTTGTGTATAGCTTACTCAAATGTTGAAAATGCTTTTCTTATGATTTCACATGCTAATATGCCCATGCATATTTTTGTGAGACGTGTTTGCATGTTTGATGTATGATTGAATGAGAGATGAGCTATTGAGATTCTTTGAATCTCACTCCCCCTCTCCACCATCCTAACATGCTAGGTGGACTAAGTGAGACAAGAGATGGGAGCCACCAAGCTTGAAGCTAGGGAAAACGGTAAAGGATATGTGAAAGAGCCATTTTGTAGTTAAATTAAGAGATGTACTCCAATGATGTACATGATGTAGCACATATGAATACTTGTAAATGAATGTATTTATCATATATGTATGAGAATTAGAACCATCTTGAATGATATAGCAAGTTTTGTTATGAATAACAAGATCTTGGAATTATGTACATGATGTATGTGTTAGTGTGGGAGAGTGAGTTTTGCAAATCTAGGTTGTTAGACATTTGAGCCATGTTTAATAGCCTATGTTAATGCTTTCCCACGTGTTTATAGAGCCTTAGAAGTAGGAGAAGCCAATTTGAATCATTGGAGCCCTCTTTAGCAAAAGAAATTGCCACTTTACCCCATGATGTCTAAGTGTGATCAAACGACCTCTTCTTACCTTAAAATTTGGCATGTGACTAGATCTTGTCTAGAGCTTTTTAGGAAGCTAAAGATCAGGTTATTTGGAGGTCTGTGAAATTTTCTATGATTTTTCAAAATTGGTATCAGAATTTCAGATTTTGCATAAGCACTGTTCATTTGGTCAGTTGTGAAATTGTGTCATCCGAAAGGCAAACGTGGTCCAATGGCTATGAAATTTTATAGACAGAAACTAGACAGTCACAAAGACTTGTAGCAACTAGAAGCACCTCATTTGGAGGTCTAGAGCGAAAGATATGTATTTTTGAAATTTCTGCCCAGTATCAGTCATCTTGCCTGACCCGAAGTACTATTCCATCACTTTTTGAGAGTTTGGCTTGATGAACTAATCTGGAGACATTTTTACTCTCTATTTAACATCCACATATTTCCATAGTGACATCATTTGCATGCATTGAATTTTTGTGTAATTAGTTAGACATTTTTGAAGTTCATATCAGTAAACTGTGACAGTATCAGGACCTCTCCGTCCTCCAGATGATTTCGCGTGTCAAACTCTTTGTGTGTAGGATTTTAAGACTTCTAAATATTTTTAGTATGAAGTAGACATCCTAAGCTTTCCAGAATGACTAAGATTTCATGTTTTCAATTTTTCTAGATTTGGTTGTGATTTTCCAAACTTTGCCCAGAAATGAGGCCAAGCCTGGCCGAAAATGAACATGCATGTTCCATACCTCTTTTTGGTTCCCATGTGCTAAAAGCATGTTTTTGGGATTGAAATGAGTTGTAACAGTGCAATTAAATATGAGGATGCATAGAATGAGCTCACACGATCCATGTGACACTGAAGTGAATTTTTAACCATGTAGCAACTCTAAGAACATGTATAAATCCAATGAGGAAGATCTCACTTTATTCTTCCTATATCTCATATGAGCATGTAAGGCATGATGGGTATGAGCTAGAAATGATGGTGTTACATTTGTTGGTATCAGAGCAAAGTTCCAGGCTCTTTTGGATTAGATTTGGCTTGAAAAGGTAACAGTTGGGCTATGTAAAGGCGTGAATGAAGAAGTAAAGTCTTATCCAAGACATGTTGGGTGTATGATTATAGTTTGTGGCTTTATTCATAATAAATCATTAGTGGACACCGGGACAGGGTGGCCTCTAGAGTAGTTTGAGCAGAGCTAAGCTTGAACGGAGCTAAGGGATCTGACGGCTAGAGCTTGATGAGATATGATAGCTCGCCGGCATCAGTGGCAAGCCCTAGGCATAAACGATGAGAAATGATCTCGTTGATAGGAAGACGCTTGCTACAGAGAGTATGTGAAGCCTAATATTCCCTGATAGTCATACTCAGACCATTCCGAGATGTCCTGCTTAATGCAGAGACAAATAGTGATGCAGCGCGGTATGAGATGAGACTGCGGCTGCACAGGACCAGTGTTAAAGGGAAGTGAGAAAAAGAGTCATCCTCTAGCCACAACACCTAAATGTCTGGGTGAGTTTTAGAGCCTGAAATATTTATTCCCTCAGGCCAGAAGTTGAATTACAAGCTACACCCTAGAGCTCGATTGCCCAGAAATGAGAAGTAGTTATATATGAACAAAGCATGAGGTAGAACCCTCTAACTTGATGAGGCAGTGAGGCTCGGGTTGGCAGTTAAAGATGAAAATCTGATCCCTAGAAAAGTAAGCCAATCAGAGGCCGTTAGTCGCGGCCAATTATTCCAAATAGTAGCAAGATAGTTTAGAGAGTTTCTTACCGCAGCCAATTAAGAAGTTAGCCGCGGTGAATAATGTTTTAGTCACAGTGAATAACACCATGAATACCTTATTAGTCACATTCAGGCCAACTTAAGAAAGGAGCTGATAAGGGGTCAGACAAATCACAGAGAGCGAGAACCCATGGTATAAATAGAGAAAAGAGTAGTACAGAGTTATGAAAAGGTAGTAAAAGTCTGTGGGCCTAGTAGTTGAAAATGAGAAAAAAGCTTAACATAGAAAAAGTTAGACACAAGGATAATCAGATTGTTGAGACCCGCCTATGAGGCATTGACTCCAACCTAGGTTGCTACTCTGTGAGACATTGAATGATAGAATCCTAGTGTAGCCTTGAAATAATGTGAGATAAGGCTACTAGCAGTGAAGCACATAGTGAGTGACCTAGAAAGGTGTACCTCATAGGTAAAACCTAGAAGTAAGTATGAGTAGCTAGTAACAAAGACTCAGAAAAGAATGAGGATAGTAAATAAGCTACAAGTCTCAGGAGATGGCTAGTCCAAGCTGAACGTAAGCTAAAGCCTAGGAGAGATGACCAGTAGCATCGGTCTAGGTGAGATATGTAAATGAAAAGCTCAATGAAAGTTCTCCCTGGATCGAAAAAGGAAAGGTGAGACATCCTAATATCAGGGAAACCATCCAGTAATGGATAGCAAATTCCCCTAGATAGACCCCCTGATTATAGAGCATAGTGACAAAGGAAGCGAGAAAGAATTGAGAAACTAGTTATGGAAAGGATACCTTCGCTTTAGTAATGATTAAATGAGTAAACAGAGTCAGTGAGGTAAATTGATAGGGTCTAATAGTTAGTCAGACAAGCTCCCTAATATGAGAATAATACAGGGTTAAGGCACATGAGTGATTAGAGCACCCAGTAGAGTATGAGTTTCAGTAAGGTAGAATCCAGACATTGAGAATATGTGTTCTAAATTGAGTTAGCAGAACCCTAGAAATAGCATACTGTGCTCCTGGGGATGGGGCTAAAGAGATTGAATAGAGAGAAAGCTCAGCTCTGATCCAAACATAGAAATAAGCTGAGACAGACAATTAGTGACTTAGTACCCTCAAGGAAGCTCAAGAAAGCTAGGGACCGCTTAAGAAGGAGAACCTCGTTCAATGTAGAGAAAGAGTGTAAGCCGAGAATGCCATAGAATGAAATTCCTGGGATACCAAGGGATGGTATAGCTAAGAGCAGAGTAAGAGTATGAGCAAAAGGTAGACCCCCTCGATGTTACAGAGAGTAAATTAGTAGAGAAACCCGGGAAAATACAGGTGCTTTTAAGCATAAAGAAACCTAAACTGGCAACAGAAATAGTCAGTAGTAAAATATCCTTTTACCTAAGTAAGAAGGTAAGAAAGGTAGAAAGAGAAGACATGACAGTGTTCAAGCTGAGGACATAATTAGATATGCAGTTAATGTGCTTAAGTACTCAAGAAAGCACACTTGTCCTTGGCATAGACGCCCTCTTAGCATGGTACTGCCTGAAGTAAAAATAGCTGGGCAATGCAGAGATGTCTCGAGATGTAGTAGATGAAGAATCCTACTTTCCCTGAGCACTTTATGAAAATAGGGCAAACAAAAAAGAAAAGTAAGAGAGGGGTACTTTAGATTATTGGGAAACTCACAATATACAGGTGATAATGGCTTTGAGCTTAGTCATGAAGTGCCTGTGTATTAGTGTTTGTTGTTATGGTTTGCTTGCAACGATGGTTACATGATATTAGGCCTGATCAACCTAATAGTAATGTAGCTTGAGTGCGTAGCAAACAACGACATCAATCACCAAAGTGTCCCGATAATCAAAGGGTATCCTAGGTAGCTAGATAATGAGATGAGTTAGAAAAAAAAGGTAAAAAGATTCGAGTGATATCAGAATAGTAAGAAAAACATGCAAAAGGGAATCCCCAATAGAAAATGTTCAAATTCCGTATGCATAGCCCGAGTCCCTTATAGTATATGCAAATGAAATGAGAAGGGACCAGTGCATAGCCTCTCTCCTACCAGAGATGTTAACCACACTCAATGTGTGAGATGCCCTAGTGCCAAGTGACTTAAAAGCAGAATGTGGGCATAGTTAGAAACTGCAGGATATGAGAGGAGGGCTAGAACGAGTATATGTCAAGTGAGCAAGTCAATAGAGTAAGAAAAGAAAGCCCAAGCAAAAAGAGGCTGAAGTAGGAATATGCAAATCCTATGAGAAGCACTGAGTGAAAATTAAAATGCTCCCTAGTATCAGTATGATGTAATCTTAGAGAATCAGATGACACAAAACCCACTTCGCACGAAGAGCATGACGTATTTCTAAGTTTAGCCTTATCTATTATGAGCAATGGTAACCGGACTTGGTGAGTATGTATTTTACTGTCAGATACAGTGATCTTAGGCTTTGATGTCTCCCAGAGATAGATCATAGTAGATCCTAGCATATTACAGCGAGTTGCAACAGATCCTAGCAGGGCTCTGAGAGGTTGCAGTAGACCTAAGGGTCATAGTAGATCCAACAGAGTTACAGAGAGCCCTAGCTACAGTATGATAGATCTCTAATAGAGATGACATCATGAGATAGTTTTATAGAGCAGTTAGTCTCAGAGACCAGTATAGTTTCAGCTAACTTTTGTTTCAGAGGCTACAGACCTCCTAAGTCTGGTAGACCGTCGCCACAAAGACATGAAGGCTTTACTCGGATAGTTAGACCACTGGCTAGCTCTCTTTAGAGATGAGCATAGTGTATGAAATGAAGAAAACAAGAATTGAACTTTCCAAAGGTAGAGCTAGATAAACTACTTCCTAGCAGATAGTAGCCCTGACCGAGGGATAGAGAGATCCTCATATGCTAGCTTATGTATTCAGGAAAGAGGTCAGGTGCAATTTGTATTATAAGGTAAGTGGTACAGTATATCTCCAGTGAGTAAAACTGTGAGAATAGCTAGCATCCCAGTAGAACTCAGCAGTAGTTAGTGATAGTAGCTCTTCGGTGCCAGTATGAGATACATATTAAGCCTGTTAGTGTTGAAATAAAGGACTACAAAATGCCACGGTAAGTGAGAAAAGTCATGGTCTACAAAGGCAAATATAGTAATAAACAGAGAAACTGAGATCACTAAAAGCAAGAACTCCTTAAAAGAGCTATAATCCCAGTAAGCAATTCTGATACGAGGCTGGTGATAGAAAGAAATGTGAATTGTAATCATGGGATGAGCTAGTAAGAAAGAACGCAGAGATGAACAGTAGACAGTATACTTCAAAACAGAAGACAGGTAAAAATCTCTGATAGCTTTTAATGATCAGAAAAGATGATGAGATGTTATGAGAAGCCACTTAGAGAGGATACAAGAGATGTGATATAAAATGAGTACCTCCCAAGATATGTAAGCGAGTCTACTGAAAAGAATGATAACTCCTATGATGGGTTAAGACTAACTTGCTGTAATGAGTAAGTTCTCCTAAGATAGGCCTCTAGAGTCAGAAATTTTTTTCCCTTATGAGAGGGACTAGCACGTACTCTATAATGATAGAGCCCTCATTAAAAGCTACTAATGAAAATTCCCTGCTTGAGAAAAACTTAAACAGGCAAAACTAGAGAGAAAAGCATATGGAGTCAGGAAGAAGGGAAAGAAAAGAATAATTAGCTAGAAGATAAAAGAGTAAGAAAAATGATTTCCACCTTCTTGGATGTGTAATTGCTTCCCATGAGGTATGTTATGTAATTTCGAGGACGAAATTTCTTTTAAGGAGGGTGGAAATGTAACAACTAGAAAAAAGAGAGAAAAAAGAAGAAGAAAAGAAAAAAGCTGAAAAATTTTCGAAGGGCTGAAAATTTTCTAAGTCTGCTAGCTATAGCGAATGTACCTGTTCGCTATAGCGAGAAACAGTTTAGCTATAGCGAGAATGCCTTCTCGCTATAGCAAAAATGCTTTTAGCTATAGCGAGTACGGGCACTCCATACAAAAACTAGGGCGTTGCTCATCGTAGCGCGCGCCATAGCAAAAACAAGGGTCTGAGACTGATACGTGCTCGTCGTAGCGAGGGTTATTATTCGCTATAGAGAGGGTAAGTCTAGAAAAGCGTGAAAAAAGAGAATTTGACTTCTTAAAGTGCCCCAACTCATCCTTTCTCTCTAAATCGACTTAAGCTTCGTCCAAGCACAGAAAAAAGCTTGAGAGAGAGAGAGGGAAACTAGGAGAAACCAAGAGAGAAGGAAGGGAAGCTAAGGAAGAAAAGTGAGAACCTTTAAAGCTCTTCATGCTCCTTCTTCTTGATTTTATTCTTCTTCTTCTAAACTCCCTTTTCCATGAGTTGATGAGTAAGAAAGTTTTGTTCTGACCTAGAGGGAGCAAGAAACTCATGTATCTTCACTTCCTCCTCTTTGTTTTCCTTTTTGAGAGCTTGAGAGAGGAAGGATAGTTGATGAATTTCTAGAGAGAGAAAGAATCCCTAGTTTCTTATATGCTTGGTAGGGTTTGCTATAGAGAAACCCCTAACTTTGTGAATAAGTGTTGAGCTATGAGAAAGTAATTCCATGCTCTTATGTGTCTAGGCTCAAGAGAAGCACTCCCATCTAGTGGTGATTGTGAAATCAATAAGGGAGGAGACAAATTGAAAGGGAAAGCTTGTGATTAGCCAATAAGGTAGCTCTCTCCACCTTCTCTCATACATAGATATGTGCTTACATTGTTTTGCATGTGTGTATATATGTTTTAAACCATGAAAAGTATGCTAACATGATGATGCCTTATGTATTTCAATGATATTTTATGTGATTACTTTGGTTTGCTTGAGTATGGAAAAGCCAACAACCCTCTAGCCATGGTGAGGATGAGCTAAGAACCCTAAAGTTG
Organism: Erythrophleum ivorense; assembly: GCA_026724425.1. NCBI lineage: Eukaryota > Viridiplantae > Streptophyta > Magnoliopsida > Fabales > Fabaceae > Erythrophleum > Erythrophleum ivorense. The sequence goes on from JAIUCV010000008.1 coordinate 24,869,708, forward strand.
GTTAAGACAAAGTAAAGAGTCTTCCAAAAGTGAGGTTGACTCCTAAAAGTAAGGTTGAGTCTAAGAACCTCTTAAAGAATGGGTGAGGCAAGTCTAAAATCCGTAAGTGAATGGATGAGGCTAATCCACTTGCTTGGCAAGCCTTTGTATGTTGTGTATAGCTTACTCAAATGTTGAAAATGCTTTTCTTATGATTTCACATGCTAATATGCCCATGCATACATTTGTGAGACTTGTTTACATGCTTTATGTATGATTGAATGAGAGATGAGTTATTAAGATTCTTTGAATCTCACTCCCCCTCTCCACCATCCTAACATGCTAGGTGGACCAAGTGAGACAAGAGATGGGAGCCACCAAGCTTGAAGCTAGGGAAAACGGTAAGGGATATGTGAAAGAGCCATTTTGTAGTTAAATTAAGAGATGTACTCCAATGATGTACATGATGTAGCACATATGAATACTTGTAAATGAATGTATTTATCATATATGTATGAGAATTAGAACCATCTTGAATGATGTAGCAAGTTTTGTTATGAATAACAAGATCTTGGCATTATGTACATGATGTATGTGTTAGTGTGGGAGAGTGAGTTTTGCAAATCTAGGTTGTTAGACATTTGAGCCATGTTTAATAGCCTATGTTGATGCCTTCCCACGTGCTCATAGAGCCTTAGAAGTAGGAGAAGCCAATTTGAATCATTGGAGCCCTCTTTAGCAAAAGAAATTGATACTTTGCCCCATGATATCCAAGTCTGACCAAACGACCTCTTCTTGCCTTGAAATTTGGCATGTGACTAGATCTTATCTAGAGCTTTTTGGGAAGCTAAAGATCAGGTCATTTGGAGGTATCAGAATTTTAGATTTTACATCAGCACTGTTCATTTGGTCAGTTGTGAAATTGTGCCATCTGAAGGGCAAACGTGGTCCAATAGCTACGAAATTTTATAAGAAGAAACCAGATAGTTATAGTGACTTTTAGAAACTAGAAGTATATCATTTGGAGGTCTATAGAGGAAGATATTCATTTTCTAAATTTCTGCCCAGTATCATCATCTTGCCTGACCCGAAGTACTGTTCCATCAATTTTTGAGAGTTTGGCTCAATGAACTAATCTGGAGACATTTTTGCTCTCTAGTTAACATCCAAATCTTTCCATAGTGGCATCATTTGAATACATTGAATTTTTGTGGAATTAGTTAAACATTTTTGAAGTTCATATCAGTAAATTGTGACAGTATCAGGACCACTTCGTCCTCCAGATGATTTTGCATGTCAAACGCTTTGTGTGTGGGATTTTAAGACTTTTACATATTTTTAGTATGAAGTAGACATCCTAAGATTTCCAGAATGACCAAGATTGAATGTTTTCAATTTTTCTAGATTTAGTTGTAATTTTCCAAACTTTGCCCAGAAATGAGGCCAAGCCTGGCTGAAAATGAACATGCATGTTCCATACCTCTTTTTGGTTCCCACGGGCTAAAAGCATGTTTTTGGGATTGAAATGAGTTGTAATAGTGCAATTAAATATGAGGATGCATAGAATGAGCTCACACAGTCTATGTGACACTGAAGTGAATTTTTAACCATGTAACAACTCTAAGAACATGTATAAATCCAATGAGGAAGATCTCACTTTATTCTTCCTATATCTCATATGAGCATGTAAGGCATGATGGGTATGAGCTTGAAATGATGGTGTTACAGTACTAACTTGGCCTAAATACATCAATATAGAAATAAGGCAACTATTGGAACTTATTCTAACTCATTCCATTACTATCTAGACCTATTAGAACTTAAAATATAAACTTAAGTTATTTTAAACACTTGAAGTGGAAACTCTTATAATTTAACTTTTAGGCCTCAAGATCTCACTTTACATCAGCTGTATGACTCTGATAGAACTCATAAGGGCCATCACATGTAAGCTTAAACATGCATAACATCAAGTTGCTTCACTTAGGCCCTTTTAGAACCTTAACTTTTCACTTTTAAAAATAGGGCTCTTAAATTCTTTTTAATGGTTTTATTAGTATTTATAGTTCATATCTAGACTATCTAAAACCTTAGAATCCTTGAAACAATTCCTTAAGTGCTTTCGCTTCTAGTCATAACATGCTTATCAAAGACCCTATATGGAGTTCTTGCCATTTTCATAGGAAATTTGAAAGATATAGTGTAACATCCAATTTCTCTGTAAATGTACAAAACTCACCAAATATAAAAGGAAGTTATCCAAATAGAGTGATTTGAGATCAAATAAAATTAGAACAATAATCTAAACCTTAAATAATGAAAATCCAAGGCCAAAGATGCCCTGAAAACGAAGCCAAAATAACCAAATGAAACTTAACATAAACACAATGGAATTTTCGTAGTTTCTGGCACTTTTTAAAAAGCTCAAATGAGGGATTTTTAAATAGAAAAAAATGAGTTTTTGGGGATTCTTGGAGGCCCTAAAAACTACAAGAACCTTGGAATAGTTAAAACCCCTCTAGTTTACGTTTTAGAATGACGGTTGACTCAAACTTTGATATCTTTGTTCATGAAGGTTTTATATTCATTTTGAGTAATTCCAAAGGCATTTTATAAGTTAAAGAACCTAAATTTTATGATGGAAAAGATTGTTATGAAAAAGGAGTTAAAATGAACCTAAAATGGAAAAGCTAAGAAAAGGGGACATAGATGAAAATTTTAAGAAGAATTTCTAAGAAGCCTCCCTTATATATATCACGTCCTCCTCTCCATTCCATGTAACTAACTTTAGTTTTGCCTAAAATAGAAGTGAGACCAGCCATGGAGGATGCACAAGCAAGGAATTAAGAAGGGAGGAAAGACTAGACAAAAAGGTAAGGAAATTCTTGGATTTTCATAGTTCTTCCTTCACAAATATTGTTCCTCTCCTCCTTCTCTTCCTTCTTATAGATTTCATGACTCATATAAGCTATTTTGGGACTAGTTCAAAGGAGAGAAACCAGAATTTGAAGGAAAAGCTTGAAGTAATAGAAATTGCTCTGGAAAATACTTGGAACAAGGTAAGAAACCAAGGCTTTTGTTGCTTCTCCTTGCCTCTTCTTCCTTGTGCATGTTCGACTAACCTAGAGCCCATCCAAGAGGAGATGAATTTTTACCCAACCAAGGAAGAAACATAGGTTTTGGAGTATAAGGAACAAGAATATGCAAAGAAAGTCAAATAAGATGCATTAGAAATCAAGTTAGCAAGACTAGGGATTTTGTTGCACCATGATATGTTGGAAGCTTTCTAATGATAATTTAGGTTGTCTAAGAGTAAGAATGATTTCTCAAGACACCTAGGAAGCCTCTCATGTGCCAAGTCCCTAAAGAAGAATTGCAAATGTCCATGGGTGCACAAGTTCTTTTATATCTTGGCCAAAATAGAACCATATACCTAGGAAGTATTTTAAATTGTTCTAAGGCTAGGAAGGGATTAGATATAATATGAGAACACTAAAGGAAGCCTTGGAATAAATTTAGGAACCATATCTTGTGACATGGAGGTTTAGGTTCCATTTTAAGACATTAGGAAGCAACTTGTATCTAGGTTCTTTGAAATAAATTTATGATGGTTCTAAGGAGTCTCCATGAAGTCTCTTTAGAGTCAAGAGACCTAGATTGAATGAAAAATGAAAACCAAGATCATAAATTCCAAGGATTGTTTCATTGTATCTTGTATAGAACCATAATGATGCTATATGAAAAAGTAGTTATGCATAGAGCTTGCATAACACTAAAGCTTGTTCTAATATTTAAATATGTCTCATTTGATGTGTTTAGGCTAAGAAAGTCAAGTGCCACCTAATTCCATGAGCTTGGTTGAAAAGGGGAAGACAAGTTCAAGGGAACAGTGTGTGACATTTACTTCAAGGTAGCTCTCTAACCTTTCTTACATGCATGACTTGGATGTTTGTTTGTCTTTGAGTGTTGTGTGTATGTTTGAACTATGAAATATATCTTTAGCTATTACTTATTTTCTATGGTACTATTATGCATCTTGAAATGAGTTTATAAATGTATTTTGGCTTGAATGAGTATGGTGATGCCAAAAGTCCTTTAACATAGGTGAAGATGAGCCAAAAGTCCCTAAGATTGGATGAGACAAAGCCAAAAGTTTTAAAAAGAGTGAGGCTTAGTCAAAAGTCTCATGAAAATGGGTAAGGCAAATCTAAAAGTCCCTAGAAAGTTAGGTGAGGCTAGACCAAGGCCCTTGAAAGCTTATGTTTAATATGTATGAATTCACATGACCAAGAAATTGTTTTATGTATGTTCATGAGAGGTTTGTATGACATGCATGCATTCTTTGACATATATATACATCCATTATGTATGTTTGAAAGGGTAAAGAGCTATTGAGATTCTTTGAATCTCACTCTTCTCCTTTATATGCCTAATTATGTCTACATGAGCCAAGTAGATCAAAGAATGTAGACTAAAGGTCTTAAAGCTTGACACATTGATAAAAGAGTAGAGAAATAGACATTTTAATAGCATATTGATGTCAAGAATTGTATTCATATAATGTATATGAGATATAACCATTTGAACAAGTTTAAATGTATATATTTATGATGTATATATCAATCTTGAAGCTAGATGATCGCATATGTTGGAGATTGACATCTTAACACCATGGTATGCATGTGTATAGATGTTAATAGCATGGTGAGTTTTAGCTCCATGGTGATTTGGATCATTTGGAATGCTTTTATATGTTATAATTATGCTATTGGATGTTCCCAAGTGATTATGGAATGAGAAGAAAGCTTTTTGGTGCCTTGAGATACCAATTTGAACTTCAAAAGTGACCATTATGTGTGCTGCACCAAAGTCTGACCAAATAAATACATTTTTCCATGAAATTTGGCCAACAAGAGCTTTTTTTAGAGCTAAAGAGCACTCAATTTAAAGCTTTAGAGAAGTTATTATGATTTTTCAAAATTGGCCAAATTATATAGAATTGGTATAGTTACTGTTCATTTAGTCAGTTTGCTTCTCTATGTCACACATGGGTAAAATGAAGTCCAATAATTATGAAATTTAACAAGCATAAATTAGGCATTATAAGCTTTCCATAGTCATTAAGATTATCTCATTTGGAGCTCTATAAAGGGAGAACTAAATTTTTAAAGTTGCATGATAGTACCAATAATGTAGCTCAACCTTTGGTACTATTCTATTATTTTCTAGGGGCTAACGCCATTGCATTTGCTTGGAACTATTTTTAGTTGTTAGTTAACATCTAGAGCTTTACATAAAGCTACATATGCATGATTTTTATTTTTCAAAAATTAGTTATGAATTTTCAAAATCTATATCAGAATTCTAGACATACCAACCCAAGAGCAAAACTTGATTTTCTGACATATGGTTTCATACCCGAGATATATAAGATGAATTGTGATGTTTATGACTTAAATTGATATTTTATGGATAGAAAATGATATTGATGAGTTCACATGGTCCCCAAAGCTATGAATCATGTATATGGCTTTCCAACTATGCAAATAAGTATGAATGAAAATGTATGCTCCCTTGTAAATATAAGTCTACATGCCTAGTATATGTTAAGATAACCTATGTGGCAATTATCTAAGGGCAAAGAGGTTAAGGTATTACATGTAGAATATCATTGACTCTTCTCTATTTCAAGCATAGCCTTAAATGATTTAAAACATCTTCTTAAGGTTTTACAATTTCCATGACTTATTTAACACCTTTGGTGACTTGAACTTGGTTTCCATAGCTTCTTATGTAGTTTTCTTTATATAATTTTACTCTTCTCCCTTCTAAACCCTTGTTTTTATCAAGTTTCCTTTAAGTTCAAACTTCCTCAATTCCCTTTCTCTCTGGGCCAAAACATATAAGAAGCTAAGGTTTAAGGAATAACAAGTTTTCTAGCTTATGGTATGCCTTGTTGGAAAGCCCTTTGAATGGTAATTCTTATGCTATAATTGATTGCTTCAAATGCCCTCTTTTCTCTCAGAGATCAAATATAAAAATTCTCCTTTTAAGAAACAAAAACTACTATTAGAAAGAGCATGAAGAGGAGAATAAACTTTTTAAGAAGCATATAGCAAAATTATACATGTTTACATACTTATTTGGCTTCCTTTTCCCTTCTCTTTCCTCCCTCCTCTCATTCCATATAAGACTTGATTTAGAGCTAAAGTAAGTCAATTTAAAGGAGAAGATGGTGATGGTGTGATGATATAAAGAGAAAAGAAAAATTTTATAACAATTTTAAAAATACCGATTACATCCTTTTATTTAAATTCCTTCATTTAAGCTCGTTTTTCATCCTTTTTGAAAACCGTTTATTCGATACTAAAATTTAGGCTATCTACTTCATTAGAAATATTTGTTTAGAGGATTCAGGGACCTAAAATAGTTTGAAAAAGTCTAGTCTAAAATATCATTACTAAGAAGCTTAATTTGTACACAGTCAGAGATTTAACCATTCTAACTTTATCTAATTAATCTACTAATTTTATTTTATCATATTATGATGAGGAATATGAGTATCTCATGTTAAACCTCATGATAAATAAATCCTTGATTTTTCCTACATTTCAATTAGATTGGCATTTTTTCCTTCTGTTTTATGTCTTTCACTCTTTTAGCCTTTTCCTTTCCTTTTGTCTGAGCCTCGAGTCCCTCATTATCAAGTCAATTAACTTCTCTTTTAATGTCTATGAATTTTTAGAAAATACTAGTTATGACATTATGCGTAGACATATTCTAAAGTAGCACTCTTTTTGTGCTATTGGTTTCTTTCATTCACATGTCTATATGTTTGTTCTTGTTATAATACTTAGGAACTTTTCTGTAGGCTATGACTTTTCATCTATCACTATTGATCAATATTGGATTCAATGTCTCACCAATGATTCTCAAGAATTTCATAATTCTTTTAGCCATATTGCCTCTTACATTATTGCAGAACATACAATAAACTCTACTTTAGGGTAAATAACACTATGTATGTCTACTTCTCACTGTTCCAAAATATAAAATCACCATTCATCAAGAATGTATGTCTAGAATTTAATTTCTCATATCTAGATCTCCTTTCCAATTTACATTGGAGTATCTTTTTAAGTGCAATCACTTACTGAATAATACATTGCATTGTTTATTATGCCTTACAAGTATCTTAGGATTCTTTTCATAGCATTCTAATGCCATTAACCAGGATCTGACCATTACTAGTTCACAAGGTCAATTGCTTATAAATGTCCAATCTTGTACACATCCTTACATACAATATGCTGGCAACATTGGAGTAAAGGACATTTTATATAATTTTCAATTTAGATTCCATTTAAGGATATATCTCACAATTTAGACTATTGTATTTTCCTATAGGGATATAAATGGGTTTGTAGCATTTCATGTTGAATTGCGCAAGGACTTCCTAAATTTCATTCTCTTATGAAAAAGGAATGAATTTCTCCAAGCAATTTGCTTAAATCTAAATTTCAAAAATATACTCTATCTTACTCATATCCTTCATCTCAAAATTTAAGGATAATTATTCTTTAATGAGCATTAAAGAATATTGACTATTCTTATGTACTAGTATATTATCCATATAAGAGACGATATTACAACATTTCTTTTAAGCTACTTAACGTAAATATAGTAGTTTTCATCACTTATTTGAAATTCATGTAAGGATATTATAGATAAAATCTAAAATACCATTATTTAAATTATTGTTTTAGTCCTAAATAGACCTTTGGGGCTTACAAAAGAAAATTTTGTGTTTTATTTTATTCTCTCTGTGTTGGTATATGGCCTAGGAGCCAGTCATGAAATGATTGTAATAACATGCATTGTATTATATTTTTTGAAGAAATATAATTATTATATTTTTTTTTTTATATTTGTGCAATATAACTTAATATGGTAATTATCCCTATAATAATTATTATTCTTAAAGTGTCCCTAATCAAATATTATTGTAACATGGGATAGTAATAATACATCAAAATTAGTATATATAGTGACTGATAACTTTAAGTTATGGATATGTGATATCAAGTCAATACACCAGTGCATTGTTAGAGGACAAATGCATTGGACTAACCCACTATAAGAATGTTATATAGATTATAGAGTGTTATTAGCAATTCATATGTGACAATAGTGAAGGAAGTTCTTTAACTTGAAGTCATTATGGTTCCTTATATGAGGAGTCAAATACTTTGATACCATCCTGTGTTGCCTTTGGCTGGGCTAGCTAATGGGCGGTTATTGGGTATATCACGAATCATGTAAAGTGACATTAGTGATGTAGATGGAATTTTGTCCTTCCTACATATCTGTGGGCCCTTTAATTGAGTGAGACTAAGAAATGCATGATTATATTCAAATGAATCAAATGTGATATTGATCACTTAGTATGATTGGTCTACTCATTGTTAAGAAACGTAAGTTAAACGTTGATGAAGTAACACATTCCATGGCTCAAGATTAATTTGGATGTTGGTACAAAAGGGACTAAATTGCATGATATTGGTCACAAATTAGGTATGTGTCAAATCATAGAAATATTTATTACTTAGATGGTAGTGATATATTTTCAGATGCCACTTACTGTATATGATCCAAAAATAGATCACTACTAATATAATAAGAACCTATAGGATCACATACAAAGATTAGAGATGAAATTGAAATATCATAATATTATTGAAATTTTAGTTAGACTAGAAATTTCAATAATGAAGTCCAATATAATATAATTAAATTATATTATGGTGTAATATATTATTTAATATTAGAGTAACATTAAATAATATTATAGCACATTATATTATTGAATAATAATATAATTACATGGTATTATTTAATATTAAGGTAGTATTAAATAATAATATAATGTAAAGTTATTTAATATTAAAATAATATTAAATAATGTTACATTATGTTGAGCTTATCTCTCCTCACTCTCTATTAGCTTTGGGCAAGGTTTTAGAAGTTTAAGTACAATTAAGAGTTTGAGTGAAATTAGGAAAATGCCAATCCCTTCTATAAATATAAAATCATAAGGGTGACATATTGTAACATTTGGTTCTTTTTGAAATTAAACTAGAATTGATATGATAATGAAGGAAGGACCCTAAAGCAAGATGAATTAAGGACAATTAAAGGTAGAATATTAATTAGAGCATCTAGAGATAAGGTTATAAAGCTTTGGATGACTTGAAAGCAGAGTCAAAACATCTAAATGGAGAAACTGATGTATCAGTGGCAAAATCATAATTTCAGGAAAAATTTTAAAAACTCAAAGAAAGAAATTTTAAATAGTAAAGTTAAACTTACTAAAGTTTTTAGAGGCATTGAAAACTATAGGAATCATCAAAATAGTTTAAAACACTTATAGTGTATGATTTAGGACGTTAATTAACTATAACTTTGATTGGATTGTTCGAGATGATTTTAAATCTTAAAAATTTCAAAGTAAATGATTTTAATAAAATAAAGCCTAAATTTTCATATGAAAAAAATGATTCTAAAAAAGATTTTAAACAAAAGGGTCAAAATTTAGGAACAAAAAGGGAATTTTCAAATTGTTTAAAATATCTTTCGTTCATCTCTTTTATTGTCACGCCATTTGCCCTAGCTTTTTAGAATTGATATATTCAGCATGAAATCAGGTCTTGAAAGGCATGAAAGAGAGAGAGGAGAGAAAAAGAAAAGGAAGCAATATAAGTTAGAAACTATACATAATTTTGCTACAAGCTAGTTAAGAAATTTCTTTTATCTTTAAGCTCTTTCATTGATGGTTTTGGTTTCTTGAAAAGACCATTTTGGTGACTAAACTCTTGAAGGAAGAAGGGAATTTGAAGCAACCAAATATAATAAGAGAATCTCCATTTGGCAAGCTTTCAAATGAGATATGTTATGCGATAGAAAGACTTGTTTTTTTTTGAATTCCAATGGCTTTCATATTCAGCCTAAAGAGAAGTGAATTTGGCTAAAACTTGATGAAATTAAAGGTTTAGGATCATGGATAATAAGATGATGCAAAAGAAAGTAATTAAGAAGCCAACATTTCCCATGGAAAAGGCATTAAATTAATGGAATTAATTCTGTTACGTAAGATCCCAATTCCTCATTTTATGCTCTATGAACCATATAAACTCATCAACATCAATTTCTAGTCATAACATATCCATACAAGTCATACACATCATAATTGACCTCATTCATTTTAGGTTTGAAGCTACATCACACAAAGCTTATGGTTTGCTCTCGGATTCCAATTTCAATTTTCTGATATAAATTTTAGAAATTCATAACTAATTCTAAAAAAATTGAAATCAAGCAAACCATACCATTTTGAAAAGCTATAAATGTCTAATTTTGAATAAAAATAATTCTAAATCAATGCAGTAGACACCGAAAATCGATGATATAGTAACACAGGTTAGGCTGTGTAACAACCAGAAAAAAAAGCTGAAAATTTTCTAAGTCTGGTAGCCATAACAAGAAATAGGCTAGCTATAGCGAATGTACCTATTCGTTATAGCGAGAAAGAGTATAGCTATAGCGAGAGTACCTTTTCGCTATAGTGAAAATGCTTCTAGTTATAGCGAGTGCGGGCATCCCATATAAAAACCAGGGCGTTGCTCGCCGTAGCGCGCGCCATAGCGAAAGCAGGGGTCTGGGACTGATACGTGCTCGCCTCAGCAAGGGTTATTCTTTGCTATTGCAAGGGTTAGTTCGAAAAAGCATGAAAAAAGAGAATTTGACTTCTTAAAACATCCAGATCCATTCTTTCTCCTTTAATCGACCTAAGCTTCAACCAAAAGAGAGAAAAGAGCTGTAGAGAGAGAGAGAAACTTAGAGAAGGAAGGAGAATAAGCAAAAAGGTAAGCAAGCTTGAGATTTCTATAGCTTTTATTCTTAACATGTTATTCTTCTCTCTTTGCCCTTTCTTTCTATGATTTTGGTAGTTGATTTAGGTTTGGTTCAGACGAGGTAAAGTGGAAAACCACTCTTGAAGAAGGCTAGAACTCATGTATCTTCACTTCTTCTTCTTTACTTTCCTTTTTGAGAGCTTGAGAGAGGAAGGAGAGTGAGTGGAATTCTAGAGAGAGAATCCCTAGTTTCTTACATATGTAGTGGGGGTTTGCTTTGATGAAGAGCCCCTTAGTTTTGTGAGTGTTTATTTGAGTTATAAGAGAGTAATTCCATGCTCTTTATTGTGTCTAGGCTTAAAGGAAATAACTCCATCTAGTTATGATTGTGAAACCAAGAAGGAAGAAAAGAAATTGAAAGGGAAGGCTTGTGTTAGCCGATAAGGTAGCTCTCCACTCTTTCTTGTTGCATTCTTGGATGTGTAATAGTCATTATATGTTTGTGTATATGCTTGTATTGTGAGCCATGCCATTTGATGTTGCCTTGATACATTGGTACCAATATGCTTATGATATAAATTGTGGAAATTGCTCGGGTGAGGTGGTGCTGAAAGTCCTTTGAGATGGGTGAGGTGGAGCCAAAAGTCCCTAAACCAAGGGTGAGGCCAATCCAAAAGTCCCAAAAACTCGGGTGAGGCTAGACCAAAAGTCTCTAGAGCTTATTCTTGGCAATGATATGATATTCATGGCATGGAAAGCATGTGTTGTGTAATTGTGAATGGTTTGCATGCTTTGACTTATTTATATGCCTTGATTGCTTCCTTGAATGAGTATGAGCTATTGAGATTCCATGCATCTCACCCCTTTCCCTCTCCCATCTTAACATGCTAGGTGGAGCTCAAGGAGAACCAAGTGCACACCAAGGAGCTTAGTTGAGCATGCTTGAGGAGTTGTGTAGTTATTTTGGTTCTTTTGTCGTAAAGAGATGCCAAAATGAATGTGCACCTATTATTTTTGAGATGTAAATATTTGAGCAAGTGTAAAAGTATGTATGAATGATGTATGAACTATGTAAAGAGCTAAAGCAATGAAAATGTGAAAATTGGCCCTTTTGTGGCTTACATGTAAGAGTGCATTTTGGCCCGTAGCATAGTGACTTTGAGATGTGTATTGATTTGGATCACTTGAGTATTTCATATATGCTATGTTTATACTTTCAAACTTGCCCAAGAGATGCTAGAACATGTTTGAACCATTTTGGGTGTCAAAACTGTCATATTTGTGAGCTCCGTCAAAGTATTTGATATGGAATTTGGCATGCCTCTAGAGTCTATTGAGAGTTTCTTAAGAAGCTAAAGTGGATAATATTTGGAGGTCTAAGGAATATTTGGTGAATTGTTGAAACTGGAGAATTTTTTAGTTTTAGTTATTGTACTGTGTAACTAGGTCCGAAAATGAACCTGTGTCATTCATAGACCAAACGGTGTCCGATTGTCATAAAATTTTATGAGTATAAACTAGATATCCACAGTGACCTATACCATTTAGAAGAACCTCAATCGAAGGTCTGTAGAGGGAGAATGAACTTTCTAAAGTTCTGTGTCAGTATCAAGGAAGCCATCCGACCTTCGTTACTGTTCCATCAGTTTTCAAGGTCCAAGGGCTACTTAAATGATCCAAAATTATTTTTTTCTTCTATTTAACATATGTAGATTTCCAAATTGGTATAGTTTGTCCAGATTGGATTTTTATGGAATTAGTTACGAATTTTTTGAAGTTCATGACAACAAGCTGCACCAGTACCAGGGACAGTTGGACCTCTGTCTCTTTTTCGATATCAAACATGGTCCCAATGCTGCGATTGTGGTTGGGAGTTATTTTTAGTGTGAACTTAACATCCAAGGCTTTCTAGATAGCTATGATTTTCTTGATTCTCATTTTTCTAGAATTAGTTATGATTTTCCAAAATTAGAGCCAAAAATCTGACTTTTGGGCTCATGTGAGAAATTGTATTTTCTTGGTTTTTGGCTTCATATCTGTGGTTTATGAGTAGTTTGAGGCTATGTACAAGTTGTATAAAGGGTTTTTGAGTAGAGAATGTGAATGATGGGTTCACGGGACCCATGGGGCAAATTATGAGCATTTGAACCCCGACTTAAGTAGTAAAATACCACGATTTTGGTCATCTTCCTTGGAAATCATATGGAATCAAGCCTAGAGGGAGATTAGTTGGAGTTAAGTCATTATGGTGTTACAGGCTATGTTACTGGTACTGTCATGCAAATTCAAAAATTCATATATCATTCTACAGAACTACAAATAAGGTGATCTTAGTGGCTATGGAAAGCTTATGGTGTTTAGTTTATACCTGTAAAATTTCATAAGTATTGGACTTCATTGGATCCATGTGTGACACAGAGAAGCAAACTAACCAAATGAACAATAACCATACCATTTTTGCAAAATTTGGCCAACTTTGAAAAATCATAATAAATTCTTTAAAACTCCAAATTGAGTACTCTTTAACTTTGTGAAAAGTTCTAGATGAGACCTACTTGCTGGCTAAATTTTATGGAAAAAATCATTCATTTAGTCATACTTTAGTTCAACTCTCCATTTGGTCAATTTTGAAATCTCAAATGGCATCTCAAGGCACTAAATGGCCCTTTTTGCTTTCCACAACCACTTGGGCAAGTTTCAAAGCATAAACACCATACATAAAAGCTTACCAAATGATGCAAATCATCATAGAGCTCAATCTCACCTTACCACATCTATATATACACAAAAACATCAAGTCACAATGGCAAAGGAGTGACAAAATCTCACATTCTCATTCATCTAGCTTCTACATGGATACATACACTATTTATACATATCTTAGAACATGCTCAAGTGTCTACATCATAGATACATCTCATGGTTACATAGTTTGACATCAAAATGCAAACAAAAAGCTCATTTCTCTATCCATTTGTTAAGATTTTGCTTCTCATGCTTGTTGGCTTCTATTTCCTTATCTACTTGGCTCACTTAGACATGGTTAGACATGTATGGGGGAAGAGTGAGATTCAAAGAATCCCAATAATTCTTAACCTTTTTAAACATATATAATGGATGCTAAAACATGTCAAAGAATGCAAGCATGATATTCAGGCAACTAATGAACATGTATAAAGCATTTTTGTTGTCATATAAATGCATACATAACAAATATCAGCTGTCAAAGGCATTGGTCTAGCCTCACCCATCTTTCTTAGAATTTTTGGATTTGTTTCACCCACTTTCAAAGGACTTTTAACTAAGCTTCACTCTTCTTGAGACTTTTGGCTTTGTCTCATCCATTTCTAGGGACTTTTGGCATAACCAAACCCATGTAAGCTAAAATGCAATCATAAACTCATTTCATAATACATAATGGTACCATAAGATGTAAACAGTGGCTAGAAACATTTCTAATGGCTCAAACATACACACAAGCACTCAATGACAAGAAAACAACCAAGCTATGCAGGTGAGAAAGGTTAGAGAGATACCTTGAAGCAAGAACACAACACTTTCTCTTGAAATTCTTCTTCCCCTTTTTCGTCCAAGCCTTGCAATTAGGTGGCCCTTGGTTCTTTTGGACTAGATACATTAAAAGAGACATAAATCACTTATGGAAACAAGCCTTGGCATCATACACACTCTATATGAAGCTACTTTGTTGTATGGCTCCATTATGCTTCCATACAAGACCTTATGAAGCAACTAGGAGAATTCATGGTCTTGGCTTCCATTTTTCATTCATTCTAGGTCTCTTAACTCCTTTTAGACTCCTTAGAGTCATCACATATTTATTTTAAGGAGTCTAACTATAAGTTACTTCATAATGTCATATTATAGAGCCTACACTTCCATTTCACATTCCATGACTTCTAAATTTTTTCCAAGGTTTCCACTAATGCTCTTCTATCATATATGGTCCCATTCTAGGCTTTAGAACTAATTAAAACACTCCCTCGGTACATGAAGTGGGCTAGGCCAAGATTATGGAGGCTTGGAGCATTCATGGAGTTTGCTTCATTTCATTTAGGGAAATAGCATATGTGAGGCTTCCTAGGTGTCTTAAGAACTCATTCATACTCTTAGATAACTTAAATTATCATTAGGAAGCTTTATATTTGCTAAGGTGTAACTAAATCCCTAAATTCTATAACTTGCATTCTAAAGCTTCCTTTTCAATTGTAGTTGCATATTCTTAATTCTTACACTTCATAACCCTTGGTTTCATCAAGAATACATGAAGAAAAATTCTCTTCCTCACTTTTTCTCTTTAAACTGAAGCTTAAATGGCTTGAAAATGCAAGATTTTGCATGTGTTTCAAGTTGAGTCTCACCTTAAATGGAGCTTTTTTCGTGTAAATTATTTTTCACTGATTGGTTTCTTGAAAATAGTTCCTTTTTGGCTTGGGTCAGACTTGAATCTTCAAGTTTTCAAGAAAAAAACCACCATTAGAGAGCTTTTAGAAAGAGGAACAAGTTTTTTAACTAGCATGGGATGAAACGGGGCTGTTTACTTACCTAAACGGAAGCTTAAACTTCTTCTCTCTCTCCCCTCTTAGTGTCATGCCATAGTTCTCTAAAAATCTGAAAATGGAAGTTTAAATAAGATGATGAGATGTAATTTTACTTAAGAAGCCTCTTTTACAAATTTTCAAAATGACCATTTTGCCCCTACGCACCTGTTTGCTTTGTTTAGGCCCATTTTAACTCCTTTTTTAGAACTATCTTTTCCATCATAAAATTTAGGTTATTTAATTCATAAAATACCTTTGGTTTCATCCAAATTGGATTTCAAACCTTTCTGAATGAATCGGTCAAGTTCGGGTTAATTGACACTCTAAGACATAAACGGAGGAGTTTAAGCCATTCTAGAGATTTCTATAGTTTTTAGGGCCTATGAGAACCTCGTGAAACTCATTTTTTTCATTTAAAAATTTCTCCTTTGATTTTTCTAAAAAGTGCCTAAAATTACAAAATATTACTGCATCTTCATTAAATTTCGTCTGATTATTCTAGCTTCATTTTTAGGGCACCTTTGACCTTGGATCCTTATTATTTGAGGTCTAAATTATTACTTTAATTTTATTAGACCTTAAATCATTCTATCTGTGGGACTTGCCTCTATATCTAGTGCATTTTGTACATTTACAGAGAAATCGAACATTATGTTTCTCACATTTATGGAGGAATCAAATGTATCATAATCATGTAAATGATGCTCCAAATGAGTTCCATTAGAGTTATATAGCTCATAGCAAGTGAGAGTTTAGAGCCTAGAAAGTGAAATCTAAGAGTTGCCTTTTAAGTGACCTAAAATGACTTAAATGACATATTAAGTTCTAATACGATTGAATGATGATAGTATGAGTTAGAATTGGTTTTGATGAGTTCTTTTGCATAGAATATTGCTATTTGTAGGTTGAACAAATGCAAGTTCACTTGAGGGAGGTGTGCACCTGAGAAAAATGAAGAAAAAAACCAAATAAAAGAGGTTATGGGAGTTAGTTGTAGCTTATGGCTTTTAGCTCTATAAGGTAGCTTTATCTCCCTATCTTGCATGTATTTGAATATTTAAATGAGTTAAGATGCTTGTATGTGTAGTTGTTTGATGTATTCATGAGTTGTGCTTTTACGTAATCTTCATCATGAGTTTCATGCATGTGTATTATTATGTTTTGGCTCCTAGCTCCTTATAGCAAGGAATTGAGTGCAATATCTCTTCCTTAGCCCAGAGTTGAGCCCATCTAGTATATTGAGATGTCATGACTTGATGAGAAATGAGTTTTCATACTAAAAGTTGCATTTGAGTCACATGATGCATATGAATCACATGCTTGCACTATATGCTTGCACTATATGCTTGCATTTCCTCATGGTATTTGCATATGCATGGATATGGTTGAGATTAGTTACTGAGATAGAATCTCACCCAAGTCCTTCCCACTAACCATTTTAAGGTTTTCAAGCATAGAGAAGAAAAATGAGAAGCCATAGAATTTAGAAGTCATGTATTAGAAGTTTTCATTGTAATTATGTATTTGAGAATGTATGTTATAATAGCTGATTTTTCAGGAACTAAACTGAAATCAAGACAATGATATGAGAGCACCCTAAAATAAAGCAAATTGAGGCCAATTGAGAATAAGATGTTAATTGGAACATCTAAAAATGTGTTTAAGAAACCAAGAATAGCTCAAAATCAAAGCCAAAATGGCTAAATGGAGTGAATTGGAGTCTAGTGGTAAAATCGTAATTTCAAGCAAATTTTTGAAAACTTAAGGAAAGAGCTTTAAATGGTAAAATAGAGCTCACTAGGGTTCTTAGAAGCCTAAAAAACTATAGGATCTATTGGAATAGTTAAAACTTTTATATTGTACGATTTAGATCGTCAATTGACTTAAACTTTAATAAAATGGTTTGGTATTGTTTTAAATTCTATTAATTTGAAACCAAAGACTTTTAATGAATTAGAGGATCTAGATTTATGACAAAAAAGATAGTTCTTGAAAAGAAATTAAAATGAACTTAAACAAAAAAGTCAAAGTGAAAAGGACATAGATAGAATTCTGAAAAAAGTTGTAAATGTCTTCCCTTCTCTTGATATATCATGCCACCTTCTCTCCCTCATCTCTACTGACCTAAATTGGCTTTGAAATAGAACCTAGACCAGCTCTAAGTGGGGCACAAAAGGAAGGAGAAGAAGAGAGAAAACCAAGGCTTATAGGTCTGTAAACATAGAGAATTTGCTACTCTTGCCTTTGTAAATGTTCTTCTCCTCTTTCTCCTCTTTCTTTCCATGGTTTTGGAATTCTGAGTGGTGGAATTTTGTGACTGGATCATTAGAAGGAAGGAGGAGTTTGAAGGAAACTTTGGAAGTATAAGAAACACCAATTGGCAAGGAATTAAACAAGGTATGCTTTCCATGTACAATTTGCTTTTCTTGGTTCTTCCATGGTTTCTTCATTTCGGCTAGACCAACAGCAATATGGGAGAAGCTTGGTTTTGGCTCAAACTTAATAGGAAATGAAGTTTTGAAGTATAAAGATTAATATGAAACTAAAAGAAGCAAATAGAAAGCTATTGGTTGCAAGATTCTATACCTAGGGTTTTGATTACACCTTAGAAAATATGAAGTTTTAGAATGATAATTCAACCTATATAAGAGTATAATTGACCTAAAAAATGGCTAAGGAAGCTTCAAAACTACCATTTTCCTAAAAGAATTGAACAGAACTCCATAGGTGCTTCTCCTTAAGCATATCTTGGCCAAGAATAATATGGGACACCTAAGGAGAGTTTTCTTTAATTCTAATAGTAGAAATGGTCTAAATATGAATCATAGATGCTAAAGGAATCATTAGTTTGAATTTAGAAGTCTTATTTTGAAAGGTAAAAGTTTAAAGTTCCATTATACATAAATAAGCAACTTAATAGTAAGCTCCTTAAATTAAGTTTGTGATGACTCTAATGAGTTTAAATGTAGTCATATGATCTATAATGGGTGAAAGATTGGAGTCAAGACATTGAATGATATGTGTAGCTTTATTATGTTACTAAATAAAGCCATATGGAAACCTAAAGCTAGAGCTACCTCATGTAAGGCTTATGTGAGCTCAAAGATGATTCTATGGATGTATTTGTATCTTGTTTGATGCGTCTAGGCTAAGCAAGTGAAGTTTCTCCCAAGTGTATATGTGAGGCTGAAAGGAGGAACCAAGGATCTAAAGAGAATTAAATGGTTCATTGTATAACAGTAGCTCTTCATCCATTCTTGTATGTTTATATTGTTTATTTAAATGTCATTGATTATTTCATTGTGTATGGATTATATATTATGCTTATTGTTATTGGCTTGATAATTTGATGCAAATATATGATGTTTGAATGCATTTGAGATTGAAATAGCTCTTAATAGGCAAGGTTATGCTAAAAGTCTCTTGATTAGGGTGAAGTGAAGCAAAAAATTCCTAAATATGGGTAAGACAAGGCAAAAAGTTTTAAGAGTGAGTGATGCTAAGTCAAAAGTCTCTAAAAATGGGTGAGGCCTAATCCAAAAGTCTTAAAACATTGGGTAAGGCTAGACCAAAAGTCTCTCAAACTTATTTTTACCTTGATAAATCCATATAATTTCATGTATATGATTATATTTGAATATTTGGATGTTTATTATGCATACTTGCTCTCATTGACATAAAAAGATGCCTTGTAAGTGTGCTTGAATGGTGAATGAGCTATTAAGATTCATAGAATCTCATTCCCCTCCATATTACTTTTAACAATGTCTAAGGAATTCTCAAGGAGCCAAAGATGGGGACCAAAGAACATGAATGGCATTACTTTGACAATAGTATAGGCTTTTATGTAATATGTTGCTCATGAAAGGTTGTACATGATATTTCTGTAATATAAACATTCCCACAAGTGTAGAAGTATGGAATTACGATGTAAATGTCATTTTTGAATGCAAATGTGCAAGATTATGAGATTTGACAATGTATGAGCTATGTTATGTGTATGCATAACGATAAGTGAATAAGTTAATTTGAGTTTCATAAGGTTTAGGACATGGTAAATTAGTTATATATGCTGCATTTTATAATTGAAATGTGCTCAAGTGGTCACATGAGGTGAAAGGGTCCATTTTGAACTATTTGGATTCCAAGTTACACCATTTTGAGCCCTATTTGGCACCTGAACCAAAATTAGGCCAAATAAGGGAATTTTTAGATGAAATTTGGCAAAAATTTAGATCTAATTTAAAGCTTTCCATAGAACTAAAGATCATAATTTTTAGAGCTCTATAAGATTTATTATGATTTTTCAAAGCTGGCTGAAAATTGCAGAATTTACTAGGCACTATTCATATGATCATATTTGGTTTTTTATGCATTTGAGGGGTCAAATAAACTCCAATACTTATAAAATTTTATAGGCAATTATTTGACATTATAAGGTTTTTATAGCCATTGAGTTTGCATAAAACAAAGCTATGTAGACAAAGATATGTATGATGAAAGTTAGGGTTCTAATTTAAGTACAAGAACAATGATAGTTACTATTCGATTGGTTTTTCATGTCCCAAATGAGCTTGTTTTTTCCTAAAAGTTTTAGTAGTTCATGCCTGAGCTTTCCATAGAGTTCTAATTTACATGAATCAGAGTTATTTAGCCTATGCTATGAATTTTTGAAGTTTAAGCCATATTATGTCAAAAGGAGCTAAAAGTGGCTATATGACTCTCTCATGCAATTAGAGCCTATTTTATGTTCAAATAAGTTGCATCAAATGTGTTTATAGTGCTTAGGATTGAAGTGGATGTAAATTTTAGTTTTGACCCTTATAATTCCACTTCACCTATGGAAAGATTGTGATACCATTGCTAAACATTGGATGTAGTTGTATCTTGACGATTTTGAAGGTAAATGATATAGGAATGACTATATAGAATGAGTCATCCTTTACTAGAGCTGGTAATAAGATATTGTTAATATGGTAAACCATGTTGTTGACAAGATTAAAAATCTTATCAACAAGATCTCAGATTTAGCAAAAGAAAATTTAAGACTTTGTTGACAAGATTTTCTACTTATGACAATATAATCTTTAATTGAGAAGTTTTGTAAAAAAACCTAAAGTTAGGCAATTGTCCCAAGATCTTGTCAATAAGGTCTTAATTATAGAAAGGTAGAATACATAATATATGATAGGATGACATATATGGTACATTCATAATGAGATATCTTGCATATGGCATGCAGATGTAATGTTAACATGTGTATGAGCATAAGATTATAATTATATGACATTTGGATGTATGAATGGTCCTTTGGTATACATTTCCATATGTGAGATGTTTTATAGGTTATGTGCATAAATAAATGTAGGATGGTCAATTTTTGATACAAGCCATATTTCATGCAATGAAACTTATGGGAATAATGTATAGCTGGATTAAAATTTGCTTAAGGGAAGAGATTGTATATTAGAGGCCAACTGGACCATTTTAGAACCAAATTTTGGTTCAAATGTGTTATAAATTACACCTTTACCTTTGACTATTCAAATGACCTAGTTTGGGGCTAAAATCTAACACACAATTAGAGAATTTATAAGGCTTTCTAACATACAAAGAATGCTAATTTTTGGAGCCACACATAATATTTTATGAATTTTTAAACTTGGCAAAATTATGCAAAATGGTTTAGAACTGTAGCACCTGATATAGCCTTAGTTTCATGGGTTTTTAAGAAGGCAAATGAATTCATTTTTACTTAAAATTTTTACAACATAAATTAGAAATCACAAGCTTTTCATAGACACCTAACTTGCATAAATTGGAGTTATGTAACCTAAGTTATTATTATGCCAAAGAGTCGAGAATGGGCTATGTGGCTTCCATATGCAAATAGGTTTTGTATTAGTTTTAGGGATCCAAAAAAAACTTGTCTATGATAAAATTTGAGTAAAAGAAAATTAAAAATTTAACCCCTATAATTCAAGTTCATGTTTTAAACAAATCAAAAACTATCACCTTAAATGTGGTGATGGTAGAATTTTTGCTGCCACTAGTTGTATTGATATGAAAATGTGCATATAGAGCATGTTGTAACATATATGAAGATGAGTGAGAGTGCCTTCTAAGTCCCAATTCACTTAAAACTTCAAAAAATCCTAACCCTAGACAGTGAAAGGTGTGTCTCCTAGCAATGGTGTAAAGTGAAAGGAAATTTCATCCATTCCATATATAGATACCATAGAAGCGCAGATCACTAGATTTATACATGTGATTTAGATCATAGCTTAAACAAAAAAGATAATTTTCTTGTCTTATTTTGATTTATGTTCCTGCACATATTCTTGGGAAGGGGTTTTAGTGATAAAAAATTTTAAATTTCCGTTGTTCCTATGATCACTAAGAAACCCGACACTATGAAACCTAATGGTTGTTCCATGTACTTTCTTCATCTAGTCTTACATTTGAGAATACAACTTTTACTTCATTTGATGTAATTCCAAGTTCAAACTTGCAACTACAACTAGGATTAGTCTAATTGAATTGAATTATATAATATGTGGGAAGGTATTTTTCACAATCTATACCTTTATACTTTATACACCCCATAATAACTAAATGTGTCTCTTATCTCTTAATTAATTCATCTCTCCTACTATTTATCTTAAGAACCTTTTGTGTTTTATTACCTTTTAATTAGATGGATGGTCAGCTAAGTCTAGACATGATTTGTCTTCTTCAGATCTATCTTTTATTTTATTACTCTCATCCAAACTTTTTTAGTAGGGTATGATTAAGCCTCTTAACCTATGTTTAGCTCTTTATTGTCTAGTTGAGTACCTTTAAGTGTTGCCTCTTCAATTTCAAATCAACATTTAGGCACACTATTATGGTTACTCTAAAATGGAAAAGTTGTGCATGCAACATTCTCATGTTGCACCAAGCTCCCACTTAGATCAACAGTTTGATTGTCCTCCTGATCTTAGTCTCATATCTCATAAAGAGATGTATACTTGTTAATCTCTCCCTTATTAAGAAATTCATTTTTTAAATGTGATGTTCCTTGACTCTATTTTAGTTGTACTTTCACCTTCATTTTTATCAATAAAGATATACTCTTTTGAATGTTTTAAGTATCTAATAAAGATACATTTCTTACTTTTTTTGCCTAATTCCCATACTTATGAGAATTATTGTGGACATAAATAGCTAGCCTTATGGTCATAGGATGTTTAAAACTAGCTTATAATCTTGTTCATAATTCATAAGGTATAGAAGTAACTAACTTAGAAGGTACTAGATTAAGTTTGAAGGCATCAATTTATAACTCATCACCCTAATAGAAAATGGGTAAGTTTGCTTAAGTCATCATTAATGTAACACCCTAGAATTAATTAAGGTGTTAATCATAGATTTGGGTTGATTAAGAATAATTATTATGAAATAATTGGGTAAGTTATGTGAATGGGAATTATAGAAAGATAAATTATTAATATGAGTTTGAGATTTAATTGGGTTAGAAACCTTATCTAGGCCCAAATTAAATTAAGTAGGCCATTGTTAGAGACTAATTAAGACCCAATGATTATTGGTGCAGACCCAACTTCTCCTTAGGAGACTTGGCCTAAGAGAGACCACTTAGCAATGACCCAATTTAGTTTAATGAGTTAGAAGCCCAAAACCCAACTTATATAAGTTCTTATAATTGGCCCAACAACTTTTGTGCAGACCTAAATCAAATGAGCTCTTAAAACTTAGTCTAACCTAATTAAAATTCTGCAACTCAACTTATGAAACTCAGCTTAATCCAATTCAAAATTTGAACCCATATAGATTTGGGTCTTTGGGTTAACCCATAACCCATATAGGATCTGACCTAAACCTAACTATACCCTAAAAACATACAGCCCCTCCCATATTTTGTTGAAACACAAACACAAGAAGCATTTCGCACCTTGAGGGGAGGTTAGGGTTCTCACCAACCTTTTGGCTCTATTATGCACTTCTAGAAGGGGATTCACCAAGGTAACCTTCATAGAACTTAACCCTCTCATTCTCCTCTATAATTTGATTTGAATAGCTTTTGGTTTAATGGATTTTCATCTTCTTCCCAAGTCTGAGATTTTTTTTGTTGGTGCTTTTATGGAGGATTTTAGGAGGTTGAGGCTAGGAGGGATATTGGGTAAGTATAAACTATTCATTTTAATATATTTTCTACTGTTTTAAGACTCCCATGGTTGATTTGTAGTATGGGTATTGATTTTATATGAATTTACTTAGGATTTAGGGTGATACATTGAAGTTTCTAGTAGAGGAAACATTTAATCCAAAATTTACTCTTGTAGTGGATGTGCTAAGGTAGCATTGTTGTTGGTTCTCTAGAAAATTGTTTGCAAGTGAGATAATTGGGGATTTTGTAATTCCATGCATATATCTGCTTTAACTTTATATTTGTTGCACATGAAAGATTTGAAATGCTAAATGAATTCATTAGCTATCTGTTGTATTGTGTTTGGACCTTATGAGTTCATGGTGGAGCTGTGGTGCCACTCGTGCATGTACTTCAATCGGGTATCGGGTTATGATCAGACCCTGTGACAACCCTACCTTCTAATCATTGTAATTATGGTTAAATACAAGATTTTTAGTTAATGATCAAGGTTTGAGGTCATTATAATTTACCGTATTACGAAAATGTGAGGGAATTTGAACCTTGATGTTAGGGTCATCACCATGCCACCTTAACAAAATGAAATGTGCATAAAATAAATCTTACTGTATTCAACCATCCATTAGTTGCAACACTCAATAATCTCCCAGCTTGTAATCTTATATCATTCTCCTGATTTCACAAATCTCGCCGCGGCGAGTTGGACCTTCGCCGCGGCCAACCTATGTGGCGCCGCGGCGGAAATGCTTCCTAGAACTTCTACTCGACTCCCAGAATACTCGCCTCGGCGTAATATATTTGCGCCGCGGCGAGTTTTGCCTCTGTCCAACACAAATTTTAATTTTTCGACTCGCGCCGCGGCTGGAAACACTGCGCCGCGGCGGGTTTTGGTTCTGTTACCCCCCCTGGGTGAATTTTTCGCTTCGCGCCGCGGCTAGGTTTGTTGAGCCGTGACGCCTTTCGGCTTTGTCTCCCCTTTGGCTGCGGCGAAGCCTTCTTGGCTACGGCGGGATTCCCTTCTGTGACCATATTACCCGAATTTCTCCCTCTACACTCCAATTCTCACCTTAGCAACACTCTAGGTCCACCTACCCTTGTTTCAAGTGATCCTAATGGTGTTATTCTACCATATTTACCCATCAATCCATCCATTACCATTGTGAAACTCAAATGTCATTTCCTACTCGTTCCACTAACTCATACCAACAAATTCATAAATAAATGGCAGCAAGATCACATACATTATCAGCAATTTACATCCCATGCAAATTTTATAAATATTCCATTCAATATTAGCTTACCTCTAAGACATCATATGTCTACAATTCCCATAAAACGGGGTGAGATATAAATCTCAGTAACCAAGGCAATTCCATTATATATCCAGTATAATTACTATATATGCATAAATCAAAATCAACATCAGAATCATATCCATTATAACAGCAAATGAAACAATTAGGCTATCATGATTACTATCCCATACTGGCAATCATATTATCACATGTTAAAGGCCATTAACACCGGAGAGGCCCGTCCACGGCACCTACTCCTCATTGAGCACAACCGGGGCTCAGTGCATCTGGGGTTTGATCATAACCTGGTGCTTGATCATAGCACATGCACGGGTGGCAGCCGCACCACAGCTCCACCATGGACTCACAAGGTCCAATCACAAATCAACAGATAGCCAACCAATTCATTCAGCATTTTTCAATCAATCATATATAGCAACATATGGAATTAAATCAAATATACACATGGAATTGATATAAACCCGATTACCTCACTTGTAGACACTTGTAACAATCACCAATTATGCAGAATTCCTCCTATAACCATAACATCACATAATTACTACTCTAATTCATCATTAATAATTATAATCAGTACCCAAGGAATTTAAAATGCTAATGACTACCCAAGAATCATTTATCCAGCCACAACAAGTCCCAATTTCGGATTTAAGTTTCCTCTACCAGAAAACTCAATATTCCACCCAAAATCCTAAGCAAATTCGTACATAATTAATACCCATTTTGTAGATTAGCTATGGGGGTCTCAAATTAAGCATTAAAGCATCAAAATGGAGGGTTTAAAGTCACCCAAGGTCAGCCTTAATCCCAACCTACGAATTTCATCAAGAAAATCCCCAAACACTCACATTTCAGATTTTTGGGTAGGATGAAAATGCTCCAAATGAAAAACTAATCGGACCAAATTAAGGAGGAAGATGAGAGGATTAAGTTGTATAACTATTACCTTGGCTGAATCTTGCTCTAAGTATGAGAAAATGCAGAATTTTGGTCCCAAACCCTAGCCTCCTTCTCCACCTCCGATTTTGCCTCTTGAATCTTATGTTTTAGCAAGTGAGTAAGTGGGTGGGGTATTAGGGTTTAAGTTGGGTCAAGTATGGGTCAAGTATGGGTCATGGGCTGCTCCAAGATCCATCTCCACTTGGGCTTCAGATTTTTTAAGTTTGTTGGGCCAGTTTAGAGGTGTTGGGCTGCAGAATTTACTGGGCCAGTTTTTATGCATTTGGGTTGCTGAAATTTAATTGAGTTTGGGCCAAGTTTGAGAAGCTTAATAATTTTAGGTCTGCACAAGGATTATTGGGCCACTTAAAAGAGTCTACACTAGATAAATCTTGGGCCTCCATCCCTCTAAATTATATTAGGTCTGCACATAATCCATTGGGCCTCCATTAACCTTTTCTCATGCTCTATTAATTTAGGCCTAGATAGAATTTCTATCCCAATTAAATCTCAAACCCATATTAATAATTTATCTCTCTAAAGTCTCCATTCACTTAACTTGCCTAATGAGCCCATATTAATTACTTTTAATTAATTCTAATCCATGATTAATACCTTAATTAATTATGGGGTGTTACAGACCCCAGATGCATTGAGCCTTGGTTGTACTCAGTGGGGAGTGGGTGTCGTGGATGGGCCTCTCTCGGTGTTATTGGCCTTTAATATGTAGAAATGTGATTGCTAGTATGGGATAGTAATCACAAATAGCCTAATTATTTCATTTGCTGATATGACTGATATGGTTTTGATGCTCATTTTGATTCATGCATATATGTCAATTAAATTGAAATATATGAATGAAATTTGCCTTTAGTTACTGAGATTCATATCTCACCCCATTTCATAGGATCATACTTTTAGGTGAAGGCTCTTCGGGTAAGGATAAGAGGAAGTAAGTGGATGAAAATCTATGAGTTCCAACCATATGTGGGGGAGGCTACACTTGGGCTGATCTGAGTAGAGTAGATGTAAATTTTGTTATTCTTTTATATAACATCATCATGTATTCATGTTGCCAAGTGTAGGAATTTGTATGTTGATGACTTAAGGTGTAACTATTGAAGAGCTAGATTTCAAATTAGTTTGGTATTAAATGTATAAACTTATAACATCTGCTATGAACTTTGTTAAATTTATGATATGGCCTACCATTTGGAAAAGTAATCATGTAATACATTGGATGTGACTTAAGCTAGTGATGTATGGAACCTTTGATGATATGTGTATTTAAATGATGATTATTGGTAGTTTATGAATCCTTGCTGATATATGACAAATTGATGAGTAGGAAATCAACACTTAGATATTTGATTGGTAATGATAGCATAGCTGGGTAAATTAGGTAAATGAAAACTATTAGAGCCCCATAAATTATGGTAGAGTAGCCCCAGGGTGTCACTAAAGGGGGAGTTGGAGCGTAAGAGATAAAATTTTAAAAGTTGTAGGATCAAAAAATGTTTTGCTGCGGCCAATAGAGATGAAGTTGGCTAAGGAGAGTACTAAGAGTAATTTGCCATGGCAAAATGTGAGAGGCCAAACTGGAAGTTGTCCAAAGAGTAATTTACCGTGGTAAAATGGGGAATTGGCCACAGCCAATAGTGAGAGGCGAGTGAGGTAGGCTTTAGGAAGTCCTCTTATTGCGGCGCCATATAGGCTCGCTGTAGCGAAGCTCCAACTGTAACATCCGATCTCTCCGTAAACGTGAGAAACACAATGTTCAGTTTCTCCGTAAATGTCAGAAATAGCCCAAATATAAAATGAAGTCCTCGAAATAGAATGAATTAGAGCCAAACAAAATTATGATAAAATTTTAAATATTAGAAAATGAGGATTTGAGGTTTAAAATGCCTAAAAACCAGAGCCAAAAGAGCTCAGAAAATTTGCTAAAGGAAGTAGGGGCATTTTTGTAATTTTTGAAAAATTTTGAAAACTCATAGGAGGGTCTTTTAAATGGAAAATTTAAGCTTTTTGGGGTTTTCAGAGGCCCTGAATACTATGGGAACCCCTAGAATGGTTGAAACCCCTCCGGTGAGCGATTTCAGCTGTCAGTTGATTGAAACTTTGATTGAATAGTTCAGAATGGTTTCAAATCCTTTTTGAGTGATTCTAAAGGCAATTCTTATGATTAAGAGCCTAAGGAATATGATGGAGAAGACATATTTTGAAAAGGAGTTGAAATGAGACCAAACAGACAAACCATGGATTAGGGACTAAAATGAAAAGTTAAAAAAGTATGTTAACTTTATCCTTTTGCTTTTAAAATCATGTCTAACCCTTCTCCTTCCTCTCCACCAAAGTTTTTTTGGTCTGAAACAGATTTGAAAAAGGTGCACAAAGGGAAGCACAAGAGAAGGGAGAAGAAAGCCAAGAAAGATAGGTAAATTCAAGCAATTTCATGGCTTTCTCTTCTTTAAAGTTGTTCTTCTCTTCTTACTTCATCTTTCCATGGTTTTGGTGGATGAAATAGTTCTATTTTGTCCTTGAACCAGAGGGGGAGGATTAGAGTTTCAAAAGGGGACCAAGACCAAAGGAAGAGACTCTTGATAGAAGCTTGGATTCAAGGTAGATATCCTTGTAGCTTTGCTTCTTTTTCTTGCCTCTTGTATGTGAGAGTCACGGCAAAAAATAGAACCATTATGGGGGAGGAGTTTCTATCCAAAAACAAGCAAGAATCCATTGATTTAGTATGTGGGCACCTAAGAATTGCAAAGAAATAGGAAGAAAAGCAAGTAAAATTCAAGTTAGGAAAGTGAAGAAGTCTTGAACACATTATAAAAATTGATTTGATTCATGCATTCCCTAGCATATGTAAGTGTTTGTTTAAGTTCCTAAGACCCTTAGGAAGCCTCCCAAATAGCTTTCCCATCAAGGAAAAATTGAAAACCCCTTGAACCCCAAATGCTTCCATAATGTCGGCCTAGGATAGATGGAGGGGTTAAAGAGTGTTTTAATTTATTCTAGCATTGGTTTGAGACTTCACATGATGGTAGAAAGTGGGAGGAACCCTTGAAAAAAATTTAGAAGCCATAGATAGTGAGATGGAGGTGTAGGCTCCATAATGTAGCATAATGAAGCAACTCTTAGCTAGGCTCCTTAAAATAATTGTGTGATGACTCCAAGGGGTCTAAATGAAATCAAGAATCATAGATTAAAGGAGAGAAGGGAGCCAAGATCATGAATTTTTGTAGTTGTTTCATTAAGTGCCTTATGGAAGCATAATAGAGCCATAAACCAAAGTAGCATCATGTAAAGTGTGTATAATGCCAAGGCTTGTTCCTATGAGTAATTCATGTTTCTTTTGGGGTGTCTAGGCTAAGAGAAATGATCTTCACCTTCTTGGGTGTGTGAGGTCAAGGGAGAGGACTCAAGGCTTAAGGAAAAAGTGTGTAATTGCTTCCAAGGTAGCTCTCCCCACCTTCTCTCATGCATGGATGTTTGCTTAGCTTGTCTTAGAATGTGTGTATGTGTATTTTCAAGCCATGAAAAGTATGCTAGCATGAATTCATATGACATGGTTTTATGATGACATATTATGTTTTATATGATGTTTATGATCTATGCTTGGGTTTACTTAAGTGTGGTGAGGCTAAGAACCCTTAGCCATGGTGAGGATGAGTCAAGAACTCTTAAGATTGGTTGAGATAAAGCAAAGAGTCTCCCAAAGGCAAAATGGACTCCCAAGAGCATGGTTGAGTCTAAGAATATCTTAAAGAATAGGTGAGGCAAGTCTAATATCCACAAGAAATTGGGTGAGGCTAATCCACTTGTTTGGTAGGCTTTTGTATGCTATGTATGACTTTCTTAAATGATGAAAATGTCTCTTGAATGTTTGCACATGTCAACATGGCCATACATGCATTTATGAGACTTATTTGCATCCATTATGTATGATTGAATGGGATATGAGCTATTGGGATTTTTTGAATCTCATTCCCTCCTCCCAATATCTTAACATGCTAGGTGGAGCCAATGAACAAGGAAATGGAAGCCACCAAGTGAGGAGATGAAGCCTTGATCATAAAGCTTTTAATTTTGTTTATGTTGTAACCAAAGACGTGGCATATGATGTAATCTTTCGTTAGAATTGATGTACAATGAATGGAACATGTATAAATATTCTAATAGATGATGTATGTATGAAATTTGTGGATAAATTGAATGTATTGCAATTTTTGGGTATTGGATGGCCATTTCAAGTGTATGTCTCTTAGTACATAGCTTGGGGATGGGAAATGAAATTCTGTGTTTTGAGCCTCCACACCTTTGAGACAAGTTTAGATAGTCTTTTTGGGCCATTCGCACGTACTCAAGTGGCCACAAGAACCATAGGAGCCATTTTGCCCATCCTCGAACCATTAAGAGGCATGAAAATGACCCAATTGCAACCCTATACCACTTTTTAGCCCAAATGAGCTCTTTTTGATCTGAGATTTAGCATGTAATTAGATTTTATTGAGAGTTTTTTGGGAAGCTAAAGAACATAATTTTCGGAGGTCTAAAGAATATTTGATGAATTTTCAAAGTTGGGATTTTCTATTAATTCTGGTATGTGCACTGTTCACACTGACAGATTTGTATTCTGTGTCATCCGATAGGCATATGGTGTCCAATGCTTGTGAAGTTTTACAAGCATAAACTACAGGTCATAAGCTTTATGTGGCCACTGAGATTACCTCATTTGGAGGTCTGAACAAAGAGTTATACATTTTTGAAGTTGGTTGTTAGTAGTAGTGGTGGCATAGGAGTCCAGTCATTGTTCCATAGATTTCCAATGGCTAAACGTATTTTTTTTCATTCTGAAATTATTTTTATCATAAATTTAACATTTTTTATTTTTCTAAAATGATTGAATATGTGTGATTTCGATTTTTATGGAATTAGTTATGAATTTTAGAAGTTTGTATCAGTAATCTGAAATAGCAGCCCAGGCAGCAGTGACCACAGTGACTTTTCGAATGTCAAACGTCTTCTCCTTAATGATTCATGAACTGAAATTATTTTTACCATGGGGTAGACATCCAGAGATTTCTAGAATGGTAAAGCTTGTTGGATTTTGATTTTTGTGGATTTAGTTATGAATTTCTAAATTTGTGACAGAAAAACTGAAATTCTGATTATGGCAAATCCATGGGAATTAATGTGTTTCACCCCACTTGTATGAGTTCCAAGCCACTTTCTTGAATGGTTTTGAGTTGTAATAGAGTAGTTAAATAGGAGAATATGATACATAAGTTCATATGGTCCATATGACATTGAATGAAATTTTCGTACACTACGCAACGCAAAGAAATGTAATTTTTAATTCCCCTTTTTCTTGCCTTTTCATGGAATCTATGAATGTTAAGCATGAGAATGTTGTGAAATAAGCTAGAAAAATATGGTGTTACACCAACTCCTCGCGATGATCTGTGAAGATGTAAGAAGTGAACCCAAAAGCAATTGGCTGCAGCACAAAATCTTTTAGTTGCGGCAAAAGTCCTCAAACTCTTATATTGACCTAGAAATCTTGATTTTTCTTATAGTAACATTAAGGGATAACTTGGAAACACTGGTAAGAGGTTCTTGAGAGTTGAAAATGAATGGGTAATAAATTTAAAGACTTTTAATTGGAGATTTGTTTCACTTATGCACATAAATGCTTGTAAATGTTTGGTTAATAATTCTAATAACATTAAGGTTCAAATTTTCTCACTTTTTCCTAAATTGATTAATTTAATTAATGCTAGACCTTGATTTATAATTATCAATCACATGTTTAAGCTTAATTACCACGATTAGAAGTAAGAGTCATCATAATTAACCTAACCATTTTGAGTTAAGCTTTTATTATCTCTTCTCAACATCTCCATTTATTATAAAGTATTATGAATATTTAATTGTCTTATGATTCTTTTCTCTTCACAGAGCTTTTTGAGCTAATCTGATAAATATTCACATCTTGGGTCAAACCTTAAAGGTTTAATTTTTTTATTCATTTGATTATCAATCATGTTCAGCATTCAATTGCTTCTGATTTATGGGAGATTAAATGGATTTGACCATATTATAAATAATTGTCTTGCCCTTACACTCTTTGGACCGTATAAATGAGAATGAATTAATTGTAATAAATTTTCAACTTTAGTTCCTTTTACAAATGATTTTCTAATTTGCTTTACCCATTAGGTAACATTCTTATAGTGAAATTTCTAAATGGAAATGGATCCTAGCATCTTTTATTTTGCTAGTCTACTTATTTTTTCTTTACCTATAAAACCTGTCATGTCATCAAAGAACAAGCACATATTTTATAACATGCCAATCGTATCAATTTTTTATCTTTAATACTTTTAGTAGTGAAAAATATCAACATTAAAAGCTTAATTTCTTTAAATAAGCATAATTGTAGAACTTTAGCTTAGAAATCTCAAGATTCATACTAAACAAGTCTGTTTAGCATAAAACATCATAAAAAGAACCATGAATTTTGGATATTGAAGCATGTGCATCAAATGGTTATGACTACATACTTTTATATAGGTTCTCATTTTAGACACAAATTTCAAAAATTCATATCTTGAGTTAGGAAACTCCAATTAGCACAAATTAAGGCTCTATAGAAAGCTTAGGATATGAACTATATATCATAAAATTTTCAAGCTAAAAAAAGTTCATTTGGACTACAAAAAACTAATGGAATAGTAATTATTAATATTCTCAAACCTAAACTAGAATCCTAACTTTGATCATGATATTTTTGGCTACACAGCTCCGTTTTACATAAACTTGGTGGCTATGAAAAGCTTATAATACCAAATATATATCTATAAAATTTCATGAGTATTAAAATTCATTTGGCCTTTTTAAATGCAAGAAAAGCCACGCCTAACCATGTGAATAATGCCTAATAAATTCTACTATTTTTGGCCAATTTTGAAAAATTATAATAAATTCTATAGAACTCTAAATATTCTATTCTTTAGCTCTATGGAAAGCTCTAAATGAGCCCTAAATGATTGCCAAATTTCATAAAAAAAATTCACTCATTTGGTCTAGTTTTGGTTTAGATGCAAAAGAGGGCTCAAAAGGGTGCAACTTAGGATCTAAATAGTTTATAATGGACCTCTTCCACTTACATGACCATTTGAGCACATTTCAAACATAAAACATA
Organism: Erythrophleum ivorense; assembly: GCA_026724425.1. Lineage (NCBI taxonomy): Eukaryota > Viridiplantae > Streptophyta > Magnoliopsida > Fabales > Fabaceae > Erythrophleum > Erythrophleum ivorense. Next base: position 24,902,788 of record JAIUCV010000008.1, read on the forward strand.
ACATATATACCTGATTTATCATGTCGTAAACCTCATGTAGCTTAATCTCACTCATCCACTTGCCATTGCATTCCAAATAACATAGCTCACACATGGTCAAATCTCATAATCTTGCACATTTACATTCAAAAATGATATTTACACCATAATTCTATACTTTTTCACTTGTGGGAATGATTACATTACAAAAATATCATATACAACCTCTTATAAGCACATATTACATAAAAACCTTAACTAATGCTAAAGTAATGCCATTCATGCATTTTGGTCTCGATCCTTGACTCCTTGAGAATTTCCTAGACATGGTTAGAAGTAATATAGAGGACAGTAAGATTCTATGAATCCTAATAGCTCATTCACCCTTCAAGCACACTTACAAGGCATATTTTTATGTCAAAGAGAGAAAGTATGTATAATAGACATCCAAATATTAATTATAACCATATACATGAAATCATATGGATCCATTAAGGTAAAAACAAGTTCTAGAAACTTTTGGTCCAGTCTCACCCAATTATTTAGAACTTTTAGATTTGCCTCACCCACTTTTAAGAACTTTTGACTTAGTCTCACTCACATTTGAGACTTTGGCCATTGTCTCACCTATATTTAGAGACTCTTGGCTTCATCTCACCAAATTCAAGAGACTTTTGGCATAACCTCGCCCATTAATAGCTATTCCAAATTTCAAATGCATTCAATGTCACATAATTATATAAAATCAACAAGCATAGTTCATAATCTATACACACATAAAAGCAATCAATGACACTCAAACAACCAATATAAGCATACAAGAATAGATGAAGAGCTACCTTCACTCAAGGAAGCATAATAATTCTCCTTGGCCTCTTGATTGTTCTTCGTAGCCTCACATAAGCTCTTGAGGAAAGTCTTACTTATTTATCCTAGACGCATAAAAAAAGGTACAAATATATCAATGGAACCATATTTGGACTAAAGTAAGCCTTGATAAGCTAACTTTAGCTTTAAGTTTCCATATAGCTCCATTTAGTGGCATAATAAAACAACTCTTACAACTCAATGCCTTGGCTCTAAAATCTCACCCAATACAAGTCATATGTGTAACACCATATTTATGAAGCTCATCTCACATCATTACTAGACTCATTCCTTTGGATTACACAAAATTTCCAAAGAAAAGCCATTAAAATATTCAATTAAATTGTGTTACGTCGTGGATAAAATTTTCATTTCATGTTCCATGGACTATATGAAGCCATCCATCTCATTCTTATATTTAATTACAAAATGCAACTCAAAACCATCTCAAGAAGTGGCCAAGAACTTGAGCTAATGGACCATATACATAAAATTTTCATGTGCAGCCTCGAGTTCATAGTCCAACTTTCTGTCATAAATTTTAAAAAATCATAACTAATTCTAAAAAAAATTGAAATCAAGCACACTATACCATTCTAGAAGGTTACAGATGTCTATTTTATGTTAAAAATAAATCCAAACCAAATAGAGACATCTAGCCATTGAAAATAGATGAAACAATAACCAAGGTCACCTGTTACTACTAGTACTTTCATAGAAATTTAAAAATTCATATCTCCCCGCTCAAATAACCAATTGGGGTAATCTTAGTGGCCATAGAAAGCTTATCATGTCTCATTTATAGTTGTAAAATTTTATGAGCATTGGACATCATTTGGCTCTCGAATGGCACAGTTCAAGAAACTGACCATATGAATAGTGCTTATGCTAGAACAATAGAAAAATGGCAAATTTGAAAAATCATAATTAATTCCACAGAGTTCCAAATAATCTGGTCTTTAGTTTTTCAAAAATCTTTGAATGAGATTTATATGCATGCTAAATTTCATAGGCAAATTTATTCATTTGGTTAAATCTTGACATTGGATTGTAAAATGGCTAATTTGATGCCTTATAAGGGTCTCAAATGGTTCACATTGGCTTCTAAGACATTCATGAGGTGCACAAACCCAGATTTCACAAACTCACTCTCTCACCCCAAGGTGTACACAAGAATACATGAGCTAGATCTTGCCATTCAATGTCAAAAACTTGCTACAACATTCATATGATATCAAATCTCATACATATACAATATATTCATATATTTACAAGTGTTCATGGGTTTATACATCATATACAACATTGGATTACATCATATGCCATTCATATGGCTATAAAATGGGCAATTTCACACACTTGGTCATCAATCTCCTTCCTTTATACTTAGTGACTTTCATTCCTTGGCTCACTTGGTCCACCTAAACATATTAGACAGATGAGGAGGAAGGGATGAGATTCTAAGAATCCCAATAGCTCTTCTCCCTTTCAACCATGCATAAAGAATACACATCCATGTCTAAAAATACATGCATGAACATCATGGAATATGTAGTCATTCATGGAACATTTCTAGCATTCAAAGAATCATACAAAACATACATAGGCTTGCCAAATAACTGGTTTAACCTCACCCATTCTCTTTAGGGATTTTGGACTTGTCTTACCCATTCTCTTTAGGGATTTTAGACTTGCCTTACCTATTCTCTTAAAGGGTTCTTGACTAAACCTTATTCTTTGGGAACTCTTGGCTTTGTCTCACCCATTCTTGAGGATTCTTGACTCATCCTCACCATTGCTAGAAGGTTCTTGGCTTCACTACACTTAAGCAAACCAAAGCAAATTCACAAAGCATCATTTGAATGCATAACATAACATTATGGTACCATGGCCTTTAGATACCTGCTAAAACAATTTTCATGGCTTAAAACATACATACACACATTCAAAGATATGATAAACATTCACTCATGCATGAGAGAAAGAAGATAAAGCTACCTTTGTTACAACCACACACTTTCTTCCTCAAATTTGATTCCTCTTCCTCAGCTACACACCCACAAGAAGGTAGAACTTGATTCCTTTGGCCTAGACACATAATATGAAAGCCAATTACACTCTTAGAACAAATTCTAAAGCTACATATTCATTTCAAAAGCTAGGTGGTTCATATAGCTCTTTTATGGTTCCATAATGCACCTAATGAAGAAACCTTAGGAAAACATGATCTTGGCTCCATTTTTTCTATCCATCTATGATTCTTGACTCCTTTTAAGCCTCTTGGAATCATTACACAATTAAATTAAAGAGCCTAGTTAGATGTTAGTTCTTTAAGCCATAATATGGAACCTAAAGCTACATCTCACTATCCATAGCTTCTAAAATTTTTTCAAGGCTTCCTCTCATCCTCTCCCATCATATATGACTCAAAATCAAGATTGGAATATAGTAAAACTACCCCTTGGTGATCTTTCCTCTCTAGGTTGTGGCTATGGACCATAAGAACACCAAGTGAGTTTGTTTTGTTTTCTTGGTGGGAGATGCATGTGAGAAGCCTTCTAGGGATCTTTGAAGCTCATCCAAACACTCATTTTAGTTTAGGAACTCTTGTATCAAAATAGAATTTTAAGGAAACACTTGAAATCCTAACTTTGCTATCTTGAAATCTAATGGTTATTTGATTGTTTCCTTGGCATATTCTTCTTCTCCTCCCTCATTTTCCTTAGATTTACTCTTGGTTTGGCTAGAAATTTAACTCCTTAGGGCTGGTCTTACATGGATCGACAATCATACCTTGGTTTCTTGGCTTTCTTTTGCTTGTTCTTCTCTTTGGTTGGCTTCTCCTCTCCAAACGCAAAAATTCCTCCTTGGTCTGACCTCAAAACAGACCCAAAAGCTTCAATAAAACTATAGGAAAGAAGGGAAGATAGAGGATAAGGAATTTGCTAAAGAGAAACCAAGAAAATTCATGAAAAATTATACATTTTCTTTGCTTTTTTCTTATTCCTTTCTCTCCCTTGTGCACCTCACTCCCTTGCTTCTTTCTTTAGTTAAAGGAAGAAGTAAAATGAGCTAAATGAGGGGAAGAGTGGGGCGTGGGGTTATATATAGCTAGGGTTCAAGACTTGCTTCCAAAAATTTCAATTTTGTTCCTTAATCTTGGCATTTTCGTTTCTGGTTCATTTTAGTTCCTTTTTGAGAATTGTCTTTTTCATCATAAATTTAGCTCCTCAATCTTATAAAATACCTTTAGAATCACTCAAATTAGAGCTAAAACCTTTCCGAATGAAATGGTTAAAGTTCGGGTCAACTGACATTAGAAAATGTACATCGAAGGGGTTTTAACTATCCCAAAGCTTCCCATGGTTTCAAGACCTCTGAGAGCCCCAATGAACTCAATTTTGCCATTTAAAAAGCCCTCCTATGAGAATTTTAAAATTTGCCAAAATTACAAAAATGCCATTTCGTTACGTAGCTATTTTGTTAAATTCCGTCTGGCCATTTTGGCCTCTGTTTCAGGGTACCTTTGACTTCCTAAATTCATTAGTTAATGTTTAAATCATTATTCTAAATTTTTTGAACCTTAACCAATTCATTTTGGAGGACCTATTTTGAAAAAGTATCTATTTTCATCATTTTTGCAAAAATCAGACATTATAATATAACTCTATTTAAACTCATTAAAGTTATTACAAACTCAATTCAAGAAACCTAATGTTAAGATTCTTGGGACATGTACAGCAAAAATTTTTTTTAAAAAAAGAACTCGAATCCCTCCCATGGATTCGTTAATGTCGTTTAAATGGAGTAAAGCTAGAGACTTTTACCTTTGTCACATGATTCTTCGGGTTCTCTTTCTACTGTTGGATCTCAAGAATTGACGTTTCAAACCAATTCCTTCTACCAATATTCATATGAACGATCACTACAACTTGAACAACGTGCTAGCGCCACTGAACATGAACAGCCATACATTCAAGGAGAGAAGACGTTCTTCTTTTTCTCTCTCTAAGCATCCTTACGCTTTCTCTCTCTAAGGTGGGAATACAGATATCTCAAAAATTCATCATCTTATAAAACCCTAGCCTCTCAATTCATAGAAGTGTTATATTAGGGTTTTATGATAGATTTGATTAATTTATATATATTATTTAAATTAATTCAAATCATAATTAAATAAGTTAGTTTAAATTTAAATCTATCATATAGTATCAAATTTAAAACTAATTAATTTAAATTAATTAAATGATATATATATTTCAAAATTAATATATCAAACATATATTTCAAATTTTATAAAAAATATATATCAAGTATATTTATAAAATTCCTCCACCCTAAATTGAATGTTATATTCATTGAATTTAGATGCATTTTTAGGTTCAATGAATCTATATATTTTAGTTTAAGTTGATCCATTCTTGTGTGCTACCCTGTAGGCCCATATGACATTGGCAGTAGACTAATTATGCTATTATACTCATAAGTCATAAGTGGCCTCTAGTAAGACATTGTGACTACCCAAATCATATAAGAATCGGTGATCTGATGCAACCTATCAAACAACCTTGTTACATCCCTTTTGTCACACAATATGTAGGTCAAGTATGAGGCATGGAAATCTCATCCTCATTTTACTCGACCGTCATTTTCTCGATCTTCAAGCAGACTGAAAGAACAAATAGAAAACTTTTTCATCTAAGCATGTCCATGCATTTTTCAATCTTATTAATTGAGTGGCCCAGAGATATCTCTCAACTAATGAGAGGGACAAATTTCATCTTGACCACTCATCTTCCTTTACATGGATTCCACTATACCCAATTACAGCCTTTATGATCACCCAATTAAAGGTGACTTTTGACTATGCCAAAACATAATGTTCCTCATGTAGGAATTTATGGTGATCTCAGGTCTAAGGGTTCAGTGACACGGCTATATATGAGATATGCTTATGACTTGATCCATGTAATTATTTCATGATGGGTTGATCCAGCACCATATTTCCTAATAAGTGCCTATGATTTTGATTTGTATCTTCATACATGATTAACACATAATCATTAATCAAAATCATACTAGCCTTAGTTCATCACCCTTTCCACAAAGATGATTGACTAGAGATATTTAGGATAATCAATATGATTTATCTAAGGATATTATTATTATTAAAAAATATGCAAACAATATAATAAATGTAATAAAAGAGAAACTCATTTTTCTTAATGAAGTACAATATTCACAATATAATAATTGGCCTAGGACACAATCTCCAACGCCTAACACCTAGTTGCTTCTTTATATATAATGGAATACTAAATTTTTACCTTTCAAAATAAGATTTCTAAATTTAAACTAATAATTTCTTTGGCATTTGTAATTCATATCTAGACTATTTTTAACCTTAGAATCAAAGAAAACTCTCTCTAAGTGCTATTCGCTAATCTAGGCTGAGATAATCACTCCAAATGGTTTTCATGGAGTTTTTGTTTTATCCCTTTGGAACTTGGCATCTAGGTGAAGTCTTTAGCCTCTTCTTAATGATTGAAATATCAATTTAAGGCCTCATACTCCCTTAGATGCAACAAAAACCCTAGGTATGGAATCTTGCAACCTATAGTGTAATACTGTAACTTTCTAGCCTTTCTTATACAATTTCTATACCTCATGCCATGCACTTCTCAAGAATTACAAGAAAATGGCATATAAATAATGAATTTCTTTGCGTTGCGCTATGCACAAATTTTTCTTTTGGAGTCCCATGAGCCATATGACTCATGTATCACATTATTATATTTAATTACATAGATACAACTCAAATCCATCACCAAAAGTGGCCTACAACTCATGCAAGGCAAGGGAATACATACCATTTATACAAATAGCCTCGGCCAGAATTTCCTCTTTTTTATCACAAACTTTGGAAAATCATAACTAATTAAAAAAAATCAAAATCATGCATTCTTTGCTATTATAGAAAGCTACACATGTTTAATATATAATAAAAATATGTCCAGGCCATGAAACACCACACAGAAGACGTTTGACATTCGAAAAGCAACCAAGGTCAAAGTTACCTGGGCTATTATCATAGCTTACTGTCATAAATTTTAGAAATTCATAACTAATTATACAAAACTCCAAATCATTCAAACTTGGTCAATATGAGAAGCTACAGATGTTAAATTTAAGAAAAAATTATATCCAGATCACGCTAGGACCATTAAGGAATTGAACTATGACAGAACAATATTGGAGGTCCAGTGGCATTGCTGGTACTGATATGTAACTTTAAAAATTCATAACTCTCTGCTTAGACATTCACATGAGATGATCTTAGTGGCCACATAAAGCTTATAATATCTAGTTTATACTTGTAAAATTTCACAGGCATTGAACACCATTTGTCTATCGGATGACACAAAATACAAAACTGACCATATGAACAGTACATGCCTCATGACAGCAAAAAAATATGAACTTTGAAAATTCATAATTAATTTTGTAGAGCTCTAATTTTTTTGCACTTTAGCTTTCCAAAAAAATCTTAATGAGCTCTACGTGTCTACAAAATGTCATGGGCAATTTCATCCATTTGGTCAGTTTGTGCCATGGGGTTCCATTTTAGTCATTTTTGTCCCCTATAATGGTATCAAAGGGTCCAAATTTGCTTCCCAAGCTTGTGTGGCCATTTGAGCATGTGAGATTGCACCAAAATGACATTTTAAACTTGTCTCAAAGGTTCATAAACCCAGAATTCAGAAACGCACACTCTCACCCCATACCATACACACATTTCCATAAGGCTAGTCTTGGCATTACATACCCAAATTTCATTACAACATTCACATAATATAATTTCTCATTTGTACATGATACACTAGCATAATTACACATACGTATGAGGTCATAAGTCATATACAAATTAGATTATAACATTTGCCACTTGTATAGCCTTAAAGAAGCAAAAACCATGCACTTGGTCCACCTAGCATGTTAAATCATTGGAGAGAAGGGAATGAGATTCAAAAAATTCCAATAGCTCAACTCCCTTTCAATCACACATAATATATGCAAAACAAGTCTTACAAATGTATGCATGGGCATATTGACATGTGCAATCATTCAAGAGACATTTTCAACATTTGAGTAAGTCATACATAGTATACAAAGGCTTGCCAAGTAAGTGGATTAGCCTCACCCATTCACTTGTAGATTTTGGACTTGCCTCACCCATTCTTTAAGAGGTTCTTGGACTCAACCTTACTCTTAGGAGTCAACCTCACTTTTGGGAGACTCTTTACTTTGTCTCAACTAATTCAAAGGGTTCTTGGCTCATTCTCACCATGGCTAAAGGGCTCGTGGCTTCTCTACACTCAACCAAACACAAGCAAGCATAACAAACATCATTTGAAACATAATATATCATCATGGTATCATGGCATATGAAATCATGTTAGAATACTTTTCATGGCTTAAAACACACATACACACATCTAAAGACAAGCCAAGCATACATCCATGTATGAGAGAAGGAGGAGTAAGCTACCTTGGAAGCAACTACATATTTTTTCTCTTGAATCAATGCTCCTTTCCTCAGCTTCATGCACACAAAGGTGTAGTAATGATTCCTCTTGGCGTAAACACAATTTATGGAAGCCAATTAGGTTCATGGAATTAATTCAAAGGCCACACAACTTCCTTAAACACTAACTTGACCTATAAACCCCTTTATGGTTCCAAGAATGCACCTAGTGAAGTAACACCCATCAAATAAATTGTACGCTCCATTCTTTTCTTTCATATATGATTCTTGACTCCTTTTAAGCCTCTTGGAGTCATCACACAATTAAAATAAAGGGTCTAACTACATGTTGCTTCTCTAAGTCATCTTATTGTACCTAAGACACCAATTCATTCTCTAGGCCTCTTAAATTTTTTTTAAGATTTTTTCTCATTTTCATTCATCATATATGACTCAAAAATAAGCTTGAAAGAATTTAAAACTCTCCCTAGGTGTCTTATCCCCTTTAGGCTAAGCCTATGTCTCTTTTTGGCCTTCATAAATTTTGCTTTGTTTTCTACATGGAAGATGCATATGGGGAGTGTAACACCATAATGACTTAACTCCAACTAATCTCCCTTTAGGCTTAATTCCATATGATTTTCAAAGAACAAGTATAAACCGTGACATTTTCAAGCTATAAAACAGGATTCAAACACTCATAATTTACCTCGTGGGTCCCGTGAACCCATCATTCACATTCTCTACTCAAATACCATTTATACAACTTGAACATAGCCTCAAAAAACCCATAAACCACGGATATGAAGCCAAAAACCAAGAAAATGCAATTTCTCAAATGGGTCCAAAAGTCATATTTTTGGCTCTAACTTTGAAAAATCATAACTAATTATAGAAAAATAGGAATCAAGCAAACCATAGCTCTCTAAAAGCTCTAAGTGTTAACATTACAGTTAAAAAAATTCTCAACCATAATCTCAGCGTCTGGACCATGTTTGATATCAAAAAAGAGACAGAGGCCCGGTTGTCCCTGGTACTGGTGCAGCTTGCTGTCATGAAATTCAAAAATTTATAACTGATTCCACAAAAATTCAATTTTGGCAAACTATACCAATTTGAAAAGATATAGATGTTAAATAGAAGGGAAAAATAAGTCTAGATCTGTTCAGTAGCCCTTGGACCTCAAAAACTGATGGAACAATAACAAAGGTCGGATGTCTTCTCTGATGCTGACACAGAACTTTAGAAAGTCATTTCTCCCTCTACAGACCTCCAATTGAGGTGCTTCTAGTTGGTATAGGTCACTATGGATATCTAGTTTATGTTCATAAAATTTCATGACAAGTGAACATCATTTGGTCCATGAATGACATAGATTTAATTTTGGACCTAGTTGCACAGTACAATAACCAAACCATCAAAATCTCCCAACTTTAACAATTTGCCAAATATTTCCTAGACCTCCAAATATTACCCGCTTTAGCTTCTCGAAAAGCTCTCAGTAGACTCTAAAGGCATGCCAAATTTCATATTAAGAAGAGTTCATTTGGTCATACTTTGACGTAGCTCACAAATATGGCAGTTTTGGCACCCAAAAAGGTTCAAAGTGAGTCCAAATAGCCTCCCACATGTTCTAGCACCTCTTGGGCAAGTTTGAAAGTATAAACATAGTATATATGAAATACTCAAGTGGTCCAAATCAATACACATCTCAAATTCGCTATGCTACGGTACAAAATGCACTATTACATATAAGCCACAAAAGGGCTAAATCCCATATTTTTATTGCTTTGACTCTCTATATAGTTCATACACCATTCATACATACTTTTACACTTGCTCAAATATTTACATCTCAAAAATAATATATATACATAAGCACTCGGTCTTCCTATACATCAAGCTAGGTGTGAGTGTGTAAAAGTGGCAAAACAAGGCCTTCTATGCCTCATGGCCTCCACTCTTAGCCTCTTGAGCTCCACCTGGACCATATGAGATGGGAGAGGGAAGAGGTGAGATTCAGGGAATCTCAATAGCTCATACACTCATTCAAGAAAGCAATCAAGATATATAAGCAAGTCAAAGCATGCAAACAAGTTACAATAACATAACATATGATTTTCTTGCCATGATATCATATAAGTGCCAAGGATAAGCTCTAGGGACTTTTGATCTAGCCTCACCTGAGCTTTGGGACTTTTGGATTGGCCTCACCCTTGGTTTAGGGACTTTTGGTTCCACCTCACTTATCTCAAGGGACTTTCGACACCACCTCACCCGAGCAATTTTCACAATCCATATCATAAGCATATTGGTACCAATGCATCAACGCAACATCAAATGGCATGGCTCACAATACAAGTATATACACAAGCATACAATGACTATATACATCCAAGAATGCAATAAGAAAGAGTGGAGAGCTACCTTATAAGCCAACACAAGCCTTCCCTTTCAAGTTCTCTTCTCTCTTCTTGATTTCACACTCATAACTAGATGGAGTTGCTTCTTTTAAGCCTAGGCACAACAAAGAGTATGAAATTACTCTCTCATAACTCAATAATTATTCATAAAGTTAGGGTTTCTTCAGAGCAAACCCTAACAAGTATAAGCAACTAGGGGTCTCTCTCTCTCTCTCTCTAGAGTTTCACTAATTTTTCTTCTCTTTTCTTTGCATTTCTTAACTTATCACACTCTCTTTTAAGGGTTTCTTGCTCCTTCTAGGTCAGAACAAAGATTTCTTACTCATCAACCCATAGAAAGGGAGCTTGGAAGGAGCAGAATAAAATCAAGAAGAAGAAGCATGAAGAGCTTTAAAGGTTCTTACCTTTCTTCCTTAGTTTCCCTTCCTTCTCTCTTAGGTTCTCCTAGTTTCCCTCTCTCTCTCAAGTCTTTTTCTGTGCTTGGATGAAGCTTAGGTCGGTTAAAAGAGAAAGGATGAGTTTGGATGCTTTAAGAAGTCAAATTCTCTTTTTTCACGTTTTTTCAGACTTACCTTCGCTATAGTGAAGAATAACCCTCGCTACGGCGAGCACGTATCAGTTCCAGACCCCTATTTTCGCTATGGCACGCTACGGCGAGGAACCCCCTGGTTTTTGTATGAGATGCCCGCACTCGCTATAGCTAGAAGCATTCTTGCTATAGCTAAAAGGCACTCTTGCTATAGCTAGACCATTTCTCACTATAGCAAACAGATACATTCGCTATAGCTAGGCCTTTTCTCGCTATAGTTAGCAGACTTAGAAAATTTCAAGATTTCGAAAAATTTTCAGCTTTTTTTTTTCTGTTTGTTATAGAGAGACTCCTCGAGATCTTAGGAACTCATTTAAACATTCATTTAGGCCTAGAAATAATTATATCAAATCAAATTTTCAAGGGAACCCATGAAACACTAGGTTTGCTACCTTGAAAATCCATAGCCTTTTCTTGAATTTCTTTGCATATTCTTACTCTCCTCCCTTAAATTTATGGAGTTCACCCTTGGTTCTTCTCAAAATTCCAGCCCTTTTGTAGCTATATATCTGGGACGAAATAGGGAGAAGAAGGGGGAAGGAGTAACTACCATAGGATGAAGATTTTACCTTGTTTCCATGGCTTTTCTTGCGTGTTTCTTACTTTCCTTGGCTTTCTCTCTTCAAATCCGAATTTTCCCCTCAATTTGTCCTTTAAAACATATTCATATACTTCAATATAATCATAGGAAATAAAGTAGAATGGAGGAGGAAGGGGTTTGGAAAGGAAAAAGCATTAAAAACTACCAAAAATCCATACCTTCAACTTTGATTTCTCCTCCTCTTCCTCTTCCTCTTCCTCTTGTGCGCCACTCTCCTAGGGCTTTTTCTCTAGTTTAAGGCAAAAACATATGAAGCTATGTAACAACTAGGAAAAAAAGAGAAGAAAGAAAGAAAGGAAAAAGAAAAAGAAAAGAAAAGCTGAAAATTTTCGAAGGGCTAAAAATTTTCTTAGTCTGCTAGTTATAGCCTAGCTATAGCGAATGTACCTGTTCTCTATAGCGAGAAATGGTCTAGTTATAGCGAGAGTGCCTTCTCGCTATAGCGAAAATGCTTCTAACTATAGCGAGTGTGGGCATCCCATACAAAAACCAAGGCGTAGCTCGTTATAGCGCACGCCATAATGAAAACAGGGGTCTGAGACTGACACGAGCTCGCCGTAGCGAGGGTTATTTCTCGCTATAGCGAGGGTTAGTCTGGAAAAGCGTAAAAAAAGAGAATTGGATGTTTTAAAGAGCTCTAACTCATCCTTTCTCTCTAAACCGCCTTAAGCTTCGTCCAAGCATAGAAAAGAAAGCTTGAGAGAGAGAGAAACAAGGAGGAACCAAGAGAGAAGGAAGGGAAGCTAAGGAAGAAAGGTAAGAACCTTTAAAGCTCTTCATGCTCCTTCTTCTTGATTTATTCCTCTCCTTCTAAGCTCCCTTTTCATGGGTTGATGAGTGAGAAGGTCTTGGTTCTGACCTAGAGGGAGCAAGAAACCTTTACAAGAGAGTGTGATGAGTTGAGAAATGTAAGAAAAGAGAAGAATAATGGGTGAAGTTCTAGTGAGAGAAAGAACCCTTAGCTCTTACATGCTTGGTAGGGTTTATTAGAAGGAATCCCTAGCTTATGAATAAAGTGTTAAGAGGGTAATTCTATGTTCTTGTGTGTCTAGGCTTAAGAGAAGCACTCCCATCTAGTGGTTATTGTGAAACCCACAAGGGAGGAGACAAATTGAAGGGGAAAGTTGTGAATAGCCAATAAGGTAGCTCTCTCCCCCTTCTCTCATGCATAATTGTGTGCTTATATTATCTTGCTTGTGTGTATGTATGTTTTGAACCATGAGAAATATGCTAGCATGATGATACCTTATGAATTTAAATGCTGTTTTATGTGATTGTTTTGGTTTGCTTGAGAATGGAAAAAGTCAACAGCCCTCTAGCCATGGTGAGGATGAGCCAAAAACCCCCCAAGTTGGTTGAGACAAAGTAAAGAGTCTCCCAAAAGTGAGGTTGACTCCCAAGAGTAAGGGTTGAGTCTAAGAACCTCTTAAAGAATGGGTGAGGCAAGTCCAAAATCCACAAGTGAGTGGATAAGGTTAATCCATTTACTTGGCAAGCTTTTATATGTTATGTATGGCCTACTCACATGTTGAAAATGATTTTCTTATGTATGGCCTATTCAAATGTTGTAAATGCTTTTCTTATGACTTCATATACTAATATGCCCATGCATACATTGTGAGACTTGTTTGCATGCTTGTGTATGATTGAATGAGAGATGAGCTATTGAGATTCTTTGAATCTCACTCCCCCTCTCCACCATCCCAACATGCTAGGTGGACCAAGTGAGGCAAGAGATGGAAGCCACCAAGCTTGAAGCTAGGGAGTTTAGTGAAGAAATGTAAAAGAGCCTTTTTGTATTTATTTTATAGTCAATTCAAGAGATGTAATCTAATGATATGATGTATATGATGTAGCACCTATGAATACTTGTAAATGAATGTATTCAATCTATGTATATATGAGAATTGAATTCATGGTGTATGAGGTAGCAAGTTTAGCAATGAATGGTAACATCTTAGCCTTATGAACATGATGTATATGTTGGTGTGGGAGAGTGAGTCTTGCAAATCTGGATTATTAGACACTTGAATCATGTTTGATATCCTGTATTGATGCTATCCCACGTGCTCATAGAGCCCTAGAAGTAGGAGAAGCAAAGTTGGACCCCATTAGCCCCCTTTTTACACAAGAAAGTGGTCCCTTTGTCCATGATGTCAAAATCTGACCAAATGACCTCTTCTTGTCTTGAAATTTGGCATGTGACTAGATCTTGTCTAGAGCTTTTTGGTAAGCTAAAGATTAGGTCATTTGGAGGTCTATAGCATTTTTTATGATTTTTCAAAGTTGGTATCAGAAATTCGGATTTTCAGAAACACTGTTCATTTGGTCACTTATGGAATTGTGTCATCCGAGGGGCAAACATAGTCCAATGGCTACTAAATTTTATAGGAAGAAACTAGATAGTCACAGTGACGTGTAAGAATTGGAAGCACCTCATTTGGAGGTCTAGAGAGGAAGATATGCAATTTCGAAGTTCCTGCCCAGCATCAGTCACCTTGCCAGACCCGAGGTACTGTTCCATCGGTTTCCGGGAGTTTGGCTTGATGAACTGATCTGGAGATATTTTTTCTCTCTAGCTAATATCCACATCTTTCCATAGTGATATTTTTTACAAGCATTGGATTTTTTTGGAATTAGTTAGACATTTCTGAAGTCCATATCAGTAAACTGTGACAGTATCAGGAACCCTCCGACCTGCAGATGGTTTCGCGTGTCAAACGCATTATATGTGAGATCTTAAGACTTTCACATATTTTTAGTATGAAGTAGACATTCTAATATTTCTAGAATGACCGAGATTATATGTTTTCGATTTTTCTGTATTTAGTTATGAATTTCCAAACTCTGGCCAGAAATGAGGCCAAGTATGGCCGAAATTGAGCATGCATGATTCATACCACTTTTCAGTTTCTATGGGTTAACATGAGGTTGAAATGAGTTGTAATGATGCAATGAAATATGAGGATGCATAGAATGAGCTCACTCGGTCCACGTGACACTAAAGTGACTTTTGACCATGCCACATTGTAACACCCCATAATTAATTAAGGTGCTAATCATGGATTAGAATTAATTAAGAGTAATTAATAAGGGCTCATTGGGCAAGTTAAGTGAATGGAGGCTTTAGAGAGAAATTATTAATATGGGTTTGAGATTTAATTGGGATAAAAATTCTATCTAGGCCTAAATTAATAGATCATGAGAAGAGGTTAATAGAGGCCCAATGGATTATGTGCAGACCTAAAATTCTTAAGCTTCTCAAACTTGGCCCAAACTCAATTAAACTTCAGCAACCCAAATGCATAAAACTGGCCCAACAAAATTCTGCAGCCCAACACTCCAAAAAAC
Source organism: Erythrophleum ivorense (assembly GCA_026724425.1). Taxonomy (NCBI): domain Eukaryota; kingdom Viridiplantae; phylum Streptophyta; class Magnoliopsida; order Fabales; family Fabaceae; genus Erythrophleum; species Erythrophleum ivorense. The sequence continues at coordinate 24,918,123 of JAIUCV010000008.1, forward strand.
TGGCCCAATAAGCTAAAATCTGAAGCCCAAGTGGAGATGGATCTTGGAGCAGCCCATGACCCATACTTGACCCATACTTGACCCAACTTAAACAATACCCCACCCACTTACTCACTTGCTGAAACATAAGATTCAAGAGGCAAAATCGGAGGTGGAGAAGGAGGCTAGGGTTTGGGACCAAAATTCTGCATTTTCTCATACTTAGAGCAAGATTCAGCCAAGGTAATAGTTATACAACTTGATCCCCTCATCTTTCTCCTTAATTTGGTCCGATTAGTTTTTCATTTAGAGCATTTTCATCTTACCCAAAATCCGAAATGTAAGTGTTTGGGGGTTTTCTTGATGAAATTCGTAGGTTGGGATTAGGATTGACTTTGGGTGAGTTTAAATCCTCCATTTTGATGCTTTAATGGTTAATTTGAGACCCCCATAGCTAATTTATAAAATGGGTATTAATTATGTATGAATTTGCTTAGGATTTTGGGTGGAATATTGAGTTTTCTGGTGGAGGAAACTTAAATCCGAAATTGGGACTTGTTGTGGCTGGGTAAATGATTCTTGGGTAGTCATTGGTATTTTAAATTCCTTGGGTACTGATTATGATTATTAATGATGAATTAGAGTAGTAATTATGTGATGTTATGGTTATAGGAGGAATTCTGCACCATTGGTGATTGTTACAAGTGTCTACAAGTGAGGTAACTGGGTTTACATTAATTCCGTGCATATATCTGTATTAATTTTATATTTTTCTATACATGAATGATTTGAAATGTTGAATGAATTGGTTGGCTATCTGTTGAATTGTGATTGGACCTTATGAGTCCATGGTGGAGCTGTGGTGCGGCTGCCACCCGTGCATGTGCTATGATCGAGCACTGGGTTATGATCAAACCCCAGATGCACTGAGCCCCGGTTGTGCTCAATGAGGAGTAGGTGCCGTGGACGGGCCTCTCCGGTGTTAATGGCCTTTAACATGCGATAAAGTGATTGCTAGTATGGGATAGTAATCATGATAGCCTAATTATTTCATTTACTGATGTGAATGGCCTACTGCTGGTGTTTATGTGAAATTATGCATGTATGTGAATTAATATGGAGTATATGATGGAATTGCCTTGGTTACTGAGATTTATATCTCACCCCGTTTTATGGGATTAACATTTCAGGTGAAAGTTCCTTGGGTAAGGATAAGGGTAAGCAAGTAGATGAACATCCATGAGCTGAGGCCGGGTGTGGGGAGCTACACTTGGTCTGAGTAGGATAGGATAGATGCAATTTTTTGTAATTAATTTACCTAGCATCATCATGTAATCATATTGCCAAGTATAGGCGCTCATATTTTGTTTGATTAGAATGTAATCGCTAAGAATTCAAGTTTCGTTATAGTTGAATATTATTGTATGAACTATTAGCAATATATATATATGTGGTTTTACTGGAATTATGATGTGGATTACCATATGAGGCTTGTAGTCATATGATGCCTTAGAGGTAAGCTATTGTTGAATGGAATCTTTATTAAATTTGCATGGGATGTAAATTGCTGATAATGTATGTGATCTTGGTGCCACTTATTTATGAATTTGTTGGTATGAGTTGGTGGAACAAGTAGGAAGTGACATTTGAGTTTCACAATGGTAATGGATGAATTGATGGGTAAATAGGGTAGATAAACACCATTAGGATCACTTAAAACAAAGGTAGGTGGACCTAGAGTGTTGCTAAGGTGAGAATTGGAGTGTAGAGGGCGAAATTCGGGTAAAATGGTCACAGAAGGGAATCCCGCCGCGGCCAAAGTAGGGACAGAGCCAAAAGTCGCCGCGGCGCAACGAACCTCGCCGTGGCGCGAAGCGAAAAATTCACCCAAGGGGGGTAACAGAACCAAAACCCGCCGCGGCTCAGTGTTTCCCGCTGCGGCGCGAGTTGAAAAATTAAAATTGGTGTTGGACAGAAGCAAAACTCGCCGCGGCGCGAATATATTGCGCCGAGGCGAGAATTCTGGGAGTCGAGTAGAAGTTCCAGGAAGCATTTCCGCCGCAACGCCATATAGGTTGGCCGCGGCGAAGTATATGTGAAAATTGGGGAATGATTTAAGAGTACAAGCCGGGAGGTTATTGAGTGTTGAAATTAATGGATGATTAAATCATGAGCCTCTTATGGTAGTAAGATTTCTTTTATGCACATTTTATTTTGCTAAGGTGGCATGGTGATGACCCTAACATCAAGGTTCAAATTCCCTCACATTTTCGTAATACGGTAAAATATAATGACCTCAAACCTTGATCATTAACTAATAATCTTGTATTCAACCATAATTACAATGATTAGAAGGTAGGGTTGTCACACACATCGTTAAGGAAAATGCATAAATCAAATAAGGAAGATCTCACTTATTTCTTCCAAGGTGTATATGAACATGTAATGCATGATGATAGAGAGCTAAAGATGATGGTGTTACAAGCTATGTGAGTGGGAGAGTGGGAAGCCATCTATTTATAGGTAGGAGGAAGAAATACTTTTAAAAAATTTTCATTTTGCCCTTCGATTTTAACATTTTCATTTTTAATTCATTTTAGCTCCTTTTTTAGAACCATCTTTTTCGTTATGAATTTTAGGTTTCCAATTTAGTAAAATACCTTTGAAATCACTCAAATCGAAGCTAAAACCTTCTTGAACTAATCCATTAAGTTTGGGTGTATTGACGTTGGAAAACGTCCACCGGAGGGGCTTTAGCTATCCCGGGGCTTCCTATGGTTTTCAATGCCCCTAAGAACCTTGGAGAACTCAAAACTTTCATTTAAAATGTAGGTTCCAAAATTTGCTCAAAATGACGAAAATACCCTTACATTTTGTCAGCTTTTCGTCACAATTTGTTTCTTCATTCTAGCTCCGTTTTTCTTTCCATTTGAGCTTGGGATTCTCATTTTTAGGGGCCTAGAGTGCTTCTCAATTTTTTTGAGACCTTAGTCATTTCGGGGGACTTGCTTTTGTATTCAGTAAATTTCAATCTTTTATGGAGAAATCATATATTACATTTCTCATGTTTTCTCTCGTTTTCAGAGAACCGGATATTATATTTCTCCCCCTTTAAATAACCTCAAAATTGGAGGTACTCTTTCCTTTTACTCTTACATACTAGCTAACTGATCCTTTCTTTCCCTTCTTTCTGGTTCTATACGCTTCTCTCAGCAATTTCATTTGTTTGAGTTTTCTCTAAACCAGGGAATTTTCATTACTAGCTCTTAATAAGGCTCTATCATTATAGAGTACTAGCTAGTTTTTCTCATAAGGGAAAGAAATTTATGACTCTGGAGGCCTATCTTGGGAGAGCTTACTAATCACATTGGGTTAGTTTTAACCCGTTCGTGGGGGTTAACATTCTTTCAGTAGACTCATTTGCACATTTCGGGAGGTAACTTATTTAGTATCAAATTTTTCGTATCCTCTTCTAATGGCTTCTAATCATCAGAGCCATTGGAGGTTTCTGTCTGTCTATTTACTTATTTACATGTACCGTTCACTATTCATCTATGCGTTCTTTTTTACTAGCTCATCCTATGATTACAATACACACTCCTTTCTATCATAAGCCTCACATCTCAATTACTCATTGGGATTTCAACTCCTTTGAGGAGTATCTACTTTTAATGATCCCAGTTTCTCTTTTTACTATTACATCTATTTCTGTAGGCCAGGACTTTTCTCACTTTTTTGCTCACTTATAGTGGCATTTTATAGCCCCTCATCTCAACACTGATAAACCTAATATATGTTCCTCATACTAGCATCAAAGAGCAACTACCACTGACTATTGTTAAGCTCTGGTGGGATGCTAGCTATACTCACGTTTCGATCACTAGAGATATATTGTACCACTTACCTCATTAGAATTGTACCTGACCCCTTTCTGAATACATAGGCTAGCATATGGGGATCTCTCTATCCTTCGGTCAGGGCTAATATCTGCAAGGTAGTGGTTCATCTGACTCTAGCTTTGGAAAGCTAATTTATCCTATGCTCATCTCTCAAGAGATCTAGTCAGTAGTTTAACTATCTAAGTAAAACCTTTATATCTCTGTGGCAATAGTCTACCAGACTCAGGAGATATCTAGTCTCTGAGATGAAAGCTAATTGAAACTGTACTAGTCTCTAAGACTAACTACTCTATAAAAACTATCTTTGGCTGTCATTTCACTAGAGAACTATCATACTGTATAGGGCTCTCTGTAACTCTGTGGTATCTACTGTGACCCCTGAGTTTACTACAACCTCTCAGAGGCCTGCTAGAGTCTACTATAACAGTAAAATATATGCTCACTAAGTCTAATAACTATCGCTCATAATACTAAGGCTAAACTTAGAGGTACATCATGCTCTTCGTGCGAAGTGAGTTCTGTGTTATCTGATTCTCTAGGATCCCATCATACTAATACTTAGAAGAATCTTAATTTTTGTTCATCGCTCCTCATGGGATCCTCAGATTCCCACTCCAACCTCTTTTTATTTAGGCTTCCCTTTCTTACTCTATTGACTTACTTGCTTTATGTGTACTCGTTCTAACCTTTCTCTCATATCCTGCAGTTTCTAACTATGCCCACATTCTGCTTTTGAGTGCCTTGGCACTAGGGCATCTCACACACTAAGTGTAGCTAACATTTCTGATAAGAGAGAGGCTATACACTAGTCCTTGTTCATGTCGTTTAAATGTACTATAAGGGACTCAAGTTATGCATACTTAACTCGTGCTAGCTGAACATGAATATTCTTTACTATTAGCACGTTCTTTTCTATGTTACTATTCTTTACTGGGGATTCCTCTCTGTATGCTTTTCTTACTATTTCAGTATTCCTGGAATCCCTTTACCTCTCTTTCCTGACTCATTTCATTCTTTAATTAACTAGGATACCTTTCGATTATCGGGACACTTTAGTAACTAATGTCATCGCTTGCTACGCACTCAAGTCACATTACTACTACGTTGATCAAACCCAATATCATGTAACCATTATTACAAGTAGCTATAACATCAACTACTAATACCCGGGCGCCTTATGACCGAGCTTAAAGCCACTATCGCCTATATATTACAAGTTTCCCAACAATCTAAAGTATTCCTCTTGTACTTCTCTTTATCTGCCTTATTCTCGTAGGATACTCAGGAAAATAGGATTCTTCTTCTGCTTCATCCTGAGATCACTTTTTATTACTCAACAAATTTTACTTTGAGCACTATCATGCTAGAGGGCATCTTTGCCAAGGACAAGAGTGTTTTCTTAAGTACTCAAGCACATAATTCGATATTTGTTCTTAATCTATTATGTCCTCGACTTGAATACTGTCATATTTTCTCTTTCTTTTTACCTTTCTTATCCTTTTACTTCAATAAAAGGATGCTCTTCTACTGGCTGTCTCTGTTGCCAGTTTGGGTTTCTTTACGCTCAAGAGCACTTACATTTTTCCTAGGTTCCTCTACTTGTTCACTTTCTGTAACATCAAGGGGGTCTAATTTCTTATACTTTTGGTCTGCGTCTAACTAGACTGTCCCTCAATAAGCAGAATTATATTTCATATAATCTCGAGAATCTCATTCTATGGTACTCTCGACTTACACTCTTTCTCTACATAAGGCAAGACTCGCCTTTTCAAGTGGTCTCTAGCTTCCTTGAGCTTCGTTGAGGGTACTAAGGCACTAGTCATTTATCTTATCTCATTTCTATGTTCAGATCAGAGCTAGGCTTTCTCTTTGTTTAGCCTCTTTAGCCTTATCCCTAGGAGCATAGTGTACTAATTTTTAAGGTTCTACTAACCCAATCCATGACATGTACTTTCATTTCTGGATTCTACCTCACTGAAGATTTATACTCTACTGGGTGCTCTAATCACTCACGTGCCTTAACCCCATGTTATTCTCATATTAAGGAGCTCGTCTGACTAGCTATTGGACCCTTAACTGTTTACCTTTTTGTGTGCAGTTTACTCATTTAATCACTATTAAAGCGAGGGTATTTCTTCTATAACTAACTTTTTAGTTCTTCCTCGCTTCCCTTATCACTATGCTTTACAATTTAAGGGGGTTTATCTGGAGGAATTTACTAACCACCATTGAGTGGCCTCCTCAATTCTAGATGCCTCATCTTTTCCTTCCTCAATCCAAGGAGAACTTTCACTAAACTTCTTATTAAAATAATTTCTCTTTTCTTTTTATCTCACCTGGACAATGCTACTGGTCACTTCCAGTAGGCTTTAGCTCATATTTAGTCTGAGCTGCCCATCTCATCAGACCTGTAGCTTGCAAATACTTAGTACTTTCCAAGCTATCCTCATTCTCTTTTAGGCTTCTATTACTGAGCTACTCATACTCATCTCTAGGTGTTACCTATGAGGGAAACTTTTCCAGGCCACTCACTATATGCCTCACTACTAGTAGCCATATCTTACATAAATTTTAAGGCTACATTAACATTAACATTTCATCGTTCAGTGTCTTACAGGGTAGCACTCTAGGTTAGAGTCAACACCTTAAAGGTGGATCTTAACAACCTTATCATCCTTGTGTCTAACTTTCTCTAATGCTGAACTCTTTTTCAGTCTCAACTACTAGGTCCACTGATTTCTTACCAATTTTCTGTGACTGTTCTCTACTCTTTTTCTCTACTAATACTAGGGGTTCTCGCTCTCTATAGGTAGACTGATCTCTTATTAGTTCATTCCTTAAGTTGGCCTGAATATGACTAACAAGGCATTCATATTGCCATTCACCGTGTCTAACACATCATTCGTCGTAGCTAATTAGCCTCAAGCTCACCCTAGTCTCTTGTCTAAGTATTGGCTACGGCAAAGAATCCTCTGGATTTTCTCGCTTCTTCATAGATTAATTGGTCGCGGCTAAGCAATTAATTAGCTACGGCTAACGGCCTTTAATTAGCTTACTTTTTCATGAATTGGAAACTTTATCTTTAGCTACAAAACCTAAGCCTCATTGCCTTTATATCCAGCTTATCATCAAGCTAGAGGGTTTCCCCCTTTTGGTTCGTTCATACATAACTAGCTATCATCTCCAGGCTATCGGGCTCTAAGGGGGGTCACTTGTAACTTAAACTTCTAGCCTGAAGGAATTAACCTTTTAGGTTCTAGAATTCATCTAGACATTTTGGGTGTTGTGGCTAGAGGGTTATTCTTTTTCTCACCTCCCCCCTAAACTAGTCCTGTATAGCCACAGTCTTATCTCATACCATGTTGTATCACTACTTGTCTCTACATTATGCGAGACATCTTGGAATGGTCTGATTATAACCACTAGGAGAATTAGGCCTCACATACTCTCTCTAGCAAGCCTTTTCATGACAACAAGATCATTTCTCATCGTTCATACCTAGGGCTTGCCACTGATCCCAGTGATCTATCATATCTCATAGAGCTCCAAGCATTGGATCACTTACCTCTACTTAAGCTATTCTAGAGGCCAACCTTCCCCGATGTTCACTATCGACTCCAAGACCATTCTATAGTCACTTATCATGTACATAGTCAAGAACTACTTCCACACACCCAAGATGTCTCACACAAGGATTTTCATAACTATACAAGCCCTTTACATAGCCAAATTGCTACATCCTCAAGCCAAATCAAATCTGAGAGAGCCTGGATCTTTGCTCTTATACCAATAAATGTAATACCGTAACTTTCTAGCCTTTCTCATACAATTTCTATACCTCATGCCATGCACTTCTCAAGAATTACAAGAAAATGGCATATAAATAATGAATTTCTTTGTGTTGCGCTATGCATAAATTTTTCTTTTAGAGTTCTGTGGGCCATATGGACTAATGTATCACATTCTCATATTTAATTACATAGATACAACTCAAATCCATCATTAAAAGTGGCCTACAACTCATGCAAGGCAAGGGAATACATACAATTTATACATATAGCCTCGGCTAGAATTTCCTCTTTTTTATCACAAACTTTGGAAAATCATAACTAATTTTAGAAAAATCAAAATCATGCATTCTTTGCCATTATGGAAAGCTACACATGTTTACTTTATGATAAAAATATGTCCAAGCCATTAAACACCACACAGAAGATGTTTGACATTCAAAAAGCAACCAAGTTCAAAGTTGCCTAGGCTACTATCACGGCTTACTGTCATAAACTTTAGAAATTCATAACTAATTCTACAAAACTCCAAATCATTCAAACTCATAAATCTAAGAAGTTACAGATGTTAAATTTAAGGAAAAAATATATCCAGATCACACTAGGATGATTAAGGAACTGAATTATAATGGAACAGTGTTGGAGGTCCAGTGGCATTGTTGGTACTAATATGTAACTTTAAAAATTCATAACTCTCTACTCAAACCTCCACATAAGGTGATCTTAGTGGTCATATAAAGCTTATAATATCTAGTTTATGCCTGTAAAATTTCACAAGCATTGGACACCATTTTTCCATCAGATGACACATAATACAAAACTAACCATATGAACAGTACATGCCTCATAACAGCAAAAAAATCTAAACTTTGAACATTCATGATTAATTCTGCAGAGCTCTAATTTTTTTGTACTTTAGCTTTCCAAAAAACTCTTAATGAGCCTTACATGTCTGCAAAACTTCATGGGCAATTTCTATAACATCCAGTTTTCTAAAAACGAAAAAAAACTTGAGAAATATAACGTATGGTTTCTCCATCAATGAATGAAATTCATCGGATACAAAAGGAAGTCCCCCGAAATAATGTAGTTAAGGTTTAAGAAAATTTTGGAAACATTCTAGACTCTTAAAAATGAGAATCCCAGGTTCAGACGGAAAGAAAAATGAAGCTAGAAATTATGACAAAAACTGACAAAACGTAATGGCATTTTCGTAAATAAGTGTAAGTTTTAGAAAAACATATAGGAGGGATTTTTAAATGAAAGTTTTGAGTTACCCAGGGTTCTCAGAGGCCCTGAAAACCATGGGAAGCCCCAGGATAGTTAAATCCCCTCCGGTGGATATTTTTCAACGTTGGTTGACCCAAACTTTGACCAGTTTGTTTAATGAGGTTTTAGCTCCAAATTGAGTGATTCTAAAGAAATTTTATTAAATTGGGAATCTAAATTTTATAATGGAAAAGACGTTTCTAAAAAAGGAGCTAAAACGAAGCCAAAACAAAATTGCCATTACCGAAGGACAAAATTAAAATTTTTGAAAAAAATGTGTTTTTAAAAGCTCCCACACACTTCTCTTTTCTTCTCCCATCTTCTTAAGCACAAAATTTCTGCCCAAAATACAGAATATGATCTAATCTCTTAGGTTCACAAGAAGGGGAAGAAAAGGAGGAGAAAGATCAAGAAAAAGGTATAGATTCTTGGTAGTTTTCTATGCTTTCTTCTATCCAAACCTCCTCTCCTCTATTCTCCTTTGTTTCCTTTGATTAAAATGAAGTTTTCAAATTTGTTTTAAGGGAGATATTAAGGGCAAATTTCGGATTTGAAGAGATGAGCTTGGAAAAAGAAAGATTCAAGTGAGAAAAAGCAAGAAAACTAGGTAATTTCTCTTCTTATGGTTGCTACCTTTGGTTCCTCTCCTCCTCCATTTCGCCTAACATGAGAAACCCTAGGAGGACTTGATTTTTAGGCAGAACCAAGGATGAATTTAAGGAAAAAGAGTGTGGAGATTAAGAATGTGCAAAGGGAATTAACAAAAACCCATTAGATTTCAAGATGCAATTTCTAATATTTCAATTGCACGTTGTAAAATCTGATTTTGTATGATGATTTCTAGGCCTAAATAAGAGTTTAAATGAGCTCTCAAGATCCCTAAGAGGCTCCCCACATGCATCCTCCCTTGAGAAAATAAAGTAAACTCCAAGAAACCACATTTCCTCTATAGCCTCGGCCTAAAGGGGTTTGTGTAATTAGGGAGAGTTTTTAATTTTTTTAAGCCCATTTTTGAGTCATATATGATGAATGAAAATGAAGGGAAGCCTTGGAAAAAATTTAGAACCTATAGAAAGTGAGTTAATATTTTATGTTCCGTATTATGACCTAAAGGAGTAACATGTAGCTAGGCTCTTGGTTTTGATTATGTGATGACTCCAAGAGGTTTAAAAGGAGTTAAGAATCATATTTAAAAGGAAGGAATGGAGCTTAGAATTTATTTGAGATGTGTTGTTTCATTAGGTGCAATTATGGAACCATAATGAAGTTATAGACCAAGCTAGTGTCTAAGTGAGTGCATGGCCTTAGAATTGAGTCCATGAACTTAATTGGCTTCCATAAATTGTGTCTAGGCCAAGAGAAATCTTCTCCACACTTTTGTGTGTGCATGGCCGAAGCAAGGAAGGGAGATTCAAGGGAGAAAAATGTGTAATTGCTTCTAAGGTAGATCTCTCCACCTTCTCTCATGCATGGATATGTGCTTAGCTTGTCTTAGAATGTGTGTACGTGTATTTTTAAGTCATGAAAAGTATGATAGCATGATTTCATATGCCATAGTTTTATGATGACATATTATGTTTTATATGATGTTTATGATGTGTGCTTGGATTTGCTTGAGTGTGGTAAGGCCAAGAACCTTTAGCTATGGTGAGGATGAGTCAAGAACCCTTAAGATTGGTTGAGACAAAGTAAAGAATCTCCCAAAAGTGAGATGAACTCCTAAGAGCATGGTTGAGTCTAAGCATCTCTTAAAGAATGGGTGAAGCAAGTCCAACATCTACAAGAAATTGGGTGAGGCCAATCCATTTGTTTGGCAAGCTTTTGTATGTTATGTATGACTTTCTCAAGTGATTAAAATGTCTCTTGAATGTTTGCACATGTTAATATGACCATACATGCATTTATGAGACTTATTTGCATCCATTATGTATGATTGAATAGTAGATGAGTTATTGGGATTCTTTGAATCTCATTCCCTCCTCTCTAATGATCTAATATGCTAGGTGGACTAAGTAGACAAAGTCATGGAAGCCAACCACCTTGAAGGAAAGAGTTTGACAATAAAGTATTTGATTTTTGCTACTTTAAGACTATATTTATGTCAAATGATGGAACCCATGCTTGTATATGGTCTATGACCTTTGGAACATATGTAATTATGATAATATATGATTTAGCAATGAAAGAATGTGTTGTGTGAATGATAGAATGTAAATTAGGTATGTATGGATAATGTGGCTTCATGAATGGCATTATGGAATTATGCATATGTGTGGATGAAATGACCCAAATGAGATGTATGGAGTTTGGGACCATTTGGGTAACTTACACAAGTCCTAATTATGCTTTTAGACTTGCCCAAGAGGTGCCAAATGTGACGACCCTAACTTCTAATCATTGTAATTAAGGTTAAAAATACGTTATTAATAACCATAAACCAGGGTTACAAGATATTAAGACTAAATACATTCTGGAAATGCGAGGAAATTTGAATCTTAGTATTATTAGAGTCATCAACCATATAATTACAAACACTTATGTACATCGAGGAAACAAACATTCATTTATAAGCCTTGAGTCTATTACCTATCAATTCCAACTCACAAGAATCTTTTACTAATATTTTTACGTTATCCCTTGAGATTACCATATGAAAAACCAAGATTTCCTGGTTAATATGAGGGTTTCAGGATGTTCGCCACAGCTAAATTACACTTAGCCACGCCCAATTCCTCTTAGCTTCACCCCTTGCATCGTTACTAATTTTGCAGCGACTAACCTACATGGCACTGCAGCGAGGAAATCTCTTGGAACCTACCTCGCTCACCCCTCACTATTGGCCGTGACCAATTCCCCTTTTCATCGCTGCCAATTTCTCTCTAGAATGCCTAGCTCATTTTCACAAAAGTTTACCGTAGCCAATTCCCATTTAGCTGCAAACGAATTACCTTCTGGACAAATCCTAGTTTTTCTCTCACATTTTGCCGCGGCTAATTCCACTATTCACCACTACGAATTGCTCTCTGGTACTCTCCCTGGGCAACTTCGCCTCTATTGGTCGCGGCTAAGCCCATTTTGGCTACGGCGAAATGCCTTTTGATCCTACAACTCCTAAAATCTTGTCTCATACTCTCCATTTTCTATCTAGGGACTCTCTAGGGCCCCTCTCCCACTTGTTATGAGATCTTAATAACATTTATCTAGCTGATTTTACCCTAACCATTATATCATTACCCATCCCACATTTAAGGGTGGATTTTTCCTACTCATTCATTGGTCTTATATCAGCAAATTTATAAATTTTCTCACAATGGTCATTCAATCATGTTTTTATCAGATAATTCATGCATCACTAACTCAAATCTGCAATCCACATATCACATGATTTCATTACTTAAATAGTCAATTAAAACACAGGTTTACAAGCCATAATAAGTGTCATAACTCATACATCCATCAACAACAATGTAAAGCCTATTTCTTAATAGTTACATTCTATGTTATCAAAATACAAACTCCTACACTTGGCAATATAGATACATGATGATGCTATACAAAGGATAACAAAATTAGCATTTACTCTATTCTACTTAGACCAAGTGTAGCTCCCCACACCAGGCCTCAGCTCATGGATGTTCATCCACTTGCTTGCCCTTATCCTTACTCGAAGAACCTTCACCTGAAATGTTTAATCCCAGGAAATGGGGTGAGATGCAAATCTCAGTAACCAAGGCAATTCTATCATATATTCTAATTTAATTAACATATATGCATGATTTCACATAAGCATCAGAAACATACCAATCATATTAGTAAATGAAACAATTAGGCTATCATAATTACTATCCCATACTAGCAATCATATTTTCACATGTTAAAGGCCATTAACACCGGGAGAGGCCCATCCATGACACCTATTCCCTATTGAGAACAACCAGGACTCAGTGCATCTAAGGTTTGATCATAACCCGGTGCTCGATCAAAGCACATGCACGGGTGGCAGCCGCACCACAGCTCCACCATGGACTCACAAGGTTCAATCACAATACAATAGATAGTCACCAAATTTATTCAGCATTTCAAATCATTCATGTGCAGAAAATATGAAATTAAAACAGATATATGCATGGAATTAATGTAGTCCCGGTTACCTCACTTGTAGCCAATTCTCTAAGAGTCAATTGAATGTTACTTCAGCCTATGGACACAAAACCAAGTCATTACTATCCCTAATCATAATTTGTATCAGCAACCCATCACTTAAAAAAAAGGTTAAGCTATATAGAACTACTTAGAAACACTTACCTAATCACCACTAAAACCAAATTCGGATTCAGTTGCTCTAACCCCAGAAACCTCTAAATAACATCTCAAATTTTGAGTAAATTCGCACAGAAACAATACCCATATTATAAATCAGCTATAAGGGTCTCAAACTAGCAAAGAAAGTATCAAAATGGAGAGTTTATACTTACCTAATAACACCCTTAGTCTTAACCTACGAATTTTCACCATGGAGACATCAAATAGCAAGTTTCAGATTTTTGGTGTGGGTGAAAATACTCCAAATGAAAAACTAATTAGGCCAAAATGAAGAGAAAGAGAAGGGGATTAAGTTATATAACTATTACCTTGGCTGATTTTGAGCTTAGAAGTGAGAAATGATGGATTTCTTGCCCCAAACCCTAGCCTCCCTTCAAACCTCTGAATTTCTCCTTTGTGTTTCAGCAAAATGGGGAAGGGGCTGAAGTGTTTAAGGTTTTAGTTGGGTTAAGTTGGGTCAAATATGGGTCATCAGCTACTCCAAGTATCCAACTCCAAATGGGCTTCAGATTTTAGTTTTGTTGGGCCAGCTCTTATGCATTGGGCTGCTGAATTTTAATTAGGTTTGGGCCAAGTTTGAAGAACTCAATTGATTTAGGTCTGCACAAAGGTTGTTGGGCCAATTATAAAAGCCTATAAAAGGTGGATCTTGGGCCTCTATCACATTGAATCAAATTGTGTCTGCACCTAGCTTATTGAGCCTCCATTAGCCTCTTATCATTATCTCCTACATTAATTTGAGCCTAGATGAAGTTTCTATCTCAATTAAATCTCAAACTCATATTAATAATTTATCTCTCTAAAATTTTTATTCACTTAACTTACCTAATTATTCCATATTAATTATTCTTAATTATCTTAAATCCATGATTAACACCTTAATTAATTTTAGGGTGTTACACCAAACCCCAAGGAAAGCCAATTGGACAACTTGACATCTCATATGGAGCCAAAACTTACCAATTTAGAGCCCTACGTCACTTTTTGTCCAAATAAGGTCTTCTTAATCTAAGATTTGGCATGAAATTAGAGCTTATTTAGAGCTTTTTGGGAAGCTAAAGAACATAATTTTTGGAGGTCTACAGAATATTTGATGAATTTTTAAAGTTGGCAAATTTTCTGATTTTGGTCATGTCACTGTTCACTCAAGTCTGAAAATAAATTCTATCACACAGGACTCAAATGATGTCCAATGGCCACAAAATTTTATACAGAGAAACTAAACATTCCCAGTGTGTCACTAGAAGCACTTCATTTTAAGGTTTAGAGAGGGAGATATGAATTTTTAAAAATTCTGTCCAGTTTCAAAAATTCCTATTTGATTGGATTTTGAGGTCTTGGAGTACCTGAGCTGGTTTGAAATTATTTTCTCCTCTATCTAACATCCACAAATTTCTATATTGGTTTACATGAATTGAATTTTTGTGGAATTAATTGGACATTTTCAAAGTTTAATGCAGTAATCTATGACAGAACCAGTGGACAGCTTAACCTCTGGACCTTTTTGGATGTCAAACATCCTCTATGATGTATTTTATGGTCAAGAAATATTTTTATTATGAAGTAGACATCTGTAGCTTTCTATAATGGCCAAGAATGTATGATTTTTATTTTTATAGAATTAGTTATGAATTTTCAAAGTTTGGACAGAAATGAGCCAAATTCTGGCCGAAAATGAATGTGTATTTTGAGCTTCCTATTGAGTTCCTTGAGATGTAGGCCACTTTTGATGATGCAAATGAGTTGTATTCATGTAATTAAATATGAGAATGTGTTGTATGAGCTCACACGGCCCACGTGACACCGAATGTAATTTTTATACACGACTCAACGCCAAATAATGTATTATTTTAATAGATTTTTCTTACTTCTTTCATGGAATCTATGTTGTCAACCATGAGAATGTTATGAAATGAGCTAGGACTATATGGTGTTATAATTTCATCCATTTGGTCTGTTTGTTCCATGGGTTCCATTTTGGTCATTTTTGTGATCTATAATGGTATCAAAAGGTCCAAATTTGCTTCCCTAGTTTGTGTGGCCACTTGAGCATGTGAGATTGCACCAAAATGACATTTTAAACTTATCTTAAAGGTGCACAAACCCAGAATTCAGAAACTTACACTCTCACCCCATACCATACACACATTTCCATAAAGACTAGTCTTGGCATTACATACCCAAATTTCATTACAACATTCACATAACATAATTTCTCATTTGTACATGATACACTAGCATAATTACATATACTTATGAGGTCATAGGTCATATACAACATTAGATTACAACATTTGCCACTTGTATAGCCTTAAAGAAGCAAAAACCATGCACTTGGATGTCATACTCTTATTTTCAAGGTGGTTGGCTTCCATTACCTTGCCCACTTGGTCCACCTAGCATGTTAAATCATTGGAGAAGAAGGAATGAGATTCAAAGAATCTCAATAGCTCAACTCCCTTTCAATCACACATAATATATGCAAAACAAATCTTACAAATGCATGCATGGGTATATTGACATGTGCAATCATTCAAGAGACATTTTCAACATTTAAGCAAGTCATACATAGCATACAAAGGCTTGCCAAGCAAGTGGATTAGCCTCACCCATTCACTTGTAGATTTTGGACTTGCCTCACCCATTCTTTAAGAGGTTCTTGGACTTAACCTTACTCTTGGGAGTCAACCTTACTTTTGGGAGACTCTTTACTTTGTCTTAACTAATTCAAAGGGTACTTAGCTCATTCTCACCATGGCTAAAGGGTTCGTGGCTTCTCTACACTCAACCAAACCTAAGCAAGCATAACAAACTTCATTTGAAACATAATATATCATCATGGTATCATGGCATATGAAATCATGTTAAAATACTTTTCATGGCTTAAAACACACATACACACATCTAAAGACAAGCCAAGCATACATCCATGCATAAGAGAAGGAGGAGTGAGCTACCTTGGAAGCAACTACACATTTTTTCTCTTGAATCAATGCTCCCTTCCTCGGCCTCATGCACATAAAGGTGTGGTAATGATTCCTCTTAGCGTAAACATAATTTAAGGGAGCCAATTAGGTTCATGAAATTAATTCAAAGGCCACCCAACTTCCTTAAACACTAACTTGACTTATAAACCCCTTTATGGTTCCAAGAATGCACCTAGTAAAGCAACACCCATCAAATAAATTGTAGGCTCCATTCTTTTCTTTCATATATGATTCTTGACTCCTTTTAAGCCTCTTGGAGTCATCACACAATTAAAATAAAGAGTCTAACTACATGTTACTTCTAGAAGTCATATTATGGAACCTAAGACACCAATTCATTCTCTAGGCCTCCTAAATTTTTCCCAAGGATTTTCCTCAATTTCATTCATCATATATGACTCAAAAATGGACTTGAAAGAATTTAAAACTCTCCCTAGGTGTCTCATCCCCTTTAGGCTGAGCCTATGTCTCCTTTTGGCCTCTATGGAGTTTGTTTTGTTTTCTACATGGAAGATGCATATAGGGAGATTCTTAGGGATCTTAGGAACTCATTCAAACATTCATTTAGGCCTAGGAATAATTATATCAAATTAGATTTTCAAGAGAACCCATAAAACCCTAGGTTTGCTTCCTTGAAAATCCATGGCCTTTTCTTGAATTTCTTTGCATATTCTTACCTCCTCCCTTAAATTCATGGAATTCATCCTTGGTTCTCTTCAAAATTCTAGCCCTCTTATAGTTACATATACAGGGCAAAATAGGGAGAAGAAGGGGGAGGGAGTAGCTACCATAGGATAAAGATTTTTCCTTGTTTCCATGGCTTTTCTTGCTTGTTTCTCACTTTTCTTGGCTTCCTCTCTTCAAATCTAAATTTTTCCCTTAATTTATCCTTTAAAACAGATTTATATACTTCAATATAATCATAGGAAATAAAGGAGAATAGAGGAGAAGGGGTTTGGAAAGGAAAAAACATGAAAAACTACAAAAAATCCATACCTTCAAGCTTTGATTTCTCCTCCTATTCCTCTTCCTCTTCCTCTTCCTCTTGTGCACCACTCTCCTAGGGCTTCTTCTCTGGTTTAGGGTAGAAACATATGAAGCTATGTGACTGGAAGAGTGGGGCGCCATTTATTTATAGGTGGGAAGAAGAAACACTTTTCAAAAATTTTTATTTTGCCCTTCATTTTTAGTATTTTCATTTCTAATTTGTTTTAGCTCCTTTTTTAGAACCATCTTTTCCATTATGAAATTTAGGTTCCCAATTTACTAAAACTTTCCCGAACGAATCTGTCAAAATTTGGGTGTACCAACGTTGGAAAGCATCCACCGGAGGGGTTTTAGTTGTCCTGGGGCTTCCTATAGTTTTCAATGCCCCTGAGAACCCTGGAGAACTCAAAAATTTTATTTAAAAAGCCCTCATGTGTAAATTCCAAAATTTGCTCAAAATGATGAAAATGCCCTTACGTCTCGTCAGCTTTTCGTCACAATTTGTTTCTTCATTCTAGCTCCATTTTTTTTCTGTCTAAGCTTAGGATTTTCATTTTTAGGGGTCTAGAATGCTTTCCAAATTTTTTGGGACCTTAACTAAATCATTTTGGAGGGCTTGCTTTTGTCTTTGGTAAATTTTGTTCGTTTACGGAGAAATCGTATATTATGTTTCTCATATTTTTTCTCATTTTCAGAGAACCAGATATTACATATAGCCTTTTGATGGTTTCTATTAGTTTCATATTAATTTTTACACTCCAAAACCCTTATTCCCATCATAATTCCATCAAAAACCAACCCCCTCTAAATTGCTCTAGGTCTAACCGAACTAAGAGAGACATGAAAGAAATAAGGAAGATAAGTTTTACGTAGGAAACTATACCTTAATAAATTCCTTGTCAAATGGTAGTTCTTGTGTTACCAAAGTTTTCTCCAAATTCCTCCTTCCTTCTATTGAACCAGCCATAAAATTCCACCATTTAAAATTCTAAAACCATAGAAAGAGAGAAGAAAAGGATAAGAACAACTTTTACAAAGGCAAGATAGGCAAATTTGCATGAAAAAGTACCTATATGGAGCCTCCTTTCCCTTGCTTCTTCCTCCTTCTTTCTCCATGTTTCTGGTTCTATTTCAGAGTAAGAAAGTTGGTTATAGGGCTGAAGGAGATATGTTGGTCTGAGATAAGAAGGAAAAAGTTGTTTTATAACATTTTTCAAAATGTCCATTATGTCCCTCCACTTCAATTCCTCTGTTTGAACTCATTTCAACTCTTTTTTGCGAATCGTCTATCTTCTAGTTTATTAAAAACATTTGGCTTCAAATAAATAGGATCTAAAACTTTACCTAATTGTTTAATCAAAGTTTAGGTTAACTGATAATCTAAATTGTACACCAAAAGGATTTTAACCATTCTAACGGTTCCTAAAGTTTTCTAGGCCTCTAAGAACCTTAGTGAGCTCAATTTTATCATTTAAAACTCCCTAATTTGAGTTTTCAAAAATTTATCTAAAATTATAATTTTTCCATTGGACTTCGATTCACTCTGTTTGGTCATTTTGACTTCGATTTCGTGCTATTCTTAGTTTCATAACCACTTCTTTAGATGTTTTAATTAACCTTCTATTCTTAATTAGCCTCATCTTGCTTTGTTTTAGGCTCCTCTTATATCTTGGTATTGATTTCAGTTTAGTTTTTGAAAAATCATTTATTATAAGACCTAGCTTAACATGCCAAATATTCATACTTACAGCTAAACTAAAAGCATAATATTGGGTAAAGCAACCATATTCATAATTGTGCCTAGCACAATAACATCATTATAAATGAAACTAGAATTGCATTCTTTGTCCCCTTACAAATGTTAATAGAGTTGTTATGCAAAAGTAGCACTTAAACTCATGTTAAGAAGAGAAATAATAGAGATTCAATTTCATTAGGTCTCTAAAACGTATAAAAAATTATGCAAGATGAGGGTTCATCCTCCATACAAAAACAATTTTACATGTTCTGATCCTTTTTTAATCCAATTCATGCATTTCTTCCTATATAAGTCATTTGTTTTTAAAATGAAATTGATAGTATTTCACAAAGGATTTTTGGTCTTTAGTTATATGGTC
The DNA here is from genome assembly GCA_026724425.1 of Erythrophleum ivorense. Taxonomy (NCBI): domain Eukaryota; kingdom Viridiplantae; phylum Streptophyta; class Magnoliopsida; order Fabales; family Fabaceae; genus Erythrophleum; species Erythrophleum ivorense. The sequence goes on from JAIUCV010000008.1 coordinate 24,937,472, forward strand.
AGTGGTTTTTAACTTATTTTGCTTAGTACAATTACAAGTAAAATGACTTATTCTTTGGCAAGTATAATTCTTAACATTGATTATGTTAAGCTTCTTTCCATCATGTTTGTCTCTCTTCTTAAAACTCTATTAGCCTTATTGAAATGTTGGCAAAAGAAAAATTATTATGAAAGTTTTATCCTTTTTGTGCTTGGACTTTAAAGTTACAGCAGTTTTAGGTCATTAAATACTAATCCCTAAGCTTTATATGATAAGCAACATCATTAAAAAGACGATGCTCTCTTTATAGGTCAAATTTACTTTCATATATTCCTAGCTAATATGAAGTTATCTAATAATAGCTTAAATTTATTACTTATTACTAAGGATATAACTAGGTAATTTCAATTCCTTGATTATTAGTCTCCTTGATTTGGTTATAAAAGTATGACTGTAACATCCTCCTTAAAATGAAATTACTATAAGACGAATTAAATTTTATTATGATAATTAAATTAAATTAGCTAGATTGGAACCTATTAAATTAATAAAATTAGGTCCTAAATATGTGAATTTATGAATTTATGAATTTTTAGAAGAAAACCAATATTTTTTAAAGTCATTAAATATTTAATTAGAATTTTTATGATTTTATAAGATTTATTTGAGATTAAAATCAAATTATTGAATAATGAAAAATTAAGAAATAAATACTTAGAGAATGAAATTTTAATAAATTTTTAAGCTATTAGATCCCTAAAAATATAAAAACAATATTTATGGAATAAAGATATTTAAATAAAATTAAGGGGTTAAAATACAATTAGTAAAGATCTAAAGTTCAAAAGTGTAATTTTGACTAAGGCTAAAATACAATTTTCATAGGGAAAAATATAAGTTTAACCAAATGAAATTTGACAGGTTATGGACAATAAGATTGGCTCAAAATGATCATTATAGTTAAATAGATAATTCTATAACTACCACATTCCCTGAAATTCAACTTGTATGCAAATATAATGTATTGAAATGCATGAGAAAGCTTGAAAGATGTTCTATACAAGAAGATTTTTTCTTCTCCTTTAGATGGCATGTCTAAGAGGAAGAGAGAGAAAGAACCTTACCTCACTATATATGTTCATCTTCTCATCTTCATATCAATTGCCTAAAATTCAAATGCTTCCTAACAATTGCTACGTTATCCTTTAATGAACCACTCTCCAAAATTTTTTCTTTATAACTTTGAAAAGAGAGAAAGTGTAGGAGAAAGAGCAATAGGTAGAAAAGAAGGTAAAGAACCTTGACTTACTTCAATCCACTCCCTTTAGTAAGACTTCTTATTAGTCTTACTAAGATATTCTCTGGTTTTTATGTTGTCATCTTCTCTCCATATCTTTTCTTCTCTTCTCCATCTTTTGAGTTACGTATTTATACATCTTAGTGCTCTTCCTTTTTTGTTGCATCATGCTGAATAAGAGATGAATATGAAAAGAACAAGGAGTAATATCTAGTTTCCATTTTTAACTTCATTCATATGAAAGATTCAAGCTTGAGTACATGAACTTAGTTGATAGTTTAAGTAATGGGTATTTAGCATTGAGTTTTGAGGAAGAAAAGAACATGGTTTCAACTTCATATTACTCTATTTTAATGATCTACTTGCTTGCTTGATTGTTTGGTTGAGTTTAATTGAAGGAAACAATTGAAAGGAGGTTGAAAAACATGATTTTTATAAATTAAGGATCATTGGCATGGGGGGCCTACTACATAATACAAACCATGTCTAAAGAGTAATTTTATCAATCTTTGAAGCCCAACAAGGCCTGGCCATGTTTGGGGCACCCTTGAACATAGCTAAGTTGTGTTAAGTGTTAAAGAGGCCAAAAATTAGGGGTTTCAACCCCAGTTTTAAGATAAGATTATCCCAGATTTATACCCACTTATAAACCATGTATTCCACTTTTACATTAAGCATTCTAGTTGTCCTATAAGTGTACAATTCAGTTAGAAAGAATGAGACAAATTCATGTTTAACATAGCTAAGATACTTGATGCAATGCCCATGGATACTTTCTAACTACACAAGCATTCCCAGACTTAATTAATTACAGTTCCTTTAAAAGGAATTATCTAATGACTACATATGAGCTGTAGATTATTAGGTTATGCTATGAAGATTTATATGTTGTATTAAGCTGTAAGACTAATGCAAGATAATTTTGTGGTTATGTTACAAACCAAGTTGTTTGTGCATTATTTAGGCCTACAAATTCATGTTTATTTACTATTGATGGATTATTTGAGATGATCCCTTAGATAGACCAAAGATAAATATGAAAAATATTTTTTGCACACAAGGAAAATAAACCATTACTTGTTTTTAAAAATTTACTATGTTTTATTGAGAATTTTTTGAATTCTCACCTTTTGTTTAGGGAATGCTTTTAGATAAAAATGATTCCAGTAACAGAGTTCATAAGTAAGATATAATACTTTTAAATTCTCACCTTTTATGTTGACATCTCTATATTTGGTAGGGTATAAGTGATCATTTGTATGAATTTAGTAATAGTCATGGAGGATTCCTAACTAATTACCCCACCTCTGACTATGCCAACCCCACCCACAGTGTAGAGATATGATGCCCAGCTTAGTTGACTAGTTAATGTAGTTACCCTATGGAACTTGGATGACTGTATATGAATGTAGATATTAGTATCATGGTTAAATAATGTTTTAACTTAGGTGCTGATGGTGTACTAACTATATGACTATAACTTGTAGGGCCTTTGACTAATATCTGTATGGTGTGATCTAAACATTTTAAGTACGTAAGGCGATGTAATATATCAGGTTGTAGTATGATGTACGTACATATGTAGGTATGTGTAATCTCTTTATTGTCACACTGCAAGTTTTGGAAAAAAAAATATGTCCACTATGTGTAACTTAATTAAATAAGAAACTAAATAGTAAAGAAGCTACAATGACCAAACTTGTGCTTAAGGAGTATCTACATGCCTTGAATAGTTGCATATGATTTTCTCTCACACATGAGGTTATTAGCCAAGCTACTCAGCATAGTTATGTGAGCAATATTGTTTTTTCTTTTTCAATAAAAAAAGTTTCTAGATCTCACCTTTATTAAGTTGTATTTCCATGTTTAGACTTATAAATGACAATGTTCAATGGTTTCTTTTCATTTTATTCTTCTTAAGGATGTAACAAACTTATATTGTCAAATTTTCTAATTGACACCATCTAGCTCATCGCTCTTATTAAGCTAAGCAATTATGTTTTTAATAGTCATAATCATAATCTAACCTTTACATAGAAAAATGTCATCATTTTTCTATCAAATTTATGTGTATTTTTTCTTAATTATAGTTCGTAGATGACTTTAAGTCTACTAATCTAAGAATTTTCACTTGATAAAATATTTTATTTTATTTCTCTATTTTAATTGTTTAAATATGGTTTTTAGATGAGTCTCAATCTACCAATCTAAAAGCTTCAACTTAACAGGACATTTCTCTTATATATTTATTTAATTCAATGCATTCCTAAATTGTGTTGATACCTAAATCACACTTAAAGGAACCTCACTCTAAAGATATTTATCTTCTAAAAATATATTCTCTTTGACCATTTTAACAACTTTCTCCCAATAGAGCTAACATTTAATTAATTTCAAATAAATTAACTAACATTAGAAAAATGCTTAAAGGTTAATTATACCAAAATGATAAGAAATTTAGGAAGAATAAATTTATATGACATAATGAAAATTTATTGAAACCATTAGGAATTTAATAGGAATTTTTGGAAATTTTTATGAATTATTTGGGATCTAGTCTAATTTATTAAATAGAAAATAATTAAAAAAATATGTAGGAGATGAATTTTAGGAAATTTCCTAGACATTTGAGGCCTTATAAAGTGTATTTTCAATTAGGACTAAATGCAATTTTGGCTAGGGTCAAAATATAATTTTCTCCTAAGCCAAAGATATAATTTTTTTGGGAGAAAAATGTTATAGAAGAATCAAGTCAACCAATAAGAATTGACAGAATGCTTCTCCAAATGATTAGGAACAAGTTTTATAAATAGTACTGAACAAATAGATAACATTTTATCAAATAATTACTACTAAAAGATATTTGGCTTCCTTCAAAAGCCAATGGAAGGTTTAGAGAAGCAATTAGTCTCACTTCTATATATATATATATATATATATATCACTACAAGAAAGAAGGCAATTAGGACAAATTGGTTCCTCTCCCATATCTCTATCTAGTGTTATCTCCAATAACAAGTTTCAAGTGTCTGTGGCTCTTCACTCCAAATGGTGTGTCTTTGCTTTCTTCCTTCCAAGTTTGTGTCTACCCCCACACCCAACTCTCGATCTCTTCTTTGTAGTGATGTTTGGCAAGGCAACGATGTATGAGATTGATTCTACCAGCTCGAACCCTAGAAGCTAAGAAGGACATTAATGCTCACATCCTCTCTAAGTCTTCCCACCCCCACATCATTGTTATGCCTCTCAATCTCAATTCTCTTTGCTATGTTTGCACTAGTGTTTTTCACTTCCATGCCTTTCATTTAATGCTAGTATATCTTCTCTTTTCTCTTTCCCCTTCTCTCTTCTTGCATTTGGGATTGAATTGGTCTATTGAATTTCTATTTTGCCTCTTTAATTCTAAATTATGTTTGTTGCATTGCTAATTTAATTTTCAAATTGATCAATTGATCAATGATCTTAACTTTATGGCATCATGTCTAGCTATTTCCCCTTTATTGCCTATATCCATCTTTTTGTATTTGGGATTGATAAATTTGTCTATTGAATTTCTATTTTTTTCCTCTCCAGTTATACATTCTCTTTGTTGCATTATTTATTTATTTTTTGAATTGATCAATTGATTGACAATCCCGAATTTGTGGCATGGTGTCATGCTATTTTCTCCCCTTATTGCTTATATCCTATTTGTGTAGTAAGAAATAAGCCTTCTTCATTGGAAGGGACAAACATATATTAATTGTAGCAAGAAAAAAAAACCTTCCTTGTTTGCCTATGTTTGTGTTTGTCTTGCCATTGGGGTTTGAATATACACTAATTGGTGACATTACCAATTGTTAACATTGAGAAGTTAGCATGTCACTTTTATTTAATGATCAATATGCCTTAGGTTCCTCAAAACCATCTCTTAAACTAGATTCCATTGTAAAAAACACTCTTCCTAGGCCTTTTTCTCATCATGCTCTCTTCCTTGAGTGTTACCTAGCCATTGTTAGTGGAGATAGGGGAAAGTGAGATTCAAAAAATCTTAGTAGCTAATTCAATATTTAAACACATATATGGTTCATTCAAGCATATAGAAGCAAGTATATATGTCATATAATTATAGCCAAATCATAATTTATGCTTTAGAAATCTCATGGCTGTCATAACTAGTTCCTCTTTAGCATATTCATACACATATGAAGCATAAATACAAAAATTGCATACATTTACATGAAACTAAACATCGAAATCGAGTCGTTTATGGGTCATTTTGAGCTATAGGGGTCTAAACTTGATTCTTACCTTTCCTTAACTCATTTTTACCATAAGCAAGTTTACTTATACTCAAATAATAGTGTAAAACTCGTGGAATCCCTCAAATCCCCATGGAACCCGAAATGATAATATAGGTGCCAAAATCTACACTAACTTTGAAATTTAATAACTTGGGTTATACAACTCCAAATCATGCAAATTAGGTGTCTATGGAAAGCTTCAGATGTAAACTACATGTAGTAAAACTTTTAGGAAAAATTGGGTTCATTTGCCTAGTCAAATATAATGGAATAGTACCATAGGTCAGAAATGGGAGGCATGTAGCAAACCAAAACTTTGAAATTGCATATCTTAAGGTACACAACTCCAAATTAGGTAATCTTAGTGGTCATAGAAAGCTTGAGATGAGATCTAATTGTTGTAAAAATTTTAAGGGAATTTGAGTTCATTGGCCCTACAAAATCCATTGCATATTAGAAGCTATTATAGTATTCGGGCACCATCAGACCTCTAATTTAAAAAATTTATAACTCCCTCTATTCCTTTTTATGCAAACTCATGGCTTAGAAAGCTTATATTGTCAGATCTATGCCTATAAAATTTCATGAACATTGGACTTCATTTGACCCCTAAATGACATGAAATTCTAAAAGTGTTCTATGTGAACAATGATAAGTCCTATTTAAAATTTCTATCCAACTTCAAAAATTTGTGAAATATTTCGTACAACTCCAAAAACTATGGTTCTTAGCTTGACAAAAAGCTCTAGGAGGGATTTAGATGCATGCCAAATATTAGGCTCAAACTAGGTCATCTAGGCCACTTTTGATATAGGAGTTGTTTATGGCAATTTTGAAACCATTTTAATTACCAATTTGGACCATTTGGTGCCCAATTGGGTTTCTTTCACTTTGAGCACATTTCTTCCATCCTAAATGCATTCTCTAACTATTCCATATCATTTCAAAATAGGTGGATCAAAATTTGACCCATTGACATATAAGAATACATGCATTCTTATTAGAATCAACATAGCTATATGTCATCGTAACACTCACACATTCTCATAGCTTGTTCTACATCTACATTCTTATACTTTTATACATAGTTCCATCATAAAACATTAAGTAGCATTATCACATTCAACATAAGTGTATCATATGCATATATATACATAAATTCTAGTACGAGATGGGATTCTAATACATAATTTCCTATTATCTATGATCTCTCTTAGACTTGACCTTAGCTTGGAGAACCTGAAATGGTTAGTGGAAGCATGAAGGGTGAGATTTAAGAGAATCTCAACCAATATAATACATACAAAGATACCATTAGTGTATGCTATGCATGTGGTGCAAGAATACAATGTTAATGTTTAATATGAGTCAAATGCATCATAAAACATGAAAATTCATTTCTTTCTTAGCCATGACATCATCACAAACTTACTAAGCTCAACTTTTCCCAACTCAGGGGCCAAGGAAGAGCTACAATACTCAATTCCAAGCCTTAAGGGAGTTAGGAGCTAAAACATATATCATTCTCATTCATATAGCTCAATATGGAACTTATACTAAAACATACATCATGAATGCATCAAGATAACATATACAAGTATTACAGCTCATTCAAACATTCAAATGTATGCAAGAGAGGGAGATAAAGCTACCTTGTAATTGTAATACCTTATATTTCTATTATCATACTCTTCCATTCAGGGCACTTGGTGCACATTTACAAGGCAAAAGTAAGGAAAAGTATGAAAATAATACACTTTTATAATGTTGCATTAGGTAAAATTTTTCAATTCACATTATGTGGCCCACGTGGATTATCCAACAATGTTCTTTAGCCATTTATCATTGGAAAAAATCACAAACAACTGAAATCATCAAGCAATCCACAAATTTCAAGCTCAAAACCCAAAATTCCATTACTTCGTGTTGGACAGCATGTGGTAGATTTCAGAGGTAACTTTGAAAAATCATAACTAAATGTAAAAAAATTGAAATCACACAAACCATAGCTTTCTAGAAATCCCATCTGGACCACTTTTGACAATGGAATAACCATAAAGGTTAGACTACCACATGATGCTGATACAATTTACTGTTATAAACTTCAAAAATGTTCAATTAATTCTATAAAAATATAATCCATGCAAATGATACCAATCTAGAAAGCTAAAAATGTTAGCTAGAGGGAAAAACATATCTCTCGACTAATCTCAGAATGTTCAGATCCCGAAAATCAATCAAACAATAACTTAGGACTGACTGGTCGCCTGGTACTAGACAACAACTTCAAAAATTAATATCTCCCTTTTTAGACATCCAAATAACATTCTTCTAATCGGCACAAGTCACTGGGAAGGTCTAGTTTCTTTTTGTAAAATTTTGTGGCAATTGGACATCATTTGCTCCATGAGTGATGGAGTTGCATTCGGACCAGAATGAACAATGCACTAAACCAAAACTAGAAAAATTCTCAACTTTGAAAATTCACCAAATATTCCATAGATGTACGAAAATTCTACACTTTAACTTTCCAAAAAGCTCTCAACAAGATCTAGATGCACGCCAAGTTTCAGACCAAGAGGAGATCATTTGGACAAAAAGTGATATAGCTCACCAAAATAGTTAATTTTGCTTCATGTGAGATGCCAAATGTGTCCAAATGGCCTCCTTTAATGTTTGGCACCTCTTGGGCAAGTTTAAAAGCATGAATATGACTTGTAGGAACTACCCAAGTGGTCCCAAATCTCATGCATCTCAATTTGACCATCCAACATCCATTAATGCATAGTTACATACAAGCCATCTAAGAGCAAATTTGCATAATTCCATGGATTTGGTGTCACATAAGGTCTACATCATATTCATACATCACCTTACATTTGTTCATGGTCTTACATCATAAAATAATTTGTACAAAACAACTTTGGCATTCAATTACATAACAAGTTACATAATTATCAATACTTGGCTTTTCAACTCCCTTGGCTTGCATTCTTTGTTTCTTAAGCACCACCTAATCATGTCAAGAGGAAAGGGGGAAAGGGAGTAAGATTTCTTGAATCTCAATAGCTCACACATACATTCAAGGCATACACACATCAAGCATATGTATGGAAGGTTTAGCAACCATAAAGTGTGCAAAGTCACAACTTCCATGCCACTTATTCACATTCAAGTCAAGACCATGCTCTTGGGACTTTTGGTTTTGCCTTACCCCATTTCTAAAACTTTTGGATTTACCTCACTCTTGGCCTAGGGACTTTTGACTTGGCCTCACCCTATCAAGAGACTTTTGGCCTTGTCTCACTATGCCATAAGACTTTTGGCATCTCCTCACCTTCATTAAGGGACTTTTGGCATCATCTCACCCTTAAGAGCTATTCTTACAATCAATGGCATTCAAGACAACACATTGGTACCAATGTAACTTCAAGCACACAAAGACATACATATGCACACAAGAATGTAAAAAAATGAGGTGGAGAGCTACCTTGGATTTATGCAACTTTCCTTGATCCTTTTTCTTCCCTTTTTGGGTCCCACAAGCACACCTAGGTGGGTGTATGTTCTCTTGGCCTAAACACCATGAACAACACACAATCACACACTTGATGCAAGCCAAGATACTAAACTCACTCTTGAACACATACTTGATTCCATAAGTAGCATAATGGTTCCATAAATGGCCTATTGAGGCAACTCTCACATTTCAAGTTCTAGGCTCCATTCTCTTGTTATTTTTGGACTTCTTGGACTCATTTAAGGTCCTTGGAGCCCTCACACATTCACTTACACAATTGGAAAAACAAATTGCTTCATAAGGCACTATTTTGGACACCATAGTTCCATCTTCCAATCCATGGCTCCTAAATTTTTTCCAATGGTTTCTCCCATCTTAAAATCCCAAACCAAGGTTAGAACAAATTAAAACACTCCTTAGCACCTTGAACCTAGCTTGACTGAAACTAGCACCATAAATGGGGTTCTTAGACTTCTTGATTTTTCTTTGATGGGAGAGCCACTTGGGGTGGTCTCTAAGGGTCTTAGGAGCTTAAGGAAATATTCAAATAACCAAGGAATTACTCATACAAAATCAGATTTTACAAAGCTCTAAAGAAGCCTACACTTTGCTATCTTGTTTTTCATAGGTTTTTTTTTCAGAATTTCTTGCCATATTCCTCTTACTCATGGTCTAAAACCCTAATTCCTCTCTTGTTTTTGGACAGAAAATCCTCCCTCTATATGGTTTTGTTCTTGGCCAAATTATACACATCCATGGAGTAAGGAGAAGAAGCAACCAAAACAAGCTTTTACCTTGGTTTCAAGTGTGCTTTCAAGGCTTCTTCTTCTTGGTTTGTCTTTCCTCAAAATTTTTGAACTACCCCCATAAGTTCTGAACCAAATAGAACCAAACATCTCAAGAAAACCATAGAAAGAAAGCAAAGAAGGAGGGGAGCAAGATTAGAAGAGAAAGAAGCATAAAATTCTATGAATTTACCTATCTTCCTTGCTTTTTTCTTCCCCCTTTTCTTCCTCTTCTTGTGCGCCTAAAGGAGCTGCTATTTTCTGTATTTTGGGTAAAGGAAGTCATGCTTAAGAAGGTGGGAGAAGAAGGGAGAAGTGTGTGGGAGTTTCTAGAAACACACTTTTTCAAAATTTTCAATTTTATCCTTCCGTAATAGCAATTTCTTTTTGGCTTCATTTTAGCTTCTTTTTAGAATCGTATTTTCCATTATAAATTTTAGGTTCTCAATTTAATAAAATGCCTTTAGAATTAATCTATTTGGAGCTAAAACCTTCCCAAATGAATTCATCAAAGTTCGGGCTTACCACCATTGAAAAACGTAAACCGGAGGGGCTTTACCAGTCCCGGGGCTTCCCATGGTTTTTGGAGCCTCTGAGAACCTTGGGCAACTCAAATTTCCCATTTAGAAAGCCCTCCTATATGTTTTCCAAAAGTTGCACTTATTTACAAAAAAGTCATTACGTTTCCTCAGTTTTTGTTACAAATTATTTCACTATCCTAGCTCCGTGTAACACTGTATATTTCTAGTTTATTTTATACTACTTCCACATCTTATATCATGTAATCCATAAGAGAGTAAGAAATATGGCATTAAAATAATAAATTTCTTAGCGTTGCGTCGTATATAAAATTTTCCTTTGGAGTCCCGTGGGCCGTATGGACTCATGTATCATATTCTCATATTTAATTACATGGATACAACTCATTTGCATCACCAAAAGTGGCCTACAACTTGTGAAAATCAAATGGAAGCATGAAATACATATATGCATTTTCGGCCAGAATTTCCTCATTTCTGTTACAAACTTTGGAAAATCATAACTAATTCTAGAAAAATTAAAATCATGCATTCTTGGCCATTCTAGAAATATACACATGTCTACTTTATGATAAAAATATGTCCAGACCATGAAACACAACACAGAAGACGTTTGATATTCAAAATGGTCCAGAGGTCTGGCTATCCACTGGTGGTATCACAAAATTCTGCAGCAAACTTTAAAAATGTCCAATTAATTCCACAAAAATCCAATGAATGCAAATTATATCAAACTAGAACACTGTGGATGTTAGATAGAGGGAAAAAATAACTCCAGACCAGCTCAAGTATAGCTAGATCTTGAAATCTAATCAAACAATACTTAAGGTCAGTTAGGGTGCCTGATACTGGGTAGAATTTTCAAAAATTTATATCTCCCTGTCTAGACCTCCAAATGAGGTTCTTTTAGTTGTCATAAGTCACTGGGAATGTTGAATTTCTCCATATAAAATTTCATACAATTGGACATCCTTTGAGCCCTCTATGATAGATTTCATTTTCGGACCTGAGTGAACAGTAACATGACCAAAATTAGAATTTTTGTTAACTTTGAAAATTCATTAAATATTCTCTAGACCTCTGTAAATTCTATTCTTTAGCTTCTGAAAAAGCTCTCAATAAGCTCTAATTTTATACCAAATCTCAGATCAAGAAGAGCTCATTTGGATAAAAAGTGACATAGAGTTCCATTATGGTCAATTTTGGCTCTATACAAGGTACCAAAAATATCCAAATGGCTTTTCATGGAGTTTAGCACCTTTTGGGCAAGTCTAAAAGTATAAATAAGACTTGTATGAACTATCCAAATGGTCTCAAATCTCATGCATCTCAATTTGTCCATTCCACTTCCATTTATACACATTTGCATAATGCCATCCAAGAATCTAGTTTGCCATAACATACTCACTTTACATTCTAATGGTCATATAACATAATGGGAGAAAGAAAGACTTTTCAAAAATTTTCATTTTGTCCTTCTTTCTTGGCATTTTCGTTTCTACTTTGTTTTAGCTCCTTTGAGAACCATCTTTTTCATTATAAAATTTAGGTTCCCAATTTAGTAAAACACCTTTGGAATCACTCAAATCAGAGCTAAAACCTTCCCGAACAAATCCGTCAAAGTTCAGATACACTGACATTAGAAAATGTCCACCGGAGAGGCTTTAGCTATCCCAGACCTTCCCATGATTTTCAGGGCCTTTGAGAACTTTAGAAAACTCAAAAATTTCATTTAAGAAGCCCTCCTATGTGAATTTCAAAAATTGCTCAAAATTACGAAAATACCATTACGGTTCATAAGTTTTTTATAAGAAATTGTTTCTTTATTCTAGCTCCGTTTTTCTTTTCATCTGAGCCTGGATTCTCATTTTTAGAAGTCTAGAATGCTTTCCAAAATTTTTGAGACCTTAACTAAGTCATTTTGAGGGACTTCCTTTTATATCCAGTGAATTTCATCTATCGACAGAGAAACTGTACGTTATGTTTCTCACGTTTTCTCTCATTTTTAGAGAACCAAAATGTTACACCCACCTAAAATCTAAAGACTTTTAATTCAGCCTCACCTACTATTAGGAATTTTTGACTTAGCCCCACCCACAATTAGGATTTTTGGCCTAGTTTTAATCACATTTAGGGTCCTTTAGCCTAAGCTCACCTATATCCAAGGGACTTTTAGCATAGTCTTATCGATCAAGAGCCAATCCAACCTTAAATGACAATTGAATGTCATAAAATTACATAATATAATCAAAAAATAAACAAATTATATAAATGACAAACAATAAATATAAGCAACCAAGAAACCCAAACAAACCATTCACACATATGTAAGAATGAAGGAAAAGCAACATTAACACAAAATTCCAACTAGTTCCCATTGGTTCCCTTCTCTTCTTCTATAGCCTTACACACAGACTTAGATGAGAATTCACTTGTTCGACCTAGACACATCAAATAGAGCATAAAATAATCAATGTAACCATACTTATATTCATATTAGTCTTACATACACAATTTAGGGTGTTAGGTGTGCTTATGGCCTACTTGTATGCCTTAAGAAGAAACTTTTATAATTCAACTTCTTACCTCCAAAATCTCACTTAATATGAGCCATATGATGTCATACCTTACTAGATAATACTTTTCCTACTACACATACCTCATATTGAACTAAGAAAAATCAATGAAAACCTGAACTGATAAAAATTTTTATTTTAAAACTTTCTCATACAATTTCACTATTCATTTGGTCATTTTTAATTTTTTATCTAACTTTGAAAATACATAATTAATTATAGAAAAATTGTATGAGGTTGGTTCAGGGCTCTACTTTAAGCTCTCTAAGCCCTTTACAAGGGGAAAATACTTCTTTAGCGAAATGCGTATAAATTCATATTAAAGTGTCCCTACAAAAACTGGACAATTTTACCCCTCACTTGACGTATTGTTATTATTATTTTGCCTTTATATAAGCAGATGCATTTTTGCATTTTAGGCACACCAGTCATATTTTTTTTACTCAAGGGTTGATTATATTCATGACTTTCCATTCCATACCTGAGTACCTTACAATATCATAACATAACTCATACACGCAGTAATCTAAAATATTTAATTACATGACAAAATGTGATGCATAAAAGTAAGGTCCTCAATTTATACCTTCACACTCTTTGCCCTTTCTTTGCTTGAACTCGAACCTAGCATGGGTTATATTTAGGATGAGATTATGAAATCTCAGTAGTAGTAAACCAATCTCATTCACAAGCTAGCATGTAAGTACATAACATAATGCCAATCAAGGTGCCACATACCATATAAGAATACAAGGAATTTCACACAAGGCCAAGCACGGTCTAAACATACATGTCTCATCTTATAGCATAAATAACAACTTGATATAGCATAACACTCATCATTATACAAACATACAAGCTTAAAGAAAGAGAAAAGAAAACTACTACCTTAGAAAACTTTGCTCCTCAATCCTTGGAACTCACTTTACTTGCTTTAGGAGTTCTCAAAACAAATATCGAACCCTATAATCATAATGATAATTCATTACAATTAACACATAAATCTTAACTTCTAAAGTAGTATGACCCTTTTAAACTCATTGGAACCATTGGAATTGGAAAAATCTAACTCCTTCCCTTCCAATTCACTATGGTCAAATAGTGTGCATTTCTTGGCCAAGATTTAGAAATTTTATTCCATGAGTTTTGGGGGCTTTGCCATAGGTATTCCTAGCTAAAAACACCCTTTTGAATCCATTGGAAAGGATAAAATTATGAAATTCCAGCCCCAACAACACGTTTTGGTCATAACATGACCTAGCTTTGTTTTAGGCTCAAAAGTGAGTTTCTTTGGTTCTAAAAATTCCATAGCCTCTTCCTTTATGTTTTATGACTTGAAATTTGGTATACATGACTTTAAGACATTGAGAAAACACCATAAAAATTTTGGAAAAATTATGACAGCATCTCCCCATGATTTCTATTTTCCCAAAAATTACAATCTTTGTGTTTTTCAAAGTCCCAGCACATAACAACAATAACTAAGTTCATATAGCCTTCGTGTTCAACATATAAACTTCATTTCAAGGCCTTCAAATTCAAAATATAAACTCCATTTCTAATGATTCATATGCTTTCCAAAAGTGACTCATAGCTAGGGTTTAACAGGACTAACTTAAACCATATGATTTTCAAGTGTAAGATGGAGAAAACTTACTCTTTAAGTTTAATCCTTGTTTCATTTGCTTTTCTCACACTAAAATCCCTTCTTTTCCCACTTAGAGCAACATTCCACCTTGAAGAAAAGATGAATATGCAGCTGCCCTTTGGAAAAAATGGTTGGAAGATGAAGAAGATGAAGAAATTTGGTGAAAAATGATGTTAGTTTTGCTTGATTTCACTTCTTCTTCCATTTTTTCCTCCCTCTCTCTCTCTTCATGTTTTTCTCTCCTTCTCCCTTGTGTGTGGCGTGAAAATGGGGGAATGGAGGTGAAGGAGATGAATTTAAATGAAGTTAAATAGTTATATCAAATTTGGACCCTTGGATCAACCTTTTCAAGATCAAATCTTAGTTTTTCATTCCTTTTTTTCTTTTGATTTTCTAATTTTATGACTAAATATCTTCTTCCAAAATTCCTTGGCCACACACTTGGATGCCTTTTCTTAGCCCTTAAGTTATGGATAGTAACCATGGTTAATTTTCTTAACTCAACCATGGCTAACTTTTAACTCAGCCATAGTTTTTAATTTAACCATGGTTAATTCTTTAAAATAACTAAAATCTTTTTCTTTTTTCCCTTTTATTTTATATTTATATTTGGGTTTCATCTTCTTTAAAACCCTAATTATATCTTCTCTTCTCTTCTCTTTTGGGCCTTTAGAATCAACTATTGGGCCTCACAGCAGTTTAAAAATTAGTGTCTGAACCCGATTAAGGTTTTACAGTACAATACATACCTTTAGACTTTCTAAAATTTATAAATATTATTTCCTTTATTTTCTAGCCATACTGAGCTTCAAACATGGATCAGGGGCCCTCAAACTCAATCCTCATAAATTTCTGTATCAATTGGATATCTTGGTCTTTATGTGTAATTTTCACCGTTCTGTATTATGATTGTGCTCTAAAATTTTCATTTATTACGATTTAGTCTCTGAAACTCCTTCAGGGTTTCTTAGCCCTTTATCTATTTCTATTTCTATAGTTGTTACAACTTTCTTTTTCTATTTTACTCATGGCTACGAATCGAGCTAACCAAATTGTAACACCATAAGTCTAGCTCATCTCATGCCTTTGAATAGTATAATTATCATTAAACATACACATAATTCTAATAGAGGAAGCATGAAAATTTAGATTTTTATTTGCAAGTCATCATATCCAAAAACCCAATCGGTGTCACGTGGACCGGGTAAACTCATACTATGCCCCCTCATATTTAATTTCATTATTACAACTCATTTGTATCATAAAAACCCACCTACAACTCTTCGAAACCAAAAGGAGCTATGGGAAATGGGTATTCATTCTCGGACAGCACTGGCCTCATCTCCCATTCAATCACACATAATATGTGCAAAGTAAGCTTTTCCAATGCATGTATGGAAAAATAGAAGTCATGGACATTTTCAAAGCAACCTTGGCATGTGAACCAATCATACAAGACATTCAAGAGTTCCCTAAGTATTTGGATTAGCCTCACACTTCTCCTCATGGATTTTGGACTTGCCTCACCCATTCTTTAAGAGCTTTGGACTCAACCATACTCTTGGGAGCCCGCTTTGCTTTTGGGAGACTCTTTGCTATGTCTCAACCAAGCTCAAGGGTTCTTGGCTCATCCTCACCAAAGGGAAGAGTTCTTGGCCTCTCCTCACTCAAGCAAACTCATTCAAACATCATAGATTCATTTAAAACATAACATGGCATCAATGATCATGGAATATAAAGGCATGCTAGCATATTTTTCATCACTTAAAAATGCACATTCACACACTTTAAAATAAACTAAACATGCATCTATGCATGAGAGAAGGTGGGAGAGCTACCTTGCACAATTTCACACACTTTTTCCTTAGCTTTCAAGCCTCCTCTTTCGGCCACACACCCACAATTTGGTGGAGATAGTTTCTCTTGGCATAGATACAATTTATGGGAGCCAATTAGGTCTATGAAAGATATTCTAAGGCTACATCACTTAATAAAACACTAGATTGCTCTATAGACTCCATTATGGTCCATAATCACACCTAATGAAGCAACACCCATCAAATGACTTCTAGGCCTCATTCTTTCTTTTCAATTATGATTCTTAACTCCTTTTAAACCTCTTGGAGTCATCACATCATTAAAACAAAGGGTTTAGCATCATGTTGCTTCTTTAGGTCCTAATATGGAACCTATGGCACCAATTCACTTTCTTTGAGTTCTAAATTTTTTCCAAGGCCTCTACTCATCTTCACTCATCACATATGACTCAAGAATGGCCTTAGAAAAATTTAAAACTCTCCCTAGCTATAGGAACTTGCCTAGGCCGAGACTATGAGGGGAAAAGAGTTCATGGCATTCTTGATTTTTCCTTGATGGGAGACACACTTGGGAGGCTTCTTAGAGGTCTTAGGAGCTTAATCAAACACTCATATATGCTAGGGAATGCATGAATCAAATCAGTTTTTACAATCCCTTCAAATGCACTACACTTTTTCTACTTAGAGTTCATTAATTTTTCTTGCAATTTCTTTGCTTTCTTGGATGGGAGGTGCATGTGGAAAGCTCTCTAAGGGTCTTAGGAGCATGTTTAAACATTCAATTAAATCTAAGAACATTCATATAAAATCATATTTGCAAGGGAGCATTTGGATCCCTAATAGTTCTATCTTGTCTCCTAATACTTCTTTCTTGATTCTATTGGTTCCTTCTTAATCTTTACCATCTAAAACCTCTAATCCCTCCATAAATTGGGCAGAAAACAGCCCATAAGACTTGGGCTCATGGTGGTCAAATTCGTGCAAGAGGAAGGGGGAGGGAGAAACTACCAAAGAATTGAAGTTTTATCTTGTTTTCTTGCTTCCTTTGGCTTGTTCTTCCACTTGGTTGGCTTACTCCCTCAATTTTTGAAATTTTCCTCTCTGTTCTGCCCTAAAAACAGCACCAAAATCTCCATTAAAATCATAGAAAGAAAGCTTGAGAGGAGAGGAGCAAGGTTCAAGAAGGAAGGATATGAAATTTCTTAAAGTTTCTTACCTTTTTCTTGAATTTCTTCCTCCAAAATCCTCCTCCTCTTGTGCGCCTAAGAAGCTGGAGTTTTCCTCTGAAATTGGGCAGAAGCAAGTCGGTCTTAGAGAGGAAAGAAAGAATGTGGCATATAAAGAAGCTTCCTTTAACACTTTAATGCCAATTTTGCCCTTCGTTCTTAGCATTTTCGTTTCTCCTTCATTTTAGCTCCTTTTTGAGAACCGCCTTTTCCATCATAACAAATAGGTTCCCAATTTAATAAAATGCCTTTGAAATCACTCAAATCGGAGCTAAAATGTTCCCGAACGAATCGGTCAAAGTTTGGGTCAATCGACGTCAGAAAGAGTATACCGGAGGGACTTCACTAGTCCTGGGGCTTCCCATGATTTTTAGGGCCTCTGAGAATCTCGGAGAACTCAAAAATTTCATTTAAAAAGCCCTCCTATGAGTTTTTCAAAAAGTGCCCATATTTACGAAAATGCCAATAACCTTTTGGCAAATTTTTTGAATCACCCTGGCCTTGATTTCTAGGCAACTCAAGGCTTAAATCCTCATTTTTCATTATTTAGAATTTTATCATAATTTTATTTGGCCCCAATTCCTTCTATTTTGGGGACTTCCTTTTATATTTGACCCATTTCTGACGTTTACGGAGAAACCGAACATTGCGTTTCTCACGTTTACGGAGGGACCGGATGTACACGGATCTTGGATAGGATCCCGTCTGGGTGTCTGAACAACGTGGCATCATTCAACCCGTCTCATCAAACGGAGTTTAATCGTTGGCCATAAATTTCTAAGATTCTTACCCGATTTTTTTATATTAGTGCCTAAAGTCACCAATAGAAGGTGAAACTAGGGTTCCTTGAACTTTTGGGCAATTTATACATTTTGCCTTACATATAACTTTTCTTTACATTTTAATCCCTAACTCCTTCATACTTAACTTCAAAGAATCTTCGAGACCCTTTTTTTTCTTTTCATCTATTTTAGCCCCAATTTTAGGGCACCTCTGGCCTTAACTCATCATTATTTATAGTCTAGAATATTATTCTAATTTTTGTTAAACTTGAATTTACTCTATTTGGGGGATTTCCTTTTGTATTCGGTGAATTTTGTACATTAACGGAGAAATCGTATGTTACGTTTCTTGCGTTTTCTTATGTTTTCTTGTATTTTCGAGGACCGGATATTACATATGACTTTAATAGAACTTGTTAAAACTATCACATACATGGTTAAACAAGCTTATTTGCAAGTTGCTTCTTTAGGCCTAATTAAATCTCAAATTTTCACCTTTCAAAATAAGGCTCCTAAAATGATTCCAATAGCTCTATTAGTATTTATAATTCATATCTAGACCACTCATAACCTTGAAAACCAATGAAACAATTCCCTAGATACCTAAACCCCTATGTGGTCGACACGAGCTCCTTGGTTCTAATCCTTGGAGTTTTTGTTGCACCTTAAGGAATTTGAAGGTTTTAGAATATTCATGATTTATTTCTCATTAAATTATGATATTAGAGAGCTTAATTAATTCTCTTAGGATTTTGAATCTCTCAAGGACCAATCCAAATCCTAAGTGAGCCATAAGCCATTTTTTAGGTTCTTTATCAATTCTAATTGCATATTTTTAATCTTCACCCTTCAAACCCTTAATTCCATCATGGATTCATCAAGCTCAAGTCTTTATCTTCTCTCTCTCCTCTTGGCTGAGAATGAAGATGGCTAAGGTTCCACATATACCAAGTTTTCCTAACTTAATTCATTTATCATTTGAAAGTGCCCTTAATGGAGTTTATTTTGGTAAAATTGGTTTCCTTAAAGAAGCTTCTTCATCTAAGAGCTTAGCCACAAAATTCACTCTTTTAAGGAAGCAAAATCACCAAGAGAAAGAGTAGGAAAGAGTTCATAATAGCATCATGACCAAAATTAGTATGTAAACTTACCTTATGTAACCTTCTTCCTCTTCCTTGCCTTCTACCATTGTCACAACTCTTAGGTCTAGTCTTGGGGCTGTTTATGTTGGCTACAATGAGAACGAAGAAAGGTGGAGTCCTATTTATATAAGAAAGCTAAGGTTTACAATTTTTAAAAATTTCAATTTTGCATGTATGCTTCAATTCCATCATTTGAGCTCATTTCTTCATATTTTCAAAAACCAATAATTTCATAGTAAAATTTAGACTCTACTTTTCATTAAAAACATCTATTTTAAGGTTACAAGGACTTAAAACACTTAAAAGAAGTCCAATCAAAATTATAGTCAACTGAAACCCTAAATTGAACATTGTCAAGGATTTAATTGAACCAATGTCATCTAGTTATTCTACTAACTTTATTTTATCATATTATGATGAAAAATATTAATTTCTCAAACCAAATCTTATTTTTTTAAATCCTTGTGTTTTTTTGTCAGTTAGACCCGTATCAATTCCTTTTAAATTTTGACTGGCATTTCCTGGCTTTATGACCCCTTTTTAATTAATTCAATTTTATTCTTTAAGGACTATTTTGATTTACAAAACATAGAATATCACATTTCAACCCTTAAGATAAATTTTGTCCTCAAAATTTAGAACATACCTCAATTAAATAATTGTGGATGCTACTTTCTCATGTCATCTTCCAGTTTTAAGGTGCCTTATGAAGAGATAGACACTTCCAGATCATTTTCACTAGAATAATACTCTTATTTCTCAGTTATTTGATCTTAGTATAAATAATTTTCTCTGGTGTTACAACATAAGAAAGGTTATCCTACAATTGAATATTCTAACATTCTATGATATATGTGGGGTCTGGCAAGTACTTTTTTAATTAGGAGGCATTGAATACATCATAGATTTAGGCTAGGTTTGGAGGCAAAGCAATATGATAAGCAATAGGTCCAATTCTTTTAAGGATCTTGAATGGATTAATATATCTAGGATTGAACTTCCTTGCCTTAATAGATCAACCTACACCAGTAACTAGAGATACTCGAATGAATACATAGTCCTTAGTCTCAAAATCTAACAGTCTCATTCTTTTATCTATATAACTCTTTTATCTACTCTAGGTTGTAAGAAGTTTTATTTTCTAATTAATTCTATCTGCCTAGTGGTTTGGTCTATTATCTTAGGTCTTATTAGACTTCTCCACCTAGCTCAACCCAACACAAAAGAGACCTACACTTTTTTCCATACAAAGCCTGATATGAGGTTATTTGAATAATACACTAATTGGTGACATTACCAGTTACTAACATTGAGAACTGAGCATGTCACTTTTATTCAATGGTCAATATGCCTTAGGTTCCTCAAAACCTTTTTTTTATATCTTAGGTTTCTCAAAACCTTTTTTTTATATCTCTTGTATGCATCATAGGGAAAATATAAGCAATAATATGAATAATTTGTGGAGTTCTAGTAGAAGTTAAATGCAAATGGGGGTATGCTCTAGGGTCCTTTTTCCTTTTTTTTCTTTGACTTAGGGAGGGTAGTGATTCAAATTTGAGATAATTTAAAGATTGCTTAATTATACAATTTTGAATAGAGAAATTTTAAATGTTTAAGCTATTCATGTTATGTGATTATTGATTTAGTTATTTCTATTATTTCTATTGTATTGAATATGATAATTTAGAGATGTAGTCATGACATATGATTCAATGAGGATGAGAACTTTTTTCATCAAGTGATAGGTCAATTTTATTTTTGTTTAGGTCATCAATAAGGATGAGAACTACTCCCATCAAGTGATTCTTGAAAATAATTGCTACAAAAAAATTTTGTGATGTTTGTTATTCTAAGTTGATAATTTACAAACTAGAATGTAAACTTCTAAATGAATGTTTGGTTTTGGTTGATTTGACATGGTCTTTTTTAATGTGTTTAGTGCTAGTATATCCTCTATTTCTTGTACTAGTGTAAAGATTTTTTAGTAGAGCTAGTTTATTTGACATAGATCCCTTCTAAATGAATTTCTTATGCCAGTGCTTTGATGTAAATTTCTTGCGCTAGTGCTAGTTTATTTGGCATGATCCCTTCTAAATGAATTTTAGGGTGGAGCTGAGATTGGTATTAAATTTGTTAGTGCTAGTATATCTTGTATTTTTGTGTTGGAATAATTGTGTTAGATTTTAATTTGAACTTCCAAACTTGTTATCAAATTTTGTCTATTACAGTGAAAGCAAAATCATAGAAACAAATTGCTATTGTGGAACACCAAGTACTAGCAAAAGGATAAAAGCAAATGGATAAGCAAATGCTTGAGACTTAACTAGGCAATTAAAGGTTCAAGTTTCAATAGTAAGGTGGCTAGGGACAGATAAAGCCACG
Source organism: Erythrophleum ivorense (assembly GCA_026724425.1). Classification (NCBI taxonomy): domain Eukaryota; kingdom Viridiplantae; phylum Streptophyta; class Magnoliopsida; order Fabales; family Fabaceae; genus Erythrophleum; species Erythrophleum ivorense. The sequence goes on from JAIUCV010000008.1 coordinate 24,959,448, forward strand.
AATTTGAAAACAAATTGAAGTACTAGTGTTGTCAATATCTATTAACTAGATGTGCTAGGAATGAAAGCATATGGCAAAAAAAAATTGTATTGTGAGTGTTGAAATTGTACATTACTGAAGGTGTATAGCAAGTGTATAGCAAAGGAAGTGTAATGAAATTGTACAATGTTGAAAGTGTAATCCTTACAATAAATATGATGCATTTCTCTTTCAATGAAGGTGTATATTTCTTTTCTAGCTTTTGGTTCTATATATTTTTATGCTATACACAACACAACACGGACTACGAAAATAATAATGTGCCCATATATTACATTCTAACATACTTTCGTGTAACTTTACTAATTCTATACATAAAAAATATAAAGTTGGCTTCATAGTAATCAATCTCCATTATTGCTTATATTTGTAACATCACCACATAGACTTGGTGCTTCATACGATGAACAAATATGACCAAGTGGAGCCTATATTGAAAAGGAAAAAAAATCAAAAGATTCAAGTACCATGAAAAAATTGTATTCATACAACTTACTAAAATGAAACTAGTATAGTTGGTAAAATCATATTAACTCAAAATAGATTTGTTATCCTATAAAGAAAATAGAAATATTTTAATTATTTACCAAAAGCAACGATGAAGACTAATTAAATGGTGAGGAGAATAATTGTATATGCAATGGATTCTTGATTGTAAGGAACATTGAGACTTGAGGGAGCTATTGGATGGGACATTCCATATCGCACTTGAATCTGAGCAACATTGTAAGCCTACAAGGAAAGAAAAACATGACTTATTCAGTGAAAGCCAATAAGTATACTAAATTGTAATGACTTTACATACCATGAATGGTTGACTATAGGTAACATTGACACTTAGGGGAGCTATTAGACGGGTTGTTCCACATTGCACTTTAAATAACATCATGATCCTACCCAAAAAACAAAATATTTAAAACTTGGCACTTGAATTAATCTTTTTGTGAAACATTAGCAAAGAAGTAAAGTGTTATGAATGGTTACAATCATAGTAGCTTTGTTACCATATATTGTTGACTTTGTGTAGCATTGGCACTTGACTTTTTCTTTTTCCTCCTTAGTTAATGCTCAACCCAACTTTTTTGGCATTTTGTAACAATTGGCTTTTTGATTGAACTAGAATTGATATGTTAATAAAAGAGGACCTTAAAGTAAATGGAATTAAGGTCAAATAAGGATAAAATGATAATTAGCATATCAAGAAACAAGGTTAGGGAATCATACAAGGAAAGAAAACAAAGCTAAAATTACTAAACGAAGAAAAATGTATATCAGTGGCAAAATTATAATTTTAAACAAATTTTAGGAAACTCAAAGAAAAGAGTTTTAAAGCCCAAAATTAAGCTCACCAAGATTTTCAAAGCTCTGGAAAACCATAGGGACAGTCAAAATCAGTTAAGACCTTTTTGGTGTGTTGAAAGAGTCAAACAATGTCGAGACTTTAAGCGAAGTTATTTTTTATCATTTTAAGCCATCTAAACCCTAAAATAATATTTTTATGTGAAAACGAACCCACATTTCTATAAGGTGCAATCAAATCCTAAAAGGCATGAAAAATTAGTCCAAACGAAGTAAACGTGTGAGTAAGGGCAAAATAGTCATTTTGAAAAATTATAAATGGAGCTTCTTAAGTAAGCCATGCCTCACCTTCTTTTACCACCTTCCAAAATCAAATTCAGAAAGCCATTAATGGCATCTTGCTAAAGGTGGAGAGAAAGAGGTTTTAAGCTTCCATTTAGGTAAGTAAACGGTATTGTTTCATCTCGTGCCAATTAATAAAGTTATTTCTCCCTCTAAAAGCTTTCTAATGGTGGTTTTCTTTTTATGAAAACTTGAAGATTCAAATTTGACCTAAGGTAAAAAGGAGCTCTTTTCAAGAAACCAACCAATGGAAGTTAATATACACAGAAAGTACTTTACATTGAGGTAAGTTTCTATCTGAAACACGTGCAAAATTTTGTATTTCTAAGCCATAGAAGTTTTGACCATGAAAGAGAAAGTTTCTAAGCCAAGAGTTTTAGCATGCAAGGATTTCATATATAATATTAGTTTCTATTGAATCATGAAAGAAAGCAACCTAGACTAGGTTGTGCTATAGGTTCTGCCAAGGCTAGATGAATAGGTGGCCATGTGATTTTTAGCTCCTAATTAGTATGTTTAGATGTTTTATAATGTAAAGAACAAGAATTTAAGCCTATAATTGATTGAAACTTTGAAAATCTTTAAGTTAGGGTTTTATGGTCCCATTTCCACCAAGAAGAAATTCAAGGGGTTGGGAAGTTGTTTAATGGATTTTTAGGCTATAAATAGTCTTAAAATGATATAAGAATAATAATGGAAGTATTAAATTGAATTTAGAAGCTAGATTTTGGAAGTTGGAAATTTAGGGTTCAATAAAGGATAATATGGAACCAATTAGTATTAAGTTTGTGTGAGCAAGCTTGTGATACTTCTAATAAATCCTAGTGTGGCTATACAGATCATATATGATGAGATTTCAAAGTCTAGAAGTTGAATTTTTGAAGTCACCCCTTGAAGCTTAAGATTACATAATGAGTCTTATTATATGGAAAAGCGAAAAAACCAAATAAATAGTGCTAATGACCATATAAATAGTAAATGTAGAATTTGTAGCATGAATTATAAATTCTAGAAGCATAAATTGGTTTAGGATTTAAGCTGAGTGAAAACCCTAACCTAAAACCTAAGTGATGAACCAATTAAGGGAAGACTAAAATTCAAAAGGAATTTCATAAATTTAAGCCCTTGAATATGGCCAAATTTGAGCATGTTAGATGGCATATTTGCCACCCAAAAAGCATGTACCTTGGAAGTATGTAAAAGAGGTTTTAAGTGCACTTTAAGTGTCCTAAAGTATAGTTAAGAGTCAAAGAAGTTTAAGAGAAGTTGTCATGAGCTCTAGATGTTAATGATATGTTTATTTGATATTTTTAGGGCAAGCTAGTGAGGCTCCATTCCATTGTATATGTGGAGCCAAGAGAAAAAAGGAGATGGAGCCAAAAATAAAGCAAAAAAGTTAGAGGTTTTATTGGATTCTTATCATTTATACAAAGTAGCTTACTATTTTCCTATTCCGTTGCATGCAGACTTGTTTGAGCTTGATGTGCATTGTATTGTATTGGTTGATTTGCACAATATATGCTATAGTTCATTGCATTAGTTATATGTCATGTTTTGCATATTTTGTTTGATGAGGTGAGTTTATTAGATAAAAGGAGCAATGGGAACGAGTGCAGTAGTTCTCCCAAGTCCAAGAGAAAAGCTTAAGATGAGCTAAGATTCATGGCTATGATAAAGTATGTAACAAACACATAAAGCATTTATGTTAGTTTTTATGTGACCATGCATACTTGCATTATTCTTGTAACACATTCCTTAATTCCTTGTATTTCATTGTTTTATTTGTATTTATTTATCTATTTTATCCTTAAGACAATTTAACTTAATTTAATTTAGTTGCCATCTCATCATCATTTTTTTGAGGTAGAAAGTTTTTTACGATGTGTCAATAGCATAGCGAATTACTAAATATGATGAACATGAAATATTATATATATATATATATATATATATATAATGTCACAGAGTCTAGAAATAAGGGAGTGAGGTCATATAAGTGCAGACCATATCACTAGGAATCTATCTTAGAACTACTCAAAAGAAAAATTCCCAAAACAAAAAGAACCAAAAAGGTCAATCCCCTAGTTGCCCAAAAAGTCATATCATAATGAGTTTGAAGTCTCCATTCATGGAAACAGACAAGGCATCCCTCTTGTAGGGAATGGGGGACTCTCCTCATCTATTGCCATGAATATAATAAGTACCACACGAACTAATTCATCACACGTGATAATTCTAATATTGTGCACAACAAACATCCACCCCCGTACTGGGAACTGGATCCACTCTCCCTAGAGTTCTAGGGTTATTTTGTAGACAAACATCTAAGAAAAATATAAACTACAATATAGTGAGAAATAATTTTCTTAGTAACATATATATAATTAATATGACATAATATTCATGAAGAGACCTCAAGTACAAATTTAACAAATAGAGAACTTTATGGAAAATAATTAATTTACAGAACAACGTAAATAGAGAAATATACTAAATTCTGTAATATTTTAAAAAAATACAAATTACAAAAATGAAGAGTAACAAGGAGTATTATTCAAACATATGATAAAGTATATCATGCAAATCTCAAGATATTGCACACATAAATGGGACATGATTTAAGCACAGTAAGATGTTCATAAATTCAGAGTCCATTATTTGTAGGATATCAAGATGCATAGAATACAAAAAACAAAAATTATAGCAATCAACAATTGTCCAACTTGACCATTAGGCCTTGGAGATTGTCAGGTTCAATACCCATATCACGTTGTATTGGCTTGGCAGGCTTAATACCTAGATCATGTTGCTCTATCATGACTTAGTAGGTTGACCCCTGCTTCCTTTACTAAGGTGTCCCTTAGGGGGTATCCAAGAAAAGTCATATAAAAATATCATAATAATATATCATCCAAGCCATCATTTAATCAAAACATAATAGGTATATTTGGGAAAAAACTACTTTGCACAACTCTGTGTGTAATTAAATAATCCCAATAGCATAATAGCGTATTGAAGTTTGAAAAATTATATTTAAATACTTAAAAATATCTTTTTACTTTTCTAAGTCCAGATTTGTCCTAAGGCCCATTTAATATCCAAAATAATTCATAAATTAAGGTCCAACATCAAGGTACAAAATAAAGTCTAGTATAGTCATAAAAGGCTCGTTCAAGTATACAAGAAGCTCAATAAAAAGCCCAATAAGTGCAAAATATGTCCAAAATATCCGAATGACCTTCACCAATCCTAATTAGTAATTTAGATATTGTTAAATATCTGTCTTAATTAAAATTAGACATCCAGCATAATAGCAACTATCTAGTGGCCAACTCTAGCACACACAGGGCTCATCCCCTAAATAAGGCTATTCCGTTATAATATACATATGCTAGTCCTTTACCAAATAATTCATATCCATAAAATTAGATAGTAAACAACATATTGTCCATGTTAGGAAATCAAATAGGAAGTAGTATGTCAGTATAGCAAACAACACAATCTAGAACATATGTTTATCATATATTTCATTCTTGACATAATGCTTCATAAAGTTCTAACTATCACAAATGGGCTCCAAATTTTACAAAATAAATATCAACATAATCCAAACAACATATAGAATATATTAGGCCACATAAATAATCTAAACACATTAACTAACATAAGTAAAAATTCAAGAAGTTCTTGGTCAACACTCTCTCTAAAAAATTTAACTTTTTATATAGTAATTCATAATTCACCAAAATTTCACCATAGGCCTTACTTTTAGTGTGGATTAACCAATTTAGTGGGATTTTAGAAAACTCTTCCCTAGGTAGCTCTAATGGTCTTCGCCCAAACTATGCACCTAGGAGAATATATGATTTTGTTTCATTTTTATGTCACCAAATAGCCACATATACATATTCAAGGGAGATAAACAAAAGCCCTCAATAAATTTCTAGAAATTTCATGTATATTCTACAATTTTCTCAAATTAAAATTGAAGGGTTTTTTGCCAAATTCTTCATGAAAATCATAAGTTATATTAATTTATCTCTTCTATAGGCTTCTTCCCATTATTCTCCATTTAATTTCTCTTCAATTTCTCCTATGGCTTCTTGAAATATAAAGTTTCATAGTTCATAGAAAAATAGTCAAGAATAGTAATTTTCTTAAATCACATGAATCCATAAGCCATATATATAATTTTTCTATCTTTTCTTAGCTTGAATTCATGAAAACAACAAAATTCCTCCTTTGTTCTTGCCATGGCCAAAACATGAAGAAGAAAAGAAGAGAAGATTCATGGAAGAAAATTAAAAAAAAAAAAACAAGAAAAGAGTTTATCTATGTTACCTTAGATTCGTGATGTTTGTTTTTCTCCAGTAGCTTTTCTTCTTCCTCCTTCCTTCTCCTCCTCCTTTGGTTGAGCTCTCCTTCTCCCTTTTTCTTTTGTCTTGGCCAAATTGTATGTGTGTGTGGCATGAAAGTGTGTGTGTGTGTGTTCTTGTAAATTTTATTTACAAATAGATGGTTAAGATTTGAACAACTTTTAAGATGAAAGATCTTGGCCTTTAGATCAAATGGATAGTTAGGATTAAGCCTTGGAATGGAAGATTAAATGTGAACCTTTCAATTAGATCAAGGGTTGTGATTTGATCATAAAAAGTAAAGAAACCTAAGCCATTGGATTACATCAACCATTAAGATCGCATCTTGTTTTACAAAGGAATATTAGCCGTTAGATTTAACAATATTTTATTTAAAGTTATGATTACTTTCCTCATTTTACGTGAAAGTAATCTTTGCATTTATTACTACTTAAATCAGTGTCTATGTCCTTCCTTCTGACATCAGCAATAACTTTTTTGTAAAACATGAGATTTACTAAGATTTGCTAATGTAAGCCTGTGTCATCACTTCATAGTTCATGCAATCTCCAAAATCTTCTTCACACATATGGTGCCACATGTCCTGCTCCTTGCACATGGTGCCATATCAACCCTTTTCCGGCCCGAATTTACAAAAATGTCACCATTTTGCCAATGTCTCCTATTGTAGGTTCTCCATAATATTTTATTAAACCTACACTCTTTAAGTTCTTCATTGTATTTTACAATTATTTAGGCCTATATGGGTCCCATTTAATATCTCCAACCATATATGTTATTATTTATTTTCCTAATATTTTGTTATTTTAGGGGCTAAATGACTATTTTATCCTTCGTAATAACGTAATAGACAAGCACCTTTATTCATTTTGCGCTTATATCTTCATCTTAACTCCACATCTCTAAATTCTATCACCACCTTCTGATACATCTTCTGCATAAAATCTCTTAAGAAAATTAACTCTAGCTTAGGGGTTTACTTCGTCTCTATATAAGTTCTTAATTGTTCAGGACTATTTTCTGATCCTAACGATTTTAGAATTCTATGAAACAAATTTTATAATTTTCTGCATATTATTTCCTAACTATTGATATGTATATATTGGGCTAATTCTTAATTCCTCATTCTTCCAAAAAAATTATCAAAATTCATCTAAGTGATAAATGACAATTTTGCCTTTTGGACCCCCTTAAAATCTCAAAAATTTCTATGGGTCCTATTCATCTTATACTTTTCATATATGAAGTTACTTCTGTCAAATTCGTCTTATTAAACATTAACAAATTCATTACATAAAATACTAAATAATTAAAAAATCTTAATTTTTTTATGGATGTTATAATTCTACTTAACTATCTCATGCTTGTTCTAGGTGATTTGAGTATAGATACTGAAATTCTCTTAAATCTCACCACCATCTCAATTTTCCCTTTAACCAGTGCCAAGTGGAAGCTCCAGTGTGAGCAAAGGAAAAGAGAAAGAATGTTGTTTGAATTAGCAAAATCATATGAATGTTTTGTATTTAAATTTTGTTGTAGTGTTACAATGAAAGTATGTATTAAATTTTATTTCCTCAGTAATGTAGTTACGTGCACCAGTATACTGTTTATAGTGATGTAACTCTAATTGAGTTACTTAATACCAGATGATGATATATATATATATATATATATATATCTAGATTGTGTTAATTGATGTTGTTATTATCTATATTTTTTCCATGTCTGTGAGTTAGGGCTGAAATGTGACCAGATTTTCCTTAGAATATTATATACATTTTACTTTTATGGTTAAAATTAAATGGGACATGAAAATTATAAAAAATGCAAGTACTTGTATTTTAGAAATTTTGGATTTAGTATTTTTTTTTCATCAATGAATGGACTTACTATTGATCCATAGTAATTAAGTAAGAGCTATATAGTTAAGACATTACACACTTCAAATGCTTTGCTCCCTCTTTATGCTTTAAATCTCTTTGCTCATGACATGCACTTACCATCACTTGCATTTGTAGTGGATGCACTGGGGCCATTGTCCATACTTATTTTCTTATTATAAATCTTTAATACTTGTTTGCTTAACTCAGCAATAGCTTTACATAGAAATAGGTATACTTCTTGGCTACCAGATGCCTCAGTTGCTACCCTTAGAAGCTTGAGACAAAAATCTCAATAGTGTTGCATGATATCTAACTTGGCTAGATTCAACTTCAGTTACCCTAGCATTATGTATAGTACTACTTCTTACTTCTTTCATCCACCTCTTTAAAATATATTGATAAGGCATTTTATTGACATCCATGAAACTAAACACTTTCAATGCATGACAACATAATATGCTGATGGTCTCAAACATCCTATAAGAGCAAGAAATAAGCGTCTCATTAGGGTGAAATGAAACCCTTCATTCTCTTGCATGATTAAAGATGGTAATGCCATACTTAATCAATGAAGCAGTTTCATTATTATGCTTTGTACAATTGTAACTCCCATTGTTTTTGGAAGTATTCAAAAATATTGGAGGTGTAAATTTGTACCATATATCGCAACATAGGGCAATACTAACTCTTCAATCTAGGTCATTTTTGTTGGGTTTCAAATTCACATAACTCATTGTATAGCTTATCTTTTACCTACAAATGAGTGAGTTTAGGTTAGCTTAACCTACATAAAACAATCATAAGGCAAATTAATCCTATAGAACTCATTCTAGGTTCCAAGATACTACTTAATCTCATTAGAACTCAAGGTATCAATTAAGACTAGTTTAGGTTCATTATGAAGCAACCTTTGGTTCTTGATTTCTAAATCTCAAACTCTTGCTTACTATAAGTCTTATAACTCTCAAGAAACTCATTTGTATCATTACATACTTGGTTAAAATGATTTAGAACAAACTTGCTTCATTGACCTCATTTAGGCCCTTAAAATTTCAACTTTCATTATAAGGCTCCTAAATTCAATGCAATGCTTCCATAATTCTTTATTCATCACATCTAAGTCTCTAAATTCATTAGAATTCAAAGAAACACTCCCTAGGTGCTTCCTTTCTCTCTTGGCTAAGACATATATCCTTAGAGGGCTAGATGAAGTTTTGCTTGCTTTCCTTGGGAATTTGATACATGCTCTTGTTCCTTCATTTTTGTAGAGTCTAAACATGATTAAATATGGCTTGGGTTATCCTCTTAAAGTTCCAAAACTCTCAAGGTGTAATTGAAACCCTAACTTTCATATCTTGTTTCTTAATGCTCATTTCTTGATTCTAATTGCATATTCTAATTCTCCATGCTTCATAACCCTTAGGTCAGCCTTGGTTTGGTTACAAATAATCTCCCTTCATCCTCTCCTAGCCTAGGCCAAACACACACATGAAGGGAGGACTATGGAGAAGCAATCTTTAGCTACAGAAACATACTTTATTTTAATATATTTCAAGAGGAAAATTTGATGCTTGGCTTGGTTTCTTCAAACTCTCTCCTTCCTCCAACAAACTAGCCACAAAAATACTTCTTTCTAAAAACCAAAATCATCAAAAGAAAGAGCTCAAGGAGGAGAACCAAGTTAGCGAAGGTAAGAACATGAAAAAGTGTCATTTTCTTACCTTTTCTTGGCCTTCTTTTCTTCTTCTTCCTCCTTTCCTTAGTGCACCTCTCTTCTCTAGTTTAGAAACTTCTAATTCTGTCTTGAAGTGTTTAGGACGTGCTAGTCTTGTTTTAAGAAGAAAGGAGGTGAGTTATAGTATTTTCCATAATTCCCATTTTTCCTTTCAACTTTATTTTCTTCGTGTTCACTTATGTAGCTCCTTTTTTAGAATTATATTTTTCATATAAAAATTTAGGTTTTCTAATTTATAAAATGCTTTTAGTTTCACCCAAATTGGATTTAAAACCTTACTGAATCATTCGGTCAAAGTTTTGATCAACTAATCACTTAAAATGTACACTGAAGGGGTTTAAATCATTTTAGGATTCCTATGGTTTGTAGGGCCTCTAAGAACCCCGAGAAACTCAATTTTTTCATTTAAAACTCCATCTTTTGATTTTTCAAAAAGTTACTTTAAATTATGAAAATACCACTATCTTTTCAAGTAATTTTATTTAGCCATCCTAGCTCTGGTTTCAAGGGATCTTTAGCTTTGTATTCTTATTTCTAAATGTCTAAATTATTATTCTAATCTTGTTTAGCATCTAGTCATTTCATTATGGGGTCCTCTTTTGTAATCTCATCAGTTTCAGTATAATTCTAAAGAGACAAAATATTATAGGAAACTTAGTTACTACACACTACCCTTCATTAGATATTCAATTATGAATTAACTAAGCTCTATGTATTAACTAACACTTACCGATCACCTTGGACTATAAGTGTTTGAATATATTTTACTTGCTAGCCAGCTAGAAAGAATTAAGGTTACTTATAAATTAATTGTACTATTTCTCTTCTAAACTTACATTCATTTGGTTTAAGAGATCTTACAAGATATTACTTCATTTAGCCCTATAGGAATCGCTTACATTTACTTTGACTAGAGCACCTAGCTTAGGAATTAAAATCCTCTGAAAACTATACTTTTCACCTACTAAACTAGTGCTAGACATGGCCTACCATGTGAAAGAGGTCTTGGACATGACATGGCATGTTAACTACTGCCTAGGTTGCTAAAAAATGTCTTGCAAATTTTTCTAATGCACACAGTCATGCTAAGTTGTGCTACTTAGCAAAGCCTACCCATGCCCAATTTTGGCTATGCCAAAATGACTAAATTTTAGCTTTACATGGCTAGATTAGGGTACTCACAACTAAAAAGTATGGAGAACTAACTTAAGGATTCAAGAAACACTTCTTGGAGCATGGTTTTATATAGGGTTTCATTCTTAAAGTGCACAATCCCAAGAATATATCAAAACCTTGGTTCCATGGACTAAACTTAGTATGTGGCTATAAGGAATCACTACGCACCACATCTCCTAAGGCCTGTTCCCCACACTTAACACACCTAACACTTTCACTAAAAGGTGGCTAGTAAGAGAACCTCACTCAAGTTAAGAAATAGGACCTATTGCTAAGGGTTACTCATCAAACTAGAAAATGCTATTGGAATTCACAAGTGTTATACCTAACTTTGCTCATTCTTGGCCAAAAAGCCCTAAACTACCTCCAACAAGTCTTAAATATGTATAGACATGATTTTAGGCCAAAAGAACCTAACAACTCCAAAGATTCCTAAAAGTGGGTAGGCCAAACCTGTTTTACTCATACCACATTCTAAGACCAAAATTTGATAGCAACTTTCCTATAGCTCAAGGAGGTTCCACATTCCCAAATTGGGCAATTGAAATCTAAATTATACAAAATCAATCCTAATAACTTTAAAATGATAAAATGCACTTGTTTAGGGCACTATGACTCCTAAACCACTTAAAATAGCCAAAATGACCATACTAAACCCTTCTTCAAGCCAAAATTTAGTTCAGCATGGAAATTTTTACAAATCCTAGACACAACCTTGGATGCCACAAATATGGCTTCCAAAACTCACTTAACCAACTTTAGACATGTAAACATCCCAATACCTTGTGCCATGCCACAATATAAAACTATCAGCTATAATCTAACACATAAACATTACTTTGGCGAGGTTACATACTAAAAACACACTTGCAATATTCCCTAAACATATATTTCCACTATTATGCTTTATGTCATGTTATAGCATACTATATTCATAAGATTCATCTACAAACACATGTGCATTATATCTATACATCAAAAGCTACACAAAATCATAGACACCATGACATTTACATCAAAATAATCAATAATTTCATTCTAACTTAACATTCACCTTCATATACACACAAAGCCCAAAAATAGGCCTTATGGCCATATGTATATCATGTGAAACATATATACAACCCTTCCCAAGATCATATACACAAATGGTTTAATAGAAGCTTAGCCACATACACACTACAAGATGGTGGCTCAGTTTTCTACCTACTTATTTCTTTTCATAGAGCTATCTCTTAAAAAATAAAGTAGTTGTCCCTTAAAAAAAGGTGAGAACAAAATCTCAATAGTTGTTTTACCTTTTAAGACATATTTACAAATAAAAATAAACTCAAAACTAGAATGATACACATACATACCTCAATAGAAAATCATAACATATTTGATTATATACAACAATACTTATAAATATCATGCATCTCATATATCTAATATATCACATACAGCCAAATACCATAAGAATCCCAGAACATACATAGTCACCATAAACATGTTGTGGGAAGGAATAGCCTTATCAACTCGATTTTCATACATCATCATCATGTGGAGAGGAATAGCCTTCTCACCTAATTTTCATACTTATAGGGTAATCACATAATAACGAGCTCATAAAACATACATAACAATTCTAGTTCAGAGAAAATATATCAAGAAAGATAAACAACAACCTACGAGGCAAACTCAACTAACTCCTCAACAAAAAAAAATCCAGTATTCAATCATTCCAAGCAAGGCCTATACTAAAACCAAAGGAACATGTTCATATACATTTCTATTCTTCTATCATTATAAATTGACAGGGCATAAATTCTTCACTTCAGGTGCATACCTTATTTGGTCAGGGGTTTCAATGTAATGCCAATAATAATTCCTCAAAATACTAATTTATGAGTTCACTATAACTTCAACAATTTGGGCAAAGCAAGTAAAAATCTCATTTTTTTAATTCTCAATTAAACCACAATTTAAGTGCCAATATTAAAGAGTTAATTGAAGTGATTCCTTACCGATCCCTCTTCCGCTTTTTTGGGCAACAAAGTCAAATTCCAAAACTTCTCAAGTTTAAGCTTCCTCAACTTAGCTAACACACAAACAAAACTCAATTTCACTTTCAAATTCAAATGCCAATGAAAAGGAACTAGGTTAAGGAGTTACCTAACCAAGTTCAAGCTCCCAAGTTTATCATTTCCATCTTTGAGGTATCCATCTTCAATTTAATTTTAAATGTAAGGTCTTATCTTCCCCTTTTCAACACTTCTTCGGCCAAAACAAGAAAGCAACCACAACTCAAGAAGATTTTCACTAAAAACTAATTACAACGAGTCTAAAGAGACGGAGTTTACCTTAGTATTAAGCTTTCAATTTATCCAGCCTTACGTCACCAACGTCTTCCTCCTTCCTCTTCTCTTTATAGTTTCGGTCAAAAAATAGCAACCGAAGTATTTAATACAATTCTCACTTCAAAGCAACATGCGAAAGACTCACTGAATAGAAAATCACTTTGCTTCAAGTTTCTTAGCCCCTTCCTCAGCCAAACTCACGCCCAAACCTACCTTTCTTCAACCTTCAATCGAAAAACTATCACCATAAGAGAAGCCAAACGGATCAAGGGAAGAAGCAAGAGGGATAGAACAAGTTTAGTAAATCACCTTGGCTGAATATCACAATCTCCCCTCCATCCAAGAGCTGTACAGTTTGGTCTCCATGAAGACGTTCCCCAAGCTGTCTCCCTACGTTCTCTGTTCTGTCTTAGCTCTTATGGGAGAAAGAAATGCTAATCAGGGAAAAAAGTGTAATAGACTAATGGGCTCAAGGCCGTTACCCAAAAATGGAGTGGGTTTCTACTATTTGGGCCTAAATTTTATTTGGATTGATTACCCATGATTTTGACACTAAAAAAATTAAATAATAATTCTTCTTATTGTAAACTAAATCTCAAAATTATAAATTACCTTGCCTCCCTCCAGATTATCATGCTATAATCTTCACACTCACTCCTTAAGTTATTTCTCCCTGGTCGGGGTGTTACAATGTGAGTGAGGATGTTGGAATGAAATTATGGAGATTACTTGTAATTTGGAGAAATACCTAGGCATCCCTCTGCTTCATGATAGATATTATAAGCACACCTACAGATAATTTAGTTGAGAAAGTGAGACAAACACTTGCATGGTGGAATGGTGGCTTTCAATGGTCGAAAGAGTTACTCTAGCTAAATCTGTTATAGCTATGCAATCTGCTAAGATTCCTCATGGGATTTGCTTAAATATGATGAATATTAGAAAGCCTCACCCGATTCCCTCATTGCGATAAAATATGCTTTTCCCATGAAAATTAGAGCAGATGCTGATAATTTATGCACATTTTAAGAGAATGTTGTTATGTGGAAGTTAATTGAATTTTATGTGTGAATAGAAGCAATAAACTTGACAGATGATTTGGGGCAGCATTTGAAACGGTTTCAGCAAATTAAAGTGGAATTTGAAAGTGATTCTAATATCATATCCTTTTACATTTTAGTTATATACTTGTTCTTGCTCATGTTGCTTGGTCCCAATCTTCTTGCTACCATAAACATGTCTCCAATTGCAAACCCTTAATATGGTCGATCAACTTCATAAACCCAATCCCATTTAGTTTCCTCTTACTTCGCTTTTTCTTCCTCACTATCAAATGACTTGATTGAGGCTTTTATTTCCAGTTAATCCTTCCCTTTCACCCTCTAGTCATTGTGAAAACTTTTATATACAATACGATTTCCGAGAGTATTTGATACTGAAGATCAATGTTACAAAATATTGTTTATATTATTGAAATTTATTAATATTTATCAGACTAGCACCTATAGTAAAAGTCTAGTATTTCCACTTTTTCTTTGTCAAAGGCTATGACTGAAAAAGGGGGATTCTTTGTTGTCTAATTATACCAAACCCATCATTCATTTTGGGCTACGCAAGGGTACCTTCATTGATGTCAATCAATTGAATGGCTCCTCAAAATTAACTGTATGACAGAGCAGGCAACAAAACAAATATATATATATATATATATATGTGGCAAATTTCACTGTTGGGAGCAGAAAAACTACAATCGAAAGAACCCAATGAACCATCTCCGCCAAAGATTTACTCGAACCTTCTTTTCCCATCTCATATTTGTCAGCTATTCATGTCATCCACTTCCATGTACTGATATGCAGGCGAAGAAACAGAAACAAAAAAAATTGTTACTATATATCTATTATAAGACTTCTGAATAAAATTATAATATGTAAAAGAAATATAATTTTGAGTTATAAAAGCAATATCCATATATTATAATTTTAAAAAATAATGTGATAATGAATATATTTAAATTTTGAAAAAAATTATATGTAATTATTTATATTTTTATTGTCAAATTCTTTTAATCCAAATATAAAAAGTATATAATTTTTTAATTAAATTATTTATTTGTTATATTTTTATTAATAAATTATATATTTATTATATTTTAATTAAAAATTATAAAAATTATATTTAAATTTAATTCTTAAAATATATGTTGAAAAAAAAATTAAGCTAATCTACACCAAGTCTTGGAAAGATATCAATAAAGGGTAAGGGAAGGTGAGAAAGTGACATGCATTTGAACAATCTAGGACAATGATTTGGAACATGGGGACCCACAGGAATGAATGGATCGGGTTTGACTTGTTGATGATCCATGCATGTGACATCATAATTAAACCAAAACGATTGGTTGTGGGTTCTGTAAATATCTATTAATATCGTATCGGGCCTTAATAATAATGACTTGCTCCTAATAATATCTAAACTTTATAGATAAAATGAAAAATAATAATAATAATTATTATTATTATAATGATTGAGCTTTGTGCGTAGACCGTCTCCCCCCATTTCATGATAATTAGTTACAAAAATTATGGTTTTGTGAATAAATTTGAGCATGAGTTGACTTCTCATTTATTTATATAAAATTCTATAGAATTTTACACTATTATATAATTACTAAAACTAAGACTCAAAATTATATATAATTATAACTTTGGCCAAGTATAATTAAATAAATTATAATTTTTTAAAATTAAGCCTATTACATTTTCACCAATTCCTTCTTATTAGTGAGTGAAAAAAAATCTTTTGTCAAGTTACACAACATTAAATAGTATGTTTTTTAAAAAAAAATTATTTTCACATTTTGAAGGCAAGTTGAATTCTTTATACTCACTATAATGAATGGCATTTTCGTGTAAGCTAACCTTATATAAGTGTTTATTAATTAATGTGTCATGATTTAGGAGATTTTCATCATATTAATGTTATAATTTTTTATTATTAGCTCTTACTTAATTTTAAACAAATCTTATAGATTATGTGATAGCCAGAATAAGCTTACACTCAAAAAAAAAAACCTGTATAAAACACTTTACAAGTCAACTAACATTTGAACTAAGATAGTTTAACATAAAGTATTAGATATAAGAGTTTGAACTTTTACCATTAAATTATTTTTTAAGACACATATATAATTATAAAATATTATTTCTTTTAAACTTTTAAATGATTGTCAAATTTTCAAAATAATCAAAAGATAAAGAGTGTAAATTTCAGAAAACTCAAATTGTTTTAAACAAAAGAAATAAATATTAGTGTGTAAGGATGAAATGGTATAATCAGCAGGAAGGTGGGGGACACCATGAGAGGGAGAGGTTCCCTTAGACACTAAAAAAGTATTCAACTTTTTTCGTTGACTTACCTCATAAAAAGTCTGCCAATTAAGCAAAGGGAATCCTCTCCTCCACAAAAGGGTTTCTCATATATGTAACTAAAAACGATTCGATTCTCTCTCTTATAATTCATCTCCTCCACTCATTGCTACCAATTGAAGAAGCCCTAACTACTCTCTCTCTCTCTCTCTCTCTCTCTCACACACACACACACACACACACAAACACACAAACATACATAAGCTCTCTCTCAAGTTGTGTGAGGCAAGTGTGCTCTCAAAAGGAGGAAGAGATTTTGAAAAGTAATCACTACCTTTGCTCCTTACTGACTTTTTCTTTTTTTCTCAATTTTGTGGGGAAGAGGAATAACTTTTTGCATGCTAGAAAGATAGGGCAATTTTTTCCTTTTAAAAGTTTGTCTTTTGAGGGAGGATAAAGTAAGTGGAAATACGGAGCACCACTCAAAATTAGTTTTTGTGGAGATGTTTTTATGTAGGTGTTAGAACCAAAAAGTTCGTCAACTATTTAGTTGAAGGAATTTAGTTGAGATAGGTACTAGTTAGCTCTTGTAATCCTTGTTCTATGAGCAACAAGTGAAGACAAGAAACAACCCTTCAAAAATAGGTTTTTACAGGCATTAAAAAAAGTTGACCTAGGAAAAAATTTCGAACTGCAATAAAGAACAAAATGATGGGTACTAGAAATGGAATAGCTTTATTGAAATGGAATTACATTTACAAATTGAAATGGCAATAAAAACTTCAAAAGAAACTTGATTACAACTCAAGCAAATGGCTAATGGCAATTGAAAACAAATTACGGAAAATTGTAAACAAGGTGAGTAAACAAAGTAAGTAAAAGGAATAGTAAATCATTTTTTGAGTCAGTTTTTGCATCCCTTTCTTCTTCGTTGTGTGGACTTTTTTATATCATTTCTAATGAAGAAACAAATTTTCTCATCCAACCACAATTCCTTTTTGGTGTCTTTGTTCTTATTATAACCCTATCACATTGGTCATGCCATGTACTTGCCTACCGAAATCACGTACTCTATGCATCTTAACTTCTCACTCTTTCTATTATGCTCTTCGACTAATAGTTCTCAACTGACATTTTTGCGAATCACTCTCGGTTACTGTCTCAACTAAGCTTGTCTCAATTGATATCGTTGGCTATGGATTTTGGATGTTAACAATAGGCATAGTATATATTAAAATGTTAATTAAAGAAATTGAATCCATATAATGAAAAAGATATACTATTTGTTGTTGTTATTGTTGTTATTATTATTATTTAGTGACTATTTTTTGGCAGATTATTGATTAGTAACTGAGTTAACCCCATTTAGGTATGTTACATATAATTTGAGAAAACTTAATTATATAATTTTATTATTATTATTATTATCTTTCACTCGTTTGTTGATAGTTTAAATATAACTGGATAATCCTTTTCAGTATTATTTTGGCTTTCTTTAATTCATTAGAGATATGGATGCTCTTTTGGCCTAGCTAGTGCTTGAAGTTGTCATGGCTCAAAGATTCTTCATTTGAAGACCAATATACAAAGTGCAAGTGAAAGTCCTTTTGATTCCCCAACAGACCAATTGAAGTCATGTCAAATGGGAATCAGAATTGTTCTGTATACCTAAGAGCAATCCAACAAGGCCACTACTATAGGCATGAATGAAAAGTGAAAACTACGTGTTAATTTGTACTTTTTTCCATAAGTGATGTGCAGGCACGATGAATCAAATTTCAAACAGATGCTCATTTCTAAGGGCGTTGGCCTCAATGATCATGATTCTTTTAATAAATTTTTTGTGCAATTTTTAAATCTTATTATCATATTCTTACATCAATTAATAGAAAAATAATAAGCGGACCAACATTCTTTAGATTTAATAAGGTGGTATTGACTTATAAAAATGTCTACATATTCTATTTTTATTTTAATCTTATCATTTAACAAAAGCATATATTCTGCGCACTTTTTCAAAACCCTACATAAATCATCTCTGTTCACAATTCAGAGACTTATCACTTAATTTACAATAAAATTAATTTTTAACGGAATCTCATATTATTATTCTTATCAGATATCAGATTCCTTCCTTAAGTGACTTTATTTAACAAACACCGTTCTAAATACTACGACTTTCAAGACATCAAGGAATAGTTTTTTCTTTTGTTTAACAAATTAGCATTATTAATTTGATTTTTTTAAGTTTAGTTTAATAATAAATAACCTTTAAATATACTGACATGGTAGAATAGTCACCTTCATACTTATTCCAATTGCTCACATAACTCGATAAAGTGGCCAATGAAACTTTATATTCTGGTGAACCCTTTGGCTTAATTCAAATCTACCTTGTCTTGTTGCTTTCATGGCTAGGACAATTTTATAGTGTGTTCCACCTAAGTAACTCCATATTAGATATATTTCAAAATTCTTACTTTAATATTAGAAATTATTAAAATAAGAATTTTAATGTACATTGAACAATAACAAATTAACTTAATTTCTTAAAAAAATGAGTTCTCAATAATCATCCTTGACGCATATATCAATATTCTTATATTTATTGAGATATGTGACATTAAGGTATTGGTATATATATGAAAGAAAATTTTGATTTTTAAATACTTGAAAATTTATTTATAAAATATTTCAATAAAATAAATATAAAAATTTGTAAATTTTATATTTGTACATATCTAAATAAATATTTGTGTGACGATGATTATATATGTGTGTTCGGCTTATATTTTTATTGAATTTTTAATTATTTAAAAAATAAAGATACTCACCTACCAAATATCATCTAAACGTAATTTTACAAACACTCTCACATGCTCTTAAAATGATATTCAAATTTAAAAGTCTCTAAATTAGGGTTAGGTCAATGAAACGGGTGGGAGAAAACCTAGTATAAATTAATTATTGAAGATAGCAAATCGTTGACGCAAATCACTGAGTCAAAGTCAAATGGCCTGGAAGAAATATTTTTGCATGGGGCAGTTTTTCTTGAAAACCACATATATGTTATTAGCCCAAACTTTGAAATGTTGTATACAATTCCAAAGCCAAGTTTTTATTGAAAATTTCCAGGCTCTAGAATTTGACTAATCAATGCCAAGTTTAAGGTTGGCGCGGTTCATTGACCTAAATATTATCTTCGGTTTCATGATCAATTAATGTATAGGGAAAACAAGCAGTATTCAACGAACAACTTGGAGTATGAATAAATTATTAAAAGAATTATTAAAATAAATCTTACATTTCTAATATAAAAATGACTATATCTAAATTAATCAATTGGACTTCAATTATTTGTTTTTTTTCATAGCCAAAACAAAAAATCTAATGTCAGATATAAATGCAATTATGCCTAAACACCTTTAGAAATTCTAGAAATTAAAAGCTTTTTTTTAAAAAAAAATTATCCACTTTTAAACAATGGAATGGCGAAATGGTCATCTTTGAGTGTGAGCTTTTTCTAATTCAGTTTCGAGTATTTTAGTATATTTTAACACAACAAACTACATCAATAAATTAAAGGGTTTTCTAAAATTTAAAAAAAATTAAGGGGGACATATTCTTGTTGGACATATTAAGAGGTCTCACTTTACCACTATAATATGTATATACTAATCTTCTCCCTTAATTTAGAAATTGGATAATACTTTATAAAATATTGTTTAGAGAAAAATTTTAGGGTATTAGAGTCAGTTATATTGTTGTGATTAGTTATAATTAGATGCAATACGATAGAGTTAGCTATAACAAGATATGTATCATGTATAGTATAAAATAGACCTGAGATCATGAAAAATACAATATCGCATTCTCGACAGATTACTTTCAATTCTTTCTCTCCCTCTCTTTCTTCCTCTCATTCTATCTCTGTCTTTATTTATGATCCTTTCATGGAATCAGAGCACAACACGATCCAGATGGGAGAAGAAAGCTGCAACATTTGTTTCTCGCCTCAGACGTTCACCTATCCAGTTTCAGTAAAGTGGATGATTTTTTGACATGGAAGCACCAAGTTCTAGCCACGATAGGAAGCTATGAACTCGATGACTTCTTGGTGGGTCCTCAGCATATACCTACCTAGTACGACAGCACTGACGATGCAATAGCTGGGAGACAAAGCACGAAGTATATTCAATAGAGAAAGCAGGATCAGCTGCTTCTATCATGGCTGTTATCATCAATGACTGATGGTATGTTAGCCATAATGGTTGGGGCTCAACACTCTTATTAGGTGTGGGAACGCCTGGAAACCTTCTTCGCTTCTCAAACTCATGTGATGGAGAAGCAACTCAAGACTCAACTTAAGAGGCTCAAGAAAGGTATACAATCCATGAACGACTATCTGTTGCAAGTGAAAAAGGTAGTGGATGCACTTGCATCGATAGGATTTCCCATTAAGATGAATGAACATATTGATGCGATCTTTGATGGGTTACCAAGTGAGTATGATGGATTCATCACCTCGGTGTTGTCAATTAGTACCAAGATTGATGGATACACAATGAGTGAACTTGAATCTCTGTTAGTGGCGCAAGAAGAGCGTCTTGAGCGGCACAAGAAAGAAGTTGAAGCCGTCACTGTGAACTTTGCTTAGATGAATACTCAAGGCAGAGGCAAAGGACATGGTGGTAGGAATCGGTCTCACCCACAAATTAGAAGAGGCAAAGGCAATAATAGCAGGCCTAATCATTAGGCCTAAACAAATAAAATACAATGCCAAGTGTGTGGCAAGTTTGGACACTTGGCAATAAAACTATTATCACAGGTTTGACAAAACCTAGACTGGACAATCATGTCCATCTAAATCTGGTGGTCCAACTGCTATGCTAGCTAGCTCAGAAGTGATGCAAGATGATGCATGGTACACTGATAGCAATGCCTCTAACGACGTTACTCACAACCAAGAGAATTTGCAACATGCAGTTTCATATGAAGGATTTGAAATGGTAACCATTGCTGATGGTGCAGGTCTGTATATAGCAAACGTTGACACATCTTATATAATTCCAGTAACACCTCATAACTATCTTAAACTCAAAAGCCTTTTGTATGTTCCCCAAATTTCTAAAAATCTCTTGAGTGTATCTAAGTTTGCCTGAGACAACCGTGTATATTTTGAATTCCATGCTGACTTCTTTCTTGCAAAATCCCAGGATACTCACCAGGTTCTGCTTAAGGGAAGGCAGAAAATGGACTATACAAACTTGACAACCTTCAGCTTCAACATCTCCAAGATCATTTTCCAAAAACAACGAACCTTGTATCAAATATATCATCACCATCAGTTCATCAAGCCCAACTTCAAAAATTAAACTCCAAATTGTGTAACTTGTGGCATTATAGGCTAGGCCACTGCTCAAGCAAAGTTGTTTCTCTTGTATTGACACAATGTAATCTCACATCAATGAATAATAATTCTCTTTCTAGTTCTACCTTTGTTCAAAATTCATCTTCTTCTAATATCATTGCTTCTCCACCCAATACTCCCAGCTTATCTCTTATCTGTAATGCTTGTGCACTTGGTAAAAGTCACACACTACCTTACTTTGCCTCAACCACAAAATACACTAAACCATTGGAATTATTATTCACCGACATGTTGGGTCCAGCACTTGTGATATCACGAAATGGCTTTTGTTATTACATTTCCTTAGTTGATGCATATTCAAGTTTTATGTGGTTGTACCCTTTAAAGGCTAAGTCTGATGTGTTGACTATTTTTATGAAATTAAAAGCTATGATTGAATTACAGCTCAACTGTAAAATTAAAGATGTACAAAGTGATGCAGGAGGAGAATTCAAAGTTTTTGATAACTTTCTTCAATAGCATGGAATCATTCACCATTACTCGTGTCCCTATGCACATGCTTAAAATGGCAAGGTTGGAAGAAAACATCGCCATGTGACAGAGATGGGTCTCTCAATGTTGGCTCATGCTAAATTACCTTTGCAGTTTTGGGATGATGCATTTCTGGCAATAGCCTTTTCTATTAATCTCTTAGCCACACCAATGCTTAAAAATACAAGTCACAAAGGTTCGATACCATGCTTGATTACTCAAGACTTAGAGTATTTGGCTACTCTTGTTATCCACATATTAGACCCTATAAAGCTCACAAGTTGAGTTATCGCTCAGCCCAATGTGTGTTCATTGGATATAGTTCAAGTCACAAAGGTTATAAATGTCTCAGTCCCTAAGGCAAGGTCAATATCTCTAGAGATGTTCTATTTGATGAGTTTACATTTCCTTATGAAGCTGTGTTCATGTCTCAGACATCATCATCACAATGGCAACAACATGTGTCAGCTAGGTCCCATACTTCAAGAATACATCAGATTCCATTGTTCACATCTGATGCTCTAGTAAGTATGCCTCAACAGCAACATACAACACAAGATATTTCTTCTCATAGTATATTGCCTCTATCACAGCCATCCTGCCATGAATCTCCTCAGCCTTAAGTGTCTAATGATACCTCTTTCAGCTCATCATCTATCAGAAACTCCAAGGAATCTATTCGTACTTCAACACTTTCACCTTCAACTAAAGGGCTAGCACTTGCAGGTGCACCTTCAAAACCTCAAAACTTACATCCCATGATAACCAGAGCTAAAGTTGGTATAAGAAAACCAAAAGTGTTCACTGCATCCTTAACTGAGGTAGAGGTACTAAAACCAGCAACGGTGGCAGAAGCTCTATCTGAACCAAAATGGAAGGAAGCTATGATGGATGAGTGCAAAGTACTTCAAAAAAATCATACATGGGACCTAGTTAAACTTTCAACTAACAGAAAACCTATTGGATGTAGATGGGTGTTTAGAATAAAGCGTAATCCAGATGGGTCTATACTTAAATACAAGGCTTGACTTGTTGCCAAAGGGTATCATCAGCAACTTGGTTTTGATTATACAGATACATTCAGTCTAGTGGTCAAACCAACAACTATCAGAGTTGTTCTTACCTTAGCTCTCTCTTATGGCTGGTCTATAAGACAACTCGATGTGAATAACGCCTTTCTCAACGGTGCACTCAAAGAAGAAGTGTATATGGTGAAACCATCAGGTTTTGAAGCTCAAGACAAAACACTTGTATGCAAGTTAAACAAGGCTCTTTATGGTCTCAAACAGGCACTAAGAGCCTAGTTTGAGAAGCTATCAAGCACCCTTCATGGTCTTGGATTTATTTTTGCAAAGTGTGACTTTTCACTACTCATTCAAGTAACACCAACAACTACCGTTATAGTACTAGTGTATGTTGATGATATCATCATCACCAGTAATTCAGAAGGTGAAATATAGAAGCTAGTCCCTCAACTTCACAATCAGTTTGCTCTTAAAGACCTTGGGGAACTTAATTATTTCTTGGGATTCAGGTTGTTCGCACTACAGATGGAGGGTTGCATTTATCTCAGACTAAATATGTTAAAGATTTGTTGGCTAAAACTCACATGACAGATGCTAAACCTATGGTGACTCCTATGGCAATATCGCCAAAGCTTACCAAGCAAGTAGATAATCCTGTGAAAGATGTTTCTCTGTACAGATTAGTGGTAGGTGCACTGCAGTATGTTACTATCACAAGACCTGAGCTCTCTTTCACAGTTAGTAAAGTTTGTTAATTCATGCACAATCCACAATAGCCTCATTGGGTTGTTGTAAAGAGAATTTTAAGGTATCTTAGTGGGATATTGGATCATGGTCTATATCTCAAAAGAGCAACAAATCTCATTCTTTGTGGTTACTGTGATGCTGACTGGGAGGAGATATGGATGATAGAAGATCAATGAGTGATTATTGTGTATTTTTAGGACCTAATCTGATCAGTTGGTCCTCTAAGAAGCAGAATGTAGTTTCACGATCCAACATTGAGGCAAACTTTTGAAGCTTAGCCAATTGTGTTGCTGAATTGACCTAGTTACAATCCTTACTCAGTGAGTTGAAGGTGTCAATTACTGAGTCTCCAACAATATACTGCGACAACCTTAGTATAGTAATGCTTTCAGCTAATCCAGTATTGCACTCTAGAACTAAGCATCTTGAATTGGACTTGTATTTTGTTCGTGAAAAAGTCATTGTCCAATAGCTGCAAGTGAAACATATTCCCTCTGGAGATCAAGTGGCTGATGTTCTCACCAAGCCAATTACCAATACACAACTTCAAAGTCTAAGAGACAAGTTGATGGTGGTAGAGTCAAGTACTGCCAGAGCTCCTCTAAGAGAGTGTGTTAGAGCATGATCCCCAGTTCAGTTTGAGGGAGTGTATTAGAGTCAATTATATTGTTGTGATTAGTTATAATTAGATGAATATGATAGAGTTAGTTATAACAAGATATGTATCATGTATAGTATAAAATAGACTTGAGATCATGAAAAATACAATATTGCATTCTAGATAGATTGCTTTCAATTCTTTCTCTCCCTCTCTTTCTTCCTCTCATTCTATCTCAGTCCCTGTTTCTGATCCTTTCATAGGGAAAGAAAAAGTACAATATTTCCTCGGTAATTCATTATTTATATTTGTACCTTGTATTCTTTGAAAAGTGTCATTGCACTAGCTTTTAATATAATCATACCTAATCTAGGGTGATAAAATGAGATTTTTCAAATCATATAAAGATAAAATAATCTTGAGATTAGAAGAGATAACCTATTTACAATTTTTTTAATTTTATGTAAAGAATAAAGAATATGCTAAATTGAAAATATTTTGCGGGGACTTTTGAAAAAGCTATAAGTACATATTTTTAAGAGAAAACCATTACACTAATATATATTAACATACTTCTTTTGTGAATTAAAAAGTACATTTTTGGTGGCAGCCACAACACTGTGTGGTTATATGTTAGAAATATCACTAAATTGAGAGGCTCATATATTTGCTTTATTAAGGTCAAATAAAATTATATCACTAATTGAGAATTGGAAAATTGCACAAAAACTAGATTATAAATTAATTTTTATTAATTTGGACAAAAAGGTATTTCTTTAACCATAATCTTAAACAAAACCATAAAAATTAAAAATATTAGATAATATCATTATGAAAATGAGCCATATTAAAATTTTAAAATAATAGGTCAGATTAAATGGCAAAATAATAATGAAGGATGGAAAAACCAGAAGATAAAAATAATCATTTTTTAAAAATAAAATCATTGACTTGATACCTCACACTAAAGTTCAGATGAATTTGATATTATCATGTAAATGAGTTCCATTCATAAAAGGAAATTAAAAGAGCTAATGCAATAAAAAATATATTTTTAATGCATATAAAAAAATTAATAAATCAAGCCAATTAACAAAAATAATAAATACTATTTGAATAAATGGTGCTAGGATTTTAAATAAATAAGTTAATCAAAGAATTATATTGCATAAGACTGAAAGTTTAAAATATTTATGACTGACTTTTAGAAGTTAAAAGGAATAAATTACATAATTTTTTTAAATTGATAAAGCTGTTTGGTCATAATAAAATTAAGATATTAAAAGAAAATAGTTTAGTGTAAATATGATAATACTATGGGAAGAGGGTTGACATCGGAACTACAAGGCGAGTGTTGAGATAATGTGCACGTGTGGATACTTATCATCATCGCATCACATGTGGGGGAAATTAAGAAAATTGCTCTGAATTTGCCCACGATGATTCATCATGATGAATTGAACGGGGATACCCATTGCTAATAGAGCATTCCCCTCTCTCATTTTACAATTTAAAATAATTTATACTATTTTTTTAATTTTTTTGAAATTATATAATTTTTTAATTTTTAAAATATATATATTAATTCAATTTTAAACTTTTTATTAAAATATTTTTTATTAATATAAATATAAAAATATATATTAATCTAAATATACACAAATAAAAATAATTTTTTTGTTTCATTAAATTTTAAAAAAGATATATATTTAGATTAATGAAGAGTATTTTAGTTAACAACTTAAAATTAAGCTAAAATATATTATAATTTTCTGTTTTAATAAAAGCCTCTATATATTTAAAAATAAAAAATTATATAATTTCAATAAAATATAATACAATTCTATGAAGGTGGGATTATGGCATGTTTTCATTTGTTATTATTATTTTATAAATATAATTTAAGAGAGAGAGAGAGAGAGAGATTTGACAACCAACTAATTTTTAGCCTATTCATTAAAAATGAAAGGGGTTGCAGGGTGAATTTGGATCTAGCCAAAGATTGCAATAATTTATAAAGCAATGCATCAATTAGGTTTGACCCTGTGTAGTCTTTAAAAATGTTGTATTAGTTAATTTTCATTTTAAAATGGTATACTTTTTTCAAAAGAAAATTATTTTTGTATAGATATACTAAGAAAAGTAGAGTGAAATATACAAAAAAATATTATTTAATAAAATAAGATAATGTTTTTATAAATTGGCTTTTAATTTACAGTAATTTTTTTTCTAAACAATTGTGAGTATTTAAATAAAATTTGAAATTTCATTTTTCAAAGACGTAGATGACTTTTGAAAGAATTTATTTTATCATAAACGTGTGGGACATATCATTAGTGTTTGCAATGTTTAAAATACAAGTTTTGTAGAGTTAGACAATGCTCAAGATTATACTTAGATTTGCACTGCATTTCTGTCAAGTATAATCTAAGCTGATTTCTGATTTTTAGAAGTATATTTATACCCACCCTACTCAAGTGGAATAAGAAATCCTCACTATTAGATGATTTTTTTCATTTTAATAAATTCATGAAAAGTCTTTTGATACTATTCTCAAAAATAATATTATTTAAACAAGATACATGCTATAAGTTTTATTTTTTAGAGTTCAATTGATATGTAGAAAATTAAAAATAAAAGAAAAAAAGATGATTTTGTAAATAAAAAATATTTATAATATTTTTATTTTTAATAATTAAATAATAATTATTAAAGAATTATAGGGATAAATTTATTTTAAAATTTTTTTATTTTTGTTATTTTTTCTCCCCATTTTACACTACCAAGCCCTTAGTATTTTACTTAAAAATAAAAAAAGAGGTATCACTTGAACAAGGAGCAGTGAGGGTATAGGGGAAAGTAAGCATTGTTATTATTTTTTTGGGACACTTTGTGTCCAAGAAAAATAAGTATTTGATGAAAGAGAGAAATAGCAAAAAAAAAAAAGCAATAAAGCGGCAACTTTGCCGCATTCAGCCAAAACAAAACGTGCCTTTTATTTTTGCCTTTTTCCCACTCTGAATTTTACCTGCAAATTTACTCAACCAAAGCTAAAGAGGTCAAAATCCGTGGCAGGTGCTCACATGGCGGCCAACGGAAACAATACAAATACACTCAAACTACCTCACTCTCCTTTCTCTCATCTTTGACATCGTAATCTTTCAACCCATTTCCCCTCGTTCACTTCTCTCTCACTCGGTTTTCGTGCTTCATTTAAACTTTTTATAAAGCTCTTTCATTCTCTCTCTCTCTTAATCCAATAACTCTCGGCATGTGAAGGGAAGGAAAAGAGAATAATAAAAAATTAAAAAAAAAGGAACGCATAGCTTGACTTGAGTACTTCTTCGAGATCTGGGTTTTGTTCTCAAGGATTTTACTTCTTTTTTATTTTAATTTTTTGGTGTATCGGTTTATAGATTTTCTTTGTGGAGCCAGCACTTTGTGTTCCTTGGGTGTTTTTGGTTTCGGGATCCGAAGGTAAAATGGGAAGCAAATGGAAGAAAGCGAAGCTGGCGCTGGGTCTCAATCTGTGCGTGTTTGTTCCCAGAACTTTAGATGACGACGTTTCGCCTCCTCCTACGGAGGTTTCTGAGAGATTATCTGATGCTGCTTTACTTCCGCCAGTGAATTGGGACATGGGTTCGTCACAGCCAACTACGCCCGTGCCTTCTTTCTATGGTTTAAAGCTATCCAAAAGTGGAACCAAATCGTCCAAGGTTTGTGTCTCTCTGTCGACTTGTTATTATTCTGGTGTTGTGGCTTTTACAGAACTTAAATGAATTTTGATATGAGCTCTGTTTGGTTACTAGGATTACGGACTAGCAGGAATAGGCAAATTATACTCGGAAAATGAAGAGAGAGAGAGAGAGAGGGGGGGGGGGGGGGCGGGGACTTACTGATCTCAAATGGTTCCACCCTAAACTTGTAAATTTTTAAGAGCAAGGGAATTTGTTATATTAGTACACTAAATGTTTGATTATTGTTTAAAGCAACAAAAAGAAGGGGGAGGGGGGTGATTTGTGCCTACTGTAATCTGATGATTACCATAGAATATGATAAAACATAGCCCTCCTTCCGTTTTAGCTTTCTTCATCTATGACGGTTTTGGCAGTGCACTAGGAATTTTGTGTTCCTTCTATTGTTTTTGTGTTTACTTACTATATTTCGATTGTGTTCACATAATTAATAAATCTGTCCACTTTCTTGAACTGTTTCAATACTCTATATATATCATATGTAATTTGAAGTTTTGTTTCACCAATAATGCTTTTGATGTAATCGCAGGACCTTATCTTGAACTTATTGTTTCCCGCTCGCTTCTATACCACATTTTTGTGGATAAGATATTTCCTTCTTTTTTACTTTACAGTGACCGAGCTTTATTTCTTAAATGATTAAATGAAAGTACAAAAATACATTATTAATCGGCTTGTTAGTTTGGTCAAATCATTTTAGCAGTTTTTGAAGACCAAGGTAGAAGTGATTTGCTAAATATTCTATTTAGGTGGTTTGAATGTCTTTATACTATTTGTAAATGATGCTTTGGTCGCTTTCGGGAGTATTCACGTTTTCCTGACCGGACAAGTTGATTAGAAGTTTTACCTTCCCTCCCACACAGAGTCTATGGAAAGGTTGCTATTTTGCTGGTCGTGTCTTGATCGATATTTTGCGAGCTATCTTTGGTTTTAAAAAAATTTAAAATGAAAAATGAGAAAGGGGAAAATATGTTACAGAGAAACTTATAACTGCCCCTTTGTTTGAACTTTGATTCATGACCTCTACATATTTTCTCTGCTTGTCACATGCCCTGTTCAATAGCATTATCAAACAGTTTCTTGATAATATTTTAAAAAACAATATCTTTAATCTATTATTATTTTTCCTATTATGCCCTTTATATGTTGAATGAAAACAGCACTTAAAGTTGACATGTCAATAGCTTATTTATTAGTCATAGTTGCTGTGTATTTGTTATCATATTACTCTACTGCATTTTTGTGGTAGGCTCCTAGGCCACTGGCAAGTGTGAAACTTAAGTCTCTTTTCTTGTTAGGAGGAAAAAAGTTAAAATGACAAGAGCTCTATATGATGTTTTGGTATATTTTTCTCTATGAGCTGAGATGTATTGCCTTTTGAAGATAAAGTTTTCTCCTCGTAGTTATTAAAATTTAATTAACATTTCACTTAAGACCTGGGAAACAAAATTGCAGCCGCATTTGGTTTTGTATATCAAATATTCAAATTTGATTGTTTTATAGTGATTCCAGAACTTGTTTCATCTAAAACCCTTGAGCATGACAGTGGTGAAAAGATTAGGTATTTATATGAATTATTTACTATGAGTACCAGAATTCCAACATTCCTACAGTTTTTTGTTGTACTAGTATTCAAAATTTCTGCACATCATACCTGATTTCCCATATGTATGAATTTATTTCACTTAGAAGTACTGTTTATTTAGTATGTGATGCATATTCTTTTTGTATGTACGGAGTCCATTTATGAATTTTCTTTATTTACACGAAATTTGCGTGTTCAATTATTTATACAATAGTATCCATGCTTCCTGTCTTACCTTTTTTCTCTTTCCTTTTCTCCTATTCAGCAAACCTGCTCAATATGTTTGACCAAAATGAAACAAGGATCTGGCCATGCTATATTCACTGCAGAATGCTCACATTCCTTCCATTTCCACTGCATTGCTTCAAATGTGAAGCACGGAAACCTAATATGTCCAGTATGCAGAGCAAAGTGGAAAGAAATACCTATATTGGGTCCCAGTTTGGATCCTCTCCCAGGCAGGGCTTCACCCTGTCCAATAAGTTGGCCACGAAATGATGCTTTGATGGCTGTTGTCCACCACCTACCTCTACCTCCTCCCCGACGAGATTTGAATCGTAGGCATGTCATGCCACTTTATCAGGTTCCTGAGCCAGGTGTATTTGACGATGATGAATCCTTAAATCACCAACCTGTATTTTCTGAGAGGAGCCCGTGCAGTAAGAGTGCTTTGGAAACAAGTGCTGTTACAACAATAGAGATTAAGACATACCCACAAGTGTCAGCTGCTCCGCAGTCTAATACTTATAGTAACTTCACTGTTTTGATTCATCTCAAAGCTGCTGCTACAGCAGCAGCAGCAGCAGCAGCATCCAACAGACAAAACCTCAGTCAATACCAAGCAAGTTCAACACAGGTTTCTCAAACTCCTCGGGCTTCTGTTGACCTAGTCACAGTGCTTGATATCAGTGGTAGCATGGCTGGTACTAAGCTTGCATTATTAAAAAGAGCTATGGGATTTGTTATACAGAATCTAGGGTCCAATGATCGGCTCTCAGTCATTGCTTTCTCTTCCACAGCTCACCGCCTCTTTCCCCTCCGTAGAATGTCTGCCTCTGGGCGTCAACAAGCATTGCAAGCTGTTAACTCTTTGGTTGCAAATGGGGGCACTAATATTGCTGAAGGCCTGAGAAAAGGTGCCAAGATCATGGAAGACCGAAAGGAGAAGAATCCTGTTGCCAGCATTATACTTTTGTCTGATGGGCAAGATACTTACACTGTCAATGGCTCTGGTACTGCCCAACCTCAACGAAATTACCAGTTACTTCTGCCAACTTCTATCAGCGGTCGCAATAATTCGGGATTTCAAATTCCAGTGCATGCTTTTGGATTTGGTGCAGATCATGATGCTTCTTCTATGCACTCAATTTCGGAGATTTCGGGGGGTACCTTTTCTTTCATTGAAACTGAAGCTGTGATACAGGATGCATTTGCACAATGCATTGGAGGACTCTTGAGTGTTGTTGTTCAAGAGCTGCAAGTCGAAACTGAGTGTATACATCCAAGCCTCAATCTTGTCTCAATTAAGGCAGGAAGCTATCTGAGCCAGTTGATAGCCGATGGTCGCAAAGGATTTATTGATGTTGGAGACTTGTATGCTGATGAAGAGAGGGATTTTCTGGTTTCAGTCAATGTTCCAGCTGCATCGGGCAATGAAACATCATTGATAAAGGTCAAATGTGTTTACAAGGATCCCTTTACTCGGGAAACAGCAATATTGGAAAGTGAAGAAGTCAAGATTGAGAGGCCTGAAATAGCTGGGCAAGTGGTTATGTCACTTGAAGTGGACAGACAGCGCAACAGGCTCCAAGCAGCTGAGGCAATAGCCCGGGCACGAACTTTGGCAGAACAGGGAGACTTAACTGGTGCAGTATCAATCCTTGAAAATTGTCGAAAGATGCTTTCAGAGACTGTTTCAGCCAAATCTCATGATCGCCTATGCATTGCACTGGATGCTGAACTCAAGGAAATGCAAGAGAGAATGGCAAGTAGGCATGTATATGAAGCCTCTGGGAGAGCATATATACTTTCCGGACTGAGTTCACATTCATGGCAAAGAGCCACAGCAAGAGGCGATTCCACTGATAGCTCAAGTCTCGTTCAAGCATATCAAACCCCATTGATGGCTGAGATGCTTACACGATCTCAGGCCATGTTACTTGGTAGTCCATCAGGCCAGAGGCTTCTCCAGCCATTGTTGTCAATTAGGTCACAACCAAAGCCAAGGTAATCATTGAATAGGGACTTGATTATGTGAAATAATCTTCGAGTTTACTGGTGCTTTACCCTTTTTGGCATAAGAATAGGGGGGAAGGGGTGGTAAATGGGAGAGATGAAAAGATTTCTCTGAGATGTAATTTTGCTGTTTAATATATGTACAAACGAATAAAAGTTGAGTAAAGGATGGAAGGTTAAAAAATTCAAGAGAATAAATGGAGAAAAAAGGATGATAGATAGGAATTCACAACATTATGGTTCTTATTTTCGGGGGTTGAGGTTTTTATTTTTTGTTTTTGTCTTGTCTTTTTTCTCTCTTATTTTGTGGTTTTTTGGAATGGTGTACATAAAGAGAAATGGGTTCTCTGGTGAGAGACCCTGGGATACAAAGTTTGTAATTGTGAAAATGGCTGGGAAGATCTCATCAGTTACTATATATATATATATATATATATATATATATATATATATATATATAATGTTTTGAGTAATTTGGACTTTTTTACATGCCTCCTTCTCTAGGCATGAAGTTTCCATAGGGAAATACAAAGTTTTGCCACTCTGATAATTTGTTATGAAATTCTTCGATAAACACATAAATTTATTTGTAGAAAATTTTTTAAATACTTAGTTATATAGTGCTAAATTGTAAAAAGTATTTATTTCTGAATTTTTTATTAAGAACCTTAAAGCAAACCCCTGAATCTCTACTTAAGTTTTGTCCATAAATGAATGTTTGTGAATTTGAATTTGAAAGACTTATCTGCGTAGACTCTGACAGACCAGTATGTGCATCTATGCATTACAGAATTAAAAGGTGCCATTTACATCTTAAATTGTAGAGGTGGCTTCTTATCTCACTTTAGATGGATGGAAGGGCACAAAATGAAAATTTTATAATTGAAAAAATAAAAAAATAATGTAACTATTTCATATCTAATTACTTTGTCATAAATGAAGGAAAATTAATTAGAATATATTTGTTATGATAGAATCAAGGAAATAAGAAGCTTCAATATAACGTTTTCATAAATCTTTTTGTAATTTTATATACTGTTAGTATTTCTGAAATTTTATTTAAAAGCTTTATCTTCTCTCTTTGCATTAATCTCTGGCAAGAGAAACTTCACAAACCAAAAATGAGTTCTTAATTAACACTTAGTTAATGGAAAAAAGAAAATAAACAATTATCTACAATCATCACAATTAATTTAAGTCATTGAAGTGTTTTTATTTTTCGGCCGAACAGTGAAAACTGATTTAGTTCATTCTAATTTTCTTTTAAGTGGATCAACTTGCGTTCTGTAACTACATGTTGGTTGTACGTATTATAAGACAGAAGGAAAAAAAGCCCGTTGTCCAAATATTGATGAAAAACAATAGGTTATGTCAAAGTGATTTTTTTTCTTATTTTTAATTAACTATTTTAATTCATTTTGGTGTTTAGAAGTTGAAGCGGGTGGGTCTTGAAAAGTAAAATGCAAGAGCCCTAACATTTTATGCTGGATGGCATTCTTCCAGCCATGAAAAATAATTTTTTAAAAATTTCTTATTCTAAATTTTTGGTAAATTTAAAGAGAGAGAGAAAAAGAGAAGGAGAGAGGACATAGTCTATGGCCACTAGTTCTTGTAATATCCGATTTTCTAAAAACGAGAGAAAATGCGAGAAACGTAATGTATGATTTTTTCATAAATGAACGAAATTCACTGGATACAAAAGGAGGTCCCCCGAAATGATTTAGTTAAGGTCCCAAAAAATTTGGGAAGCATTTTAGACTCCTAAAAATGAGAATCTCAGGTTCAGACGGAAAGAAAAACGAAGTTAGAATGAAGAAACGAAATGTGACGAAAGATTGACAAAACTAATGATATTTTTGTACTTTTGAGTAAATTTTAGAATTCACATAGGAAGGCTTTTTAAATGAAATTTTTGAGTTCTCTAAGATTCTCAGAGGCCTTAAAAACCATGAAAAACCTCAGGACAGTTAAAATCCCTCCAAGGGACGTTTTTTAAAGTCAGTGTACCCGAACTTTGATGGATTCGTTCGGGAAGGTTTTAGCTCCGATTTGAGTGATTTCAAAGGAATTTTATTTAATTGGGAACCTAAATTTCATAATGGAAAATATGGTTCTAAAAAATGAGTTAAAACGAGTTAGAAATGAAAATATCGAGAACGAAGGGCAAACTTGAAATTTTTAAGAAAGTGGAAGTTTCTTGAACACTCTTTAAGTTTCTTGTTATTTCTCCCATTCATTTGTATGACTTATTCTGCCCAAAAACCAGAGAAAACACCAGCTCTCTTAGGCACACCATGGAAGAGAAGAAAGGAGGAGAAAAAGCAAGAAAAAGGTAAGAAATTTCATGGATTTTCATGCTCCTCCTCCTTCCAAACTTGTTTCTCTCCTCTTAAGCTTTCTTTCCTATGGTTTTATTGAAGTTTTTGGATCTGTTTTGAGGGAAGAACAGAGGAGAAAATTTGGATTTGAAGAGAGGAGGGCAAGGGAAGTGAGAATCAAGCAAGAAAACAAGAAAAAATAAGGTAAAATCTCCATCCTATGGTAGCTACTCCTCCCCCCTTATTCTCCTTATTTCACCCCATATATATAGTTGCAAGAGGGCTTGAATTTTGGGTAGAACAAAGGGTGAATTCTATGAATTTAAGGGAGGAGAATAAGAATATGCAAAGAAATTCAAGAAAAAAAGCCATTGATTTTCAAGATGGCAAACCTAGGGTTTCATAAGCTTCCTTGAAAATATGATTTGATGCAATTGTTTCTAGGCCTAAATGAATGTCTGAATGAGCTCTTGAGATCCCTAGAAGGCTCCCTATATGCTTCTTCCATCAAGAAAACAAAGCAAACTCCCGTGGTATCCTATTGCTCCATAGCCACGGCCTAGCATAGTTAGAGCACCTAAGGGTAGTTTTAATTTGTTCCAAACTTATTTTTGAGTCATGTATGATGGAAGAGGATGAGAGGAAGCCTTGAAAATTTTTTAGAAACCATAGATAGTGAGATGGCCTTATATGTTCCATAATATGGCTTAAAGAAGCAACACCTAGCTAGGCTCCTAAAATTGATTGTGTGATGACTCCAAGATGTTTAAATGAAGTCAAGAATCATAAATAGATGGAGAAAATGGAGCTAAGATGATGTTTTCCAAAGGTTGCTTCATTAAGTGTATTATGGAACTATAAAAGAGCCATAAGAGTCACCTATCTTTTTTATTGAATGTCTGGCCTTAGTATTTGATTCAAGAGTGTAATTAGCTTCCATATGATGTGTTTAGGCCAAGAGAAATGATCTCCACCTTCTTAGGTGTGTGAGGTCAAGGGAGAGGACTCAAGGTTCAAGGAAAAAGTGTGTGAATGCAAGTAAGGTAACTCTTTCCACCTTCTCTCATGCATGAATATGTTTTTACATTGTCTTTGAATGTGTGTATATATGTTTTGAGCTATGAAAAGTATTTCATCTTCAGCTTTTATTCAATGGTACTATGATGATGTTTTATGCATTCAAATGATGTTTTATGTGCTTGCCTTGATTTACTTGAGTGTGGAGAAGCCAAGAACCCTCTAGCCATGGTGAGGATGAGTCAAGAACCCTAGAACTTGGTTAAGACAAAGTAAAAAGTCTCCCAAAAGTGAGGTTGACTCCCAAGAGTAAGGTTGAGTAAAAAAACTCTTAAAGAAAATGGGTGAGGCAAGTCTAAAATACATAAGTGAATGGGTGAGGCTAATCCACTCACTTGGAAAGCCTATGTATGCTATATATGACTTGCTCATATGCCAAGAATGTTTCTTGAATACTCACATATGTCAATATGCCCATGCATACATTTTCAAGACTTGTATTGCATACTTTATGTGTGATTAAAAGGGAGATGAGCTATTGAGATTCTTTGAATCTCATCCCCTCCTCTCCAATATCTTAACATGCTAGGTGGACTAAGAGAACAAGGAAATAGGAGCCAACCACTTAAAAGATGAGAGTATGACATCAAAGTTCATGGATTTTATTTCTTTAAGGCCATATGAATGGTAAATGTTGTAATTTATTGTTGTATATGTCCCATGATGTTATGAACATATATAATTATGCTAATGTATCATGTACAAATAAGATTTAAGGTTATATGTATGGAAATGTGCATTTTGGACATGTAGTGGCAAGATTAGCATTATGGAAATGTGTGTATGGCATGGGGTGAGAGAGTGAGTTTGCAAATTCTGGCTTTGTACACCTTTGAGACAAGTTTAAAATGTCATTTTGGTGTAATTCCACATGCTCAAGTGGCCACACAAGCTTAGGAAGCAAATTTAGACACTTTGATGCTTGTAAAGACCATGAAATTGACCAAACTGAAACCCTATAGCACAAACTGACCAAATGGATGAATTTTTCCATGAAAATTTGCAAACATGTAAGGCTCATTGAGGGCTTTTTGGGAAGCTAAAGTGCAGAAAAATCGGAGCTCTATAGAATTAATTATGAATTTTTAAAGTTAATTTTTTTTTTGTTTTGGTTCAATGCATTGTTCATATGATTAGTTTCGTGTTCTGTGTCATTTGATGGTCAAATGATGTCCAATGTAACACCCCATAATTTATTAATGAGGATTATGGTGAATTAAGGAATTAATACAAGGATTTGGGAAAAATAAGAAAAATAAGGTTTCTAAAGAAATAGATTTATTTTAGACATTTCGAGCTAATAATTATGTTTAGTTATTATTAAGTGGAGATATATTAATTATGGTTATGGATTTAATTAAAGAATTAACTAAGGAGAGTTAGACATTTAATTTGGGCCTTATGATCAATGTATTTATGCCATAAGCCAAATAAGAAAGCCCACTTCTAGTTTGTAAAAAGGTCCAATCTCATTTCTTAAGAGCCCAACTCTCATTTCATCAACTAAACCCAACAACTTATGGCCCAATAAGCACATATCTGAACTTAAGTGGATTATGGGCTTTAGGGTTGGCCTAAACCCATCTAAAACCCTAGCTTACTCAGCCCTTTGTCCTCTATTCTGTAGACCAACTTAATCTTAGGCAAGGGAGAACTCCATTTTTGCATAGGAAGAGAGGAAGTTAGGGTTTTTTGCATTCCTCCACCATTTCTCACTTTTAGAGGAAGATTTGGCCAAAGTAATCTATATAAAACATGTCCCTCTCATTCTCCTCTTTATTTTGGTCTGATTAGTTTCTGGTTTTGGGCATTTTTATCTCTTCTCAAATCTGAAACTTGATGTTTGGGTGATTCCTTGCAAGTGTTTGCTTTCATTTTATGGTGTAATCTTGCTTAGATTTCATGTTATAAGCTGACTTTGGTATATGGCTAATTCCATGTGCGAAAATCCAAGTTTTAAGGATGGCCCATGGTGTGTTCTTGGTAGTTAAGGCTCAACTCAATCCATTTAACCTCTTAAGTGTATGGGTAAGTGTTCCTTCTTCTCTTGTGAGGTGTATGTGCTGAATTTCCACATTTTGGATTGACTTTTGCTGCATGGCTTGTACATATGCAAAAATGGAGTTGTGGGGAGTAAATCATGGTGAGCTTTGATGTATGGATCCTAAATTGGTGTAATAGATCATTAGGAAGCTCAGGTAAAAAGCTCTCAATGAACTCTTGTTAATATTAATTTGTGAATAGGGAAATTTCTAACTAATGATAGTTAAATGATGATGATTATGCTTATGTTAGGCTTGGAATGCTTTGGACCATGGTGGTAGTTAGAGAAAGAGTAATTGGCTTCATTGAGGTAACTGGGGTTATTTTTCTAATTCCATCATTTGCTCATGTTGATATGATATTTGTTACATATGCTTGATTTTGAAATGCTAAATGATTGGTTGACTACTTGAATTGTTATTGTAATTGAACCTTGTGAGTCCATGGTAGAGCTATGGTACGACTACCACCTGTGTATGTGCTTCGATCGGGTACCAGGTTGTGATCAGACCCCAGATACACTGAGCCCTGGTTGTGCTCATTATGGAGTAGGTGCTGTGGACGGACCTCTCCCAGTGTTATTGGCTATTAACATGTTGTATATGATTGTTGGTATGAGATAGTAGTCATTAGTAAGTCAACTAGTTTATTTGCAAATTGAATTGATGATTCTAGTATTGATGATATGAAATTGCATTGTATTAATTAATCTATACATATATATGGAATTTGCCTCTTGTTACTGAGATTGCATATCTCACCCCGGTTGTGGACTAACATTTTCAAGGACCGGACCTCTTAGTGGCAAGGAGAAAATTAATGGAAGCTTTTTATATGGTTTGGTAGCATATAGGTTTGGAAGCCTTGTCAGATTGTATTGTATAATTAGATTACTAGTTTTATATAATTGTCACATTGCATCATGAATTGCTAAGTATAGGGACTGTATATGTAATATAATTATCATAGAATTGAACATTATAGTTGTAATTGGCTAACAATGGATGAGTGACTTGATCTTGTATGAACATTAAGCATTAGTCCTACATGCCTTGTGGTCGAAACACTTTTGTTGTCATTAAATTATGGAATTTGCTAATGTGTGATAGTTTGGTGAGTAGAAATCAATACTTAAATCTTCAAGTGGATAATGATAGATTAGCTAGGTAAATCAAGTAGATAAATACTATTAGAGTTTCACAAATTGAGGGAGAGTGGTCCTAGAGTATTCCTAGAGGGAGAATTGGAGTACATGGGACAAAATTTGGGAGTTTTAGGAACAGAAAAGAATTGGCTGCGGCCAAAATTTAATTGGCCTAGGCCAAAAGTGACAAAATTGCCCAGGGAAGGTAACAGAGAGGTATTGGCCACGACAAAAAATAAATTGTCTGTGGATAAATGCAAGAGTCAAGTCTGGTGGTATTCCAGAGAGTAATTAGCTGCGGCAAAATGTAGAATTGGCCGCAGCCAATATGGGTGAGCAACTTGGGAAGGCTCTAATGGGTCGTTTAGCAGCAGCGAAGTTTGTGAAGTTGAGTGGAGTGAACCCGAGAGCAATTGGCCATGATGAAGAGGAATTTGGTCATAACTAAGGTCCAAAATTTTCTCATTTTAACTTAGAAACCTTGGTTTTTCCTATAGTAATGCTAAGGAATGATTTAGAGACATTTGTGGAAGGTTTTTGTGAGTTGGAATTAATAATAAAATGAATGTAAGACATCTTATTGATGATTAGATTCACTTGTGCATTCAAATACTTGTGATAGTTTAGTTAATGTCTCTAATGATTGAGGTTCAAATTTTCCCACTTCTTGATGTAATATAATCGTGATGGCTTCAAACCTTGATTTATTATTATTAATTACATCTTTAACCTTAATTACTATAATTTGAAGTTAGGGACATTACATCCAATACTTATAAAATTTTACATACATAAACTAGAGGTTATAAGCTTTCTGTGGCCACCAAGATCACCTCATTTGGAGGTCTGAGTAGAGAGTTATGAATTTTTAAAATTTACTATCAGTATTAATAGTGCCACTGGACCTCCAGTACTATTCTATCATAATTCAGTTCCTAGATGGTCTTAGTGTGATATTTTTCCCTTAAATTTAACATTTGTAGCTTCTCAAATTGACTGAATTTGCATATTTGGATTTTTGTGGAATTAGTTATGAATTTTTAAAGTTTATAATAGTAAGCTGTGATAGTAACCCAAGCAGCTAAGACCTTGGGTGTTTTTCAAATGTCAAACGTCTTTTGCTCGATGTTCCATGACTTGAAATTATTTTTAGCATAAAGTAAACATCTGTAGCTTTCCAAAATGGTAAAGAATGCATGATTTCAATTTTTTAAAATTAGTTATGATTTTTCAAAGTTTGTGACAGAAAACATGCAATTCTGGCCGAGGCTATACTATGGAATTTTATGTGTTTCTTGCACTTGCACAAGCAGAGGCCACTTTTGGTGATGGATTTGAGTTGTATCTATATAATTAAATATGAGAATATGATATATGAGTCCATATGGCCCATGGGACTCCAAAAGAAAAATTTATGCATAGCGCAACATAAGAAAACTCAATATTTTAATGCAAATTTTCTTGCTTCTCTGTGATGACCCTAACTTCTAATCATTGTAATTAAGGTTAAATACGTGATTAATCATCATAAATTGGGGTTACCAAACATTACGACTAATTACATTCAAAAAATATAAGGAAATTTGAACCTTAATGTTATTAGAGTTATCAACCATATAATTACAAGCACTTATGTACATCAGGGGAACAAACACTCATTTATAAGCCTTTGATTCTATTTCTCATTAATTTCAACTCACAAGAATCTTCTACCAATATTTCTAAGTCATCCATTGGGGTTACCATATGAAAAACCAAGATTTCTAAGTTAGAATGAAGGTTTGGGACTGTTAGCTGTGGCTAAATGTCTTTGCACCGCAGCCAATTGCTCTCAGGTTCACTCCTTATCTTCATAGATTTCACGGCGAGTTGGACCTTCACCGTGACTAACCTACATGGCGCCACGACGAGGAAGCCTCATGGAACCTACCTCGCTCCCCTCTCACTCTTGGCCGTGGCCAATTCCCCCTTTCGCAACGGCTAATTCCTATCTGGAACGCCTGACAAATTCTCGCAAAAGTTCACCGCTGACAATTCCAATTTAGCTGCGGCGAATTACCCTTTGCAAGACTCCCAGTTTTGCCTTTCACATTTCACTGTGGCTAATTCCACATTTTGCCGCAAAAAATTTCTCTCTGGTACTCTCCTGGGCTGCAGCAAAATTCCTTCTAATCCTACAACTCTACAAATCTTGTCTCATACTCTCCACTATCTATTTAGGGGCTCTCTAGGGCTACTCTCCCCCAATTTGTGAAACTCTAATGGTATTTATCTACTTGATTTACCTGGTTAATCTATCCTTATCCACCTCAAGATTTAAAGTATTAGTTTCTACTCACCAAGCTATCACACATTAGTAAAAACCATAATTTAGTAACAGCAAATGTATTCGGGCCACAACATGCATGGGCCAATGCTTAATGTTCATAGAAGGTCAAGTCACTTATCAATTATTAGCCAATTACAACCATAATCTTCAATTCCATGATAATTAGATTACATATACAGTCCCTATACTTGGCAATTCATGATACAATGCAGCAATGATACAAAACTAGTAATCTAGTTACAATACAATTTGACAAGGCTTCCAAACCTATGTGCTACCAAACCATTACTAAACTCCTATTAATTTT
Organism: Erythrophleum ivorense; assembly: GCA_026724425.1. NCBI lineage: Eukaryota > Viridiplantae > Streptophyta > Magnoliopsida > Fabales > Fabaceae > Erythrophleum > Erythrophleum ivorense. The sequence goes on from JAIUCV010000008.1 coordinate 25,001,070, forward strand.
CTCTTCGCCACTAAGAGGTCTGGTCCCTGAAAATGTTAGCCCACAACAGGGTGAGATATATAATCTGAATAACAAAAGGCAATTTCCATATACATGTACAAGTTAATCAATCCAATGCAATTTCATGTCATTAATACCAGAATCATCAATTCAATTTGCAAATGAACTAGTTGAGCTACTAATGACTACTATCTCATACCAGCAATCATACACAACATGTTAATGGCCAATAACACCAGAAATGGTCTGTCCACGGCACTAACTCCCTAATGAGCACAACCTGAGCTCAATGCATTCAGGGTCTGATCATAACCCGGTGCTCGATTGAAGCACTTACATGGGTGGAAGCTGCACCACAGCTCCACCATGGACTCACAAGGTCTAATCACAATAATAATTCAAATAGTCAACCATTTATTTGACATTTTAAAATTATACATGTGTAACAAATATCATATTAACATGAACATATACATGGAACTAGGAAATTAATCCCGGTTACCTCAATAAAGCCAATTACTCTTCTTCTAGATACCATAACAATCCAAATACACATCAAGCCTATAACAAGCATAATTATCATCACTTCTAGCAATAAATCAGATACCCAAAGAGTTGAACTGCTAATGACTACCTAATGGTTACTCACCTAACTACCAATGGATTTTGATTTCAGGTTCCAACTTTCCCACATCAGAAACCACTATAGTTCACTCCAATTTTTGGGTAATTTTGTAACACTCCAAAATTAATTAAGGTATTAATTATGGATTTGGTTTCATTAAGAATAATTAATATGAAATAATCGGATAAGTTAAGTGAATAAAAATTTTAGAGAGATAAATTATTAATATGAGTTTGAGATTTAATTGGGATAGAAACTTCATCTAGGCCCAAATTAATGTAGGAGATCATGATAAGAGGCTAATAGAGTTCTTGAAACTTGGCCCAGCTCAATTAAAACCCAGCAGCCCAACACATAAAACTGACCTAACAAAGCTAAAATTTGAAGCCCATTTGGAGTTGGATCTTTGGAGCAGCCCATAACCCATAGAAAACTTAAACCCTAAAACCTGACCTAGCCACCCCCTATTCTACAGAACCACAAGAGACACACACAAAATTAGGAGGTCCAAAGGAAAGGCTAGGGTTCTTGGCATGTTTCCACCATTTTTCACTTCTAGAGCAAGATTCAGCCAAGGTAATAGTTATATAACTTAATTCTCTCATCCTTCTCTTTAATTTGACTTGATTAATGTTCCAATTAGAACACTTTCACTCACATTGAAAATCTGAAACTTGCCATTTGATGTTTCCATGGTGAAATTTCGTAGGTTGAGGCTAAGGCTGACATTAGGTAAGTATAAATTCTTCTTCTTGAGGTATTTCTGTTGGTTTGAGACCCCAATGATTGGATTATAGTATGGGTATTAATTTTTCACAAATTTGCTTAGGATTTAGGGTGATATATTGAAGTTTTTGATAGAGGACACCTCCATTCTAAATTTTGGGACTTTGTAGTGTGGGGAGGATTTTGTACTACTGGTGGCTTTTGCAAATTTGTCTACAAGTGAGGTAACCGGGACTATAATTCCATGCATGTATCTACTTTAATTTCATATTTGTTGTACATGAATGATTTAAAATGCTAAATGAATTGGTTGACTATATATTGTATTGTGTTTGGACCTGGTAAGTCCATGGTGGAGCTGTGGTACAGTTGCCACTTGTGCATGTGCTTTGATTGGGCACCGGGTTATGATCAAATCCCAGATGCACTGAGCCCTGGTTGTGCTCATTGGGGAGTGGGTGCTGTGGATGGGCCTTTCTTGGTGTTATTGTCCTTTAACATGTGGAATTATGATTACTAGTATGGGATGATAATCATAGTAGCTTAACCATTTCCTTTGCTGATATGATTGATATGATTTTGATGTTGATTTTGATTCATACATATATGTTAATTAAATTGGATATTATGAATGGAAATTTTCTTCGTTATTGAGATTCGCATCTTACCCCATTTCATGGGATCATACTTTCAGGTGAAGGCTCTTCGGGTAAGGATAAAGGGAAGCAAGTAGATGAAAATCCATGAGCTCCAACCATGTAGGGAGAAGGCTACACTTAGGCAGATTTATTTAGTATAAATGCTAAATTTTGTATTTCTTTTTGTATAGCATCATCATGTAATCATGTTGCCAAGTGTAGGTTCTTACATTTTGATTACTTAGGATGTATTTATTGAGGAGTTAGACCTCATCTTAGCTTGATATTGGATGTATGAACCTATAACACCTGATGTATGAATTTTACTGAATTTATGGTATGGTATACTGTTGGAAATATAATTATGTGATGTATTAGATATTGATATGAACCATTGATGTATGAAATCTCTAACAAAATGTATATCGAATGTTAATTGTCAATAGTACATGAATTCTTGTTGTTATTACTCTATGGACTTGCTGATATAGGGTAGTTAGAGGAGTGAAAATTTACATTTAAGTCTTAAATTGGTAATGGTAGAATAGCTAGGTGAATAGGGTAGATAAATACCATTAGAGTCATATCAAATGAGAGGAAGTGGTCCTAGGGTATTCCTAAGATAAGAATTGGAGTGTAAGGGACAAAATTTGAGAGATGTAGTTATAGAAGGGAGTCACGCCACAGCTAACAAGGCCCCACCGCAGCCAAATAAGTGACAGAGGTGAAGGGCGTCGCGGCATGATCGCGGCATGAGGCATCTCGCCGCGACGCAAGCAAAGAAAATTGTCTTGGAGAGTAACAGTGGCAAGGAACACCGTGGCTTGAGGAATCTCACCGCGGCTTATTGCGAAAAAAATTGCCCAGGAGGGTAGCAGAGAGAAACCTCACTGCGGCGCAACATGTATCGCTACGGCGTTAGTCGAGGAAACTAGGTAAGGGGTGTCCAGTAGCACATCTTGCCGCGGCGCAAGTATATTCCATCGAGGCGAGAATCGCGAGACTTAGAATAGTAGCTCCAAGAGGCATTTCCACCGCTGTGCCATGTAGGCTGGTCGCGGTGATGGTTCAACTCGTTGCCACGTAAATTGCCCAGTGATTCCCGAAGAGTAACTTAGCTGCGGCGCTGAAAGTCGAGGCCGCGACGCAAAGTGAAAACGTGGTATTTGAGCTCCAGAACCTAACTTAGTTACGGTGGGAGAGTCTTAAGTCGCGGCGCAGGTTCGTAAAACTCCTACCTTTAGCCTAGAAACCCCAGTTTCTTCAATGGTAATGCTAGGAAATGATATAGGAACACTTGTGGGAGGTTTTTGTGTGTTGAAACTGATAGATGGATGAATCACAAATCCCTTATGATAGTATAATTTCTTTTATGCATTTTTACGTTGTGGTTATTTATTGATGACTCTAACATCAAGATTCAAATTTTCCTATATTTTCATAACGTAATAAATTGTAACGACTCCAAACCTTAATAATTAATTATTAATGGTACATTTAACCATAATTACCATGTTAAGAAGATGGTTATCACACTATGCTTTAAATCTTTTGTAGTTTTCTTTGTATATAAATGTGAGAGTGATATTATACATGTTATTTTTATAATGTAAGAGCATGAACAATTGTAATATGATGTATGAATCTTGTATAGATCATGTGTGGTATGAAATCAATAGAAATGTAAATTTGGATCCCTCGATGGCTTGACATATTTGTGTATTCTTGGATGTGGAATAGCCAAATTGAGAAGTATAAGGTTTAGGACCACTTGGGTAGTGTTTACAAGTCATATTTGTACTTTTAAACTTGCCCAAGGGGAGCCAAACCATTGGAGAGGCCATTTAGACAAAGTGGACATCTTACATGGAGCAAAATTGACCATTTAGGTGAACTATACCACTTTTTGTCCAAATGAGCTCTTCTTGGTCTGAAATTTGGTATGAATCTAGAGCTTGTTGAGAGATTTTTTTGAAAGCTAAAGTGGGTATTATTTGAAGGTCTATAGAATATTTGATGAATTTTTGAAGTTGAATTTTTTTTTGATTTGGTCATTGCTACTGTTGCTATAGTCCAAAATTTGTTGTGTCAATCATGTGGCAAATGATGTCCAATTGCTATGAAATTTTATAGTCAGAAATGAAACCATCCCAGTGACTTGTACCATCTAGAATCACCCCATTTAGATGTCTAGAGAGGGAGATATGAATTTTTGAAATTTTTATCTAGTACTAGGCGTCCAGTCAGACCTATGTCACTGTTTGATTAGTTTTCATGGCCTGAATGAACCTGGAATGGTCTGGAATTATTTTTTTCCTCTATCTAACATCCATATATTTCTATATTGATATCATTTGCATAGATTAGATTTTTATGGAATTAATTGGATATTTTTGAAGTTCATATCAGAAACCTACATTAGTACCAGTAGCCAGTTGGACCCTTGTGCCTTTTTTGATGTTAAACATGGTCCAGATGCTATTTTCATGACTTGAAATTATTTTTATGTACATTTAACACTCATATCTTTCCAAAATACTATGGCATGGCTGATTTCAATTTTTCTACATTTAGTTATGAATTTTTGAAGTTTTTCTTAAATCTACCACTATACAATCTGTGATGAATGAAGGGATTTTTGACTTGAGAACCATGGCTTGCTGGATAATTTGAGTTGTTTATGATTTGTACTAATGTAAATGACTAGGGAATGTTGTTGGTTAATCCATAGGGCCCATATGACACGAATTGAAAATTTAACCTCAACGTTGCATAACCAAAGTGCATCATTTTTATACTTTTCTTGTAAGTTCATGGGGAAAATGGATATAATAGTCTTGAATGGAAGAGTATGATAATGGAATATACGTGGTATGACATAGGGCTAGAGAGAAGGGTAGATAATGTAATTATAATTTACCTTAATTTCATAATTTCCTACTATATGCATTATTTTGACTAAATTTCTATAATAGTCATTTTAACTAGGAAATTTATGTAGAGATAGCTACTCTTCAAGAAGCCTAACAAATTAAGAAAAACCTAGGTGTATAGATTTACATACAAGCAAGAGGAAAGATAACAAAGATTAATAAATCTATAAAATAAACATATTAATTCATTGACTTATAGATCTATGACTTTAACTATGGATCTATGATCAGACTAAACCTATATAGACATGTGACTGGACTATATGTACCTCATGTCTAGACTAGATGACCTATGATTGATGAACTTTGAACCAAGACTATAAAAGACATTAAGAAAGAAAAGACATGATAGAAGTATTAGGTTTCCCAAAGTATGCTATCTAGAATCATAAACATGCATATGCATAGTTGAATATGCTTTCTTACTTTCTGCTTAAATTAAAATGCTTGCTATATTGTTGATTGGTATTGAATTGCCTACTTTGTTGTTCTATTGCTATGTGTGTTATGTTGAAAAATAATAATAAAATAAAAGAAGGAAAGAACAACTGATGATCCTCTAAGAGGTGACATCAAGAGATAGAATTCTTGATAGTTATAGGGCTCTATAAGAGATAGCCTCTATCAACAGAGGACCATCTAGGAGCTGTGTGTAACACCTTAATCTCTTTACCCTTACACAATGGTCCCATAGGCTATTTCAATCCATGGCATGAATAATGGAGCACAATTTTAAGGAAATATATATATGTATATATATATATATCTAGCATGAATCATTGCGTCACGTAAGGCTTCATTAATTCATTTTCTGCTCCATGAACCATGTGAACTTATCAATATCATTTTCTATCCATAACAAATCCATACAAGTCATATACATCACAAAACATCCTAAGAGTCTTAGATTTTAGACTACATTTTGCAAAATCAATGTTTGGCTCTCGAGTTCACTTTCCAAATTTCTAATATGAACTTTGAAAATTTATAATTAATTCTAAAAAAATTGAAATCATACAACCTATACCATTCTAGAAATCTCTAGATTCTAAATAATGAGTAAAAATAATTCCAAACCAATTTAGTGGCCTTTAATCTATAGAAAATGATGGAATAGTACCAGAGGTTGGGCTATGTTACTGGTACTATCATGCAACTTCAAAAATTTGGTTCTCTCTCTACAGAGCTCTAAATGAGGTAATCTCAGTGGCTATGGAAAAGCTTATTATGTCTAGTTTATGCCTATAAAATTTCATAAGTATTAAGTGTGACAACCTTACCTTGTTAGCATTGTAATTATGGTTAAATATACGATTAATAATTAATTATGAAGGTTTGAGTGGTTACAATTTATCACATTGTGAAAATATGAGAAAAATTTGAACCTTGATGTTAGGGTCATTACCATACCACCTTGACAAAACAAAATTTTCATAAAAGAAATTATACTACCATAAGGGGTTTATGATTCAACCATCCATCAGTTTCAATACCTAATAACCTCTCACAAGTGTTCCTATATCATCTCTTACCATTACCGTTAAAGAAATTGGGGTTTCTAGGCTAAAAGGAGTAGGTTGGGGACTTGTGCCGCGGCCTATACCTTCCCCACCGCGGCCAAGTTGCTCTCTAGAATCATTGGACAAATTTCACAAATCTTGCCGCGGCCAACCTATGTGGCGTTGCGACAGAAACGCCTCATGGAACTACTATTCTCAACTCCCACGATTCTCGCCTCGGCGCAATATATTTGCGCTGCAGCGAGTTTTGCTTCTGTCCAACTCTTATTTTATTTCCTTGACTCGCACTGCGGCAGGACCTATTATGCCACGGTGAGTTCTCGTTCTGTCACCCTCTTGGGCGATTTTTTTCCACTTTGCGCCGCGGCGAGATCTATCAGGCCGCGGTGCTCCTCGCCACTGTCACTCCCAAGGTCAATTTTCTACCCTTACGCTGCAGCGAGATTAGTTATGCCACGGTGCCCTTCGACTCTATCTCTCATTTGGCCACGGTGCCCTTCGACTCTATCTCTCATTTGGCCGCGGCGAAGCCTTCTTAGCCGTGGTAAGACTCCCTCCTGTGACTACATTACCCAAATTTCGCCCCCTACATTCCAAATCTCATCTTAGAAACACTCCAAGTCCACCTTCCCTTATTTTATGTGATTTTAATGGTGTTTATTTATCTTATTTACCCATCAATCCATCCATTACCATTGCAAAACTTAAATACTACTTCCTACTTGCCTAACTAGCTCATATCAGCAAACTCATGAATATATGACAGCAAGAACACATGCATTAGCAGTAATTAACATCCCATGCACATTCCATGGAGATTCTATTCAACAATAGCTTATGTCCACATCCAAGGCATCATATGACTACAATTCCCATATGGTAATTCATATCACAATTTCAACAAAACTATATATATAATACTATAAGTTCATATATTAATATTCAACTATAATGAGACTTAAATCCTTAACGGTTACATTTCAATCAAACAAAATATGAACGCCTACACTTGGCAACATGAATACATGATGATGCTATGTAAACTAATAAAAAAATTGCATCTCTACTAAATAAGCTAGCCTAAGTGTAGCCTTCTCCTATATGTTGGAGCTCATGGATTTTCATCAACTTGCTTCCCTTTATCCTTACTCGAAGAACCTTCACCTGAAATGTTAATCCTATGAAACAGGGTGAGATATAAATCTCAGTAACCAAGGCAATTCCATCATATATCCAGTTTAATTAGCATATAAGCATGAATCAAAATCAACATCAGAATCATATCAGTAAATGAAATAATTAGGCGATCATGATTACTATCCCATACTAGCAATCATATTATCACATGTTAAAGGCCATTAACAACGGGAGAGGCCCGTCCACGGCACCTACTCCCCATTGAGTACAACCAGGGCTCAGTGCATCTAGGGTTTGATCATAACCCGGTGCCCGATCGAAGCACATACATGGGTGGCAGCCGCACCACAGCTCCATCATGGACTCACAAGGTCCAATCACAATTCAACAAATAGCTTACTAATTCATTTAGCATTTCAAATCATTCATATACAATAACATATGAAATTAAATCAGATATATACATGGAATTAATATAAACCCTAGTCACTTCACTTGTGAGCAAATTTGTAACAGCCATCACAAATCCTAAATTCAGATTAGAGCATCCTTCACCAGAAAACTCAATATTCCACCCAAAATCCTAAGCAAATTCGTATAGAATTAATACCCATTTTATAAATCAGCTATGGGGGTCTCAAATTAACAAATGAAGCATCAAAATGGAGGGTTTAAACTCACCCAAGGTTAGCCCTAACCTCAACCTACGAATTTCACCAAGAAAATCCCCAAATTCCCACATTTCAGATTTTGGGTAGGGTGAAAATACTCCAAATGAAAAACTAATCGAACCAAATTAAAGAGAAAGATGAGGGGATTAAGTTGTATAACTATTACCTTGGCTGAATCTTACTTTAAATGTGAGAAAATGCAGAATTCTTGCCCCTAACCCTAGCCTCCTTCTCAACCTCCGAATTTTGCTTCTTGAGTTTCAGCAAATGAGAAAGTGGCTGAAGCATTAGGGTTTAAGTTGGGTCAAATATGGATCATGGGTTGCTCCAAGGTCCAACTTCATTTGGGCTTCAGATTTTAGCTTGTTGGGCTAGTTTTAAAGTGTTGGGTTGTTGAAATTCAATTGGGCCACACCAAGTTTTAAGAACCCAAAGGTTTTGGGTTTGCACAAGGGTTATTGGGCTAATTATAAGAGTCTATATAAGGTGGGTATTGGGCCTCCATCACATTAGATCAAGTTGAGTCTGCACCTAACTTTTTGGGCCTCCATTAGCCTCTTATCATGGCCTCCTACATTAATTTGGGTCTAGATGAAATTTCTCTCCCAATTAAATCTCAAACCCATATTAATAAATTTACCTTTCTAAAATCTCCATTTACTTAACTTGCCTAATTATCCTATATTAATTATTCCTAATTAATCTAATCCGTAATTAACATCTTAATTAATTATGGGGGTGTTACATTAAGTTTCATTTGTCCTATGTGTGACACAAAAACATAAAATGACCATATAAATAGTGTACATACCATTTCTGCATAATTTGACCAATTTCAATAAATTATAATAAATTCTCTAGAGCTCCAAATTGAGTGCTTTGTAACTCTATGAAAATCTTTAAATGAGCCTACTTATTGGCCAAATTTCATGAAAAAACTCACTCATTTGATTAGACTTTGGTTAAGCACGCAAAATGGTCAAATTTGGAGTCCAAATGGGTATCCCTAGGCACCAAATACTCTTCTTCACTTTCCACAACCATTTAGGCAAGTCTAAAAGCACAAATACAATATATAAAAGCATACCAAATAATCCAAATCATCATGGAGCTCATTTTCACCTTGTCACTTGCATACATACACATGGACATAAAGGTGTTAAATGTCAATCTTTAATGCATACATTCATTTGGCTCTAAGCTTGATACATACACCATATATACATACATTTGAACTTGCTCAAAGGTTTACATTGTAACATCCAGTTCCTTCGAAAATGTGAGAATGTAATGTCCAGTTTCTTTGTAAACGTGTGAAACTTACTGAATATAAAAGGAAGTTCCTCAAATAGAATAAGGGGAGGTTAAATAAAATTAGAGCAATATTCTAGACCTCAAATAATGGGGATTCAATATCAAAGGTTCCTTGAAAATGGAACCAGAACAACAAAATGAAAATGGATGAAAATGTGATGGCATTTTCATAATTTCAGGCACTTTTTGGAATACCCAAAGGAGGGATTTTTAAATGGAAAAAATGAGTTTTCCGGGGTTCTTAGAGGCCCTAAAAACTATAGGAACCCCCTGAATAGTTCAAACCCTTCCGATTGATGTTTTACAACGTCGGTTGACCCGAACTTTGACCCTTTCATTCAAGAAGGTTTTAGATCCAAAGTAAGTGATTCCAAAGGCATTTTATAAGTTAGAGAACCTAAATTTTATGATGAAAAAGACAATTCTCAAAAAGGAGTTGCAATGAGCATAAAATGAAAAACCTAATAAGCGGGATGTAAATAAAATTTTTAATGAACAATTTTAAGACACTTGGCTCCTTATATAGTGTCCCGTTCTTCTTCTCCCTTTAGACCAACTTAGTTGCTGCCTAAGCCAGAGGAGGTTTTTCTCTAAAGAAAAGCACAAGAAAGGAGGAGAAAGAGGAAGGAGAAATCCAAGGAAAGGTGAGAAAAAGTGTGAAATTTCATTGTTCTTCCTTTATTAATCTTATTCCTTTCATTCTCCTCTTTATTCCTATGGCTTTTATAATTTATATGGGGCTATTTTGTTGTTGGTTCAGAGGAGGGAACTCAGAATGTTAAGGAGGATCATGAAGCAATGGAAAGAGCCTTTGGAAAAGTATTAAAATAAGGTAAGAAACCTAGCCTTTCATTGCATCTTCTTGGTTATTTCCCATGGTTCTTGTTTGCCCAAGATGGAGCCCAATCACTAGGGGATAAATTCTGTCCATACCAAGGTGGAATTAAGGGTTCTAGAATGTATGGATTAACAATATGTAATTGGAACTAAGTAAGAAGCATTACAGAACAAGTTATGCTACTTAGGGATTTTAGCGTTCGTTGGAAAATATGAAGCTTCCTAAGGGTTATTCAAGATGTCTAAAAGTGTATATGAGTTCTTAAGATACCTAGGAGGCTCCACATATGCCAATTCCCTAAAGAAAATGAATGGAACTCAATGGGTCTAAAAGCTAAGCATAGTCTCAGCTAAGAGAGAAAGTAGCATCTAGGAAATGTTTTAATTTGTTCCAAGGCTAGAATAAGACTAGGTATGATAGGAGAACACCATGGAAGCCTTGGAAAAAAAATTAGCAACCATAGAATGTGAGATGGAGGTATAGGCTCCATAATGGGACATAAAGAAGTAACTTATAGCTAGGCTCTTTAAAATGAATTCGTGATGACTCCAAGAAGTTTTAATGGAGTCAAGAGACTTAGATGGGAGGAGAAAATGGAGCCAAGATTATGAATTTTCATAGTTGCTTCATTAGGTCCTTTATTGAAACATATTGGAGTCTTGGAACTAAGTAGGCTTTTATAAAGAGTGTGTGATGCTAGAGTTTCATTCAATGATCTAAATATGTCCTACTTGATGTGTTTAGGCCAAGAGAACCTAGTGCCTCTAAGTTTCATGGGTTGGCCGAGAAGAGGGAGGAAGAATCTGAAGAAAAAGTGTGTGACATTGGCTCCAAGGTAGCTCTCTAACTTTTCTCTCATGTATTCTTAGATGTTTTCTTGTCTTTGGATGTGTGTATGAATGGTTATGCTATGCAAAATGTTTCTAGTAAAATGTTTACATGCCATGGTACCATTATGTCTTTGTTATGTTCTTGAAAGATATTTTATGAATGTGGTTTGGCTTGCACGAGCTTGGTGAAGCCAAAAGTCCCTTAATAAGGGTGAGCATGAGCTAAAAGTCCCTAAGAATGGGTGAGACAAAGCCAAAAGTCTCTAGAAGAGTGAGGATTAGTCAAAAGTCCCTTAAAAATGGGTAAGGCAAGTCCAAAAGTCCCAATAAAAATGGGTGAGACCAAACCAATGCTTTGACAAGCTTATGTATGATGTGTATGATTTCTTGAACATGAGAAATACTTTATGTATGTTCATAAGTTGTAAGATTGCCATGCATTCATTCTTAGACTTGCAAATGCATCCATTATGTATGTTTGAAAGGGTGAAGAGCTATTAGGATTCTTGGAATCTCACTCTTCCCTCTCCAATGTCTAAATATGTCTAAGTAGACCCAGTGAGCCAAGAAATGGAAGCCACCAATCTTGAAGACAAAGAAATTGACAAAGAAAATGCTAAATGGTGATTTTGTAATCATATAGTGGTCAAATGATGTAATCTTATGTTGTATATGATGTATAGCCTTTTGAACACATGTAATTACATGGATATGTGATGTATGTATTGACTTTGGAAGCATGGGAATGGGAATGAATGTTTTTGACATCTTTATACCTTGATGAGCTTGTATACTCTTGTGTATAAGAACAAGTGAGGTAGTGGTTTTGTGATGCATGAGAATTTGAACCCTTTAGACAAGTTTAGTAGGCCATTTTTAAGCTTTCTCATGTGCTCAAATGGTCATGGGCAAGGTAGAAGTAATATTGGTTCATATTTGACCCTTTAAGATGCATAAAATGACCATTTTGGAACCCTAGATCACAAACTGACCAAATGAACAAATTTTCCCATAAAATTTGGCCTGCATATAGGTCTCATCTAGAGCCTTTTGGGAAGCAAAAAACCAGATTATTTAGAGCTCTAGAGAATTAATTATCAATTTCCAAAGTTTGCAAAAAGTTACTATAATGGTCAATTCACTGTTCATGTAGTTAGTTTCTTCTCCTGTGTCATCTGAGGGTCAAATGATATCTAATTCCCATGAAATTTCATAGTCATAAACTAGGCATGACAAGATTTATTTATCACTTAAGAACACCTTATTTGGATTTATATTGAGGGAGATATGAAATTTTGAAATTGGTGGTTAGTACCAATAACATAGTCAGAACCCTAGTACTATTTCATTGATTTCGTGAGTTAAATGCCATTTCTTTGATTCAGAACTATTTTTATTAGAAAGTAGATATCTATAACATTCAATAATGATATGTTTTGCTAGATTTTGATTTTTCTAAAATTAGGTATGAAATTTTGAAGTGTATATCAGAAACTTGTGATAGCAAATCTAGATAGCTAGACCTTTGGTGATATTTTATTGTCAATTGTGGTCTAGTTTATGTTTTCATGGCCTGAAATAATTTTTAACCTATAGTTGACATTCCAAGTATTCTAAAAGGCTATCATTTGCTTAATTTCAATTTGTTTAGAATTAGTTATGATTTTTTAAAGTTAATGATAGAAAGCTATATCAGTAAACCTGAGGCTAAATGCATTGTTTTGTGTATGGATGTTCTAAACTCGGGAAGAATGGATTGTTTGATGATGGTTCTGACTTGTATGGATGTAATTTGAGTCGAGCATGATATCAATGAGTTCATATGACCTACAAAATGTGAGACAAAAATTTTAGATGCTACGTAACTAAAAAAAATGTATTATTTTTATTGATTTTCTTGATAAAATGTAAAGCCAAGCAAACATAATCCTATACATGAAAAGGAAGACTATAATCATATGGTATTACATTCATCATGTATACAACTCATAGTTACAATTCTTGACATCAATATGCTATTAAAGTGTCTATTTCTCTACTCTTTTGTCAAACTGCCATTCTTCAAGACCTTTGGCCTCCATTCTTTGGTCTACTTAGCTCACCTAGACATAATTAGGCATATGGAGGGGAAAAGTGAGATTCAAAGAATCTTAATAGCTTTTTACCTTTTTAAACATATATAATGGATGCAAATTTAAGTTAAAAAATGCATGCATGTCCCTTAGGTTAGTCATGAACATACATAAATTATTTTCTTCATCACATAAACTCATACATGTCAAATATAGGCTCTCAAGGGCATTGGTCTAGCTTCACCCAACCTTCTAAGGCCTTTTGGATTGGCCTCATCCAATTTTAAGGGACTTTTGACTAAGCCTCACTCTTCTTGAGATTTTTGCCTTTGTATTACCCAATCTTAGGGACTTTTGGCTCATCCTCACTCATGCTAAGGGACTTTTGGCATCACCAAATCCATTCAAGCCAAAAATACATTCATAAACTCATTTCAAGATGCATAATGGTACCATAGAAAGTAAGAAATAGCTAGAAACATATTTTATAATTCAAACATACACACAAGCAGTTAAAGACAAATAAACATCCAAGGTATGCATATGAGAAAGTTTAGAGAGCTAACTTAAAGCAAGAACATCACACTTTTCCCTTGAACTTGTCTTCTCCTTTTTGGCCTAGTTTATAGAATTAGGTGGCACTTAATTCTCTTAGCCTAGACACATCAAATGAGACATGAATCACTCATGTAACAAGCTTTAGCCTTATGTAAGCTCTATGCAAAGCTACTTTCTCATATGGCTCTAATATGTCTCCAAACAAGGCATAATGAAGCAACTATTAGAATTTATGATCTTGGCTTCATTTTTTCCTTCAATCTAAGTCTTTTGACTCCATTTAGACTCCTTGGAGTCATCACAATTTCATTTTAAGGAGCCTAACTATAAGTTGCTTCTTTATATTTCATTATGGAGCCTCTACCTCCATCTCACATCCCATGCTTTCTATATTTATTCCAAGCCTTCCTTTGATGTTCATCTATCACATTTAGTTTGTTTCTAGCCTTAGAATAATTTAAAACACTCCTTAGGTACATGGTTTTGTTTTGGCCGAGACACCCGTTTATCTTATGCATCCATGGAGTTTACTTCATTTCCTTTAGGGAAATGGCATATGTTGTAACACCCCAAAATTAATTAAGGTGTTAACCATGGATTTGGGTTAATTAAGAATAATTAATATATAATGATTGGGTAAGTTAAGTGAATGAAAATTTTAGAGAGATAAATTATTAATATGAGTTTGAGATTTAATTGAGTTAGAAATCCCATCTAAGCCCAAATTAAATTAAGTAGGCCAAGATTAGGAACTAATGGAGGGCCTAATCTGATTTAATGAATTAAAGACCCAAGAGCCAACTTCCATAAGCTCTTATAAATGGCTCAATAAACCTTGTGCAGACCCAAAATAATGGAGTTCTTTAAACTTGGTCTGGCCTAATTAAATTCTACAGCCCAACACATTAAAGTTAGCCCAATAAGGCTTAAATTAGAACCCACTTGCAATTGGACCATTGGGTCAGCCTAAGCCCATCCAAAACCCTAAACATATTTAGCCTTTCCTCTCCTTTATGCAGAAACACAAAACACATAACTCATTTCTAGAGGTTTGAAGGAAGGCTAGGGTTTGGGCCAAGAAATCTACTATTTCCCACTTCTAGAGTAAGATTCAGCCAAGGTAATAATTGTATAACTTAATCCCCTTCTCTTTCTCTTTATTTTGGCCTGAATAGTTTTTCATTTGGAGTATTTTCACTATACCCAAAATTTGAAATGTGGTTGTTTGAGATTTTCTTGGTGAAATTTCGTAGGTTGGGGTTGAGGGTGTTATTAGGTAAGTATAAACTCTCCATTTTGATTCAGTTCCTACTGGTTTAAGACCCCCATAGTAGACTTATAGTATGAGCCTTAATTTTGTATGAATTTTCCTATGATTTAGAGTAATATATTGATGTTTCTGATATAGGGAAGGCAAAATCTGAAATTTGAAGCTCTTGGTGATTGGGTGGGTATCCCTTAGGTAACCATTAGTAACTTAATTCTTTGTGAATGAGATAGTAATGGACTGATAAAAATGATCATTTTTTGATATTGTGATTTTAGGAGGATTTTGGTATTGCTGTAGCTTCCCAACTTGTGTAAAAGTGAGGTAACCGGGACTTTATTAATTCTATGCATATATTTGCTTTAATTTCATATTTGTTGTACATGAATAATTTGAAATGCTAAATGAATTAGTTAGCTATCTATTGTATTGTGTTTGGACCTTGTGAGTCCATGGTGGAGTTGTGGTGCGGCTGCCACCGGTGAATGTGCTTCAATCAGGCACCGGGTTATGATCAAACCCCAGATGCACTGAGCCCTTGTTGTGCTCATTGGGGAGTGGGTGCCGTGGACGGGCCTCTCCTGGTGTTATTGGTCTTTAACATGTGAAATTATGATTGCTAGTATGGGATGGTAATCATGTAGCCTAACCATTTCCTTTGTTAATATGGCTGATATGATTCTGATGTTGATTTTGATTTATGCATATATATTAATTAAATTGGATATTATGAATGAAAATTTTCTTGGTTACTGAAATTCGCATCTCACCCCGTTTCATAAGATTATACTTTCAAGTGAAGGCTCTTCGGCTAAGGATTAGGGAAAGCAAGTGGATGAAAATTCATGAGTTCCAACTATATGGGGAAAAGGCTACACTTAGACTGGTTTATCTAGAATAGATGCTAAATTTTGTATTCCTTTTTGTATAGCATCGTCATATAATCATGTTGCCAAGTGTAGGCTCTTATATTTTGATTACTTAGGATGTATTTATTGAGGAGTTAGGCCTCATCTTAGCTTGGTATTGGATGTATGAACCTATAACACATGATGTATGAATTTTACTGAATTTATGGTATGGTATACTATTGGAAATATAATTATGTGATACATTAGATGTTGATATGAACCATTGATGTATGAAATCTCTAACGGAATGTGTATCAGATGTTAATTGTTGATATGAATTCTTGCCATCATTAATCCATGAAATTGCTTATATATGGTAGTTGGACGAGTAGGAATTAGTACTTTAGTTTTGAATTGGTAATGGTAGAATAGTTAGGTAAATAAGGTAGATAAATACCATTAGAGTCATATAAAATAAGGGGAAGTGGTCTTAGGGTGTTCCTAAGAAGAGAATTGGAGTGCATGGGGCGAAATTTGGGAGATGTAGTTATAGGAGGGACTTATGCCGCGGCCAGGAAGGCCTCGCCGTGGCTTGGAGAGTGACAGTAGTGAAGAACGTTGCGGCTTGAGGAATCTCACCGCAACTCAGTGTGAAAAAAAATGCCTAGGATGGTGGCAAAGAGAAACCTCGCTGCGGTGCGATAGGTCCGGCCGCGGCACTAGATGAGGAAACTAGGTAAGGAGTGTCCAGTAGCGAGCCTTGCCATGGGCCAAGAGTTTTCTGCCAAGTTGAGAATTGTGGGAATTTGAATAGTAGTCTCAAGAGGCATTTCCACCACGGCGCCACGTAGGCTGGTCGCGACGATGGCCCAACTTGCATAAATTACCCAATGATTCTCGAGAGTAACTTAGCAACAGCGTGGAAGGTTAGGGCCGTAGCGCAAAGTGAAAAACGTAGTTTTCGAGCTTCAGAGCCTAACTTAGCTATGGCGGGAGGGTTTCAAGTTGCAACGCAAGTCCCCAAACTCCTACCTTTAGCCTAGAAATCCCAGTTTCTTCAATGGTAATGCTAGGAAATGATATAGGAACACTTAATGGGAGGTTTTTATGTGTTGAAACTGAAGGATGGATGAATCACAAACCCCTCATGATAGTATAATTTCTTTTATGCATTCTCACATTTGTAGTTGTTTAGTGATGACCTTAATATCAAGGTTCAAATTTTCCTATATTTTTATAATGTAATAAATTGTACGACTTCAAACCTTGACCATTAATTATTAATCGTGTATTTAGTCATAATTACCATGTTTAGAAGATAGGGTTGTCACATATGTGAGGCTTTCTCGGTGTCTTGAGAACTCATTCGTACTTTTAGACAACTTAAATTATCATTAGGAAGCTTCATATTTGCTAAGGTTCAACCAAATCCCTCAATTTTATAACTTACATTCTAAAACTTCTTTTTCAATTCTAGTTGTATATTTTTAATTCTCACACTCCATAATCCTTGGTTCCATCAAGAACACATGAAGAAAAATTTTTCTCATTACTTTCTCTATCTAGGCCAAAGCTTTAATGGCTTGGAAACACAAGGGTTTGCAAGTGTTTCAAGTAAAGTCTTACCTTAAAACAAAGCTCTTTTCACATAAATTATTTTTCATCGATTGGTTTCTTGAAAAGAGTTTCTTTTTGGCTTAGGTCAAACCTGAATCTTCAAATTTTCAAGAAAAGAAAACTAATATTAGAGAGCTCTAAGAAAGAGGAACAATTTTCCTAACTGGTATAGGATGATACGGGGCCATTTACTTACCTAAACAAGAGCTTAAACTTCTTCTTCTTCTCTCTCTCTCCCTTTAATGTCATGCCATAGCTCTCTAAAGTTTTGAAAATGGAAGCTTAGAGAAGATGATGAGGTGTAATCTTACTTAAGAAGTCTCTTTCACAAATTTTCAAACTAACTATTTTACCTTTACGTGCCGTTTGCTCTGTTTAGCCTCATTTCAACTTTTTTTTGAGAACTATCTTTTTCATTATAAAATTTAGGTCCTCTAATTCATAAAATACCTTTGATTTCATCCAAATTAGATTTAAAACTTTTCTAAACTAGCTAGTCAAAGTTTAAGTTAACTGACACTCAAATATAAACCGGATGGGTTTAAACTATTCAAGAGGTTCCAATGGTTTTTAAGGCCTCTGAGAACCCCAAAAAACTCAAATTTTATTTAAAGATCACTCATTTGAGTTTTCTCAAAAGTGCCCAAAATTACAAAAATGCCACTGGTTTTCATCAGATTTTATTTAGCTACTCCAACTCCGATTTTTGGGCATCTTAAGCCTTGTATCCTCATTTTCTATTATTTAGATTTTTTTTTAATTTTATTTGGTTTCAAATCTTTCTATTTATAGGACTTCCTTTTATATCTGGTGAGTTTCTTATGTTTATGGAAAAACTGGATATTACAACATGCCTTAAGAAATGAAGAATGATCTTCTAAGAGATGATCCCTTATTACTTTATTTTTATAGATCCACTCTAAGGGATGCCTTAATGAAAAATATTTATGGCTTGACAATCTTGTTTCTTACTAACGTATGTTATGATATACTAATAGATTATTATGTTTCATTACAACACCCTAAAATTAATTAAGGTGTTAATAATATATTTGGACTAATTAAGAATAATTATTATAGAATAATTGGATAAGCTATATGAATGAAAATTTACAGAGAAATAAGTTGTTAATATGGGTTTAAGATTTCAATTAGATTAAAGCTTAATTTGGGCCCAAAATTTAATTTGAGTAAGCCATGGATAAGGATTTATGGAGGCCCAATGATTCTAGGTGTAAGCCCTACTCCTTATCATAAGACTTGGGTCAAGAGAGATCACCTAGCAATGGCCCAATTTGATTTAGTGAAATAGAGGCCCACGACCCAATTTACATAAGCCTTTATAGTTGGCCTAACACACATTATGCAGACCCAAATTGGATTGACTCTTGAAATTTAGCCTGACCCAACTACAACTCTGAAGCCCAACTAACATCAACCTTTGAACCCACTAGAATTTGAAACTTAAGTTTAGCACATTTCACCTTAATTCAAAGTGTTCTGCAGCCCACCTCATCAAACAAAGGCTCAATGACTAGAAATAAGCCTAAATGGACCTTAGGCTGATGGGTTGGCCCATTTCCCCCTAATAACCCTAAAGGTTCAGTAGCCTCCCTCCCCATTCAACAGAAAACACAAGAGGCAAGGGAGGAAATTCTGAGGTTTAAGGGAGGCTAGGGTTCTACCAATATTGCAGCTTCATTTTTGACTCCTAGAGGATGATTTGGCCAAGGTGAGTTATATATAACTTGACCCTCTCATTCTCCTCCTCATCTTGGTCTAATTAGTTTTTGGTTTTGGACATTTTCATCTCCTTCTCAAATCTGAAACTTGGTGTTGGTGATTCCTTACAAGATTTTTAGAGTTTGGAGTTAGTGGAACCATGGGGTAAAAGTTTGCTTTCATTTTGTGGTGTAATCTTGCTTAGATTTCATGTTATAAGTTGACTTTAGTATATGGCTGATTCCATGTGTGAAAATCTAAGTTTTAAGGGTGGCCCATGGTGTGTTCTTAGTAGTTAAGGCTCAACCTAATCCATTTGACCTCTTGGGTGTATGGGTAAGTATTCCCTCTTCTCTTGTGTGGTGTATATGCTGAATTCTTACATTTTGGATTGACTTTCGCTGCATGGTTTGTACATGTGCGAAAATAGAGTTGTGGGGAGTGAATCATGATGAGTTTTGATGTATGGACCCTAAATTAGTGTAATAGATCATTAGGAAGCTTGGGTAAGAAGCTCTCAATGAACTCTTGTTAAGATTGATCTATGGATAAGGAAATTCCTAATTAATGATAGTTAAATGATGATGATTATGCTTATGTTAGGGTGTTGTGCTTTGAATCATGATGATAACTAGAGGAAGAGTAATTAGCTTCATTAAGGTAACCGGGGTTAATTTCCTAGTTCCATGTATATGTTCATATTAATCTAATATTTGTTACATATGTATGATTTTAAAATGTCAAATGATTAGTTGACTACTTGAATTGTTATTATGATTGGACCTTGTGAGTCTATAGTGGAGTTGTGGTGCGGCTGCCACTCGTGCATGTGTTTCGATCGGACACCGGATTATGATCAGACCCTAAATGCACTGAGCTCAGGTTGTGCTCATTGGGGAGTTGGTGTCGTGGATAGACCATTCCCAATGTTGTTGGCCATTGACATGTTATGTATAATTGTTGGTATGGGATAGTAGTCATTGATAGCTCAACTAGTTCATTTATAAATTGAATTGATGGTTCTGGTATTGATGATATGAAATTGCATTGTATTGATTAATTTGTACATATATATGGAATTTGCCTCTTATTACTGAGATTGTATATCTCACCCCAATTGTGGGGTAACATTTTCAAGGACCGGACCTCTTAGTGGCAAGGAGAAAATTAATGGAAGCTTATTATATAGTTTAGTAGTAGATAGGTTTAGAAACCTTGTTAGATTGTATTTGTATAACTAGACTACTAACTTTATGTAATTGTCGCATTGCATCATGAATTGCTAAGCATAGGGACTGTAATCATTTCATACATCATATGTCAACTTAAACTAGTGATGTATGGAATTTCTAATGGGACTTATATTTGAATGAAAATGTGAATAGTGTATGAAATTTTTGCTGTCATTGATTTATGAACTCACTGGTTTATGGTGGCTAGAGGGTTAAGGATCCATATTTGAATTTTGAATGGGTAATGATAGATGTGTTAGGTAAATTAGGTAAAAAAAAGACACTAAATCTTCACAAACTAAGTTAAAGTGACCTAGAGTATTGCTAGAGGGGGAATTGGAGAGTATGAGATGAAATCTTCAAAGTTATAAGAACAGAAGGGAATTGGCAGCGGCTAAAATTTAATTGGCCTCGGCCAAGTGGTAATAGAGGGTAATTGGCCGCGGCCAACATTTAATTAGCCTCGGCCAAATGTGGCGAAGCTGCCAAGAAAGAAAACAGGGAGCAATTGGCTGAGATGAACAGTGAGGTTAGCTGTGGCTAAGTCTGAGAGGTAGGCCTGGGGGTGTTCCAGAGGGTATTTGGCCGCGGAAAAAGGGGTATTTGGCCTTGGCGAAATGCATGAAATTTGTGAAGGTGTAAGGAGTTGAATTCGAGAGTAATTGGCTGCGACGCAAGGGAATTTAGCTGCAGCAAAGGTGCTCAATTTATCATATTCACCTAAAAACCTTAGCTTCTTTTATGGTAATACTAAGGAATGATTTAGAAACACTTGTAGGGGTTTTTATGAGTTCAAATTGATGGATGGAAGAATCAAAGGCTCCTTATTGATGATTAAATTCACTTGCACATTTGAATAATTGTGGTTGTTTGATTAATGACTATAATAACATCAAGGTTCAAATTTTCCTGCATTTTTTTGAATATAATTAGTTGTAATGACTTTCAACCTTGATTTATGGCTATTAATCACGTACTTAACCTTAATTATGATGATTAGAAGTTAGGGTCGTTACATTCATGATGTTAGATGCAAATGATTTGAGTTTATATCATTGTTAGACTTTCTTTTGTGCATTACTATGTGGGCTAGTTGGGGCTTCGCATCCCCTTACTACTATTGACCATAATGCTTGTGTTAGTGTTGTAATACCCATTTGTTCTAAAAGTCTTAAAACTAAGGAGATTACAAAAGAAAGTTCCCTAAATTAAATGATTAAAGACTAAATAAAATTAGAGTGATAATTTAGACATCTAAAAATGAGAATGCAAGGCTAAAGACACTTGAAGACTGGAGCTAGAATAGCTAAATAAAATTAGACAAAAGGACAGTGATATATTTGTAATTTTGGGCAACTTTTAGAAAACTCAAAAGAGAGATCTTTAAATGGAAAAGTTAAGTTTTCTAGGGTTCTCAAAGACCCTAAAAACCATAGGAACCCTTAGAACAGCCAAAACCTTTTCGGGATGCATTTAGAGTGTCAATTGACCAAAACTTTGACCGAATCGTTCGGTAAAGTTTTAAATTCAATTTGAGTGAAACCAAAAGCATTTTATGAATTAGAGGATCTAAATTTCATAATGAAAAAATGGTTCTAAAAAAGGAGTTGAAATGAGCCTAATTAGAAATAACTGAGAAAAAGGACTAACTTAGAATTTTGAAAGTGTCTTAATGAAGTTGCCACTTCCTTAAAACACGTCCCACTTCTTTTCCTCCTCATAATTGACCTCCATCTAGTTCAAGTGCTGCACTAAGTGAGGGAGAGAAGAAGGAGAAAAATCAAGCAAAAAGTGTAAGAAATTCAAGACTTTTCATGCTTTCTCCTTCTCCAAACTTCTTCTCCTCTTTCTCCTATTTTCTCTCATAGTTTTAATGACTTATTTGGAGCTATTTCATGGCTAGTCCAATAGGAGGAAGAGAGAATTTGAAGGAGAGATTGGAAGCTTTAGAAAGCTCCTTGGAAAAGCTTGAAAACAAGGTAAGATATCATGGCCTTTCTCGCTTTTCTTGGTTGCTCCTCCTATGCACCAATTTGGCCAGACCTAGGCCCATTAAGGAGAGAAGGAATTCAGGTCATAGCAAAGTAGAGACAAGGGTTTTAGAGTATGAGGAACAAGAATATACAATTGGAGTTAAAAGAGAAGCTTTAGAATTCAAGTTATGATGCCTAGGGTTCTTGTTGCGCCTAGTAATTTTTGAAGCTTTCTAATGATAATCTAGCTTATATAAGAGTATGTATAAGTTCATAAGAGGTCTAGGAAACTCCATGGATGCCAAAACCCCTAGGAAATTGAATGAAACTCCATAGGTCCTTCATCTAGTGTAAGTCTCGGCCAAGGAGGGGATTATGCACCTAGGAAAAATTTTCTTTGATTCCAAGGATAGAAATGGTCTAGATATAACTAAATAAACACCAAAGGAACTATTGATTTGAATTTAGAAACCATGGTTTATAAGATGGAAGCTTAGGTTCCTTTTTAAGGCATAAAAAAGCAACTTGATGTTTGGCTTTTGAATTAAGTTTGTGATGACTCTAATGAATTTAAATGGAGTCATGAGACTTAGATTGAATGAGAAATTGGAGCCAAGATCATAAATTATGTAAGCTGCTTAATTATACCTTTATATGGAACCATAACTATACTATAAGCTAGAATATGTTTGCATAGAGTTTATGTGAGGCTAGAATTGGTTCTAATGATGTATTTGTGTCTTATTTGATGTATCTAGGCTAAATAAATCAAGCTCTTCGTAGGCGCATGTGTCTAAGGCCGAGAAGGGAAAAGAGAAATCCAAGGAAGAAAGATTGTATTTCTTGTCTCAAGGTAGCTTTCTATCTTTTCTTGTTTGTATTTCTTGGTTGTTTGATTGTCATTGGATGCTTGTGTGAATCTTTGAATCATGAGATATGCTTATAGCCATTGATTAAATACTATAGTACCATTATGTCTCTTAAAACATGTTTTGAATATAAGATAGCTCATAATGGGTGAGGTTATGCCAAAAATCCTTTAGATTGGATGAGGAGAAGCTAAAAGTCCCTAAGAATGGGTGAGACAAAGCCAAAAGTCTCTAAAAGTAGGTGAGGCAAATCCAAAACTCCTAAAGAAATTGGGTAAGGTTAGACCAAAAGTCCTTAGGGCCTATGTTTGATTTGAATGAGTTTATGTGACTTGAAAAATGATTATGTATGTCTACTAGAAGCTTTCATTGCATGATTGCATTCTTTGACATAAAAATGTGCCATATATATATGTTTGCAAGGGTAAAAGAGCTATTAAGACTCTTTGAATCTCATTCTTCCCCACATTATGTTTAACCACGTCTAGGTGAGTTTCATAGAGCAAGAAATGGAAGTCAAGGAGCTTGAAGGATAGGACTTCGACAATAGAATAGGAAGTTATGCAATTTGATATCAAAGTTTGTATGTATATAAAGTTTATGAGCTGTAAACCATTGAGCATGTGTAAAAGTATGTAATTATGATGTATGAATCAAACTTGGAACCAAATGTATGAGTATGTGAGTTTTTGACATGCATGAGCCTTAGTGTACATATGTATAACAACAAGTGGATGAGTGATTTTGATTTCCATGATGGTTTGGACCTATTTTGATGCTTTTATATGCTATAATGTAAGTGTTGGACATGCTCAAATGGTCATGGTTCAAGAGGAAAGTCATTTTGGACCATTGGAAGCCATTACGTGACCATTTTTAGCCATTTTCTTGACTTAAACTAAAGTCTGACCAAATTGATAAATTTTTGTGTGACATTTGGTAAGCATATAGGTTTCATCTAGAGATTTTCACAAAGCAAAAGAGCACTATTTTTATATCTCTAGAGAATTTATTATGATTTTTCAAAATTGGCTAAATTATGTAAAAACTGTCACGGTTACTGTTCATATGATCAGTCTGGTTTTTGATGTCATTCAGGGGCCAATGAAGTCCAATGCTCATGAAATTTTACAAACATATAGTAGACAACATAAGATTTTCATAGCCAGTAAGAGCACCTAATTTGAAACTTTATAGGGGGAGAAATAAATTTTTAAAGTTCTAGGTTTGTTGTAGAACGCCCAACAGACCCGAAAAACTATTCCATCAAATTTTATGGGCCAAACATGATTGTTTTAATCTGAAATTTTTATGGTAGTTAGAGGATGCCTTGATATTTCTAAAAAATCATAATTTTCATGATTTTGAATTTTTTTAAAATTAGCTATGAATTTTCAAAATTCATATTAGAATATGGAATTCAAGAGAAATTACAAGTGAAATGTGATTTTGTGATATATGCCTCAAACTTGAAATTTATGGTGCAAGTTGTGATATTTTTTATTAAACAAATATGTTATCAATGGAAAACAAGTTTGGTAAGCTCACATGGTCCATTTAACCAAGAATGAATTATTTTGGCTTTTAATAATGGTACTTTCCACCACCAAAGGTGATAGTTTCATGAAAATAGCTACTTTATACCATTTGTGATGCAAATTAAGTAGTAACTAGATATGGTATTATAGATGTTACTGTGATCACAGTTGAAAAATATATATATATTTATATTGGTTGATGCATGCTTTTTTCTTGTTTATGATTTAATATCTTTTCTATATGTAATGAACAAATGTAAAATAAAATGATTTTCTATAAGCTATATAGTTGGATCATTATTGGTTTTCAACTAATCATTGTCCTATTGAGAATATAAATTCTCACTGTCATAGGGTGTATTCAGATAAGTTATTAGTTCGCGTTGACCTACAAGTTTATGGCAGAGGTGGAGTGGATCTAGTACAAAATCTCAGAGGTAGAACAAGTTTAGATGATCTTGAACATATAGTGAACGACCATTAGTGAAAAGGGATAGGCTCTATATGCTATTTAAGAGTGCCATTTGGGGTCTATGTAATGAATTGGACTTTTGTATGTTTGCATTCGTAGTGCATTTTGGTTTGTAATCTAAATATATTGCAATTTTAATAGTACTATGTTTTATATAACCATCAAAGATACAATGTTTGAAGAATTATGGGAAATTTTATACCAAGTTTTTATAATTTTTGGTTGCCAAAATATGATATGGAATTGAAATTTATATCTATATGAAACCTATAAAATCACTATTTTTAGCACTCTAATTTTGGTAGGTGTTATATTAGTGTTATCAGAATGGTTCATCTACAAGGGTCTAGAATAGGCTGCAATAGCCAAACTTTATATATATACAAGTTAATATAAGTAACTTTGATACTAGTGCTTATATACCTATATATTAATAATTAATGCTATTAATTTTGTTTCATAGGTAGTCTGTGCTATTGAGACTAGGCACTTTAATAATAAGTTGTTCTATTTGTGTAGCAAGATTATGGCATCTTTTATAAGTAGAAATTCTACTAAATACTCCAATGACATAGTGAATGCCATTAAGAGAATGGCCACCACTATTAGAGACTGGGCTTTTATAGCACTAATAGGCTTTTATAGCACATCCAGAAAAAAGGAAATGACAAATTGACACCAAATGCTAAAAATAGACTAGTTAGGAATTCAAATTTTCAAGGTCTGGCTAAATTTAAAAAGGCCAAGCCTTTGAGGTGATTATGATCCTACAGTAGCTAAGGAATTGTTGATAGAGTTAGAAAAGATATTTAAGGTCTTATGATGCATTAATAGACAAAAAATGACCTTTTGAAGAGAGGTTAAGAGAGGTTTTGAAGCCTAAGAGACCCAGGTAACTTGGGAACTATTTAAAACAACCTTTTTAGATAAATAATTTCCTAGTGAGGTTAGAAATGTAAAACAGATTCAGTTCTTACAGCTGAAGCAGGGAAAGATGTTTGTAGGCAATATGTGGCAAAGTTTAAGGAATTATCTAAAATTTCTTCTTACCTTAAACATAACTTGTATGAGAGTTGGAAGGTTAAGAATTTTGAGGTGGGATTGAAATTGGAGATTAGGAATGTTGTAGTTACCCTAGAAATTAAGGATTTTGTTGGCTTGGTAAATAAGTGTTGAATTATTTAAACAATTTTAGGGGATTTGGAAAGTGAAAAATAGAAACAATAGTATTGGGAAAGAAAGAGAAGTGAAAATAAACCAAAAAAAAAAATTTCAAACCTTGGTTCAAATAGAGTAAAGGGAAATAAGTGACAAGAAGCATATCAATAGCCAAATGTAGCAAATGTGGGAAACCATATGGGAACAAATTGTGCCTTGTAGGTCAGAATGTGTTCTTTACTTGTGAAAAGCCAAGGCATTTCACAATACAATGCCCTTAGAATAAGGACAGGAAGTTGACCCATAAACCACAAACTAGAAGAAGGATGTTCACTTTTGGTAGACATGGAGCAAATCAATCTCCTAATTTGATACAAGGTAAATGTGTTACTAGCAGTGGCCATGATGATGACTTTTCAATCTTCTAATCTTATGCATCTATAAATGTCACTAGAATAAGCCTTTGGCGTAGTGATATTCTTTAAATTTTTGAGAAACATATCCTTGTTAGCATTTGTCAATGTGAACAAAGCTGGGGGATATTCACCATTATTATCAAGCCAAAGATCAAGCCTAATGCCTATTTCTTGTAAATCTC
Organism: Erythrophleum ivorense; assembly: GCA_026724425.1. NCBI lineage: Eukaryota > Viridiplantae > Streptophyta > Magnoliopsida > Fabales > Fabaceae > Erythrophleum > Erythrophleum ivorense. Next base: position 25,028,229 of record JAIUCV010000008.1, read on the forward strand.
TTTTTGCATTTAAATGGTCTTTCAATTGTTTAGACTCATTTAGTAAAGTGAAAAACACATTATCACATATATTTTTCTCAATATACATCATGTCAAGACTGTGGCGTATCAAATGATTCGCCCAATAAGGAAGTTTAAAAAATATACTTTTCTTACACCACTATAAAGGGTCACCATCTCCACCATAAGGTCTTCTTCCTTGGCCTTCAATTTCTACCTCTTTTCGAAATGCAATGTCAACATTCTCAAGCTATCTTAAGATTTCTAAGCTAGTCATTATTGCTGAAGGATTCTCTTCTCTTATCTTCCTTCAAACTACAAGTCAATCTAAATTTATGTTCTGGGTTCAAAAGGAACTAATGGACCAAACACCACTTTCCACTATAAGAAAGTCATGAAGGAGTTGAATCAAAGTTGCAAGTTAGACAGGTTAGCCTAGTATACACATTCCACCCAGATAATGTTCTGAGCCCTAGAAAATCACTAACAATCCACATAACTACTGCATACATATTAAAGACTTCACTAGTGTAATAATCAAAGGTTTTGAATCCCACAATCTATAAATCTATCAACTTTTCTTTTAGTGGTTGTAGATAGATATCTATATCATTTCCTAGTACTTGCCCTCTTGAAATTATCATTGAAAGAAGGAATTAACTCTATTTCATACACATCTACGAAGGAAGATTATAAGGCATAAGAACCATTGGCTCTATGTTGTAACTCGTACTTAGATTGCCAAATGAATTGAAACTGTCAGTGCCAACCTAAGACATAAATTTTGAGGATTTACAGTGAACTAAGGATTTCCTATGTCAAATCTCTTTCAAGCTTTGGAGTCCCTTAAATGCCTTAATATGTCATCATTGTTCTTATTAATAGCATGCCATCTTATGTGTTCAATAGTCTTAGAGGACATAAATAAACTTTGCAATCATGACCTCAATAGAAAGTACTCAGGTACTTTTACAAGCTATTTTGTTCTCTTTTCATCTTTAATCTTTGGTTTTCATCTAGGTGTTACATTTTTTATATGCATTCTTATTTTCATCTTCCCTCTAATATAACATGCAATCATTTAGATATGCATGGATTTTTTTTGTAGTTAAACTTTAGTTTACTAATGGTTTTTCTGGCTTCTTAAAAAAAAAGGTGGAATATTTTCATGTTTAAAGGTATCAGCCAACAACTTCAATATCATTGACATGGCCTTATCACTTATTCTACATAAATGCTTTATGTGATACAACTTAATTAAGAAAGACAATTTTGAGTACTTCTCACAATTTTTGTGCAAATTTTGTTGTCCATCTTTAATTAACTCATAAAACTCTATCACATTGTCATTCATTCATTAATTTAATGGTGAAACTAGACCTTTGTCACACGTAGCTTTTACTAACTCATTCATGCAATATATGAAAATAAAAAAAAGTTTACATTCACACATAAGCTTTTTAACATTGAAATTGAGCCATTTACGAGTCATTTTGGACTATAGGGATCCAAATTTGATTCTTTCCTTTGTTTAACTCATTTTTATCATAAACAATTTTATTCATTCTTAATTTATGGCACATAACTCATGGAATCTCTTAAAATGCCATTGGACCTGAAGTGATTATAGAGGTATCAAAATTTGCATTAATTTTGAAAATTCATAACTTATACTATACAACTCCAAATCATGCAAATTAGGTGTCTATGGAAATATTAGGATGTAATCTACATGTTGTAAAAATTTTAGGCAAAATTGAGCTCATTTTCCTAGTCAAATACAATGGAACAATACACACAGGTCAGGAATGGAGGCATGTAGCATACTTAAACTTTAAAATTGCATATCTTAAGCTACACAACTCCATATTAAGTGCTTTCAGTGGCTACAGAAAGCTTAGAGACATCATTACTATAAAAATTTCAAGAGTATCTTAGTTCATTTGGCCCTCAAAAGGCATTGCATAACAGAGATTGCTACAGTGTTTGGGCATAGTCAGACCTTTAACTTCAAAAATTCATAATTCCATCTATACAACTCCTTTTTATGCAAAATTAGAGGCCCTAGAAAGATTATAATGTCAAATATATGCTTATAAAATTTCATGAGTATTGGACTTCATTTGGGCCCTGAAAAGCCTAAAACACTAAAACTATTATGTGTGAACAGTACCAACGCTTAAATGAAATTTCTATCCAAAATTGGAAATTTCTAAAATATTTTGTACAACTCCTAAAATTATGGTTCTTAGCTTAACAAAAATTTCTAGGAAGGGTCTAAATGCATGCCAAATCTTAGGCTTAAACTAGATTATTTAAGCCACTTTTGACTTAGGAGTTATTTATGAAAAATTTAAGACTACTTTTGATACCAATTTGGACCATTTGGTGTCCAATTGGTTTTCTTCCACTTTGAGCACATTTCTTCCATCCTAAATGGATTTTCTAACCATTTCATATCATTCCAAAATAGATGGATCAAAATTTAACCCTTGGATACTTAAGAGTATATGCATTGATCATATCACCTCATATATCAAACTCTACCATAATACACATACCTTGCCACAGTTAGTCATATATGTCATTCTTATACTTTTATACATGATTCATCATAAAACATGAAGTAACTCTATCATATGCATCATGGGTGTGTCAAGATACATGTAAGGCATCATACACATACACATACTAAAGTTTAGTAAAAAAATAAGATTTTAATACATAATTTCCTACTATTTATGGCCTCTCTTGGTCTTGACCTTGGCTTAGAGAACCTGAAATGGTTAGTGGGAGCATGGGGGTGAGATTTGGGAGAATCTCAGTAGCTAATCTTGTAACACCTTAAAATTAATTAAGGATAATTATGATTAATTAGAAATTGATATGGGTTTAATTAGGAGAATTAATTAAGAGAGATGGACATTAACTAGGGCCTTATAATTAATTTAATTATGCCTTGAGCTAAATGTAGAAGCCCAATATTTATTTTATGCAGACCCAATTCACATTTAACCCATGTAACACCTAAACCATGGCCCAACTAGCACTAACTTCTAAACCCATTTTTATTTAGGCCTTTGGGTCAGCCTAAGACCTAACTTAAACCCTACAAACCCTTCTCCATTTTTGGAGGTCTTGGGAGGTGGCTAGGGTTCTTGGCATAGATCAACCATTTCTTACTTCTAAAGCGAAAATCAACCAAGATAATTATTGTAACACCATATTTATTTACCTCATCTCATGCCATTCTAACTTGCCTTTCCTTGGTCTAACACTTACTCAAGAAAAAAACAATAAAAATAATAGATTATTTTGCATTACGTAGCGGATAAAAATTTCATTTCATGTCTTGTAGCCCATATGAACTCATCTATCTCATTCTCATATTTAAATACATAGATACAACTCAAAACCATCTCAAAAAGTGGCCAAAAACTCAAGCTCATGAAGCATATATACAAAAATTGCATGTGCACCCTTGGGTTAGTATGTCAATTTTCTATCATGAACTTTGAAAAATCATAACTAATTCCAAAAAAAATCAAAATCAAGCATACTATACCATTCTGGAAAGCTACAGATGTCTACTTTATGATAAAAATAAGTCCAGACCATAACAAGGATTTCTAATGACTAGAAATTGATTGAACAGTAACCAAGGTTGCCTAGCGCTCCTGATACTATTATAGAACTTTAAAAATTCATTTCTCCCTACTCAGATATCCAATTCGGGTGATCTTAGTGGTCATAGAAAGCTTATCATGTATAGTTTAAGCTTGTAAAATTTCATGAGCATTAGAAACCATTTATCTCTTGAATGACACAAGAGAATAAACTGACCATATGAATAGCAACCATACTAGAACAGATGAAATTTGATAACTTTGAAAATTTATAATTAATTTGACAGAGCTCTAGATAATCTGGTCTTTAGCTTCCCAAAAAGCTTTGAATGAGATCTATATGTATACTGAATTTCATGGGTAAATTTAGGAGATTTTGGACTTGCCTCACCCACTTTCTTAAAGGCTTTTAACTAAGCCTTACTCTTGGGAGACTTTTGGCTTTGTCTCAACCATTCTTGGGGACTTTTAGCTCATCCTCACCATAGCTAAGGGACTTTTGACTTCACCATACTTAAGTAAACCAAAACATGTTCATAAACATCATTCAAGTACATAACAAAGTTTCATGGTACCATGGCATACAGATACATGCTAAGACCTCTTTTATAGCTTAAACCATATACACACACATTCAAGACAAGATAAACATCCATTCATGCATGAGAGAAAGAAGAGAGAGCTACCTTGATGCATAACAACATACTTTTCTCCTTGAATTTGGTTCCTCTCCCTCAGTCACACACTCACAAGGATGTGAGACTTGGTTCCTTTGGCCTAAACACATTATATGGAAGCCAATTACTTTCTTGGAACAATTTCTAAAGCTACACATGCACTTGAAAAGCTAGATGGCTCAAATGGTTCAATTATGGTTCCATAAGGCACCTAATGAAGCAACCTTAGGAAAATATAATCTTGGCTTCATTTTTTCTTTTAATTTATGATTCTGGACTCTATTTAGATCTCTTAGAGCCATCATAAAATTATTTCAAAGAGCCTAGGTAGGTGTTGCTTTATTACGCTACAATATGGAACCTATATCTCCATTACACTTTCTAGGCTTTCTAAAATTTTTCCAAGGCTTCCTCTTATATTCTCCCATCATATATGATGCAAAACTAAGTTTGGAAGAAATTAAAACACTCTCTAGGTGCATGAACCCCCTTTAGGTCAAGGCTATGCTTCCAATTGGCACCAATGGAGTTTGTTTGATTTTTTTGATGGGAGAAGTATATGGGAAGCTTCCTTGATGTCATACCTTACTAAATAACACTTTTTCTACTACAAATACCTCACATAGAACTTAGAGGAGTCAATGGAAACCTGAACTAATTAAAATTTTCTTTTTACTTCAGGGTTGGATATATACATGACTTTCTATTACATGCCTTATTATCATACAACATTATAACACAACTCATACATACCATAATCCAAAGATATTTAATTACATGACAAAATGTGATGCATAAAAGTAAGGTCCTCAATTTATGCTTCCATACCCTTTGCCCTTTCTTTACTTGAACTCGAACCTAACATGGGTTATATTTGGGGTGAGATTATGAAATCTCAGTAGCAGTGAACTAATCTCATTCACAAGCTAGCATATAAGTACATAATGTAATGCCAATCAAGGTATCACATACTACATGGTAATGCAAGGAATTTCACACAAGGCCAAGAAATATCCTAGCATACATGTCTTATCTTATAGCATAAATGACACTCAATATAACATAACACTCATCATTATACCAACACACAAGCTTAAAGAAAGAGAAAAGAAAACTACTACCTTAGCAACCTTGCTCCTCAAGCCTTGGGACTTAGTCCACTTGCTTTTGGAGTTTCCAAACAATTATCGAACCCTATAATCATAATGATAATTCATTACAATCAACATATAGACCTTAGATATAAAGTAGTATGACCCTTTTAAACTCATTGGAACCATTGGAATTGGAAAAATCTAACTTCTTCCCTTCCAATTCACTATGGCTGAATAGTGTACATTTCTTGGCCAAAATTTAGAAATTTTATTCCATTAGTTTTGGGGGCTTTCCCATAGATATTCCTAGCTAAAAATACCCTTTCAAATCCATTGGAATGGATAAAATTATCAAATTCCAGCCCCAACAACACGTTTTGGTCATAACATAACCTAGCTCTGTTTTAGGCCCAAAAGTGAGTTTCTTTAGTTCTAAAAATTTCATAGCTTCTTCCTTTATGTTTTAGGACTTGAAATTTGGTATACATGACTTTAAGACATTCAGAAAAAATCATAAAAATTTTGAGAAAATTCGGACAGCATATCCCCAACATTTCCATTTTCTCGAAAATTATAATCTTTGTGTTTTTCAAAGTTCCAACACACAACAAAAATGGATAAGCTCATATGGCCTCCATAGTCAATATATAAACTCCATTTCTAGGCTTTCATATTCAACATATAAACTCCATTTCTAATGATCCATATGCTGTCCAAAAGTGACTCATAGCTAGGGTTTAACAAAACTAACTTAAACCATGTGATTTTCAAGTGCAAGGTGGAGAAAACTTACTCTTTAAGCTTAATCCTTGCTTCCTTTTCTTTTCTCACACTAAAATCCCTTCTTTTCCCACTTAGAGCAACATTCCACCTTGAAGAAAAAATGAAGATGTAGCTGCCCTTTGGAGAAAATGGTTGGAGGATGAAGAAGATGAAGAAATTTGGTAAAGAATGGTGGTAGTTTTGCTTGATTTCACTTCTTCTACTACTTTTTCTCCCCCTCTCTCTCTCTCTTCACGTTTTTTTCTCCTTCTCCCTTGTGTGCAGCGTGAAAATGGTGAAATGGAGGTGAATGAGATAAATTAAATGAAGTTAAATGGTCATACCAAATTTGGACCCTTGGATCAACCTTTTCAAAATCAAATCTAAGCCTTCAATTCCTTTTTTCTTTTGATTTTCTAATTTCATGACTAAATATCTTCTTCCAAAAATTTCTTGGCCATACACTTGGATGCCTATTCTTAGCCCTTAAGTTATGGTTAGTAACTATGGTTAATTTTCTTAACTCAAACCATGGTCAATTTTTAACTCAACCATGGTTAATTTCTAACCTAACCATGGTTAATTCTTTAAACTAACTAAAATCCTTTTCTTCTTTCCTTTTTATTTTATATTTACATTTGGGTTTCATATTCTCTAAACCCCTAATTATATCTTCTTTTCTCTTATTGGGCATTTAGAATCGGCTATTAGGCCTTACAGTAGTTTAAAAATCAGTGTCCAGACCCAATTAAAGTTTTACAGTACAATACGTACCTTTAGACTTTTCAAAATTTATAAATATTGTTTCCTTTACTTTTTGGCCATATTGAGCCTCAAACATGGATCAGGGGCCCTCAAGCTCAATCTTTATAAATTTTGATGTCAATCAGATGTAACGAACGTAATTTTTGTAAAATGACAAAATGAGTTGTATAAAAACAAGTCCTCTAAAATGACCTAGATAATATCCCAAAAAATTTGAGTAGAGTCCTAGACTCCAAAAAATGATAATTCTAGGCTTAGAAAGAAAGAAAAATGGAGTTAGGATGGAGAAACAATTTGCGATAGAAATTGATGAAACATAATGGCATTTTCGTAAATAAGTGTAACTTTTAAAAAAATACATAAAAGGACTTTTTAAATGAAATTTTTGAGTTGGCCAAGGTTCTTAGAGGCCCCAAAAACTATGGGAAGCCTCGGGACTGGTAAAGCCCCTCCAGTGTATGTTTTCCAACGTCGACGAGTCTAAACTTTGACAGAGTCATTCGATAAGGTTTTAGCTCCAAATTGAGTGATTATAAAGGCATTTTATTAAATTGAGAACCTAAATTTTATAATAGAAAAGACGGTTCTAAAAAAGGAGCTAAAACAAAACCAAAACGAAATTGCCATTACGAAAGGACAAAATTAGAATTTTTGGAAAAGTATGTTTCTAGAAACTCCCACACATTTCTCCTTTTTCCTTCCACCTTCTTAAGCATGAAATTTTTTGCAAAGTTGATCTGCTCTCTTAGGTGCACCAAAAGGGGAAGAAAAGGAGGAGAAAAATCAAGGAAAAGGTAAGGAAATTTGTAGATTTTCATGCTCCATCTTCCTCCAATCTTGTTTCTCTCCTTTCCTCTTCTCTTTCCATGGTTTATTTGAGATGAATGGTTCTGTTTTTGGTCCAGAAAGAAGGGGAAAAACTCAAATTTTCCAAGGAGAAGAGAACCAAGGAGAAAGACACTTGAAAGGTCACTTGAATCCTAGGTAATCTTTGCTTTTTATTGCATCTTCTCTTCCCCCTCCCTTTGTGTGCATTTTAGCCAAGAATAGAACCAGAGGAGGGGAGGATGTTTTGTCCAAATACAAGGAAGGAACAAGGGTTTTAGGCCATGGGGAGATGGAATATGGCAAGAAATTCCAAGAAAAACTAATAGAAAACAAGTTAGAAAAGTGTAGTGTTTTCTAGGGTTTTGTAAAATCTGATTTTGTGTGAATGTTTCCTTGAGTTTCTAAGACCCTTAGAAACCTCCCCAAATGGCTCTTCCATCAAGGAAAAATTTAAAACTCAAAGAACCCCATTATTGTTCATAGGTTCAGCTAAGCTAGGATGGATGAGGTAGAGGGTGTTTTAATTTGTTCTAGCTTTAGTTTGGGACCTTATATGATGTTAGAAACCATTGAAAAAAATTTAGGAACCCTGGATTGGGAGATGAGACAATGGTGTCCATAATGATGCTTTGTGAAGCAACTTGGTTTTCCAATTGTGCAATTGAATGTGTGATGGCTCTAAGGACCTTAAATGAGTCCAAGAAGTCTAAAAATAACAAGAGAATGAAGCCTAGAACTTGAAATGCAAGAGTTGCTTCATTAGGCCAATTATGGAACCATAATGCCAAGTATGAAACTAAGTGTGGGTTTAAGCTTTGGTTTAGTGTCTTGGCTTGCTTCAAGTATGTAATTGTGTGTTGTTTATGGTGGCTAGGCCAAGAGAACATCCAACCACCTAGGTGCACTTGTGAGGCCGAAAAGAGAGAAGGAAAGGATCAAGAAAAACTTGCATAAATCCAAGGTAGCTCTCCACCTTATTCTTCATACTTTCTTGTGTGCATATGTATGTCATGGTGTGCTTGTATGTATTCATGTGATTGGGTAATATGCCACATGATCTCTTGAAATTGCATTAGTACCAATGTGTTGTCTTGAATGTCATTGATTGTAAGAATGGCTCTCAAGAGTGAGGTGATGCCAAAAAGTCCCTTAAAGTGGGTGAGGATGTGCCAAAAGTCTCAAGGCATGGATAAGACTAGACCAAAAGTCCCTTAGATGGGTGAGGCTAGGTCAAAAGTCCCAAGGCCAAGAGTGAGGCAAATCCAAAAGTCCTAAAAATGGGGTGAGGCAAAACCAAAAGTACCTAGAACATGAAAATGGCTTGATGTGAAATGTGGCATGGAAATGAAGTATAACACACTTTATGCTTGCACACTTGTGATTTTGATGTATGTATATTTTGAATGTATGTGTGAATGGGTGTGTGGGCTATTAAGATTCTTGGAATCTCGCTCCCTTTTCCTTTTCACTCTTGAAATGTCTAGGTGGTGTTCAAAATCAAAGAAATGCAAGCTAAGAACATTAAATGGCTACACCTTGTTCATTTTGTAGTCTAACTTGTGATGGAATGTCAAAGAACCTTTGTACATATTATTTTTGGTAATGAAAGACCTTGAGCACTTGTAATATGATGTATAGACTCTATGTAAACTTTATGTAGCATTAAATCAATGAGATTATGTATTTGGACCCTTGAATGGCATGTGTGTTTAGTGTATTAATGGATGTTGAATGGCCAAAATGAGATGTGTGGGATTTGGGACCACTTGGGTAGCTCCCACAAGTCAGAATTATGCTTTTAAACTTGCCTAAGAGGTGCCAAGCTCAAGAGGAGGCAATTTGAACTAAAGTGATTCTTGATAGGGAGCAAAAATGACCATTTCATGAGGCTACATCACTTTTTGTCCAAATGAGCTCTTCTTGGTCTAAAAGTTGATATATATCTAGAGATTATTGAGAGCGTTTTGGAAAGCTAAAGTTGGTAATTTTTGGAGGTCTATGGAATATTTCGCGAATTGTTGAAGTTGGGAATTTTTTTTGGTTTTGGTCATTGGTACTGTAGCACTGGTCCGAAATTAAATTCTCTCACTCATAGGGTAAATGGTGTCCAATTGCCACAAAATTTTATATAAAGAAATTAGACATTCCCAGTGACTTGTACCAACTAGAAGTACCTCATTTGGATATCTAGAGAGGGAGATATGAATTTTTAAACTTCCTGCCCAGTATCAGGCTCCCCAATTGACCTCAGGTACTATTTGATTAGGTTTTAAGGTTTAGGCATGCCTGAACTGGTTTGGAGTTATTTCCCCTCTAGCTAACATCCACATATTTCCAGATAGGTATCATTTGCATGGATTAGATTTTTGTGGAATTAATTGGATATTTTTGAATTTTACTGCATAAACTTGTGACAGTACCAGTGGATAGCCAGACCTCTGGACCTTTTTGAATGTCAAACATCCTCTATGTTGTGTTTCATAGCCTGAATGTATTTTTATCATAAAATAGACATGTTTAGCTTTCCAGAATGGCTAAGAATGTATGATTTTAATTTTTCTATAATTAGTTATGATTTTCCAAATTTGTGACAGAAATGGCAAAATTCTGGCCGAAAATACAAATATGAGTTTTATGCTTCCCTTTGCTTTTCATGAGTTATAAGCCACTTTTGATGATAAAAATGAGTTGTATCTATGTAAATAAATATGAGAATGTGATACATAAGTTCACATGGTCCGTGGGACTTCAAATGAAAAATTCAAATGCAACGCAACACAAAAATAATCAATTATTTAATGCTATTTTTTTTACCTCTTGTGTAAGTAGCATGGTTTAAGGCATAAGATTAGTATGAAATGAGTTAAAAATATATGGTGTTATATTGAACATCCGGGTCTTTAGGTGTAATTTTCACTGTTCTATATTATGATCGTCTCTAAAATTTTCATTTATTACAATTTAGTCTCTGAAACTCCTTTAAGGTTTCTTAGCCCTTTATCTATTTCTATTTCTATAGTTGTTACAACTTTCTTTTTCTATTTTGCTCATGACTACTGATTGGGCTAACCGGATCTTGGATCGGATCCTGTCCGGCCATCTGAACAATGTGGCGTCATTGGACCCATATCATCAAACGGAGTTTAATTGTGGGTCACGGATTTATGAGATTCCTGCTCGATTTTTTGATATTCGTGCCTAAAGCCACGAATAAAGGGTAAAACTAGGGTTCCCTAAACTTTCAGGCAATCTATACATTTTGCCTGGCACACAACTTTTCTTTGCATTTTAGTCCCTGGCTCCTCATACTTAACCTTGAAGACTCTTTGGGACCCTTTTTTTTTCCATATATTTTGGCCCTAATTTTAGGGTACCTCTGGCCTTGACTCATCATTATTTTTGGTCTAGAATATTATTCTAATTTTATTGGATCTTAATTTACTCTATTTGGGAGACTTCCTTTCGAATCCAGTGAATTTTATATGTCGATGAAGAAACCGTACATTACATTTCTCGTGTTTTCTTACGTTTTCTCATATTTTTGAGGGACCAGATATTATACTTGATGTCTTAGGAACTCACACAAACTCTTAAACACCTTAAATCTGGCTAGAAAGCTTTCTACAAACCAAGGTGCAAGTGAAACCCTAGGATAGACATCTTGCAAATCAATGGTTTTTTCTTGGATTTCTTTGCATATTCTTGTTTCCCACACTCTAAATCCTAGGATTCATCCTTGGTTTGGTTCAAAAATAACTTCCTCTTGGCTGTCCATATGTGTGATGAAATACTCAAGAAGAAGAACAAGGAGGATCAAGCATGAATGTAACAAAATACCTTGTTTTCCTAGCCTTTCTTGAATGCTTCTTCCTTTGCTTGGATTCTCCTCTTGAAATTTGAAATTTTCCCCCTTGTTCTGACCTTAAAACAAACCCAAATACATCATTAAATCCATAGAAAGAAAGAGAAAAAGGAGGAGAGCAAGGTTGGTAAAGAAAGAAGCATGAAAACCATGGATTTTCTTACATTTTTGCTTGGTTTTCTCTTCCATTCTTTCTCCCTCTTGGTGTGCCACTTCAAGGAGCTTAGGGTTCTATTTTAGTGCAGAGGAAAGTCAGCCAAGGTGATGGGAAGAAGTAGGGCATCCTATATATAAGCTAGGGACCCATTTAAGACACTTTAAATTTCTAATTTTGCCCTTCGTTCTTGGCTTTTTTATATTAGGCCTATTTCAACTCCTTTTTGAGAATCATCTTTTCTATCATAAAATTTAGGTTCTCTAATCTCTCAAAAGCTTTTGGAATCACTCAAATCGGTTCTAAAACCTTCTCGAAAGAAAAAGGTCAAAATTCGGGTTAACTGATGTTTTAAAATGTAAATCAGAAATGTTTTAACCGTTCTAAGGGTTCCTATAGTTTTCAGGGCCTCTGAGAACTTCAAAAACTCATTTTTCCCATTTAAAAATCCCTTCTATAAGTTTTCTAAAAAGTGTCTGAAATTACGAAAATGCCACTGCATCTTCATTGAATTTCGTCTGGTTATTCTAGCTTCATTTTTAGGACACCTCTAACGTTGGATTCTCATTATTTGATGTCTAGATTATTACTCTAATTTTTATTGGACCTCAAATCATTCTATCTAGGGGACTTTTTTGTATCTGATGAATTACATACGTTTACAAAGAAATCAAGCATTACGTTTCTCACATTTATGGAGGTACCGGATGTTACAACTATTCTATAACTTGACCTTCTCCTCATCCTCTTCAATTTGACCTGATTGATTTTTCATTTGGAGCATTTTCACTCACACGTCAAATCTGATATGGGTTGTTTGATGTTTTCTTGGAGGATTTTTAGAGGTTGAGGCCATGAGAGATTATGGGTAAGTATAAACTTCTTATTTTGATGCATTTTCTAATGGTTTAGGACTTTTATAGCTGATTTATGAATGAGTGGTGATTTTGTGCAAATTTTCCTAGAATGTAAAGTGTTATTCTGAAGTTACTAATGTAGGCATAACCAAATCTGACTTTGGTTCTTGTAGTGGCTGGGTAAATGTTCTTTAGGTAGTCCCTTATGGTTTAAATTCTTTGAGTATTAGGTTTATTGCTATAAATGTCCATAGGCTAAAGTAGCATTATTGTAGGCTTTCAAAGAATTGTCTACAAGTGAGGTAACTCAGGTTAATGTTAAATTCCATGCATATATCTACTTTAATTTTATATCTACTACACAAGTATGATTTTGAATGCATAATGAATGGTTGGCTATCTGAATTATATGTTTGGACCTTGTAAGTCCATGGTGGAGTTGTGGTGCGGTTGCCACCCATGTATCGTGCTCCGATCGGGTACCGGGTTGTGATCAAATCTTTGTATACACTGAGCGTAGTTGTACTTATTAGGGAGTAGGTGCTGTGGATGGGCCTCTCTCGGTGTTAATGGCCTTTAACAGGTAGAAATGTGATTGCTAATATGGGATAGTAGTCACCGATAACCTAATTGTTTCATTTGCTGATATGACTAGTATATTTTCTGATGCTTATCTGATTTCATGCACATATGTTGATTAAATTGGAATATATAAATGAAATTTGCCTTTAGTTACTAAGATTTGCATCTCACCCTATTTCATAGGCTAATTATTTCAGGTGAAGGCCCTTCGGGTAAAGATAAAAGGAAGCTAGTGGATGAATATCCATAAACTAAGACTATGTGGGGGAAATTTTGCACTTGGATGGATCTAATCTAGGATCGATTATAATTTTGTTATTCTTTTGTATAACATCATCATCATGTAATCATGTTGTCAAGTGTTGGTATTTTGGTGTACTGGAACACAATGATGTAACCAATAGGGAGTTAGACTCTTTACAACTTGGAATTTGATGTATGTACTTATATATTTGAAATAAAACCTTATTGATCTTAAGATATGGTCTATTATCTGAGAATGTAATCATGCAATACCTTAATTGTTGACTTAGACTAACAATGTATTAAGCTATATTGGAATTTATATTAGGATGATAATGTTAGTAGATATGAATCCTTTTTGTTGTCATTGATATATAATTGCTAATGTACGATAGTAGATGTGTAAGAATCAACATCTAGGATTTAAGTTGGTAATGGTAGACATGTTGAGTAAATAAGGCAGTTGGATACTTTTAAAACCTTATAGATTAAGGTAGAATGACCTTAGTATGCCATTAGAGGGAGTGTTGGAATATTTGGGATGAAATTGGGAGAGTTTAGATGCAAGAGGAAGTTAAGCTGCAGCCAAAACACCATAAGTCAAGGCCAATAGTTAGTCAGAGGCAAGGAGCACTGCGGTGCAAGACAAAAATTTTACCCAGGGAGGGTAACAGAATACAACTTCACTATGGCTTAGGTACTTTCGCCTCGACGCAATTCAAATAAATTGGGTTAAAGGTCCAGGAGGCGTACTTGCTGCGGTGCCACATAGGCTCGTAGTGGTGAGAATTACAAAGAGTGTGAATAGTAGCTCCCTAAGTTAGAACGAGTACATATAAAGTAAGTAAGTGAATAAGGTAAGAAAAGAAAGAGAATATATGACCGTGTTCAAGCCGAGGACATAGTAGATTGAGAATAAATATTGAGTTAATGTGCTTGAATACTTAAGAAAGCATACTTATCCTTGGCATAGATGCCCTTTTAGCATGATAGTTCCTGAAGTAAAAACAGTCGGGCAACGTAAAGTGGTCTCAGGATAAAGTAAAGGAAGAGTCCTATTTTCCCCGAGCATCCTACGACAATAGAGCAGACAGAGAAAAGTACACGAGTAATACTTTAGATTGTTAGGAAACTTGTAATATACTGGTAATAGTGGCTTTGAGCCCAATCATGAGGCACCCGTGTATTAGTGTTTGAAGTTATGGTTTGCTTGCAGCAATGGTTACATGATATTGGATTTGATCAACCCAGTAATAATGTGACTTGAGTGCGTAGCAAACGATGACATCAATCACCAAAGTGTCCCTATAATCAAAGGGTATTCTAGTTAGTTAAAGAATGAGATGAGTCAGAAAAAATAGGTAAAGGGACTCCATGAACATAATGAGTGCCCCAGAAGGTGTACCTCATAAGTAATGCTTAGAGATGAGTATAATTAGCCCAGTGACAAAGGCCCAGAAGGGAATGAGGATAGTATAGAAAATACTAAGTTATTGTAAGCTACAGGTTTGATGAGATAGGTAGCTCAGATTAAGTATGAGCCGAAGCCTACAGGAAGTGACCAGTAGCATCGTCCAGGTGAGATGTATAAAAGGAGAAATTAATCTGACTAAAAGCTCAGTGAAAGTTCTCCCTGGATCAAAAAAGGAAAGATAAGACATTTTGAGTTAGGGAGATCACTCAGTAGTGGTCAGTAAATTCCCCTAGATAAACTCCCTGAGTTGTAAAGTATAGTGATAAGAGAAGCGAGGAAGAGCTGAGAAACTAGCCATAGAAAAGATGCCCTCACTTTAGTATTGACTAAATGAATAGACTAAGCCCAAAAAGATAAATAGATAAGGGTCAGATAATTAGTTAGACGAGCTCCCTAATATGAGAATAATGTAGGGTTAAGGCACGTGCATAATTAGAGCACCCAATAAAGCATAAGTCCTCAACAAGGTAGAATCCAGACAGTGAGAGTACATGTCCTGGATTGGGTTAGTAAAACCCTAAAATCTATATATTGTGCTCTTGGGGATAAGGCTAAAGAGATTAAACAGAGAGAAAGTCTAGCTTGATTTGAACGTAGAAATGAGCTGAGACAAATAATTAGTGCTTTAATACCCTCAAGGAAGCTCGAGGGAGCTAGAGACCACCTAAGAAGGCGAGCTTTGCATTATACAAAGAATGAGTGTAAGCCAAGAGCGCCATAGAATATAATTCCTAGGATTTTATGAAATAGAATTTCCCTAAGAGGGACGGTCTAGTTAGAAGCAGAGCAAGAGTATAAGAAAGTACACCCCCTTGATATTATAGAGAGCAAATAAATGGAGGAACCTAGGAAAAATCCAAGTACTCTTGAGCGTAAAGAAACCTGAATTGACAACAGAGACAGCCAGTAGTAGAGCATCCTTTTACCTAAATAAAAGGATAGGAAAGGTAAAAAGAGCAGTTAGCCAAAAAAAAGAAAGAGTACGAGGAAAGCATATCCTAAATTTTGAGGATGAAATTTATTTAAAGGGGGAGAAATGTAATATCCAGTTCTCTGAAAATGAAAGAAAACGTGAGAAATGTAACGTACAGTTTCTCCGTAAACGAATGAAATTTACTGAATACAAAAGAAAGTACCCCAAAATGACTTAGTTAAGGTCCTGAAAAATTTGGGATGCATTCTAGACTCTTAAAAATGAGAATCCTAGCTCAGATGGAAAGAAAAATGGAGGCAGAATGAAAAAATAAATTTGAATAAAAGGCTGACGAAACGTAAGGGCATTTTCATCATTTTGAGCAAAATTTGAAATTTTCACAGGAGGGCTTTTTAAATGGAAATTTTGATTTCTTTGGGGTTCTTAAAGGCCCTAAAAATCATGGGAAGCCCTGAGACAGTTAAAACCCCTCTGATGGACATTTTTCAATGTCAGTTAACCCGAACTTTGACCAATTCGTTCGGGAGGGTTTTAAATCCAATTTGGATGAAACTAAAGGAATTTTATGAATTAGAGGACCTAAATTTTATGATCGAAGAGATGATTCTTAAAAAAGAGTTAAAATAAGCCTAAACAAAGCGAACAGGTGCGTAGAGGCAAAATGGTCATTTTAAAAAATTGTAAAAGATGCTTTTTAAGTAAGATTACACCTTATCACCTTCTCCAAGCTTCCATTTGTAGAAAAATGGGCAGCCATGGCATGACATTAAGAAGGGAGAGAGAAAAGAAGTTTAAGCTTCTGTTTAGGTAAGTAAGCGGCCCCGTTTCATCCCGCGCTAGTTAAAAAAGTTGTTCCTCTCTTCAAGAGCTCTCTAATGGTGGTTTTCTTTTCTTGAAAACTTGAAGATTTAGGTCTAACCTAAGCCAAAAAGGAACTTTTTTCAAGAAATCAATTGGTAAAAAATAATCTACGCGAAAAGAGCTCTGTTTTAAAATAAGACTTTACTTGATACACTTACAAAATCTTATATTTTCAAGTCATTTAAGCTTTGGTCTAGAGAGAGAAAGTGAGGAAAAGAGTTTTTCTTTATGTGTTCTTTATGGAACCAAAGGTTATGGAGTGTGAGGATTAAGAATATACAACTAGAATTGAAAATGGAGCTTTAGAATGCAAGTTAGGGAATTTACGGATTTGGTTGCACCTAGGCTAAGATAAAGCTTCCTAGTAGTAATTTAAGTTGTCTAAGAGTATATATGATTTTCTAAAACACCAATAGAGCCTCTCTATAATACCATATATTTATAGCTTATTTTATTATACTTCCATGTCTCATATCATGCAATCCATGAGAGAGTAAGAAAAATGGCATTAAAATAATGTGTTTCTTAGCGTTACGTCGCGTATAAAATTTTTCTTTGAAGTCATGTGGGCCATATGGACTCATGTATCATATTCTCATATTTAATTACATGGATACAACTCATTTTCATCACCAAAAGTGGCCTACAACTTGTAGAAATCAAAGAGAAGCATAAAATACATATAGGCATTTTCGGCCAGATTTTTCCTCATTTCTATCACAAACTTTGAAAAATCATAACTAATTTTAGAAACATTGAAATCATGTATTCTTGGCCATTATGAAAATATACACATGTTTAATTTATGCTAAAAATATGTTCAGACCATAACATTTAACACAGAAGACGTTTGACATTTAAAATGGTCCAGAGATTTGGCTGTCCACTGGTGCTATCACAAGTTTCTACAGCAAACGTTAAAAATGTCCAATTAATTCCAAAAAACTCCAATCCATACAAATGATGCCACTATGGAAAGTTGTGGATGTTAGCTAGAGGGAACAAATAATTCCAGACTAGTTCAGGCATGCCTAGACCTTGAAACCTAATTAAACAGTACCTGAAGTTAGTTGGGGCATCTAATACTAGGCAAGAATTTCAAAAATTTATATCTCCCTCTCTAGACATCCAAATGAGGTTCTTCTAGTTGGCACAAGTCACTAACAATGTCTAGTTTCTCTATATAAATTTTTGTGGCAATTGGACATCATTAAGCCCTGTGTGATAGAATTCAATTTTGGACCAAGTACATAGTGCATCAGACCAAAATCAAAATTTTTGCCAGCTTTGAAAATTCATCAAATATTCTCTAAACCTCCAAAAATTTTGTTTTTTAGCTTCCCAAAAATATCTCAACAAAATCTAATTTCATGCCAAATCTTAGATCAAGAAGAATTCATTTGGATAAAAAGTGACATAGGGTTCCAAATTGGTTCATTCTTGGTCCACACAAGATATCAAAATGTCCAAATGGCTTTCCTTGGAGTTTGGCACCTCTTGGACAAGTCTAAAAGCATAAATAGGACTTATGTGAGCTGCCTAAATGGTTCAAAAACCCATGCATCTCATTTTGGCCACTCCACTTCCATTTATTCACATTTGCATAATGCCATTCAAGAAGCTAGTTTGCCATAACATGTTTATTTTACATTCTAATGGTCACATAACATAATCTCTCATTTATACATCACTTATTAACATAATTACACATGTTCAAGAGGTCATAGACCATATACAAGAATGAGTTACATCATTTGACATCAATATGGCCTTAAAGAACAAAAACTATGCACTTTGATGACAAGCTCTCATTTCTCATGTGGTTGGCTTCCATTTCGAAGCTCTCTTGGTCCACCTAGCATGTTAGAACATTGGAGAGGAGGGAATGAGATTCAAAGAATCCCAATAGCTCATCTCCCATCCAATCATACATAAAGGATGCAAAGCAAGTCTTACAGATGCATGCATAACATATGGACATGTGTAATCATTCAAGAAGCATTCTTAGCATTTGAAAAAGTCATACATAGCATACATAGGTTTGCCAAGCAAGTGGATTGGCCTCACCCATTTACTTATGGATTTTGGACTTGCCTCACCCATTCTTTAAGAGGTTCCTAGACTCAACCATGATCTTGGGAGTTAACCTCACTTTTGGGAGACTTTTTATTTTGTCTCAACCAATCTTAAAGGTTCTTGGCTCATCCTCACCATGGCTAAGGGTTCTTGACCTCACCACACACAAGCAAACCAAAGTAAACATCATAGATATAATTTAGAAAACATAATGCATCATCATGGTACCATGGAGTAAAAGCTCATGTTAGAACATTTCTCATAGCTTGAAATACATATACACACATTCAAAGACAAGTAAAGCAAGCAATCATGTATGAGAGAAGGTGGAGAGATCTACCTTTCTAGCATTTGTACACTTTTTCCTTAAGCTTTGAATCCTCTCCCTTGACCTCACACACCCAATGTGGTGGAGATCATTCCTCTTGGCCTAAACACAATTTATGGAAGCCAATTAGATTCATGGAATTAATCCTAAGGCCATACAACTTGCTTAGACTCTAGCTTGGTCTATAAACCCCTTTATGTTTCCAAAAATGCACCTAATGAAGCAATATAACACCATACTTTTAGGACTCAATTCATACAATTCCCATGCCTCATCTTATGTTTATTCTATGGAAACAATATAGTGGCATAGGAAGTTATGAATAAAAGTACATTTCTCTACCGGTAAAATTTTTCTTTCAGAGTCCCGTAGGCCATATGAAAGCATCTATCACTTTATCATACTTAAACACATGAATATAACTCATTTCCATCATCAAATTTGGCCTACAACTCGTAGAAAGCAAAGGAGCATATGAAATCCATGTTTGTATTTTCGGCCAGAATTTCCTCTTTTCTGTCACAAACTTTGGAAATTCATAACTAAATCTATAAAAATAGAAAACATGTAATCTCAGTCATTCTGGAAAGATTAAGACGTCTAATTTATGCTAAAAATATGTAGAAGTCTTAAAATCTCATATATAATGTGTTTGACACGCAAAATCATCTACTAGTCGGAGGGTTCCTGATACTGTCACAGTTTACTGATATGGACTTCAAAAATGTCTAACTAATTCCACAAAAATCCAATGCTTGAAAATGATATCACTATGTAAATATGTGGATGTTAAATAGAGAGGAAAAATATCTCCAGATCAGTACATCAAGCCAAACGCCCGAAAATCGATGGAACAGTACCTCGGGTCTGGCAAGATGTCTGATACTGGGTAGAACCTTCAAAAATACATATCTTCCTCTCTAGACCTCCAAATGAGGTGATCTCGGTGGCCACAGAAAGCTTATGACCTATAGTTTATGCATATAAAATTTCTTAAGCATTGGATATCATTTGGCCATCGGGTGACACAGAATTCAAAACTGCCAGTATGAACAGTTCCCATACAAGAATCCATGAAAAATCCCAACTTTGAAAATTCCTCAAATATTCTCTAGGTCTCCGAAAATTATGATCTTTAGCTTTCCAAAAAGCTCTTAATGAGACCTCATTTCATGCCAAGTTTCAGAGTAAGACTAACTCATTTGGACAAAAAGTGACATAAGGTTCTATTATGGTCAAATTTGGCTCCATATGAGGTACCAAACTTACCAAATGGCCTTCCCTTGGTTGTGGCACCTTTTGGGCAAGTCTAAAAGTACATTTGAGACTTGGGTAAGCTGCCCAAATGGTCCCAAACCTCATGCATCTCATTTTGGCCATTCAACCCACACTTATGCATACATTCATCAAAATCCCATATTGCACACTTTGGCCATACATACTCAAAATATGTGCTATAGGGCATATATCATTTTCATACGTCTAACCAACACATAATAGTATAATGACACATGTCTCAAGGTTCATGGTACATATACAACCTCATATACACTATGAACCATCATTATGGTTCCAAAATAAGCAAAATACTACATAAACTTGTCACTCCTTCCTCTTATGGTTGTTGGCTCCCTTCACCATAAGTGCTTGGTCCACCTAGCATGTTAGATCATTGGAGAGGAGGGGATGAGATTCAAAGAATCTTAATAGCTCACACACCCATTTACATCACATTCAAGGCATACATATACCAAATGCATAACCATACAAGCATAAAGTGTGCAATAAATTCCATTCCATGCCACATTCACATGTCAAGATTACTTTCATGCTCTAGGGACTTTTGGTTTAGCCTCACCCCATTTCTAGGACTTTTGGATTTGCCTCACTCTTGGTCTAGGGACTTTTGACTTTGCCTCACCCATTCAAGGGACTTTTGGCCTTGTTTCACCCATGCCATGAGACTTTTGGCATCTCCTCACCTTCATCAAGGGACTTTTGGCATCACTGCACCCTTATGGGCTTTTTCCACAACCATAGTCATTCAAGACAGCACATTGGTACCAATGCACAACAAGGATCAAGTGGCATATTATCAAGCATCAAGAATGCATGCAAGCACACTAAGACATATATATGCACACAAGAATGCAAAGAGAATGAGATGGAGAGCTACCTTGCACAATTTCACACACTTTTTCTTTAGCTTTCAAGCCTCCTCTTTCGGCCACACACCCGCAAATTGGTGGAGATGGTTTCTCTTGGCCTATATACAAATTATGGGAGCCAATTAGGTTCATGAAACACATTCTAAGGCTACATAACTTGATGAACCACTAGATTACTCTATATACTTCATTATGGTCCATAATTACACTTAATGAAGCAACACCCCTCAAATGATTTCTAGGCCTCATTCTTTCTTATCAAATATGATTCTTGACCCCTTTTAAAGCCTCTTGGAGTCATCACATCATTGAGACAAAAGGCCTAGCACCATGTTGCTTCTTTAGGTCATATTATGGAACCTAGGGCACTAAGGCACCAAATCACTTTCTTTGAGTTCTAAATTTTTTCTAAGGCCTCTACTCATCTTCACTCATCACATATGACTCAAGAATAGCCTTAGAAAAATCTAAAACTCTCCTTAGCTATAGGAACTTGCCTAGGCCGAGACTATGGGGGGAAGAAGAGTTCATGGCCTTCTTGATTTTTCCTTGATGGGAGACACACTTAGGAGACTTCCTAGAGGTCTTAGGAGCTCAATCAAATACTCACACATGCAAGGAAACTCATATATCAAATCAATTTTTGCAAAGTGTTCAAGAGCTCTACACTTTTTCTACTTAGAGTTCATTAATTTTTCTTGCAATTTCTTTGCTTTCTTGGATGGGAGGTGCATGTGGGAAGCTCTCTAGGGGTCTTAGGAGCATGTTTAAACATTCAATTAAGTCTAAGAACATTCATATAAAATCATATTTGCAAGGGAGCATTTGGATCCCTAATGGTTCTATCTTGTCTCTTAATGCTCCTTTCTTGATTCTATTGGTTCCTTCTTAATCCTTGCCATCTAAAACCTCTAATCCTTCCATAAATTGGGCAGAAAACAGCCCCTAAAAATTGGGCTCATGATGCCCAAATTCGTGCAAGAGAAAGGGGGAGGGAGAAACTACCAAAGAATGGAAGTTTTACCTTGTTTTCTTGCTTTCTTTGGCTTGTTCTTCCACTTGGTTGGCTTACTCCCTCAATTTTCGAAATTTCCCTCTATGTTCTGCCCCAAAAACAGCACCAAACTCCCCATTAAAATCATGGAAAGAAAGCTTGAGAGGAGAGGAGCAAGGTTCAAGAAGGAAGGATATGGAATTTCTTAAAGTTTCTTACCTTTTTCTTGAATCTCTTCCTCCAAAATCCTCCTCCTCTTGTGGGCCTAAGAAGCTGGAGTTTTCCTCTGAAATTGGGCAGAAGCAAGTCGGTCTTAGAGAGGAGAGAAAGAACGTGGATAAGAAGGAGTTAAAAGGCACTTTATGCAACTTTTTTACTTGTATTTTAGTCCCTTTTCTTGGCTTTTTCATTTTAGACTCATATCAACTCTTTTTTGAAATCCGTCTTTTCCATCATATTCCTTAGGCCCTTAATCATAAGAATTGCCTTTGCAATCACTCAAAAAGGATCTAAAACCATTCTAAACCATTCGGTCAAAGTTTTGGTCAACTTTTACCGAAATCGCTCACCGGAGGGGTTTCAACTGTTTTAGGGGTTCCTATAGTTTTCAGGGCCTCTGAGAACCTCGGAAAGCTTAAATTTTCCATTTAAAAAGCCCTCCTATGAGATTTCAAAATTTTCCAAAAATTACAAAAATGCCCCTACTTTCTTCGGCAAATTTTCTGAGCTCTTATGGCTCTGGTTTCTGGGCATCTCAAATCTCAAATCCTCATTTTCTAATATTTAAAATTTTATCATAATTTTATTTGGCCCCAATTCCTTCTATTTCAAAGACTTCCTTTTATATTTGACCCATTTCTTATGTTTACGGAGAAACTGAACATTGTATTTCTCACGTTTACGGAGGGACCGGATGTTACAAGTAACACCCATCAAATAAATTCTAGGCTCTATTCTTTCCTTTCAAATATGATTATTGACTCCTTTTAAGCCTCTTGGAGTTATCACACAATTAAAACAAAGAGCCTAACTACATGTTGCTTTTTTAGGTCACATTATGGAACATAAAGCACCATCTCACTTTCTATGATTTCTAAATTTTTTCCAAGGCTTCCCCTCGTATTCATTCATCATATATGACTCAAAAATGAGTTTAGAAAAATTTAAAACTATCCCTAGCTATGCTATCCCCTCTTGGCCGAACTTATGGAAGCTTTTAGGCTTCATGGACTTTGCTTTGTTTTCTTGATGTAGGAAGCACATGGGGAGACTTCTAGGGATCTTAAGAGCTCATTCAAAAAATTATTGAGGCATAGGAATTAAGAGATCAAATCAGATTTTGGAAGGAACACTTGAAACCCTAGAAATTGCATCTTGAATTTCCATGGTTTTTTGTTAATTTTCTTTGCATATTCTTAATCTCCACACCCTTTTTCCTAAGAATCACCCTTGGTTCTGCCTAAAAATCAAACCCTCCTAGGGTTTCTTAAGTGGGGCGAAATGGTGGAGGAAGAGGAGGAAAGGATAGCAACCATAGAGAAGAAATAACCTTGTTTTCTTGCTTTTTCTCACTTAAATCTTATCTTCTTTAAGTTCCTCTCTTCAAATCCGAATTTTTCCCTTAATTTCTCCCTTAAAACAGATTCATATACTTCAATATAATCATAGGAAGAAAGTTCAAGAGGAGAGGAACAAGTTTGGAAGAAGAAGGAGCAAGAAAATTTATGAAATTCCTTACCTTTTCCTTGCTTTTTCTCCTCCTTTCTTGTCCTCCATGATGCACCTAAGAGAACTGGTGTTTTCTCTGGTTTTTGGGTAGACTGGGTCATGCAAATGAAGGGGATAAGAAATAAGAAACTTAAAGAGTGTTCAAGAAGCTTACACTTTCTTAAAAATTTCAATTTTACCATTTGTTTTTGGTATTTTCGTTTCTAATTCGTTTTAGCTCCTTTTTGAGAACTGTCTTTTCCATTATGAAATTTAGGTTCCCAATTTAGTAAAGTACCTTTCGAATCACTCAAATCGGAACTAAAACCTTCCCAAACAAATTCGTCAAAGTTCAAGTACACAGATGTTGGAAAACATCTATCAGAGGGGATTCAACTGTCCTGGGGCTTTTCATAGTTTTTCAAGGCCTCTGAGAACCCCAGAGGACTCAAAAATTTCATTTAAAAAGCCCTCCTATGAGAATTCTAAAATTTGCTCAAAATTACGAATATGCCATTACGTTTTGTCAATCTTTCATCACAATTTGTTTCTTCATTCTAACTCTGTTTTTCTTTCCATTTGAGCCTAAGATTCTCATTTTTAGGAGTCTAAAATGCTTACCAAATTTTTTGGGACCTTAACTAAGTTATTTTGGAGGACTTCCTTTTGTATTTGGTGAGTTTCGTTCGTTTACAAAAAAACTGTACGTTACATTTCTCACGTTTTCTCTCGTTTTCAGAAAATCAGATGTTACACTCCCACATGCTTATTCCATCAAAGAAAATTAAACAACTCCATTGGTGCCATATGAAAGCATAGCTTCGACCAAGGAGAGTTCATGCACCTAGGGAGTATTTTAATTCCTTCCAAGTTTAGTTTTGCATCATGTATGATGGAAGAGTATGAGAGGAAGCCTTGGACAAATTTTAGAAACCATAGAAAGTGAGATGACCTTATATGTTCCATAATATGGCTTAAAGAAGCAACACCTAACTAGACTCTTTGAATTGATTGTGTGATGACTCCAAGAGGTTTAAACGGAGTCAAGAATCATAAATAGATGGAAAGAATGGAGCCAGGATGATATTTTCCTAAAGTTGCTTCATTAAGTGCATTATGGAACCATAAAAGAGTCTTATGAGTCACCTAGCATTTCTAGTGAATGTGTGGCCTTAGAATGTGATTCAAGAGTGTAACTAGCTTCTATATAATGTGTCTAGGCCAAGAGAAATGATCTTCACTTTTTTGGGTGTGTGAGGTCAAGGTTCAAGGAAAAAGTGTGTGAATGCAAGCAAGGTAGCTCTCTCCACCTTCTCTCATGCATGAATGTGTGCTTACATTATCTTTGAATGTGTGTATGTGTGTTTTAAGTTATGAAAAGCATTCTAGCATGAGCTTTTATTCCATGGTGCCATGATGTTACATTATGCTTTTAAATGATGTCTAATATGTGTGCTTGGGTTTGTTTGAATATGGAGAAACCAAGAACCCTCTAGCCATAGTGAGGATGAGCCAAAAACCCTTAAGCTTGGTTAAGACAAAGCAAAGAGTCTCCCAAGAGTGAGGTTGAGTCCAAAATAAATAAGTAAACGGGTAAGGCTAGTCCACTTGCTTGGCAAGCCTATGTATACTATGTATGAGTTGTTCAAATGTTAAAGATGTCTCTTGAATGATTGTACATGTCAATATGCTTATGCATGCATTCGTAAGACTTGGTTTGCATACTTTATGTGTGATTGAAAAGGAGATGAGCTATTGAAATATTTTGAATCTCATTCCCTCCTCTCCAATGTTCTAACATACTAGGTAGACTAAGAGAACAAGGTAATGGGAGCCAACAACTTGGAAGATGAGAGTATGACATCAAAGTGCATGGATTTTACTTCTTTATGGCCATATGAGTGGCAAATGTTGTATTCTGTTATTCTATATGACCTATGACCCCATGAACATATGTAATTATGCTAATGTATCATGCATAAATGAGAATTTATGTTATGTGAATGTTATAATGCAAATTGGACATAGAATGGTAAGACTAGCATTATGGAAATTGGTGTATGGCATAGGGTGAGAGTGTGAGTTTCCAAATTCTGGGTCTTGCACCTTTGAGACAAGTTTGAAATGTCATTTTGGTGCAATCCCACATGCTCAAGTGGCCACACAAGCTTGGGAAGCAAATTGGACATTTTGATGCTAGTTAAGACCATGAAAATGACCAAATCGGAACCCTATAGTACAAACTGAACAAATGGATGAATATTCCCATGAAATTTTGCAAAAATGTAAGGCTCATTGAGATCTTTTTAGAAAGCTAAAGTAAAGAAAAATCTGAGCTCTACATCATTAATTATAAATTTTCAAAATTAGGATTTTTCTGCTATTCTGGTGCATGTACTGTTCATATGGTCAGTTTTGTGTTTTGTGTCATCTGATAGTAAAATGGTGTCCAATGCTTGTGAAAGTTTACAACCATAAACTAGAAGTTATAAGCTTTCTGTGGCCACCAATATCACCTCATTTGAAAGTCTGAGCAGAGAGTTATGAATTTTTGAAGTTTCATGTCAGCACTTGTAATGCCACTTGACCTCTAGTACTGTTCCATCGTAATTCAATTCCTAAATGGACTTGGCGTGATCTAGAGTTATTTTTCTCTTAAATTTAACATCTTTATCTTCTTAGATTGACTAAATTTGCATGATTTAGAGTTTTTTAGAATTCATTATGAATTTTCAAAATTTATGATAGTAACTTGTGGCAGTAGCCTAGGTAGTTGAGACCTTGAGTGCTTTTCGAATGTCAAACATCTTCTACTTGGAGTTTCATAACCTGGACATATTTTTAACATAATGTAGACATTTGTAACTTTCCATAATATAAAGAATACATGATTTTGAATTTTCTAAAATTAGTTATGATTTTCCAAAGTTTGTGACAAAAAATATGCAATTCTAGCCGAGGCTACACTATGGAATTTTATGTGTTTCTTGCACTTTCAGTTGCATGAATTCTAGGCCACTTTTGGTGATGGATTTGAGTTGTATCTATGTAATTAAATATGAAAATATAATACATGAGTCCATATGGTCCACGGGACTCTGAAAGAAAAAGTTATGCATAGCGCAATGCAAGAAAACTTAATATTTTAATACCATTTTTCTTGCTTCCCTATGTAATGCTTAGCATGAGAATTAAAATTAGCATAAGGCAAAACTAGAAATCTATGGTGTTACACCTTTGCTGTAATGAGGAAGCCCTGAGTCATGGCACAAGGTTTAAATTGTCTATTTTGAGCTCCAGTAGTCACTTACATCATGGCGCGGATATGCCAAGTCATGGCGAGAGTCTCTAAACTTGGTTTTTAGGTTTTAATAACCAACTTAGCTGCGACAAGAAAGGTCCAAGTTATGGCGAAGGTTCTCAAACTATTATTTTTTACTTAGAAGCCTTGAATTTCACTATGTTAAGATTATGAAATGACTTGAGAACATTTATAAGGGGTTTTGTGAGTTGATATCAATAGTATGACAAATCAAAGGTCTTAACTGATAATTATGATCACTTGTGAATTCAATTAGTTGTGGTTGCCTAGCTAATAACCCTAATAATATCAAGGTTCAAATTTTTTCACCTTTTTCTTATTTTAATTAATTATAATGCTTTAGACCTTGATTTCTGATTATTAATCATGCAATTAATCTTAATTATGATAATTAAGAATTAGGGTTGCTACAAATCTCAACCAACTCAATACATATAAGAATGTCATGAATGTGTGCCATGCATGTGATGCAAGAATGCAATACTCATGCCTCATGTGAATAAAATGCATTATAAAACATAAAAATTCATTCCTTTCTTAGCCATGGCTTCATCATAAACTTACAAGGCTCAACTTTTCTTAACCTAAAGCCAAGGAAGAGTTACTATGCTCCATTCCAAGCCTTAGGGGGGCTAGGGGTCCAAACATGTATCATTCTCATTCATATAGCTCAATATGGAACTTATGCTCAAACATACATCATGAATGCATCAAGCAACAACACATACAAGCTTTACAACTTATTCAAACATTCAAATGTGTGTAAGAGAGGGAGATGAAGCTACCTTATAACTCTAGGGACTTAGAGATACCACAATCCCACTTATAAGCTTCCTTTTTCCTTACTTTCTTTAGCTTGACACCCACAAATGAGTTTGGGTTAGCTTAACCTACATGGAACAATCATAAGGCAAATTAATCCTATAGAACTCATTTTAGACTTCATAACTCTTACTTAATCTCATTAGGGCTCAAGGTATCAATTATGTCTAGTTTAGGTCCATTAAGAAGTAACCTTTGGTTCTTGCTTCTCTAAACTCAAACTCTTACTTTCTATGAGTCTTATAACTCTGAAGAGACTCATTTGAATCATTACATACTTGGTTAAAAGGCTTTAGAACCATCTTGCTTCATTAACCTCATTCAGGCCCTTAAAATTTCAACTTTCATTCTAAGGCTTCTAAATTCAAACCAATACTTCCATAATTATTTATTCATCATATCTAAGTCCATAAATTCATTAGAACTCAAAGAAACAATCCCTAGGTACCTTATCTCTCACTTGGCAACCATAAAGGAGCCATATGGAGTTTTATTGGTTCTTTCTTGGGTTTCGATGCATGGCCATGTTCCTTGACTTCTCTTCTATCTAATAATAGTTCCATATGGCTTAAAATGCCTCATAATAGTTCTAAAACTTCTTAGGTGCAATGGAAACCCTAACTTCCTTACCTTGAATTCTAAAGTTTTTCAATTCATTCCAATTGCATAATCTAATTCCTCATGCCTCAAAACTCTTAATTCCATCAAGTTTTAGCCAAATTCACTTCCCCTCTCTAGTTTCTCTCTCTAGACCTAATATGGAAGCCATTGGAATTCAAAGAAAAACAAGTCTTTCTATTGCATGACATACCTCATTTGAAAGTTTACTAAATGGTGATTCTCTTGCTCTATTTGATTGCTCTAAATCTCCACTTTTTCTCATGAGGTCAACCCCTAAAGTCATCCTTTCATGAAGTTGAAACCACCATTAGAAAAAGCATGAAGAGTAGAGCAAGGTTACTAACTACCATAACATGAGATTTTGCATGTATGCTTACCTATTTAGGTTGGTGGAGATGAAGAAGAAATGGCTGGTGCATCATAATTAAATAGGAAAAGATATTTTGACTTCTTCCCATAATTACCAATTTACCACTACACTTTAACTATGTTGTTTAAGCTCATTTTAAATTTTTTTTTAGAACCGTCTTTTTCATATAAAAATTTAGGTTTTCTAATTCATAAAATGCTTTTAGTTTCACTCAAATTAGATTTAAAACCTTACTGAACCATTTAGTCAAATTTTTTGTCAACTAACAACCTAAATCATACACTAAAAAAGTTTTAACTATTCTAAGGGTTTCTATGGCTTTTGGGGCCTCTTAGAACCTTGAAAAACTCAATTTTATCATTTAAAGCTCCCTCCATTGAGTTTTCAAAAAGTTGCTCAAAATTATGAAAATGCCACTACATTTTTTACTTCTTCATTTAGCCATTTTTGCTCCAATTTTAGGTCATCATTAGCTTTGTATTTTCATTTCTAAATGTCTAGATTGTTATTCTAATATTGTTTAGTCTCCAATCATTTTATTTTGGGGTCTTCTTTTGTAATATCATCAATTTCAACCCAATTCTAGAGAGACCAGATATTACAACCCTCAACTTCATCCACACTTTCATTTTCATAAACCCTGAATGCATCATGGACCATGTCCTAGATAGGATCACCCTTGCAAATTTGTTCTTTTCTCACTTGTGGCCTTGACTAAGGTTCTACAAGTGGCCCATGTCTATGTCCCTCCTCATGCCTAACCCAAAAGAAGTATACCCTTGAGAGAATAGTTTAAGAATCAAGATTATGCACCTCTTCTTTAATTTGCCACTTCTTAAACAAACTTAGGACATAGACATATTATTTCACTTTCAACACTCCCATTGGCAAATGAAAAGCCTAAAAATCCATCTAGTCCATCTTAATATTCACAGGTATTTAAGAGTTTAACAATCTAAGAATTGTCCATTTCTGCAACAATATAACTTATAAAAAGGATAATCCTTATAACTTGGATCTCTTTATTAATAAAAAGAAGAAAAATAAAAAAGGCACATTTGACAAATATCACTCATCAATTGCTTTATTAATTTAATAGTAAAAAAAATACCAATAAAACAAGTTAAAGAAGTCTATCCACCCAATTGCATTGATTCGACACTAGAAACTAATACTTTATGCCATATGAATAACAATTACAAACATATAGCACATTCTCCATCCTCCATTTATCATAAAATTTGAATAACCAATGCGAAATTCAATTTCAAGATTTTTGGTGTTAAAATATATTGCATAAAATTTGGATTTACATTCAACAACTAATTTAGGCAAATTCAATGTTAAAACTAGAACTTATAAATATTGCATGAAACTTAAACTACATATAAAAATTCTCCATTCTTCATTCTCATATATATCATATAAAATTCGTATACTTGAACTCATAAAAGCATGGATTCACATTCTCTATTCTCTTTTTATTTTCTTTATTAATTAAAAATTAAACTTATATATATTGCATAAAACTCAAAAATGTTACCAATAGACATCGGCAATTGATTTGGGCAAATTTATAGACTCAAGTAGATATCAAAATTCACTCACCTTTAATGGTTATAGCAATTGTCCATGCTGACATTCACTTTAGATTTGAAAATAGGAGCTTCATTCATAGTAGTGATAACTGGGAGTTTGTTCACGACTACGATGTGCAAGGAGCTATGTGCAGATTTAAAAATAAAGAGTTAGAAGTATATTCATAGTGATGATAGCTTGAACAAGCTTTGGTCTTCATGTCGTCAACGACAGATTCATTTTTTGCCTATGATGTGTTAGGAGCTTCATGCAAATGTGATGGGAAAAATGGTTCTTCATGTGCTTAGGTGATGTTCCTCATGTAGATCTAAATTGATTTATTAGTCTTAGCCATAGTTCTAATATAAACCATGGTTAAGACCACTAGCTTAACCACGATTATAAAAAAATTAAGGTTATGCCAATGATCTTAATGACAGTTTATATCAAAATCATAGCTAAGACCAATATGGCTTAGTCATGGTTACTAAAAAACATTTTTTTAGTAATTGTAACTAAGCCTTATAATGACTTAACCATGGTTAAGCCTTTGTCAGTCTAACTACAATTTGAAATAACTGTAGTTGATTTGTTGGCTTAACCATGGTTTTATGAACCATGGTTAATCATGGAATAGCTGTAGTTATATTAATTGAAGCTAAACCAACATAGCTAAAACCACATCTTTTTGGTAATGTATAGGGCTTTATAAAATATTGTTTCCATAAGCAAGGGACCCCTTAGGAAGTGTGCCCTAAGAAATAAGGAATGATCCTTTAAGAGGTGACCTCTGATTACTTTATTTCTATTGATCCATTCTAGTGGACACCCTAGTGAAAAATATGTATGGCTTGTCAATCTTGTTTCTTACTAACTTACATTATGATATACTAACAAATTATTATGTTTCATGATATTGGATATAGATTATTTGAGTTTACATCATCATTGGACTTTCTTTTGATGTAGAGTGGCTAGGGCCTCAAATCCCTTTATTAGTAGTGGCCATGGTGCTTATTATTGTGCACTGATATGATTATGATCACATTTGATATATATATATATATATATATATTACTTTATGCATGCTTTATTTCTATATATGACTACATGTTTTCTAAGAATGTCATTTAGGGTTTATGTAATGAATTATACTTTTGCATGTGATGCTTTTGGTTTATAATCTAAATACATTGTGATTTTAATAGTACTATGTTTTGTGTGACTATCAAATATCCAGTGTTTAAACAATTATAGGAAAATTTATATCCAATTTCTATAATTTCTAGTTTCCAAAATATGCTATAGAATGTTAATGTTATGTCTATGTGACACCTATACAAAAATTCATTGTTTTTAGCACTTTAATTTAAGTAGGTGTTATAGGAGAGTTAATGCACCACTTTCTTGATCAACCAAATGACAATAGTTCTTTTTGGATGTTGACTGATATCTTTCTAGCACTGCTTCCTATAAACCCATATTTAAAGCATATTTTTAGACTTCTCCTTGTACCTTTAGTCTTGAAGACCTAAGCCATGATGGCTTAGCTTTCTGTGTGGGGATCGAAATAGCAAATAAGACTCACACCTAATCTTAAATTTCTCCTACTTTTGTCTTTTGAAAAATTTTGCTAGGCAATAAAATTTCTCCTACTCTTGTCCATTTGGTTTGACTAATGCATTAGCTATTTTTATGGACTATATGAATAGGGTCTTTAGATCTTATTTAGATAAATTTATTGTGGTATTTATTGATGATATTTTCGTGCACTCTAGGTTATTTGAGGAGAATGAGAGGCATTTGAAAGTAGTCTTAGAAACCTTAAAAGATAAGAGATTATTTGTCAAACTTAGTAAATGTAAGTTTTAGCTAACTGAGATGAGGTTTTTAGGTTGTGTGATCTCATAAGCAAGGGTTGCTATTTATAATATTCTATGTTTTGTAAACTAATATAGTTTCTAAAGAATGAAATGAATTAATTAAAAAGGGTTCACAATGTTAAGAAAGGCCAATTAGAATAAAAAAGGAGCCAACATGGGCCTAACCAATGAAAATTCAAGGATTTAGGAAATAGAAGAATTGTCTTGAGAATTTAATATTCCTCATCATAATATAATGAAATAAGGTTAGTAGATTAACTAGATGAGGTTAGCTTGATTAGATCTCTGATAGTGTATGGTTTAAAGTTTCAATTAACCATAACTTGGACTGTACTTTTTAAAA
The DNA here is from genome assembly GCA_026724425.1 of Erythrophleum ivorense. Taxonomy (NCBI): domain Eukaryota; kingdom Viridiplantae; phylum Streptophyta; class Magnoliopsida; order Fabales; family Fabaceae; genus Erythrophleum; species Erythrophleum ivorense. The sequence goes on from JAIUCV010000008.1 coordinate 25,061,160, forward strand.
TTGCTTTAAGTCCTTGTAACCTTAAAAATGAAGAGGCGACTCTAAATTTTATTATGGAGCTATTAGTTTTTGAAAATACAAAGAAATGAGCTCAAATAGTGAAATTAAAGTGTAAGGAAAAAATTATAATTTTTTAAAAAATTATAAATCCTTAGTTTCTTTATATAAATAGCATGCCTCACTCCTTCTTCTTCATCTTCACCAACCTCAGGCAGCCATTGGAGCTCTCTTGGAGGCATGACAAAGAAGAAGGAAAGGAAGGGAAAGAAAGTTACCTAAGGGTAAGTAAACATGCTAAATTTTCCTATGATTTTATTATGAATATTTTCCTACTCTTTCTTCTCTTTCTTTCTATGGTTTTGGTTTCTTAAAAAAGTGAGTTTTGTGGTTAAACTCTTGGATGAATAAGCTCCTTTAAGAAAACTAATTGCATTAAACTATTCTCCATCAATAATACTTTTAAATGATATGTGATTTAGGCTAGGAAAACTTGTGAAATTTTAGAACCCTCGTTATCCCTTGTTCGGCCAAGAGAGAGGATGAGGAGAGGAGGCTTGAACTTGATGATATTTTGGTGAAAACAAGGGTTTAGAAGGGTGAAGAACAAGAATATGCAATTAGAATTGATAAAGAACTATTAGAATGCCAATAGCTTCACCTAGGATTTGGATTGCCCTTTAAAAGATTCAAAACCCTAATACCATGATTGAATGAGAAATGAATCATAGAGATCCTAAAACCAACAAATTCTCTAAGTTGCAAACAAAACTTCATAAGAACCATTTTATAGCGTGTGTCTCGGCCAAGTTTGAGTTTGCATACCTAGGGAGTTGTTTCATTAATTCTAGGTTTATGAGTGATTTAGATATAAATTATAAACATTGATGGAACTATTGGAATGAATTTAAGAGTTTTATTTTTGAAAGTGAAAAATTAAAGTTTAAAGATGCCTAATTGAACCATATGGCTCTAAGTGAGTTTAGAAGTTGAGTTTTAAAAGTGGCTTCTTAAGGCATTCAAAGAGACCATAAACTATATCTAAAACCCTAGTTAGTATATATAAGGCTAACATGAGTATAAATATGGTTTTATTGATGACTTTATGCTTCATTTGATACGTTTAGGCCAAACAAATGAAACTTTATCTAAGTGTGGGTGTAGGGTCATGAAAGAAGAGAAAGGAACCAAAGGGACAATTTGAAATTTGTGTCAAGGTAGCTTTTCCTTCATTCTTATATATATGTGATTTGTTTGCTTGAGTTTCTTGGTTGCTTGTATGTATTATTTTCCAATTATGTGATTTGTTGATTGTTTGAATATAATATGCAATTGCATGTCATTCTTTTGCATGAAAGATAGAATTGGCTCCTGAGGGGTGAGACTATGCTAAAAATCCCTTAGAAATAGGTGAGGTTAGGCTAAAAGTCCCAAAATATAGGTAAGACTAGGCCAAAAGTCCCAACTGTGGATGAGGCTAAGTTAAAAGTCCTTAAAAGTGGGTGAGACTAAGCTAAAAGTCCTTAAATGTTAGGTGAAGATAGCCAAAAGTCCTTAAAGTATGGATTTACTCTTGACTGAGCCATGAGATTCTCAAAGCATGAATTATAGTTTAACTATAATTGTATGACATGCATACTTACTTCCATGTACTTGAGTAAACCATATGTGTGTTTGAATATTATATTAGCTACTGGGATTCTTTGAATCTTACTCTCTCATATCTCTATTAACCATGGCCAAGTAAAGCTTAAGGAAAAGAGCATGATGAGCAAAAGGGTTAGAGAAACCATGTTTGGCAATGGAATTAGCCCAGGAAAAAGTTGTTGCATGTATAGATATATATTCATATATTTTGATGTAGTGCAATGTAAGCATGTTTAAAAGTATTAGACCATACTTATATGACTATTGGATCTATAACATCCAGTTCCTCGATAAATGCAAGAAACGTAATGTTTGGTTTCTCCATAAATGTATGAAACCCATCAGATATAAAAAGAAGTCCCCTAGATAGAATGATTTGAGGTCCAATAAAATTTGAGTAATAATTTAGACCTTAAATAATAAGGATATAAGGCTAGAGGTGCCATGAAAATGGAGCCAGAATAATCAAATGAAATTTAATGAAGATGCAGTGGTATTTTTGTAATTTTGGGTACTTTATAAAAAACTCATAGGAAGAATTTTTAAATGAAAAAAATGAGTTTTTCAGAGTTCTCAGAGGCTCTAAAAGTTATAAGAACCCCTAGAACAGTTAAAAATCCTATTATTTATGTTTTAGAGCATCGGTTAACTTGAACTTTAACTGATTTGTTCAGGAAGGTTTTAAATCCAATTTAGATGAAACCAAATGCATTTTATAAATTAGAGGATCTAAATTTTATCATAGAAAAGACAATTATCAAAAAAGAGTTGAAATGAGCCTAAACAGAGCAAACAAGTATGTAAGGGCAAAATGGTCATTTTGAAAAATTGTAGAAGAGGCTTCTTAAGTAAGATTATACCTCATCACCTTCTCCAAGCTTCCATTTTTCAGAATTTTGAGCAGCCATGGTGTGACATTAAGGGAAGCAAGAGAGAAGAAGTATAAGCTTTTATTTAGGTAAGTAAACGGCCCCGTTTCATCCCACGCTAGTTAGGAAAGTTATTCCTCTCTCTAAGAGCTCTCTAATGGTGTTTTTCTTTTCTTGAAAACTTGAAGATTCAGGTTTAACCCAAGCCAAAAAAGAACTCTTTTCAAGAAACCAATCGGTGGAAAATAATCTACGCCAAGAGAGCTTTGTTTTAAGGTAAGACTTTACTTGAAACACTTACAAAACTTATGTTTCCAAGCTATTTAAGCTTTAGCCTAAAGAGAGAAAGTGAGGAGGAGAGTTTTTCTTCATGTGTTCTTGATGGAACCAAGGGTTATGGAGTGTGAGGATTAAGAAGATGTCATTGAAATTGAATAAGAAGCATTAGATTGTAAGTTAGCAAATCTAGGGATTTAATTGCACATAGGCTAAGATGAAGCTTCCTAGTAGTAATTTAAATTATAAGTATATATGAGTTCTCAAGACATCTAGAAAGCCTTCACAAGTGCCAATTCCCTAAGAGAAAGCAAGCAAACTCCATGGGTGTTATATGCTTGCATAGTCTTAGCCAAGAGCTCTTCATGCACCTAGGGAGAGTTTTAAATTTTTCTAAGGCTAGAAAGGGATTAAATATGATAGAATAACATCAAAGGAAGCCTTGGAAAAAATTTAGAAGCCTTGGTTTGTGAGATAGAGATATAGGCTCCATAATGAGATTTAAAGAAGTAATTTGTGTCTAGGCTCTTGGGAATGAATTTGTGATGATTCCAAGGAGTCTAAATAGAGTCAAGAGACTTAAAGTGAATGAGAAATAGGAGTTAAGATCATGAATTCTCATAGTTGCTTCATAAGGTCTTGTATGGAAATATAATGGAGCCATAGAATAAAGTAGCTTTACAAAAAGTATGTATGATGTGAAAGCTTGTTTCCATGAGTGATTTATGTCTCTTTTGATGTGTTTAGGCCAAGAGAACTAAGGGCCACCTAATAGCAAGGCTTGGCCGAGAAAGAGGAGAAAACTTCAAGAGGAAAGTGTTGTATTCTTGCTTTAAGGTAGCTCTCTAACCTTTTTCTCATGCATTGCTTGGATGTTTGCTTATCTTTGAGTGCTTGTATATATGTTTATGCCATGAGAAATATTTCTAGCTATTGCCCACATGCCAATGTACCATGTTGATCTTAAAATGTGTTTTATGAATATGTTTTAGCTTGAATGGATTTAGTTATGCCAAAAGTCCCTTAGCATGGGTGAGGATGAGCTAAAAGTCACTAGGAATGGATAAGACAAAGCCAAAAGTCTGAAGAAAAGTGAGGCTAAGTCAAAAGTCCCTTGAAAGTGGGTGAGGCAAATCTAAAAGTCCCAAGAAATGTGGGTAAGACTAGACCAATGCCCTTGAAAGCTTATGTTTGTTATGTATGAGTTTAAGTGACAAGAAAAATATTTTATGTATGCTCATTAATAGCTTAAGTGTCATGCATGCATTCATTGACATGTATATGCATCCATTATGTATGTTTGAAAGGGTTAAGAGCTATTAGAATTCTTAGAATCTCACTTTTCCCCTTTTCCATCTAACCATGTCTAGGTGAAGTTCAAGGAAGTAAGAATAGAGTCCAAGAAGCATGAGTTGCCACACTTTGACAATAGAATAGCTTTTAATGTAATGTAATGTCAAAGTATGTATGTATAAGTAATTTATGGCTTGTAAACTATTAAGCATGTATAAAAGTATATGGATATCATGTATGAATGGAAACTAAAACCAAATGTATGTTTATGTTAATTTTTGCCACGCATGTGCTAGTGTAGACATGTGTATGATTGCAAGTGACAAGGTGAGATTGAGCTTCATAATGATTTGAACTATTTGGCATGCTTCCCTAAGCTACAATGGTGCTTTGGTGTAACATCCAGTTCTCTGGAAATGAGAGAAAACGTGAGAAACGTAACATACGGTTTCTCCGTAAACAAACAAAATTCACTGGCTACAAAAGGAAGTCCCCCAAAATGATGTAGTTAAGGTCCTGAAAAATTTGAGAAGTATTCTAAACTCCTAAAAATGAGAATCCCAGGCTCAGATGAAAAAAAATAGAGCTAGAATGAAGAAACGAATTGTGACGAAAGGTTGACGAAACGTAAAGGTATTTTCGTTATTTTGAGTAAATTTTGAAATTCACACAAGAGAACTTTTTAAATGAAAGTTTTAAGTTCCTCAGGGTTCTCAGAGGTCCTAAAAATCATAGGAAGCCCTGTGACAGTTAAAACCCCTCCGATGGATGTTTTCCAACGTTGGTTGACATGAACTTTGACTGATTCGTTCAGGAAGGTTTTACCTCCAATTTGAGTGATTCCAAAGGCATTTTATGAATTAGAGGACCTAAATTTTATAATGGAAAGATGGTTCTCAAAAAGGAGTTAAAATGAGCCTAAACGGAGCAAACAGGCGTGTAGGGGCAAAATGGTCATTTTAAAAAATTGTAAAAGAGGCTTCTTAAGTAAGATTATACCTCATCACTTTCTTCAAGCTTCCATTTGTAGAAAATTCAGTAGCTATGGTGTAACATTAAGAGGGGAGAGAGAGAAGAAGTTTAAGCTCCCATTTAGGTAAGTAAACGACCCCGTTTCATCCCGCGCCAATTAGAAAAGTTGTTCCTCTCTCTAAGAGCTCTCTAATGGTGGTTTTCTTTTGTTGAAAACTTGAAGATTCAGATCTAACCCAAGCCAAAAAGGAACTCTTTTCAAGAAACCAATCAGTGGGAAATAATCTATGCAAAGAGAGCTCTATTTTAAGGTAAGACTTCACTTGAAACACTTACAAAATATTGTATTTCCAAGCCATTCAAGCTTAGGTCTAAAGAGAGAAAGTGAGGAGGAGAGTTTTTCTTATGTGTTCTTGATGAAACCAAAGGTTTTGGAGTATGAAGATTAAGAATATAAAAAACTAGAATTGAAAAGGGAGCTTTAGAATGCAAGTTATGGAAGTTAGGGTTTTGATTGTACCTTGAACTCTATCATGAACCCTAGCCATATTTTATGATGTTTAAATATTCAATACTGATTGGCCTAACCTGTGTGTTTCATACTAGCACCGAAGAGCGATTACCACTTACTACTATTGAGCTCTAGTGGGATGCTAGATATTCTCACAGTTTTACTCATTAGAGATATACTGTACCACTTACCTCATGTAAACTGCACCTAACCCATTTCTGAATACATAGGCTAGCATGCGGGGATCTCTTTATCCCTTGGTCAGGGCTACTATCTGCTAAGTAGTGGTTCATCTGGCTCTAACTTTGGAAAACTAATTTCTTGCTTTCTTCATCCCATACATTATGCTCATCTTTAAAGAGAGCTAGTCAGTGATCTAACTATCTGAGTAGAGCCTTCATGTCTCTGTGGCAACAGTCTACCAGACTCAGGAGGTCTGTAGTCTCTGAGAGAAAAGTTAGCTAAAACTGTACTGGTCCCTGAGACTAATTGCTCTGTAAAACTATCTCAGGCTGTCATCTCTACCAGAGATCTATCATGCTGTGGCTAGGGCTCTCTATAACTCTGTGGGATCTACTGTGACCCTCGGGTCTACTGCGACCTCTCAGAGCCCTACTAGGGTCTACCGCAACCCACTATGACATGCTAGGATCTACTATGATCCATTTTTGGGAGACGTCAAAGCCTAAGATCACTGTATCTGATAGTGAAATACGTACTCACCAAGTCCGATAACTATCGCCCATAATAGCTGAGGCTACACTCAGAGGTACATCATGCTCTTCGTGCGAAGTGGGTTCTATGTAATCTGATTCTCTAGGATCCTGGCATACTGATACTAGGGAGCACTTCAATTTTTACTCATTGATCCTCATAAGATCCTCAAATTCCCACTGCAGCCCCTTTTGCTTGGGCTTTCTTTTCTCACTCTATTGACTTACTTACTTTACGTGTACTCATTTTAGTCTTCTTTTCATATCCTGCAATTTGTAACTATGCCTACGTTCTGCTTTAAAGTGCTTTGGCACTAGGGCATCTCACACACTAAATGCGGTTAACATCTCTGGCAGGAGAGAGGCTATGCACTGGTCCCTATTCATTTCACTTACATATATTATAAGGGACTTAGACTTGCATACTGAATCTAAACATCCTCTACTGGGGATTCCTCTCTGCATGCTTTGCTTACTATTTCAGCTTTCCTGGAATCCCTTTACTTCTCTTTTCTGACTCATCTTGTTCTTTAACTAGGATACCTTTCGATTACCGAGACACTTTAGTGATTGATGTCATCATTTACTATACACTTAAGTTCCATTACTACTAGGTTGATCAGGCCTAATATCATGTAACCATTGTTGCAAGCAAACCATAACATCAAACACTAATACACGAGTGCCTCATGACTGAGCTCAGGGCCACTATTGCCAGTATATTGCAAGTTTTCCAACAATCTAAAGTATTCCTCTCGTACTTTTCTTTATCTGTCCTATTCTCGTAGGATACTCGGGGAAAATAGGATTCTTCCTCTACTACATCTCGAGATCTCTCTGTATTGCCCGACTATTGTTACTTCGAGTGCTATCATGCAAAAAGGGCATCTATGCCAAGGACATGTGTGCTTTCTTAAGTACTTAAGCACATTAACTGAATATCTGTTCTCAATCTAAGATGTCCTTGGCTCGTACACTATTATATCTTCTCTTTCCACCTTTTTTATCCTCTTACTTAGGTAAAAAATATATTTTACCACCGACTATTTCTGTAGCCAGTTCAGGTCTCTCTATGCTCAAAAGCACCTACATTTTTCTGGGGTTCCTCCATTTATTCCCTTTCTGTAATATCAAAGGGGTCTATTTTTCGCTCATCCCCTTACTCTGTTCTTAACTAGACCATCCCTTGGTAAGAAGGATTTTATTTCACATAATCCCAAGAATTTTATTCTATGTGCTCTTGGCTTACATTCTCTCTCTATGTAACACGAGGCTCGCCTTCTTAGGCGGTCTATAGCTCCCTCAAGCTTTACTGAGGGTATGAAGGCATTAGCTATTTGTTTCAGCTCATTTCTACATTCAGATCAGGGCTGGGCTTTCTCTCTGTTTAGTCTCTTTAGCCTCATCCCCAGGAGCATAATATATTATTTTTAGGGTTTTGCTAACCCAATCTAGAATATGTACTCCCAATGTCTGGATTCTATCTTACTGAGAACTCATGCTCTACCGAGTGCTTTAATCATGCATATGCCTTAACCCCTGCATTCTCATATTAGGAAGCTCGCCTAACTACTTATCGGACCCCTGTCTATTTACTTTACTAGGCTTAGCTTACTCATTTAATCATGACTAGAGCGAGGGCATTTTTTTTCTGTGACTAATTTCTTAGCTCTTCCTCGCTTCTTTATCACTATGCTTTATGCCCCAAAGGGGTCTATCTGGGGAAATTACTAATCACTACTGGGTGGTCCCCCCCTCCCGACTCAGGGTGTCTCCTCTTTTCTTTCTCGATCCAGGGAAAACTTTCATCGAGCCTTTCATTTACATAGCTCATCTGGAATAATGCTACTAGTCATCTCCTTTAGGTTTTAACTTATGCTTAGCCTAGGCTAGCCATCTCATCGGGCCTGTAGCTTATTTACTATCCTCATTCTTTTCTGAGTCTTTGTTACTAGCTACTCATACTTACTTCTAGGTGTTACCTATGAGGTACACCTTTCTAGGCCACTCACTATGTGCCTCACTACTGGTAGTCCTATCTTATGTTATTTCAAGGCTACACTAACATTCTGTCAGTCAAGGTCTCACAGGGTAGCATCCTAGGTTGGAGTCAATGCCTCAAAGACAAGTCTTAACAACCTGATTATCCTTGTGTCTAACTTTCTCGAAGCTGAGCTCTTTTCTCAGTGTCATTTACTAGGCCCACAGATTTCTTACTAATCTTCTGTAATCACTCATTACTCTTTTCTCTATTTATACTAGGGGTTCCCGCTCTCTATGGGTTATTTGGCCCCTTCTCAAGTCCTCTCTTAAGTTGGCCTGAATATGACCAATAAGGCATTTATGGTGCTATTCGCTGCGGCTAACATATTATTCGTCGCAGCTAATCAGCCTCAGATTCACTCTAGTTCTTTTGTCTGAGTATTGGCTGTGGCTAACCTTTTAATTGGTCACGACAAGGGACTTTCTAGATTGCCTCGCCGCTATCTGGAATAATTGGCCGCAGCTAACGGCCTCTGATTGGCTTACTTTTCCTGGGATCGAATTTTCATCTTTAGCTACTAACCCAAACCTCACTACCTCTATATCTAGCCCATCATCAAGCTAGAGGATTCTACCTCTTGCTCTACTTATACATAACTAATTGTCATCTTTAGGCTATTGGGCTTTAGGGTGTAGCTTGTAACTCAAACTCCTGGCCTAAGGGAATTAATCTTTCAAGCTCTAAAACTCACTTAGACATTTGGGTGTTGTGGTTAGAGGGTGACTCTTTTTCTCACTTCCCCTCTAAACTAGTCTTGTACAGCTACAGTCATATCTCATACCGCACTGCATCTTACTTGTCTCTGCATTAAGCAAGATATCTCAGAATAGGCTGAGTACGACTACCAGGGAGAATTAGGCCTCACATACTCTCTCTCTCTCTGACAAGCCTCTTCATATTAACGAGATCTTTTCTCATCGTTCATATCTAGGCCTTGTCACTAATCCCGGCAAGTTGTCTCATCTCATCAAGCTTTAGTCGTTGGATCTCTTAGCTCTGCTCAAGCTACTCTAGAGGCCACTCTTTCTTGGTGTCACTAGCTATTCTAAGACCATCATACAACTTACTTATCATGAATAAAGCCACAAACTACTATCACACATCCACAATGTCTCATACATGGCGCTACTTATGCATTCGAGCCTTTATATAGCCATAATGCTACTTTCTCAAGCCAAATCTAATCCAAAAGAGCTTGGAACTTTGCTCTGATACCAAAAATGTAACACTATAATTCTAGCTCATCTCATGTACTTTCAATGACTTACTATCATGGAGGATGTAAGTTTCTGATGATTATATTTGCGTTGGGTCGTATCTAACAATTTATTTCGGTGTCATGTGGACCATGTGAGCTCATACTATGCCTCCTCATATTTAATTTCATTGTTACAACTTTTCCAATCCCAAAACATGCTTTCAACCCATGGAAACCAAAAAGAGACATGGGACATGAATATAGGGTTACAAATTTGCTCTTTTAAGCTTCTTAAAGGGTCTCAAGAGAATCAAATTTGGCTCCAAGGATTTCATGGCCACTTGAGTACGTGGGAAAGCACCAAAATGGTCTACTAAACATGGGACATGGGACATGAATATAGGGTTAAAAGAGCAAATTTGTACACCGGAGGAGTTTTACCGGTCCTGGGGCTTCCCATGATTTTTGGGCCTTTAAGACCCTTAGGCAACTCAAAACTTTTATTTAAAAAGCCCTCCTATATGTTTTTTCCAAAAGTTGCACTTATTTATAAAAATGCCATTATGTTTTGTTAGTTTTTGTCACAAATTGTTTCTCCATCCTAGCTCCATTTTTCTTTCTGTCTGAGCCTAGAATGATCATTTTTAGGAGCCTAGGACTCTACCCAAATTTTTGGGACATTATCTAGGTCATTTCAAAGGACTTGCTTTTATACGGCTCATTTTGTCATTTTATAGAAATTTTGTTCGTTACATTCTGGCCGGGACACAAAATCATCCATAATCCAATTTGGTCACAGCGCAAGTATTTCGGCCACAGTGCAAATAGTTGGTCGCAGAATAAATATTTTTGGCCACAATGCAAATCGTATCTGTGTGAAAAAATTAGTCCAAACCCAAGTTTAGTCGAGGCACAAGTTGTAACACCATATGTGTCACACCATCACACTTCGTATACTAAAACATGCTAAATTAGAAGATCTTATACTATTGGCCGAAAACCTTGTTGACAAAGTTTCAGATTTTATAGTGTAAAATACAAGATCTTGTAGACAAAATCCTGGACCCTGTCTACAAAATGTTACCTCAGCCTTTAATTTAACATAGTTTAATGCCCATTCAATCATAGTATGTTTGTTAAACTAAAAGCATTACCAGGTAAGGCATAAAACATTGATCATCAAGAACTTTTTTACCTTTTGTAAGAGAAATAACCATCATCAAAGGCCAAAGTAATTCAATTTTAATCATATAGGCCATGTGACCTTACCAATATCACCTTCCATCCATAACATACTCAGTGGACTAGAAAGATCACAAGGAAGCATGGAAATTGAGCCTAAGGTCAAGCATCAAAAGTTAACATAAGTGCATCTTTCCATGCTATTCACATTTTTCCTTAAGTTTCAACATTTAGTTTTGGCCACATAAGGTCCATCTTGAGCCATAGGGTCCAACCTTTAGTTTTTCTTTTTCTTGATTCATTTTCATCATAAACAAGTTTGTTCACACTTATTTTAACATGTTTAACTCAAGGAATACACAAGATCTTCACAGGACCCGAATTGATAGCATGCACATAAACTCTGCCATAACTTCAAAAATTCATAACTAATTCTAAAGAAATTGAAATCAAGTATATGATAGCTTTTTGGAAAACTTTAGATGTTAACTAATGATTAAAAATAGTTCTAGACCAAGATAATAGCATTTAACCCATAAAAAGTAATAAAACAATGGTTGGGTAGGATCTTACAACAAATCCAGAATTTCAAAAATTCATATCTCTCTCTACACAAGTCCAAATAGAGTGCTCTCAATGGCTATGGAAAGCTTATGATGCCAACTAGATGCATGTAAATTTCATGAGTATTGGGCTTCATTTAACCCTCCAAAAATATCAAAAACCAAACTATGCTGAAGCATAGTGCCATGACAATTTCGGCATAATTTGGCCAACTTTAAAAAATTATAAGATATTCCATAGAACTCTAAAAATTCTACTCTTTTACTTCATGAAACACTCTCAACAGGATCTATATGGCTGCCAAATTTCATGCCCAAACTCATTCATTCGCTCTGGTTTTGATTCAAGTGCAAAATCTGGCTTAGTTTTGTACCATAATGGGGTCAAATTGCACCAAATGGCCTTCCAAACATACCATTACCACTTGAGCATATCCAAAAGCACAAACACAACATGTAGAAACACCCCAAATGATTTAAATCATCATGGAGCTCAATTTCACCATCTCACATGCATAAATACACATAAATATCATGGATCAAGGATGTCAAAATTATTCATTCTTATACGTTTGGCTCCATATTCATTATATATAACATATTCTTGTACTTATACATACATACATTGACATCAATTCACATCAAAATTTATACTATTGTCAAAGTATCATCACTCATGCTCCATGGCTCTAATTCTTTGCTCCTTGGACTTCACCTAGACAAAGTTAGATGGAAAGTGGGGGAGAGTGTAACACCATATTCATTAAGCTCTTCTTATCTCATTTCTAGACACACTTCCTTGAATCATCCAAGTTTCCCAAAAAAATACCATTAAAATATTCAATTATTTTTGTATTACATCGTGGATAAATTTTTCATTTCGTGTCTTGTGGATCATATGTACTCATCCATCTCATGCTCATATTTATTTACACACATACAACTCAGAACATCTCAAGATGTGGCCAAAAACTCGAGCTCATGGAACATATATACAAAAATTACATGTGCAGCCTCAAGTTAGTGTGCTAGCTTTCTGTCATGAATTTTGAAAAATTATAACTAATTTTAGAAAAATCAAAATCAAGCACACTATACCATTCTGGAAAGTTACAGATGTCTACTTTATGTAAAAATAAGTCCAAACCACAATAAGAATGTTTAGCTATTAGAAATCAATGGAACAGTAACCAAACTTGCCTGGTGCTATTAGTACTATTATAGAATTTTAAAAATTCATATCTCCCTACTCAGACATCCAATCGGGGTGATCTTAATGGCTATAGAAAGCTTATTATGTTTGGTTCATGCCTGTAAAATTTCACGAGAATTGGACACCATTTGGCTCTCAAATGACATAGGAGAAGAAACTGACCATATGAATAGTAACCATACCAGAATAGCTAAAATTTGGCAACTTTAAAAATTTATAATTAATTCCACAGAGCTCTAAATAATCTAGTCTTTAGCTTATCAAAAAGCTCTAGATGAAATCTATATACATGCCAAATTTTATGAGAAAATTCGTTCATTTGGTTAGATTGTGCTATAGGGTTACAAATTTGCTCTTTTAAGCTTCTTAAAGGGTCTCAAGAGAATCAAATTTGGCTCCAAGGATTTCATGGCCACTTGAGTACGTGGGAAAGCACCAAAATGGTCTGCCAAACATGTCTCAAAGGTGCACAAACCCAAATTTCACAAACTCACACTTTCACCCCAAGGTATACACAATAACACATGCTTCATCTTGCCATTCAATGTCCAAAAATTGCTACATCATTCACATGGCATCAATTCTCATACATATAAATATATTTATATAATTACATATGTTTATAAGCTCATACATCATATATAAAATTGGATTACATCATCTGCCATTCATATGGCCACAAAATAGATAATTTCACACACTTCCTTGTCAATCTCCTTCCTTTATGTTTGGTGGCTTCCATTCCTTGGCTCACTTGGACCACCTAGTCATGTTAGACAAATGGGGAAGAAGGAATGAGATTCTAGGAATCCCAGTAGCTCTTCTCCCTTTCAACCATATATAAAGAATGTAAATTTAAATCTAAAAATGCAAGCATAGAATTCATGGAGTGCATAATCATACACAAAATATTTCTTACACTTAAGAAGTCATATAAAGCATACATAGGTTTGCCAAGAAAATGGTTTAGCCTCACCCACTTCTCTTGGAGGATTTTGGACTTGTCTCACCCATTTTCTTAAAGGGCTTTTAATTAAGCCTCACTCTTGGGAGACTTTTGGCTTTGTCTCAACCATTCTTAAGGACTTTTAGCTTATTCTCACCCTAGCTAAGGGACTTTTGGCTTCACTGTACTCAAGCAAACCAAAACATATTCATACAGCATTATTTAAGTGCATAGCATAGCATCATGGTACCATGGCATATGCTAAAACATTTTTCATGGCTTAAAACATACATACACACATTTAAAGATAAGATAAACATCCACTCATGTATGAGAGAAAGAAGAGAGAGCTACCTTGGTGCACAACAACATACTTTTCTCCTTGAATTTGGTTCCTCTCCCTTAGCCACACACTGACAAGGACTTGAGACTTGGTTCCTGTGGCCTAAACACATAATATGGAAGCCAAATACACTCTTGGAACAATTTCTAAGGCCACACATTCATTTCAAAAGCTAGATTGTTCCTACCACTCATTTATAGTTCCATAATGCACCTAATGAAGCAACACTCATAATCCATGATCTTGGCTCCATTCTTTCCATCCATTTATGGTTCTGGACTCCATTTAAGCCTCTTGGAGCCATCACACAATTAATTTAGGGAGCCTAACTACATGTTGCTTCTTTAAGTCATAATATGAAACCTATGATATCATCTCATTTCCTAGGCTTCCTAAAATTTTTTCAAGGCTTCCTCTCATCCTCTCCCATCATATATGATACAAAACCAAGCTTGAAAGAAATTAAAACATTCCCTTGATGCTCCTTCCATGCTAGGCCGAGGCTATGCTTTTTAAGGACACCAAAGGAGTTGTTTTGATTTCTTTGATGGGAGAAGCATGTGGGAGGCTCTCTTGGTATCTTAGGAACTCATACAAACTCTTAAACACCTTAAATTATAGCTAGAAAGCTTTCTACAAACCAAAGTGCAAGTGAAACCCTAGACTAGGCATCTTGCAAATCAATAGTTCTTTCTTAGATTTCTTTGCATATTCTTGTTTCCCATACTCTAAATCCTAGGATTCATCCTTGGTTTGGTTCAAAATTTAATCCCTCTTGGCTATCCATATAGTGGGCGAAACACATATGCATGAGAACAAGAAGAAGCAAGCATGGAAAGAAATTGTTTCTACCTTGATTCAAGCTTTTCTTAGATGCTATTTCCCTTGCTTTGGTTCTCCTCTCTGAATTCGAACTTTCCCCTTCTATTTTGAGCTAAAAAAAGAACCAAATTTATCAATAAAACCATAGGAAGAAAGGTAGAGAGGAGAAAAATCAAGTTGCTAAAAGAAGGAGCATGAATTTCCACACTTTTCTTACCTTTTTCTTGGATTTGTCCTCTTCTTTTTCTCCTCCCATGGTGCACCCTTCTTAGCAGAATTCTCCCCTGGTCTTAGACAAAATTTGGGTTGAAAAAAATGAGAGAGAAGGAAGGATGCCACTTAAAAAGCATTTCATAAAAGAATTGTTCATTAAAAATGACATCTACATCCTCATTTTGTGGCTTTTTCGTTATAGGCTTATTTCAACTCCTTTTTGAAAAAAGTCTTTTCTATCATAAAATTTAGATTCTCTAACTTATAAATAGCCTTTGGAATCACTCGAATGGGGTTTAAAACCTTCCTAAATAAAAGAGTCAAAGTTTAGGGTCACTGCCGTTCTAAAACGTAAACCGAAGAGGTTTTAACTGTTCTAGGAATTCCTATAGTTTTCAGGGCCTCTGAGAATCTTGAAAAACTCATTTCTCCCATTTAAAAATCTCTCCTATGAGTTTTCTAAAAAGTACTCAAATTATGAAAATGCCACTACATCTTTGTTGAATTTTGTTTGGTCATTCTGGCTCTATTTTCAGGGCACTTCTGACCTTAGATCCTCATTATTTGAGGTCTAAATTATTACTCTAATTTTATTGGACCTCAAATCATTCTATGTGGAGGACTTTCTTTTGTATCCGGTGAATTATGTACGTTTATAGAGGTATCGAATGTTATAGAGAGTGAGATTCAAATAATCATAATAGCTCTTTCACCCTTCAAGTAAGCATACATGGCATATTATCATGTCAAAGAACACAAGCATGCACCTAAAGCTTCCAAGAATTAAACATAAACATGTTTTCAAGATCACATAAACATATCAATATCAAAATCAAGCTCTAGGTGTAATATCTGATTCTTTGAAAACAAGAGAAAACATGAGAAACGTAACGTACGATTTCTCCGTAAACGCCTGAACTTCACCAAATACAAAAAAAATTCTCCTAGATAAAGTGATTTGAGATCCAATAAAATTAAAAAAAATATTCTAGACCTCAAATAATGATGAGTCAAGAACAGAGGTGCCCTAAAATCGGAGCCAAAATAGCCAAACAGATTTCAATAAAAATGCAACGAAATATAATGGCATTTTCGTAATTTCAGGTAATTTTTAGAAAACTTATAGGAGGACTTTTTAAATGAGAAATTTGAACTTTTTGGGGTTCTCAGAGGCCTTGAAAACCATGGGAATCTCCAAAACAATTTAAACCCCTCCGGTGAACAATTTCAGCCGTTGGTTAACCGAAATTTTGACCGAACTGTTCAGAATAGTTTTAAATCCAATTTGGGTGAAACCAGAGCCATTTTATGAATTAGAGGACCCACATTTTATGATGAAAAAGATGGTTCTCAAAAAGGAGTTGAAATGAGCCAAAATGGATAAAAATAAGAAGAGGGACTAAATTATAAATTTTAAAAGTTGCTTAAATGAACCCCTAGGCTCATAAAAATGTCCCCACTTCTGCCTCACTTCTTATGAATGAATTTTTTGGGCTAAAACAGAACCAAGGGCAGAGGAGAATGGTGCACAAGATGGAAGGAAGAAGGAAGAGAGAAACCTAGCAAAAAGTGTAAGAATTTCATAGTTTTTCATGTTTTCTCCTTCTCCTCTTTCCCCTCTTTCTTTCTCTAGTTTTGTTGAATTTTTTGGGTTTGTATAGAGGGCAGAAGAGAGGTGAAAAATTCAGATTTGAGGAGAGGAGGCCAAGAAAAGTGAGAAACAAGCAAGAAAAGCTAAGAAAACTAAGGTATTTTGTCATTTTCCTACTTCATCTTCCTTGCTCTTCTTCTCTTCATTTTGCCCTTTGTGAGACCAACCAAGAGGGGTTAGATTTTTAGCTAAACCAAGGGTGAATTTTAGTAAAATGAAGGAGGAGAATAAGAATATGCAAAGAAAACAATCAAATAGTCATTAGATTTCAAGCTAACAAAGTTAAGGTTTCAAGTGTTCCACTAAAAATCTAATTTGATATAATAATTTATAGGCTTAAATTAGTGTTTGGATGAGCTCTTGATATCCCTATAAGGCTCCTCATATGCATCTTCCATCAAGAAAACAAAGCAAACTCACTTAGTACTCACATGCTACATAGCCATGACCTAGAGAGGTTGGAGCACCTAGGAGTAGTTTTAATTTGTTCCAAACTTATTTTTGAGTCATATATGATGGAAGAGGATGAGAGGAAGCCTTAAAAAAATTTTAGAAGCCATAGATAGTGAGATGGTATCAAAGGTTTCATATTATGGCTTAAAGAAGCAACACCTAGTTAGGCTCCTTGATTTGATTGTGTGATGACTCCAAGAGGTTTAAATGGAGTCAAGAATCATAAATGGATGGAGAAAATAGAGTAAAGATGATGTTTTCTTAAATTTGCTTCAGTAAGTGCATTATGGAACCATAAAAGAACCATATAAACTACCTAGCTTTTCTAATGAATGTATAGCTCTAGAAATTAGTCCAAGATGTAATTGGCTTCCATATGATGTGTCTAGGACAAGAGGAACAAGCTCCACCTTATTGTGTTTGTGTGGCCGAGGAAGAGAAGTCCAATTCAAGAGAAAAAGTTTGCATTTGTAACAAAAGTAGCTCTCTCTCCTTTCTGTCATGCATGGATGAATGTTATCTTGTCCTTGAATGTATGTATGTATGTGTTAAGCTATGAAAATGTGTTCTAACATGATTTTATATGCCATGGTACCATGATGTTGTTTCATGCATTCAAATGATGTCTTGTTACTTTGCTTTGGTTTGCTTGAGTGTGGTGAAGCCAAGAACCCTCTAGCCATGGTAAGGATGGGCCAAGAACCCTTAAGAATGGTTGAGACAAAGCTTAGAGTCTCCCAAGAGCAAGGCTTAGTTCAAGGCCTTTGAGAAAAAAAGTGAAGCAAGTCCAAAATCCTTGAAGAGGATGGTTAAAGTTAATCCACTTACTTGGCAAGCCTATGCATGCTATGTATGACTTTTTAAAATGCCAAGAATGCTTCTTGAATGCTCACATGTTCCATAATAGTCATACATGTACTTTTAAATATAGATTTGCATTCTTTATGTGTGATTAAAAGGGAGAAGAGTTATTGGGATTCCTGGAATCTCATCCCTTCCTCCCCACATGTCTAACATGTCTAGGTGGACCAAGTAAGCTAAGAAATGGAAGCCACCAAGCCTAGAGAATGAAGATTGACAACCGTGTGAAAATGTCAATTTGTAGCCATATGAGTGGCATATGATGTGTCTCCTTATTGTATATGTTATATGACCTTATGAGCACATGTAAATATGTAAATGTATTATGTATGAATGAGATGTAGTGCAATATGCATGGTATTGCATGATTTGAATATAGAATGGCAAGACTTGACATATGCATTCTTATGTATAACTTGGGGTGGATGAGTGAGTTTGAGAAATCTGGATTTATGCACCTTTGAGACAAGTTTAGTAGACTATTTTGGTGCTTTCCCACATGCTCAAGTGGCTATGGTTGTCTTAGAAGCAACTTTGAACCATTTGACACCCTTTTATGATACAAAATGAGACATTTTATAACTCAATGTAAAGATCTAACCAAATGAACAAATTTGCCCATGAAATTTTGCATGCATATAGATCTCATATAGATATTTTTGGAAAGTTAAAGATCAAATTATTTAGAGCTCTATGGAATTAATTATGATTTTTCAAAGTTGACATTTTTCTGTTGAACTAATATAGACACTGTTCATATGGTCAATAACTTGGGTTGTGTTATTCAAGGGCCAAATGGTGTCCAACGCTTATGAAATTTTACAAGTATAAACTAGATATGATAAGCTTTCCATCGAGATCACCCTAATTGGATATTGAAGTAGGGAGATATGAATTTTTGAAGTTAGAGGATAGTACTAGTAACGACAATCGACCTCTGGTATTGTTCCATCAATTTCTATTAGCTTGTGGTCTAGATTTATTTTTACCTTTAAGTAGACATCTGTAGCTTTCAGAATGGTATAGTGTGCTTGATTTCAATTTTTCTATAATTAGTTATGATTTTTCAAAGTTCAGGCACAGAATCTAGATTGGGTACCCAAGGCTGCACACTATATTTTCAAGTATATCATCCATTTGCACAAGTTCTAGGCCACTTCTTGAGATGATTTTGAGTTGTATTTGTGTATTTAAATATGAGAATGAAATGGATGAGTCCATATGGCCCATGAAACACTGAATGAAAATTTTATCTATGACATAACGTAATTTAATGGAATATTTTTAATAGCTTTTTCTTGGAAATCCTATGTAATCCAAGGAGATAAGTCTAGTAATGATGTGAGATGAGTTTAGTAAATATGGTGTTACACTAGAGACTTTTAGTTTAACCTCACCCAATTATTTGAGACTTTTGGATTAGCCTCACCTATTTTTTAGGAATTTTTAACTTAGCCTTACTCATTCCAAGAGACTTTTAGCCTTGTTTCACCCATTCCAATGGACTTTTGGCATCACCTCACCCATCATGAGCAAAGTCACATTGCGAACACAATTCAAGAAATATAATGGTACCATAAAATCAAACCAATAGCTAGAAACATATTTTATGATTTAAACATCCATACAAGCATTCAATGACAATCCAACAATCAAGAAATGAGTACAAGAAAGGATGGAGAGCTTCTATTCTCAAGAAATACCACTTTTCTTCCTTGGTTTCCCACATTCCTCTCTTGGCCTCACAAGCATACTTGAGAAAGACTTGATTTGCTTGGCCTAGACACATCAAGGAACACACAAATGTATCAATGGAACCATCTCTAGCCTTAGACAAGCCTTATATAAGCTACTTCAAGCTTTAGGCATCCATATGGCTCTATATAGTAGCATAATGAAACAACTCACATAATTTATTATCTTGACTCCAATTTCTTACTCAGTCTAAGTCACATGACTCTATTTAAACTCATTAAAGTCATCACAAATTCAAATCAAGGAGTATAATACCAAGTTGTTTCTTTATGCATAATGAAACCTAAACTTTCACTTTTCAAAATATGATTTCTAAATTCAAACCAATAGTTCTTTTAGTATTTATTATTCATTTCTAAGCTATTTATATCCTTGGAATCAAAGAAAACTCTTCCTAGGTACCTCATAGAGCCCTTGGCCGAGAAATGCACACATAAAGGAGCCCATGGGGTTTTACTTGTTTTCTTAGGGAATTTGCCATCCATAAGGCTTCCTAGATATCTTGAGAACTCACACATCATTTTACACAATCTAAATCATCACTAGAAAGCTCTATAAATCCCTAGGTGTAATTAAAACCCTAATTTTCATAACTTGTTATCTATGGCTTCTCATGGCTTTCTTTTTGCATAATCTTACTCTTTACACTTCTAAGCACTTGTTTCTATTAAATTTTCATCAAATAAAAGCTTTCTTCTTACTCTTTCTCTCTCTCTCTCTCTAGGCTAAATTATAGGAGAAAAAGAAGACCAAGAAAATGGCAATATCATGGCTTACACCATACCCCATTTGAAAGCTTGTTAAGTGGTGATTCTTGTACCATAGTTGTTTGCTTCAAACTTCCACTTTTCCTCAAGAGGTCAGCCATTAAACTCCTCCTTTTAAGAATCTTTTTACCTTAGTTTCCTTTCTCTCTCCTCCATCTCTCTTGGACGCCATGGCTGGTCTGTTTCTGAGCTTAAGTGTCATTTTGGAAAGGTGGAGAAGCTAACTTGATTATATTAAAAGGTGGAGGAAGATTTTTATAACAGTTCCCGTAATACCAATTATGTCCCTCCACTTTCATTCCTTCGTTTAGAACCATCTTTCTCATATGAAAATTTAGGTCCTCTAATTTAATAAAAACATGTTCTTCTAATTTTATAGAGGTCAAAATCATCTCAAATTATCCGGTAAAAATTTTGGTCAACTCTTTGCTAAAAACGTACACTGAGAGGATTTTAACTATTATGATGGTTCCTATGGTTTCTGGGGCTTATGAGAACTCTGGAAAACTCAATTTTCCCATTTAAAATTTCCTCCTTTGAATTTTCTAAAAGTTTTTCAAAATTATGAAATTGTCGCTGGCCTCTGTAACTCTCTATTTGACCATTTTGGTTCCAATTCTAGGCCATCATAAGGCTCTTAACTATATTTTTAAATGTTCTAATTAACATTCACATCACAAATAGCCTCAATTCACTTCACTCCTGAGTTCTCATTCATTAATCAACCAATTCTGATTTTGATTTCTCGTAGTTCTTACTAGCTTTCGTTAAGCCCATGACCCCTGTAAGTAATTCATTCCACTCTTTAAGAATGATTTTGGATTTCTAAATCATAGGATATTACAGTATGTAGCTAGCATTTATTTCACATCACAAATAGCTAAAAATCTCCATTTTCATGAATTTAGCACTTTTGGCAACGAAATTTACTGTCATTAAAAGCCAAATTAATTCATTATTGGCTTAATAGACCATGTGAGCTTTTCCAATTTAGTTGCCATCCCTAACACATTTGTTCAATTAGAAATATCACAAATTGAAGCTCAAAACTCAGGTCCAAGGCATACATCTCAAAATCACATTACACTTTTTAATTCCCATTAAATTTCATATTCTGATGTGAACTTTAGAAAATCATAACTAATTCTAAAAAAACCCAAATCATGAAAATTATAGCATTTTGGAAAGCTCAAGATGTCATCTAGTTGCAATAAAAATTTCAAATCAAAACAACCACGTTTGGCCCACAAAATTTAATGGAACAATACTTCGGGTTTGGTGGTCATTTTGCAGCAAACCAAAAACTTCAAAAAATTCATATATCTCTCTACAGAGCTCCAAATGAGGTGCTCTAGGTGGCTATAGAAATTTTATGATGTCTACTATATACTTGTAAGATTTCATGAGTATTGGACTCTATTTGACCCTTGAATGACATTGAAAAGCAAACTGACCACATGAATAGTAACATTAAAAGTTTCTGCATAATTTGGCCAACTTTGAAAAAATTATAATAAATTATCTAGAACGGCAAAAATAATATTCTTTAGCTCTGTGAAAAGCTCTATATGACACCTATATTCTTGACAAAGTTCATGAACAAATTCGTCCATTTGGTCAGTTTGGGGTTTAAGCCAAAAATATGAAAATTTTTAGGATTTAAGTAGTGTCAAATGGCCTTCTAACCAAACTATAACTATTTTAGTACATCCAAAAGCACAAACACAGCATATAGAAGCATCCCAAATTGTCCAAATTATCATACATCTCAAAACTACCTTCCTAGTTGTTCTTATACACATATGCATTGAGGCTTTAGAATGTCAAACTCTCACATTAGCATACATTTGGTTCCAAATTTGGTTCATACATCATAATCATATATTTTTATACATGCCTAAGTGCTTACATCTCATATACATCATATAGATACAAACTTTGACATCAAAATGCATAAATTTCCTATTCTATTGTCAAAGTCTCATCTTCAAGTTGTTTGGCTCCCAATTCTTGCTCCTTGAAGTTCACCTAGACACGATAATGTGAGGAAGAGTGAGATTCAAAAAATCCCAATAGCTCTTTTACCCTTTCAAGCATACATATATGGCATATTTTCATGTCAAAGAATGCAAACATGCAATAAAGGCCTCTTGTAAATATACATAAGCATATTGGCATGTTACATAGACTTATTCAAGTTAAACTTAGGCTCTAAGGGCTTTTGGTCTAGCCTCACCTAATTCTTTGGGACTTTTGGATTTGCCTCACCCACTTTTAGGGACTTTTGATCTAGTTTCACTCTTTCTTGAGACTTTTGGCTTTGTCTCACCTATTCTTAGGAACTTTTGGCTTTGTCTCACATATTTTTAGGGACTTTTGGCTTCTCCTCACCCAGTAGGAGCCATCTTGTGTTCAAAACATGTTTCAAGCAACATAATGGTACCAAAGCATTAAATCAATGGCTATAAACATTTTTAATGGTTCAAACATGCACACAAGCATCCAATGACAATCAAACATCCAAGAAATATATACAAAAAAGGATAGAAAGCTACCTTGAAACAAGAAATACAAGTTTTCCTCTTGGAATTTGTCTTCCCCTTCTCGGCCTCACACTTACACCTAGGGGGATCTTGATTTGCTTGGCTTAGATACATCAAATAAGACATAATTCAATCATTGGAACTAATTCTAACTTCACATAAACTCTATACAAGCTTGCTTGATCTTATGGCATGATTATGGTTCCATATAAGTGTATAATGAAGCAACCCCTAGCATTTATGATCTTAGCTCTAATTTCCCATTTAATCTAAGTCTCTTGACTCCATTTAAACTCTTTAGAGTCATCACAAATTCAATTCAAGGAGCTTAAACTCAAATTTCATCTTTATACCTTAAAAAGGAACCTAAACTCATATCTCATAAACCATGGTTTCTAAATTCAAACCAATGCTTCTCTTGGTGTTTATTAATCATATCTAGACTATTCCTATCCTTAGAATCAAGGAAAAATCTCCCTAGGTACTTCTTCTTATCCTTGGCCAAGGCATAGAGCAACTTAAGGACCCATGGTATTTATTAATCAATTAGCATGAATTTTGAAAGCAAGAGAGCATAAGACCATCTAATTCTAGAAATTAGAGATAATATTCAAGCATTGCTCAAATTTTAACAAAAATTTTTCAAATTTTGATCATAAATTCAAAACATTAAATAATATCAAAGGGGCATAATTAGATGCTTCAACAAGAAAACTAGTTAGATTGGTTCTAAGAAAGAAATTAAGCCACTCTTAGTTACAAAAAACCTTTATGCAATCTTGCCTAAACTTCATCTACCCTTTCCTATTGTTTGTCCAAGTGAACCACTACCCTTTAGAGAAGATATCGATCAAATCATAGATGTCTGACATTTTATAGAAATATTGGCTTCTTGGGGAAGAGGTGGATGAACTTTTTCTTGTCCTACAAAAGATTATATTGATTAAAGTTCTTAATGGTCAACTCGGGAGCTTTCATGTTAGAGGAAGCTACCTTAAGCAAACTCTAGAGGATTCCTCTCTGTTGAAGCTTAGGAACACCATAGATAAAGGAAATACAATTAGGAGAACCTTGGAGGCTAATAGTTTGGATATGATCCAGTAAGGGGAACTATATAAGATTTGACAATGAACGTTAGTTTTCTAAGCAAGACAAAGACTACTGCTCCTTCTTATAGCATCTACACTAATGAGTGAGCAAACCCCAAGGAAGACATCTTTAAACTAGCTTTCTATATAAGTAACATAGTTTGACACAGGAAAAGAAAATTAGAATTGTACTTACAAACTAAATTCTTAATTGTTTGAAATATCAAAGCTTTTTTGAACCCTAAATAATTCCAATTGATTATCCTTAAAGCTGACAAGGATACTTTCTATAGGTAGCTTCTCAAAGCCCAAAGATAGAAAACATAAATCCCTCTTTGTCAGGAGAGGAGAAATTCATAACATCTTCTTTAGGAATGGCAACAAACTCCATATTATTAATGTGAGTTCTCTTTTTTGGCCAGGTAACCAGCTTAGCTTGTCCATTTCCTTTTCTTGAAACGTCTAGCTTTCAAGTCCAAAGTAAAGATATCAACTTGGAAAGAAGGAACATACTTGAGGATAATAGTCATCTAAGATAGTTGGGCATGAAAAGAAGGCTAGACAAAATTACCTGATTCTAGTAAAGAAGAAGAATTCCATTCATCAATAGGAGGTGCTTAAGGTTTTAGCAAACTTGAATCCAAGTTGCTTCTTTTTAACCCAAAGCAGTAAGTGCTATGGTTGAACCATATAGCCACAAAGAAATTGTTAAGTGGAGCATGTGGTGATACCTTTGGAACTAGGGGTGTAGCAAAAAAAATAGGTACAACCAGATAAAAGATCCTTAAGGATTTGCCATGATAGAGAAAGATTGCTAGCCAATAGAATTTGGGCAAATAATTTTAACTAATAAACAAAAAACCAAAAAGTTTATCCTTTTTTTAGTAAAAAAATCTAGGTAAAATTAGACACAAGGACCCAAACTTTAGAAAAATTATAATAAAGGAACTTAAAAAGTAAAATTTTTTTAAAGCCCTAAGGACTTAATTTTAGCATTAGAGAGACAAAAATACCCTTTTAGTTATCGTTGATGAATCAAAACACTACTCTACTTCTCTCCATCTACTGTTTCCTCTTCTTCTCTGCCTTGACATCGTTGCCGAATACTCTTGCTCCCGTTGAAGCTTCTCTCTATTGACAGTTTCTTTGCCATCAATGATTTCTCCCTTGCTCACTTTGACCTTTCCATTGACGATATATTGGTGTGGTTTGCAAATCTATTTGATGACAGATTCTCTCTACATCATGGTTATAATTGAGCCTACTTATTATAACATCATATGCAGCAATGGCAATCAACAATGAGTAGAACCACTTAGTTTTGAGCATGCTATTCACTGCTAATATCAAAAAGGCTTATCACAAGGTTCACAATTTTCTTCCCACTAAAGCACCAGGAATTTACATGCTTTCACTTTATATTTGAAATATATTTGGTTGATGTTAGTCTAATAGTCTTGGGAATTTAGGTAGTGAAGGACCATAATAGAAGGTATAAACTATAAAGACTCTGGATTTAGAATTTTAGATAGCAAATTCTTGACTTCCACCTTTGAGTGATTGCTATTGTGTTTTAGATTTTTGTTGACTAGTTTAAAGCATTCATACTCATATCAAATTTGAGATAATTTTATTTAATACCAATTGTATTAATGTATCATTTAATATTGATAAGAAGTTCTTGATGTACCTATTGGAAAATTAGTCAAATTATACTTGTATTGGACCTAATTTTGAATGAGTTTGATTTATTTTTGGGAGTTGGAAAGAGGAGTAAACATATACGATGGAATAAAATCCATGGAAGTTGCAACATACCAATGTAACTTTTATATGTTAACCTTAATGTAAGAGGTCATAGATTATTGCTATTATAGAACATATGCCCGCTAACATAAATTATGTCAATGCCTCATTGATATCATAATATATTACATTTGAAATGTGTTGTTAGATGTGCTTTAAGTTTTGTGTCTGATCAGAGGGATTCTAGTAAAATACTGTGTCAGCTTATGAGTATAAGACACTATTAAGTATACTCTGTAAGGTCCTTAGACATTGTGGTAAATTTCCTTAAATTGAATAGTAACACACCTAAACTTAATAAGAATGGGCTAAACCAAGTAGTAAATTTCCTGAAATCCAATAATAATATCCTTAAATTTGGTAGTGACGGTCTTAAAGCTCAATAGCAACTATACTCTACAAAGTCCCTAAACATGATAGTAAATTTCCTTAAATCTAGTACAACACACCTAAATATAATAGTAATAGACCTAAAACTCAATAATAAAGCATGGTCCCTAAAACCTAGTAGTAAATTTTCTTAAATCTAGTAGTAATGTCTTTAAACTTGGTAGTAACAACAATAAAGCTCAATAATAACAATATTCAGCAAGATCCCAAAATATGATGGTTAATTTCCTTAAATCCAATAATAACACGCATAAACATAGTAATAATGGGGTTAAAACTCAATAGTAAGGCACAGTGCCTACAACCTAATAGTAAATTTTCTCAAATATTGTAATAATGTCCCTAAACTTAGTAATAACGGTTCTAAAACACAAAAGTAACTATACCCTGCAAGGTCCCTAAACATAGTAGTAAATTTCCTTAAATCCATTAGTAATAGACTTAAATTTTCTAAAATTATAATATCTAATATTATTTATGGATGTAACTATCTTATAATTCTCTATAATATAGAAGTAATTTCCTAAAATTATAGTAGTGAAGTATAAATGATCCTAAAACCTAATAGAAAATTTTCTAAAAATTAGTTGTAAGTACTTAAAACATAGAGGTAACTCATTTATTATTAACACCCTCCCCTCCTACTTTTCTATCATATTTTCCCTTTTTTAATTAAATTTTTGGATTATTTCTAGCTTGCTTGTATCTAGTCATTTTCAATTACTCTTAAATATGAAGAATCTTGTTCGTTGTTGGCTTTGTATGTTTTTATTATAAAAATTTTTTCATTGTTGTGAATTCAAGAAAATCATTGATGAAGCATAGAAAGATATTATTGATCTTTTCATTAGTTGTTTGTGGCAGTGGTTATATGGTATTGATTTTGTAACTGTGAGGATAGAGTATCATGAAAGATAAGGATTAAGTTTCACATAAATTCAAATCATGATTACAAAAGTTCGTGTGATGGATTTTGTCTGTTCACTGACAAGGTTGTGATTCATGATATTCAATTAAATGTTAATTATGTATCTATTTTCATTTGTGAGGAATCAAAACCTGAATTGAGAAGTCTCACCATGCCTACTTATACTCCAATATGAGCTTCTCTTTCAATTGTTTATCACCCTCTAATGTTTGTGGCTCATATGTAAATTGTTGTGGTTTTCAAGAATGATTGAATGAGTTTTGTGTCTAACTTATATGGGACTTAGTTAACCATCTACTCAACAAGTGTCATGCTGATATAATGGCCTCTACATTGACAACAAACCAAGGGAAGCAAATGAGAATGTAATGATTAATTCATTGTTTTATCCATTTGGTTTTGTATTATTATATTAACAAAAAAGATTTAGATATGAACATTGTAGAAAAATTGTTTGAAATATTGTATGGTTATGGTTATAATAATATTATGTTGTTAAAAAAAGTTCTTTTGTGTCCTAACAAATTTAGTATTTACTTGTTAATACAATCCCTAACTTTATAATAATGACCACTTTCTTGTAAGAAATGGTAATTATTCTTTTGCTCATAATTTTCCTTTAAAAATGGCTAATAATGATCAACACACATAATAGTAAATTTTCTTAAAATCTAGTAAGTAATGTCACTAAACTTGGTAGTTACAATCCTAAAACTCAATTACTCTACAAGGACCCTAAACATGGTAGGAAATTTCTTGAAGTCCAGTAGTAATATCTTTAAACTTGGTAATAATGGTCCTAAAGCTCAATAGTAACTATACTCTGTAAAGTTCTTAAACAAGGTAGTAAATTTTCTTAAATTTAGTGATAACATCTCTAAACTTGGTAATAACAGTTGTAAAACTCAATAATAAGTGTACTTTGTAAGATTCCTAAACATAGTGGTAAATTTTTTTAAATCTAGTAGTAATAGACATAAACTTGATAATAACGCGCCTAAAACTCAATAGTAAAACACAATCCTTAAAACCTAATAGTAAATTTTTTCAAATTCAGTTGTAACATCCCTAAACTTAATAGTAATAATTCCAAAACTCAATAGTAATCACACTCTGCAAGGTCCTTGCATATAGTGGTAAATTTCTTTAAATCTAATAGTGATAAACCTAAACTTAATAGTAATGCACCTAAAACTCAATAAAAGCACAATCCCCAAAATATAGTAGTAAATTTCCTTAAATTCAGTAGTTTTGCCCTTAAAACTAGTAATAACAGCTTTAAAACTCATCAGTAACTTTGCTCTGCTAGCATCATTAATTCTTAATGCCATACTTTGCCCTCAATATTGATTTGGACTTTAAATTAGTGTCAAGGCCATATAGTCATTTGGTGCATCCCTGAGTACAATGGTTACTATCCTCGCACCTTTATCTATTAAAACGGACAACATTTGCAAAGCATCAAGGAGCTTATCATATGAAAAAATAGATTTTAGTGGAAGGCCAATAAAGTCATAACTAGTTAATTCAAGCAACCAAGTGGGTTTTTCTAGGACCCCTAAGTAATTCTGGTAAGCAAGTTAAGGTCTCCTCTATAGGAGAGAATAAATACAATAGTTTCATTGACTTTAAAGGCTACATACTTCCAATCAAGCAATACCCACACATTAGTTTGCCCATATGCAATCTCATGTCTCAATGTTGCAACTAATAAAAATATCTTCCTTCCTTTCAACACTCCAAATTTAGAGGGGAGAATTAGAAGCACCTCCATTTACATAACAATGTACTCTTCTTGGTCCTCTACTTCACTAGGAGAGATAGATATCCTCATTCACTTGATGGTCATCTTCTTGGTCCTCTGCTTCACTTGGAGAGACAAGTTAGTTTCTAATTTGTTAGATCTCTCTTGCAAGTTTATTAGTTGAGGCCTTAGTGGGCATACTCGTGCAATGGAAAGAAAATGAAAGAAGCATATCGGCACCTCTCAATCTATGACAAAATGAAGGTAAGGAAGATGAAGAAATAAGGGGACAAAGGTTGCGAAGGAAGCCAAAAATGACAAAGAACAAAAATGGCAAAGGAAGAAGAAACCATATGAAGAAATGGCGGGAGTAAATAGCACAAAAGAACATGAGACTGAGTGAGTTGTATAAGGGAGCAAATAATGAAGGTATTTTCGTCTATAAATTGTCATTTAAGTCTCAAAAAATAATACCAATTTTTAAATATTCTTTATTATAATTTTTATGAAGTTTAAGTCCTTCTAAGTAATTTTCGCAAAAATCTCTTCCACCTGCGGTGCAAGATAGAGGTAAAATAGGATCTGATGCGAGGGACGACCGTGGACCCTTTCAGGTGGGGAAATCCAACACGTTTCTTTCATGCGCTTCTGAGATCCTTGGGCCAAGTTCTAACAATTGGGGTGTGGGTGTTTGATTGTGCCTCTACAGCTGAGCAAAATCTTCGATAAGATCACAATCAATCACAATCTCTCCAGCCATCATACCTTTTAAATGATCACCCAGGTCAAAAGGAGAAACTAACGAATCCAGTCCATTCATTGCAAAACATCTAGTGTCAGAATGCTGGGGAGAAGTGGCAGATTGACCATGCATCCCCACATCAGGAGGGTTGCTATTGATCTGAGCAGTGGTTGCCAAAGGAAAAAGGTCAAGAAAAGGTGGAGGGCCAATAGCTGGGAATGGGATTTGGAGAAGCTCGGAATCGAGATAGAACCCAAACTGCACTCCTTGATATAGAAATGAAGTCTCAAACCCCGTACTGGCTGGTATATGCATGTGCTACAAGTGTACATCAAAGGCCGGATTCATCAAAAGTGGGCCTCCATCAGGCAGCAACTATATGAAGTGGTGGACCATAGGTTGGTCGAAGTCTTCAAGCTGATGTGGAAGTTCATTACTAACCGTGGCAAATAGTCTCCATTTAATCCCACAAGGTTGCTTGGTTCTCCAACTTATTCTGGTAAGCTTGGAAGTCTTCCCCAAATTGATTTCCAGATGAGTTAGACTATATGGAATTTTCAAAACATGTATAAAATTGGTAGGTCTAGATTCATATGGAATCACTGCTTCCAGAACTTCGGGATCGTCGTGAATAAGATAAAAGCTATCACTTTCTGCTTCCTATGAACTTTTGTAGTACACCTGGTTTATGTTTTTCTTCTAAAAGCTATGGAATCCTTTCCCACATACGGATGCTTGAAGTCAACAATAAAGTTAACATCATACCTTGATCTGATTCTCTACTACAAAAGTTCAACGCCCACTGAAACTTGCTCTGGCCGCCAGTCACACTCTCTGTCAATATGTCTAATTCTACAGCATTGTTTGCATCTGCGGAAGACACTTTCATACTTGCACTCAACCCATGTGGTATCACCGTTTTCCAACAGAATCTATGCTCCCATGAAGAGGGGAACAGAGGGATCGACTAAAGCTTTGACCTTGAGGAAACAAATGTTCTTTGTATGTTGGGCCACCCCATCGAGAAGTAGAGCTTCACCCACCAGATTACGCAGAACAGTGGTAATGTCTGCGTTGCGATATTCCAGAGGCAGCCCCCAAAAGTTGACCTGGATGGGATGCATTAATCTACTTTCATCTTGCTAAGGACGAGGTTCGGCTTCCAGGAATTAAGTACCAGAAGAGAGTGTCGAACAGCCCGGGGCCAATGATTCTGTAGAAAGTTTTGATCTTCCACATTTTCAAACTGAATCATGTAAAAGTTGTGATATTTACCAAAAACTCTGAAGTTAGCTTGCAGTTTCCACGCATCATGCAAAATAGAATCCAAACAGTGAACTAGGAATTTCTTAGTCAATGATAAAGCCTAAAAGCAGGTCGCTGAAGACCGTAGTACATTCCCATTGAAGCCAAGAAGATGAGCCTTGTGAGGAGAGGGAGTCCACTGACGACGAAGAGGAGTTCCCCTTTACGAACAGCCAAGAGAAGAAGGCACTTTAACACTCTAAAGAGTAGAGCATACATGCAACGCAAGAAGAAGAGATCCGTACAAGACTAGACGAAGCTTTAAAGGCGTATCAACTCCCAGCACGGATAACTAAGAGTTGGAGGAGTTAAAATTCAAGATTAGATTGAGCATGCAAGGGGCATATATATTGAAGGCGGAGCAGAATAGAGAGAAAGGGGATAAGCGGAGCTAAGAAATGGCTATGAAGCCTAGTTCGTCGATGAGGAGTTTCTCTCACTTCACAGACCTGCTCTTGTTTCTTCATTAATGAATTGCCAGGGTATGTTTGGACGTTTATGAGAAAAAAGAAAAAAGATATGTTTACACTGAGAATATTAGATAGTTAAAAGGTAAAGAACCTTTTAACGTTTGGGGCTTTTATGGAGAGAATAATTCATGTTCATATAGGCAATTCATCCAAGGATTAATTGAGGATTTTAGGCGGTGTCCGCGAGGCTTTTTCATTTTTCTCATCTTCCATTTGAGCAATTTTTAAGTACATTGGTGCATCACATTATTTATATACTTAACAGTTAATATTTATATAATATTTATTTTACATGTAAACTTTATTTATATTATACATAAACTTTTTTATATAAATTTAATCTTATTTATTAATTTTTTTAGATTTATCATGCTCTAGATGTATCTAAAAAAAATTTCTTTCATTTTCTTCTTTTATCATGTTTCTAAATCGTCACATCTGTCTGACTCTGGCTCTGAACTAATCTTAGTTCGATAATCCCATTTTTTATGCTTCTTTCTGGAGTTGCAGCGAATCGGATAATAGATGGATCTCAAGACATCTAGTGATAAGCAGCAAATAGGTACACGTTGTTACTTTCAAGGAAAAATTATAATGGAGCATTCAAATGCTATAAAATTTATAATTAAAAATTTAAAAAATTAAATTTTTAAAAAAAAACTATTATTATTATTATCAAATTTTGGTAAATTTTGCTATTAATTTTAAAAAATTTATTATCAAGTGTAAAAAAATGTTAAATTTTTTTACACCCAATAATAAATTTTTTAAAATTAATAACAAAATTTTTTATAATTCGATGATAATTATGATCTTTAATGATAATTTTAATTTTTAAAATTTTTTATTATAAATTTTATAGCATCTCCTTATTATAATTTATCTTACTTTTAACTAGAAATGAAATCCATTGAAATGATGCCTAGTAAATTAGTGACGTTTGGAGTTTCTTTTTTTTTTTTCCTGGAAGGATTGCATCCTCTGGTTTTATGTTTCTTGTGCCTAATTTTTGTTATTTTTGTTAAACTCATTCAGTTTTTTTTTTTCTTTTTTAATGGTCTTTGTTTTATTTCTGGTTTTAACGAGACGATGATGACCGTCGATAGAGTCAACATACACTATAGGTCGCTTCTTTTACTATAATCTTTTTCTAAATTTAATACGTTTCACATGTGCATGAGTACATTCATTTGATCCATGTGATTGCAGGTTGGGGAACCAATGAGGCATCGATTATATCGAACTTGGGCCATCGAAGCAACATTTTTTTTCCTTATTATGTAAACAAATATTAAGTTGGCTGATAAATATTATACTAGATTTTATATATTACGTCGTACAAGTTTTGCTCATGTAAGTAACTTTCACTCTCAAAGTTCTTATTTTTCATGTATTAGAAGTGGGGGTGGTAATGGGTATGTTTAATTTATGAATATGTCTGGTTTATGTGTGCCAAAATAATTTAAGACTAAATTAAAAAGACTTTATATTTTAAGAACTAAATTATTGTTTAAAGGACTGAATTATTAATTTAATCTCATTTTTTCTACTTCATTATTTAAGTTCAATTGCAATTTAGGATAAATTATATTTTCATCTCTTGAAAAATATTTAAATTATAGCGTTCTTTCTCTATTTTTAAAAATATATTTTTAAAAAAATAAAATAAAAGATACATTACATTGACTATAACAAAAAATGAAGTACAATTACCCTTATTTTGACCAAAATGCATATGTTTATTATTTATGTAATCTAACAAGTAGTAAATATATATTCAACCAATATAAAAATAGTAAACTTTCTAAATTTAAAATACATCAATTTTATATTTTTTAACAAAAATAAATAACAATAAATTAAAAAAGTAAAAAATATTTTATTAATATTATTCTTGAGAATATTTTAATCATATTTTAGCTTTGGGAAGGTTTGTGTATATTGTCATAATATAGAAGAGAGTTATGTAATTTACACATCTAGGAGAGAATAATTTACTTGATAATTTAACGATTATTAAAGAAATTAATCTTAAACTAATATCTACTCAATGAAAAAAATTTAATTAATTTTTAAAATTTAATATTATTTATTCTAAAATAAGGTTTGATTTTCATATTTGAAAAATAATAATAAATATAGTAAATTAATATTTCAATTCATTTTTTCTCATGAAATTAACTTGTATTATATTTATTCATTACAAGTTCAATTTTCTATTGTATTAAAAATATTTTTACATTTTGTTAAATGAAGACTAGTTCAACCGCTTTTATCACTGGATCCAACAATTGAACCAATGACTGGATGATCTAATAATTTTGTCAAGTCAATAACTGATCTGATTCCAAGAATTATGCCTAACATTATAGTCCTACCCTTGAGTAAAATCTAACCAATCTACATTCTGGACAAATGGAACATGAAATATACCCTATGAATTTTGTGTGTCTGACGATCAAAGCAACGATTGCCAGTTACATAAGCAGCCATATAAGGTTTCTCAATTCATGGTAATCTTAAAATCTCATAGTTAAATGCGAAATTTAAGTTACCCATTAGTTATGGATAAATGAAAGGCATCAGAAATTAGAATTCCTGAAAAACATTGCCTAAAAACTTGTACCAAACATAATCAACATAGTTTCACGACTACAGTTTAAGAAAATGTACTAAAAAAAAATCCTTGTACCAAACAATACTATAGGCAAGCCTATATCTCCATCAACTGCATTTAGAGAGTAAATATATGATATATTATTAGAGGGAGATGAAAGAAAAGAAAATCAATGAAAGAAAGAAATGACCCATATAAACACTTCCAATTTTTCATATAAAGAGTCCTTTTGTATATTTAAGTATTACAAGGAGGCAATGAAACTTTTTTAAAGTGAGTGAAGTAGGTGATACGTTTTATTGACATCACCATTTTAATAAATTGCTATTAACTCTTTGCACTAATATCAACACGCACTCCACCTTAAAAGTTTCCATTCACATTTTAAAAGGTTTTAGGAACATATTATCACATTTAACTAAATTGAGACAAAATTGAGACCAAAAAAATCAAATTAAAACTTACCTCAAACATAAGAGATAAAAAGTATACTTTTGCGGTTTTCTTTTCAAAGATTAATTTATGATAGAATAAATTACATTAAATTTCTTTGAGACTTAACAAAATTACATGTTATATCCTTCTTATTTTAAAAATTATACTTAGTTGCTCTTCAATTTATTTTGTTAATGAATATACATTTTTGCAAAAATAAAATTATTTAACTATTATTATTGTCATATTAAAAAAATTACAATCTCATATTGCAACTTAACATCAACTTAATTGTTTTGACCACTATATTAAAAACAAAATTACAATCTCTTAGTGCACATAAAGTTAATTTCTTTGACAAAATATACATTAGAGGAAAATTTTTTGCAAATATATTAAAATATCAAGGAAATTGACAAAAGAGAAATTAGTATTTAGTGAAAATGTAAGAGAAGTTAACATAATTTACCATTTATAATAGAAAGATTAATGGTATCTTCAGTGTCATTTTTGTCAGGTATTTTTCTTAACGGCATAGGAAAAAGGAAAAAGGAAAAGTCAGCAAGTTTCCTGGAGCACTTTGAGAATGCCAACATTATTCTTTAGTTAAACGCGTCAATTTATTTTTGTGATTTGAAATATTTACAGATATTTTACAATAATTTTTTATAATTTATTAATCAACATAAAAATCACAACAGCTTTTATTATATTTTTATCAAACAAGATTTTTCATAATAAATTTATCAAAAAAAGGTCTCAAATGTGATCCAATAATTTTTTTTTCACGACCATTACAACAATTGCTTTTTGAAAAATGGCATTATCCTAAGGGGCCTCTAACATATTGAATTCCTTTTAATTGAGTCCTGTTAACTGAATTATTTTGTGGAATTTATTCAGTTCTGTTCATTAAAAGCAAAGTTATTTCATCCATATTTAAAATTTTCCTCTAAAAAGAATTTTTAACATAGTTAAAATTTTTTATCTCTTTAACAAAAAAAAAATTCACTAAATGACACCCAAACGCGATCCGTAAACCCAAAACTTACTGGATGAATCTGACAGCTCTAAATTGCCCAAAATAACATCCATTTCTCACTCAAAATGGTGAGAATCCGTTCTCTATTATCAGTTAAACATTTCACCATCATTGCAACTATTACCGCTGCATCTGCTATTACCATCAGCGATAATGCTACTCAAACAATGCTACAATCACAACTAAACATATGGCTCCACGAGTGTAATATGAAAAACCTTAATCGGAGCCACTTCAAAGTTAAAACTCATAGAGCCTAGTTGTCGTTAACATAATCAGTGTATCACCACTATTCCAGTTATAAACATCACCACCATTAGAATAAATAAATATATGAAGCTATTCGAGAACTACTTGCATTTGGTTCTTTTAAAACTCAAAATTGAACTGATCTTGATCAATATATTAACCTCGTTCAATTAAACAAGTCGAACTGTGAAATTTTGACCCTCAATTGGTTAAGTTGAGCTCGGTAAGTTTATGTATTGCTAAAGCATTGATATATTTTTTTTTATAAAACTCTTATACGCATATACATGCATAATATAAAAATTCATAAGTTTGCATTTAGTTTAATTTTTATATGTTTATGTATTATATGTATAGTAAATTGTTACTGTTGGTGAATCGTTGAGTACGACTCGTTTATCAAAAGAACAAAGAATGATTGTTTTTTCTTTTTTAACGACTAAATACGGCTCAAATTTGGGCTTGCTCTATTTGAAATGAACGAGTTTGATCATGTCAAAGTTTTGGCTCATTTCGATTACAGCCCTAACAACCGCTAACAATATATGGAAAAGGCAAACCACAACATGACAGAAGATAAATACCTTCTTACACGAATCAAATACTCACCAAGTATGTACCTTTTGCCATTCATTGTAGTTCACTTAAATATCCTTGGAAATAAATTCCTAAAATTATTCATTATTGATCTCAACTTCTCTCCCACAAGGTTATAGATGCTCATAACGCAAAAGACGCATGGCAATTAGAATTTCACTAGCAGGAAAAAAACTGCTTCTAACCTCAAAAATTGAATTGGAGCTCACTCACTGCATGAGATATTCCAACAGGAGTAATTTTAGGTAAAGAGCTCGATTCTAGTCTCTCTTGCCTTCATTTGGTTTAGGAATTTTCTTGTACTCGTAGTTGTTGATGTCCACCTTCTGTTGTAAGGCCTATGACACAAAGAAAAATAAATTTTGATATCCTCGGTTACATCAATTTACTAATGAAAGGACAAGGGTACCTTTAACTCCTCCTCCAATGAAATCCTTTTTGGTTTATATGCATCTACTGGCCCAGTTCTAGACAGTGCTTTTCTTGTTTCAATTATTTCCCATTCTTGATCATCTTTCACCTTTGAAATGTCCTTGCTGAACTGACACAGTCCCATCACATTTTAGAAGGAGGATGGAGTGAAACCAGATGAACTTCAAACCAATAAGGGTAAGGTGAAACAGCATAATTATTAAATGCTATCAGCTTTAATTCAATGGTACAGTATTGTTGTGAAGGATCCAGGTTCAAATCCTAGACGGAGCTAAATTAAAAATATGTGTGTGTGTGTGTGTAAAAGCATACACAACATATACACTACCAATTTGATCTGCATCAATCCTGAAATACTTCTAGTACTTCTTTCAACTAGAGCAATCCAATGCTTAAACAGTCGGAAAGTTTCATCCCCTTATATAACAAGCCAAGTCAAATTATGTCCTCGGCCTACTCTATACAACTTAGCTCAGGGCAGCCATGTGAGTCAATGCTAAACTGAATGTACAGCAAATGGAACTTAGAGGTGCAAGATTAAAGAAAATATTCCCTGAAACTTGGATTAAACTTCAGCTAGCCTAAGCTTGAAAATCACCAAACTACACCAATTTGATTCACAAACTATATTACATGGCCAAGCCCAAAAAGGATTAGTTTTATCCTAGTTTTCTTCCAAGAAAGGGGGGAAAAATAATAATTCTCAAATTCCCTTTGCTTTCAACTAAAAGCATACTTGATAACACATCACTGCAACAGGACAAGATGAAACAATTCCCAACCTTTCCATTCATTTTTTTTTCTTTTTTTCTTTTTTTTTTTGTGGCTTATTTTTTGCCATTGCCACAAAAAATAAATAAATAAATGCTACTCTTTTCTTCCACATTTAAAGGACCTTTACAAGAGTTCTTGCTGCAGCTTTTGCCTCAGAATTTCCCAAATGAGGAAAATATAGAGGAAGAAAACATGTCCCATCTTTGTTTTCTACATCTTATGGCTTTTGCCTAACCCAATCATAACCAAAAAAAGCTACAAAATTACTCTCCACAAATGTAACAACTGAACCTCCAGTCACATGTGCACAAAGTACTATATCAGTATATCATAAATTGCCCCAAGAGTTATAGAGTGATTGGGAATAAATGACAATTATTTTAGTAGGCATTGGTAAGTTCACAAGTGGGATTTGTGAACCTAAGGAATCTAAAACAAATATCTCAGAACACATAACACATAACTCTGTCTATGACGAGCCTTGATGCAAATTATTTTTCATAGCCGGTCCCAAGCCCAGAAAAAAGAGGAGGGTTGTGTTAGGCAATCGACAGCCAACGTAAAACTTTGTCGAATCTTTATGACATAACACATTTCTTCTAAGTCTTAGTCTAGAAAGTGTGGGAGGAATGAAGAATTCTTGAAGAGAAGAATAAATTTAGTGGTGAAAGATATATTACCATGGGGAGGATAATCTTCCCACTTTCTGTAATCACTCTTCCCAAAAGAGGAGAAATTAAAGTTGATGTTTTAAGCATGAGTTTGTAGTGTTCTAATTCATACAATTATCTTCAACAAAATGCTACGAGCATAACAGTTCTTATTTGGCTATTCAAAATTTTATTTACTATCTCTTTTTGTGGTTCGAACTTTGAATTTCAGTTCACTGAAATTCTTCCCAATTGTATTGTATCCAATCATGGGGAAAGGAATATCTGCCCTCTAATTTTCATCAATGCCACTTTTTCTTTCCCACCCCCTTGCTTTGTTCCCAAAAAAAGCCCGAACTAACGGATGAAAAAATATGGGAAGACTCAAAGATCTTTAGCAGAAATAGCAATTTAGCAGAGTAACAGTGAAATGTAACCATATTTAACCACGTATCACTTATAAAATGGGCAAAGCTTTTTACTGACCTGCCTTGCAAGAGATGACCAAGTCCAATAGCCCCAAGGACAGTAAGAGAGATCATTGGAAGCCCATATCTGACGAATGGATATTTTCTACCCCATCTTTTAAACGAGGAAGCTGAATTCTGAGTCTTGGCAGTTTCCATGCAAGACTTCAGATCAGTTCTTCTTTGAGGCTGTCCGTGATCATCTGTCTGAATTGTAGCCATTGCCAGATAACACAGAGATTTCCCAAAGATATTCAGGGAATGACCCTGATGATCTCGGTGATAGAGTGAGATTGAATTTCAACAAATGATTTCTTGAAGACTTGAACTGCTCAAAAAAGGGACCTGGCCATGGATAGAAGGGCCAAACCAGTCAGAACCTGAAATTCAACATCACATTCAAACTATTAAGGACATGAATGAATCATATA
Source organism: Erythrophleum ivorense (assembly GCA_026724425.1). NCBI lineage: Eukaryota > Viridiplantae > Streptophyta > Magnoliopsida > Fabales > Fabaceae > Erythrophleum > Erythrophleum ivorense. Next base: position 25,100,159 of record JAIUCV010000008.1, read on the forward strand.
GTTGTCTTGCTGATGATCAAACTTTCCTACAAAATTTAAATGCAGATACTCAAAAGCTTCCTAGCACCAAATGGCAAACAATATTTGTTGCGTATTATGAATAATAAGAAGCGGTTAGTTTGTTTGTTTGTTGTTATTAGTTAGTTAGTTGTTGATTTCACTTAGAAGTGTAACTAAATGAAACTGAATCTCTCTTCTACTCTAGCTGGTATAAGTATGGACCAAATGAGTTTAGAGGAAGGTTGCTGATCTTTCTAAATGAATTCTTATTGAGAACCTGTTGCCTAGAGTATTTGTACCAATTGATATCAAAGCCAATCAGTCCTGGAAGGATGGCGAAGAATACACAAAACCAAGATCACTTCGAAGAAGTTGAACTGGAGCTTGGACAAACTCAATAGGATATTGTTGAGCTTCAGATAGATGTCACGGACCTTTGGGGTTCTTTGTCACAAATGGAGTCCTCAATGACAGAATTAACAATGAGAGTGCTATAGACAAATGCAAACATGACTGAGCTTATGAAGACAATGGAGACGAGTCTGAAAGGACATAAACACTAAACAAGCAAATCGCTACCAGAAATGGAAATGGATGCCAAGTTACTCTGGAGTCGACACCCATGGTGTGCATGAACAAGAAGAAAGTTGCAGGAGCATGTCCTCAAGTCAGTTCATTTACAGGAATGCACTTGGGAGGTTATTTGTTTCCTACCAAAAATACTAGGATTGAATTTCCTAAGTTCGATGCGTCCAATTACAGAGGTTGGACATTCAGATGCAGGCAACTCTTTGTAATTGATGAGACATCGTTGGAACAAATGATCAAGATGATTAGCATTCACTTGAAAGGTAAGGCTCTTCAATGGTACCAATCTTTTATGAGAGGAAAGAAAAGTGGAGAGGTGAAATAGGTCAATTATGTGGAAAATATGGCAACTCTAGTGAAAGTGCCATAACGGCTTGGCTGGTGACACATGAGAGATTGACTACTCACAAATAGTGCCGTGCTAGGAATACAAATGAAGAGTCTTTGCTTCATGCTGTTAATTGGGGATGGTGAGAAATTCACAGTAAGAAAAATATTAACCCAAGCTTCATATTAGTAACAGAACTCCACAGCAAGTAAATATCATAACTCAAATCCCAAACACCATTTTAATTAGGTACGGTATAGTCCTATAGATAAGTCCACAATGCAAAAAACAAGTTTCCAAGCGAAGCATATTCACTCATATGTAGAATCAAGTCACGCTGAAAGCAGAGCATGAGCCAAAAGAGATATCTCTCAACTCCCAACTTACAAAAACCAGGATTTTAGACACAATTTCAGCATATCAAAAGAGATTTTAGTACATGGTTTCGGTCCTAGCCTTCAAGTTAAACCAAGCCATAGCAAGAGTAATCATTATCCAAACTTAGACCCATATTTATACATCTAACCGAGAGAAAGGTTCACCCAAATTCCAAGTTAGCAATGAAACATGATTAGCAAAGAGAATTAAAAAAGACTCAGGCCTAAGTTTCATATCAAGTCAAAACACAGCAAGAAAGGATCACTAGCAGAAATTTGACCGCAAATTTTTAGACCACAGCAAGAACACTAACAGAGATTTACTCAAACTTCACAACAAATACATACATCATTAAAGGTTTCAATTATTACAATCCAAACTCTCAGGTTAGAAATTTCCAGTGGCCAAAAAGAGAAACCTCACAATTGAATTCTCATGCTTAATGGAAAAAGAAAAAAGAAAAAAGAAAAGAAAAGGTAAACCATAATTTGAACCTCAAACGTGTAATGGAGCTGCAAAGGCATGAGCAAAGAAAACACAAGAAGCTAGCTGAAACAGAGATAAAAATGGTGGAACTAAAGGGACGATTTGCTGCAAAGGAGCCCGGATGGGTATTTAAAATGTTGAAGAGGAATCCTTAGCATTGAAAACACGAGCCAGAAGAGAGAAGAGAGATTTATTATGTAGAAGAAGAAACACGGACTAGTTACCTGATCTTCTGAAGAGAGAAGCACCAAAACGATCGTTGAACTCTGAAGCTGCTCGACGTCCGGCGCGTAGTGGCGGAATTCCGAGCTCCTCTAGCCGCTCTGCTCAGCGCCTTCCAGAGAGGGTTCGGGCAGTTGGGGCCAGCGAATGGGGACAAGGAAAGTGAAAATACGGTAAAATAATATTATTAATTAATATTATATATATATTTATATGTAAATTATTATTATATAAACTTGGTTAAGGTTTAAATAATAGTTTGAGTCTGGTTTTTATTATATTTGAATTTTATTGAAGGAGTTCGTTTTTTATCAAATTTTAATTAATTAATTTTTTTTTAACCAGACTTATCCAGATGAGCAAATTTTTCGGTCTTATTAAATGTAATAGTAATGGGTTAAATGAATGAAAATCTTTAACCTGCCTTATTAGGTGAACAAATTTTTTTTTGAAAAATGGTAATTATTTTAGCAATGGCTAACCTATAGATCCGTATTATTATATTATAAACTTTCTATTAATATACACAATAAATAAGGCAAAAAAATTGATATACTTCATAAAAATTATTTTGGATCAGAATAGGGACAGGATCCTCTACCCAGAGTCAATCTGGGTACTGCGTGCCTAGAGCCCGAACGACGCTGTTTCGCTTGTGATTTAATGCCGCATCTTGTCCGTCCATTTCTGAGCTATCGTAACCCTCCATTTGAGACCAAGTGAAGCCTCGATACGCAGCTCATCAAATGAAGCCCCAGATGCTCTAAAGCAAGATCCCAATTTGCCACTTATCTTAATCTTCTTTGTTGATCTAGTTGCCACTGTTATTGCATATTTTCATCTTCTTCCTTTCAAGTTGCAACCCGATAGATCAGAAGCCAGTTTCGCTACACCTCTTCGTCGGCGCTCCTTGAAGGTCAGTAGCAGCATCCCTCCTTCAAACATGTGATGACTTCATTTAATTTTTGAGTGCAGATTTGATGGGATTCTGCATTCTTTGCAACAAGTGCAGATTTGAAGGTCAGGTAGTTATTACCATTAGCAAGACTGAGTCCAAAGTACATATTGATAAGCTTTGTGCTTCGCCTCAATGGGAGTTGCAGCATATTCAGATTGAGAATTTCTTTGGCTAACCCATTTAAATTGGGGGTGAATCGAAAAAACAAATTCAAGAAGAAAACTAGAGAAAGCCTCCAATATAAGAAAAATTCTGCGCAAGTGAAAGATTCCAAATGCTAAATTGAATATAATGATGACAGTAAGAGTCAGCAATGCAGCGCATTGCATAAACCCCCCCCCCCCCCCCCCAAAAAAAGACTATAAGATGGCTGTAGCAACTATACTGGGTCTTATTGCAGACTGCCTCTGGTTCAGATTGCCTCTGGTTATCAAATATTTGCTTTCCCACCAAATGAAACAGGGTCATGGTAATGAAAAAGATGTTGGTATGTTGCGTATAAAGGCTTCATTTGGTCTCAAATGGAGGGCTGTGATAGCTCAGAAATGGACAAACAAGATGCGGCATTAAATCATAAGCAAAACAGCGTCGTTCAGGTTCTGGGCACGCAGTACCCAAAGTCAGGATCCCGTCCTGATCAGAATATCATATTTTATTATAACTGCCCTAAACACATATCTAATCTATATAATATAAATAACGTATATGAATATGTTAGTATTTAAACCTAATAATATTATTTATCAATACTAATCACTCACTCATTATCATAGTTATAAAAAATAAACCAGAACAACCGGTCTAATTAAAAAGTCAATATACCGGCTCTAAATCTGATCCTTTTAAATCACAAAACCGACTGTAAAACAACCGACTAAATTGATATAGTTGGCGAAATCAGCGCAGGTCAATAAATTTCCCAGTTCTACTAATATGCCTTGGACCATGGATTTTTTTTTTTTTTTCCGGTCCAGGCGTGTGGTAGGCTCTGATGGTTCATCTAATTATTTAATAAGAGACCCCGCTCTTATTAGATCTTCTTCCTTATATTCTTTTTTATTATTTTTCTTATGAAATTTGAACATTTTAAATTTAATTTTTTTTTTATTTTTTAAAACTTAAACATTATTTTTTAATTTGTAATTAAAAGATTATTTTTATTTTATATTATGCTCCTTTTAAAAAGAAATATTAAATCTTAAAAAAATATATTTAAATTGTTCAAATTAATTGGAATGGACTAAATTTGACAATAAGCGAAGCAATGAAGAGAATATAAAAGAGGATTGGAACCCTATTATCCTTGTTCAATGCTGGACCCCTAAAGCTCACCATCTAGCTTCATTCCTTTCAAACTTCATCATATTCTCATGCAGCACCATTAATTTGGGTGGTAGGAAAGCGAAAACCCAGAATTTTCCACCTCCTTAAGGGGATCAAAATCTCTACGTGCAAGGCCCCACCATGTAGATAGGAGGCTAATGATCAAGGCATTCAAGTGCTTCTTGTTTCTGAGCTGAGAGAAGCCATGGCTGCCATCACCTCTGCTTCTTGAAAATTTGCAACTTTGACCAGGAAGACAAGCAACCAAGCAATGAAAATGAAGGGGTTGAAGAAGAATGTGAATGCGAAGCTGAAGATAATGAAAGAATAAAAGAAGTGGAGGTAGCAGAAGAGGACAAAGAAGGGGAGGAAGGGGAAGAAGAAGAAGAAGAAGAGGAAGAAGGAGAAGCAATGGAAGGGGAAGGTGATGATGTTGAAGATGGTGAGAAAGATGCGTGAGGAGGGTGATATGAGAAGGAAAGTTACATTGTTGTTAGAACCCGATTAGATCAGTTGATTCAATTAAAAAACTAATGAATTAGTTTAAAAAGGATTTTGAACCGAAGTGACAAAGAACTAATTAAATTCGATCAAAAATTGAGTTGAATCAAATAATTTTATGCATAAATCGAATAGTAGATAACCGGTTGAACTGGTCAAAATTAGATTTATCTTTAAGAAATGACAAAATCATTACCTTGTAGCTTCAAACCAACATCTGTGCATAAGCCAATATTCTTACCACTGAATTAAGTTTTCTTGTTAGCTATTATATGCAACATTTTATATAAAAGTTTGATCAATCTTTTATTATAGTAAAACATAAATGTTGGCAAACCCACAAACCGAACACAAGACTTCAATAGAAGTAAATGGCAACTCAACTATACATCTAGGAATGCTAGTTTGTTAATATCCTACCAAGTTTTATATAAATATAAATAAGAAATCATATTTGATAATAAATTTTAAATTTTAATATATTAAAATTATATTAAATATAATGTTAATTTATTAAATATATTTTTAAATTAATTAATTATTAGTCTAAATTTTAAAATATTTGTTAGCAACTTTTTGACTATTTTAATATTTAAAATTTATTAGCATTTATTTTTATATTAAAAGCTTAATATATAAAATTTTAAAATATATATTTAATTATTATCAATTCAATCACGATTAAATTAATAAATCGTGAATCAATATTTTTACTGATTCAATGATCGATCCGACTCAATAACCAATCTAAATTTTAAAATATTAAAAAATTATATATTTAGCTCAATTGTATTTGCTTCCCACAGATCCTTTTGTGGAGGGTTAGCTCAGTCGTCTCTCTCCCCTTAAAGTAACCTCTCTAACTTGCAATCACATGGAGTGTCAAATCTGAAATCTCTGCGTATAAATATATAGATTATTATATGACTTTTATATTCAAACAATTCATACACGTGGAAGAAAAAAGAAGAAAGAAAACGTATGAAACTTCTCAGTCTTATTCAGTATTGAAGCAGTTCTTGAGTGAATTTTGGTTTATGAAATATAATGCAAGCAAACATTATCTGGGTCTCAAAGTATGAAAAGGATAAAATTTTATATATTTATATAATTACCGTCAATTAAGTTTGCCTGATGAGAGGAGCAGGGTCTCATGAACCAAAAAAATGTATATGTATTATAAAAATATAAGAAGTTAACCGACTTTAGAATAATATCGGTTCTTTTTATTTCAAGATCCGTGCCACACTATTTTTCTGTAACGTACTTTTAAAAGAAAATCTGTGTTTTTTCAATTAAATGAGGCATAGGGTCCCGTGCTAGTTATATAATAAAATAAAAAAGAAAAATTAAATTTTGCTATTATTCATCATATTACCTTTTCAATATATAAAATTAAAAATATATATTTAATAATTATTAATTCGATCATAATTTAATTAATAAATTTTTAATCAATTTTTTACTAATTTAATAATCAGTTTAATTTTAAAAGTATTATTCATCATAGATCTTAATAGAAATACAACACAATTATAATTTGATGAAAATATATCAAACATTTAATATCCATAGTGTTATGTATTTGAAATACAAACCTCCTCAAAAAATTTATAAAGTGAAAAACAAAGCTTGCAATAAAAGTCTAACTAATAAACTATAATTGGAATTATTTAGTATTGAACATCATTGAATATGGGATACTCTAGTAAACTAATTATTTTTATCAATTTTATATGTCAAATAATATAAATTTTATTTGAAGAGTTTGCTAACGTAAACAATAAATAAGACTAATAAGTAACAGGGACAGATAGTACAACAATTTTTGACCCATGCAATACATAGGATGCTCTATTAAAATATTTATTTCTACAAGTTTTATATATCAAATAATATGCTATTTTTATTTGCATTGTTTATGCAGGTAAACAATAAATAACAGTGATAAAGATAACATTATTTTGAATAGAATAATGGTATAAGGGACCATAGACTATGAACATGTTATTTGAATAACTACCTATCATATATTGTACAAAACTTCTTCGTATACAATATTAATAATGTTGGGAATGTTTTGATGCATCGCCTTCTTTGTGAAGAATAAGAATGTTCAATCCACTTCTCCTTCATGCTCTTGAAATTGTGATATATAATTGGTCATAAGAAAATACAGGATTCAATAGATATAATTCAACATTTGAGAGGGATGAATCTTGACTCTTATTGACAGTCATAGAAAATTAAATTGCTAAAGAAAATTGTCTTCGTTTTAACTTGAAAGGTTGAGCTAGAATTTGAAGGTGTGATAACTATCTCAGGATTAAACACTTTCTAACCAAAGTTGCTGTCAAATAATATGTGCACTACATGGAAAAAGTTAATGTTCTATACTAATTTATGTTTAGCCCGTATCATGGTCATAAATTATTTATAAAACTTAGGCTAGTTATATTTGATTAAGACAATTAAATTTAAGCATTTTAAAACATTTTTGGATCCCTTAAGTTTAAAAACTTTGAGACTTAAATTATCACATCAAAAATTAAGAAATCATTTTTATATGCTACAAAATGAGAGGTGACCCAGTCTAATATTAAAACTCATTAAATATAGTTAAAAATGTTACTTTCATTATGATAGAACAAGCATTAGTATTGATTGGTGTAATTTAAATAGATTATAAAATTTTAGTAGAACTTAAAAGTTAAAGTAGTAGTGGGGATTTTAATGTATTGAAAACTTTTAAAGAATTAAAATTAGAGAATGAGTGCCTTTCTTAACATCCTTCCTGCGATGTAAATCTGACAAATTTATAGAACATCAAGAGCTTGACATAACAAATTATAATGATAATGACCACTAAATTATAACAGAAATGATTTATTAAGTGTTTCAATTAATAATGCCTTCAATTATACAAAAAAAGAATTAAAAACGAATTTCACCCATAAGAGGCAACCATTCCATATAACATTTACATTTAACTTATTTATGATCAAATATACAATTAATTATTTATTACTAGCCTTCGTCCCATCAAACTCAAGCGCTGGAAAGATAATATTAAAATTCAAAGTTAATATGAGGATTATAGTTCTTATGATGTACATATTTGAACCTTTTAGATTTAATTCTTTTTAAAAAATACATTTCAAATTTAATTTGAAATATTTTAATTACATTATGAAAAATAATTATTAAATTCAATTTTAACTTTTAGTCTTAATTTTATTATTGATGCAAATTCCTACCTTAATATAGCAATAATTATGTACCATTTTATCTCCTTAACTTAGGATGTAAATTAAAGGAAGAATTACAATTAAGAACCTAAAGTTTAAAAAAAATTATTTTAAAAGATTTATTACCACTAGTTTTAAAAGATTTTACTTAAAGTCAGTAGTAATATATTCTAAAACAATAGTAATAAGTCTTTTAAAATAATTTTTTTTTACTTTTAGATCCTCAACTATAATTTTTTCTAAATTAAATCTTTGAATGTACTTACATCCTTTTTTTTTTATTATTCCTTCATTAAGGTCCACAACCATGATCTGCTTAACCTGTATTGTTGAAAGCTTCTTTGTATGCAACATTTATGATGCTTTTTGATACATTGCCTTCTTTATCATAATATTTTAATAGAAATAATCATTATCCATAATATATTTTTCAATATAATTAATAAAAATTTCAATAAGAAATAAAAGTTCATAGATTCAATCATCATCTCATGTATAAAGATATTTTCTTACAAAAAAGAAAAATATAACTATGCATAGATTTCAAAGACATGGAGAGCAATTTTTTCATTTTTTGTGGGTACAAATAGCTAAAGCCCAAGCTAACTTATGTTTGCCAAAATAAATGACTCTTCCAATCCTATCAAAGGAATATCCAAGATATACCATTAAAAAGTTTCAAATATGTAACATTCTAAAAATAATTAATATGAATTACAAAGAAAAACATAATTGAAATAAGAGATTATCGAAGAAAAATAAATAATTTAGGAATTTTAAAGGAAAGTATTTAAAATAGAAAATTAATAAGAAAAATAAATTTATTTATGAATTTTAAATTAATTAAATAGAAATTAATAAGTAACCCTAAGAATAATTAATTAGAACTCATTATTTCTTAAAAATTAGCTAAAACACGATAATAAGGGCCCTAAACTAGAAAATAAGCTAAAATCCATTAAGAATAGGGAAACCTAAGACCTATAACTCATTACCCAATTCACTTAAAATACTAGATAAATGTAACATCTAAGGTTTCATAATTTTTCCAAATCTTCCTGCTATAGCTAGGATCCCTATTCGTTGTAGCAAGGATTCCAATTCGCTACAACGAGGATGCCAGTTCGCTATAGCGAGTTTGCATCTTATACAAAATCCAGGGAATATCTCGCAATAGCGCCAACTTTGGTGAGAGCAGTTGGGACCTGGAATTGATAAGCTCTTGCTGTAGCAAGAGGTGCTTCCCGATTCCTCTTTTTTTTCTAACCGACTTTGGGCTAGCTAAAAATAGAAGAAGCTCTGCCTAAAAGAGAGAGAGAGAGATAAGGGGAAATTCAAGGATGAAGAAAGAACGAGGAGAAAGGTAAGAGAATTCTTGAAATTCAAGCTCCTTCCTTTGGCAAACTCATTCTCCTCCTCTTTCTCCTCCTCCTCCTTTACCTTTTCATAGTTTTGGTTGTTGAATTGATTCTATTTTGAGCCATATACAGAGGGGAGAAGTTTAGAAATTCCAAGAGAAGACTAAGGCAAAGGGAAAGACTCTTGAAGAAGCAAGGAAAACAAGGTATGATTCATAGTTTCATTTGCTCTTCTTCCCTTGCTCTTCATGTGTAATGTTTTGACCAAGGAGAGAGCTTAAGAGAGAGAGTGAGTTTTGACTTAAAACAAGCAAGAAACCATTGATTTACAGTGTGGGAACTTAGGAAATGCAAAGTAAGTGGAAGAAAACCATTGAACTTTAAGATAGGAAAGTTAGGGGTTTTTAAATATCTTGTAAAATCTGTTTTGATCCAAGAATTTCCTAGCTTATGTGAGTATTTGTTTGAGTTCCCAAGAAGCCTCTTAAGTGCCCCTTCCATCAAGGAAAAATTGGAAACTCTGTGGGTCCCATTTTCCTTCATTGCCTCGTCTTAGGACAGATGAGAGGGATAGGGAGTGTTTTAATTAGTTCTAAACTTGGTTTAGGGTCATATGTGATGGAAAAAGATGAGAGGAACCCTTGGAAAAAACTTAAAAGCCATAGATTGAAAGTTCAAGCGATAGGTTCCATAATGTAGCTTTAAGAAGCAACTTGTATCTAGACTCTTAGGAATGAGTTTGTGATGACTTCAATGAGTCTAAATAGAACCAAGAGACCTAGATATGAGAAGAAAATAAAGCTAAGAGATTGAATTATGGTAGTTGCTTCATTAGGCCATTAATGGAGCTATTATAAAACCAATAGACTAAGTATGCTTTTTAAGTATGTGTTTAATACTTTGGCTTGTTCCAAGAGAGTAATTGAATGCTATTTATTATGTCTAGGCCAAAAAACTCAAGCTCTATCTAGTTATGGGTGTGAGACTGAAAAGGGAAGAGAATAATCAAGATGGAAGCTTGTGTTTAATTGCTAAGGTAGTTTTTCACTCCTTCTTGCTTGCATTCTTTGATGGATGATGGTCATTATATGCTTGTATGTGCATTTGTATTGTGAGACATATCATTTGATGTTATCTTGTTAAATTGGTACCAATATGTTTATATTTTGGTTGTGAAAATTGCTTTCAAAGGTAAGATAGTGCCAAAAATCCCTAAAAATAGGTGAAATAAGGCCAAAAGTCTCATGGATGAGTAAGGCTAAGTCAAAAGTTCTTAGACCAAAGGTGAGGCTAATCCAAAAGTCCCCAAAATAGGGTGAGATTAGACCAAGAGTCCCTAGAGCTTATTCTTGGCTTTGATATGACTTTCATGGCATGTAAATTATGATGATCCTGACTTTTAATCATGGTAATTAAGCTTGAATATGTGGGTAATAATCATAAATCAAGATTTAGCACCGTTTAAATTAATCAATTTAAAAAAAAGTGAGGAAATTTGAACCTTAATATTATTAGAGTCATTACCAAATATTTACAAGCATTCGTGTACATAAGATAAACCAATCCCTAATTTAAAGTCTTTAAATCTATTACCCATTAATTTTCAACCCTCAAGAATTCCCTACCAGTGTTTCCAAGTTATCCCTTGATATTACTATAGGAAAACCAAGGTTTCTAGGTTATTTTGAGGAATTGAGTGCCTTAGTCGCGGCTAAATACCCTTCGCACTGCGGTCAATTATTCTCTGGATGGCTTCCAGTTTAGTCTCTCACTTTTCATTGCGACTAACTCCACTTTTAACCGCGGCCAATTCCTCTCTATTTCCTTCTCTGGCAACTTCGTCACTTTTGGCCGCGGCCAATTCCCCTCTGTTCCTAAAATTCTCAATCTATGACAATAATAGAGTAATTTCCTAATCTATTCTGCCCTAAAAATTCTCTAATTTTCCAGATTTGCAATTCAAGAAAAGGATAACCTACTATAGAAAATTCAACATTAAAATCCTCCTCTAACTATGTCCATAAGAGGTAAATGTTAGCTATCTTAAAAACACAGCAACACAACGATGTCGTATTACATATGTTTTGTTGTTTTTGTCCATGCAATGAGTCTCTGTACAAACTTTAATGTAGTCTTTTCCACACTAGTTAAACACATACCATTATTCTAGAATTACTTTCAAAATTGTGATAATCAATTTCATGCAAACACAATTACAAGGAATTACTTGTACATGGAGTTTAGTGGTTCTAATACACATCATTGTTATACTACAATAAATTTTTCATGTATAATATTTATACAGAAACCAACGAGAGGTGAGTAAGACAACACTAAATACTCAACTAGAGTCAAACTTTAGCATTTAACATTATTCAAGAAATTAAAACTAACTACGGTCAGTACATAACCCTTTAATTGGGTTAGTTATCCTCTATCAGTCGGAACTCCGTCTGTCGTATAGATACTACCTAAAATAAATGGTTAGCTTTATAATGAGATATAATCCTAGTAGATAACAATGTATTCACAATATACACACATAGGAACATTAAATATTAAACAAAGTACAATCGATGCACAGTTCAGTGTAGGAGCATGTAAATCCCAAGTAGTAAGGCACCTTCGTTCGTTAGGCTAATACACTTCAGTCATTAGCCAATAACAATGATCTAATACTCATGAGAGTCACTTTAGTGGGCATATATGCAACATACGCAGCATATGAATTTTAGAAATCATTCAGTGCAATTATGTATGTAAACAGACATAATACCATGTTATCTACCTATTTCATTACCGCTATTACGTAAAGTTATTCCTTGGTTCTCGTTTCTCCACTTGCTTTTCCTAAAATTTTTGTCACATATTACCTTAATCAGGGATAGGTCAAGGTTAATATTTACACTTCAAGTAAGCTACTAATTCCCTGTACCAAAATTCTAATTCTTTTTTAACTTATGTCAATATATGTGAGTGTCCTTTACCTAGTAGCTGGTTGTGTGGTTCTATTAGGTGCCTAAATATCTCTCTTCTTCTCTGTCACTTAGTACCATTTTTCTTATGCAAAGTAGAACATTTCTAACATGCTATCCCCATGGCTAATATACTCAAATGCATACACATTCCTATCCTTCCATTCTCTTGGTCTCAATTGACTTCAAAGAAGCAAAATTCAGTCCCTTACCTTTGATTGTCAACAACTAATCCCAATAGCCTTTCCTCCAAAATTCTGCTGTTGTCCAACTAAGATTAAACACCCTAATTAATTAATTTATCCAGCTAGATGGAAGTAGTTAAGAAATCTAAATGTTTTCCTATACTTACCTCTAACGATTCTCCTTGAGATTCCTTTCTACTTCACGCTTTCTCCCCACTCTTTAGCTTCATGGTTTGACTGAAACTTTACTTCCCTTCTCTCACTTCTACTCTCGGCTTAAAAAGAGCCAAAGTGGAGGGAGATCATAATATTGGCTAGCTCGTGCTTCTTAACTGAAGGTGGGAACAATTAATTAAAATGGGTGTTTGGAAATTGGCTTATTTTATTTCTCTTCCACTAAGCTTCTTTCCACTATGCAAGATAGGTGTCCCCATTCTAGATTACCTAAGCTATCCATTTACATGCAAATTCTTATCCCTAGCTTTTCCACCGCTGAACGCACCATTTAAGTTAGTCAAATGCCATCTACATATATATGTACACGTCTCACATAAGGAAGCATGAGGTGTCATTGGTATTTAATTCCCACATCTAAGAAAGAAGTAAGCCGTAATCAATTACCATATATATATATATATATCTTACACAGTTAATACATAAGATGTAGATTTGTTTATTAAAGTTTCTTTCCTCCATGGCCTACTCCACCGTTTATGCTTAATGTCTTGTTCCAATCTCATTGCCTTAGATGAAACCTATGGCAGTCCACATGGCTAACTATTTTGGATAGCAAAACCACACATGGATACATATATTTTGATGAGTAATGGCTTTATAAAATGTTTGGTTCTAACATCCTAAGGCACTACTTAATAATGTATATATATATATATATTTATGGTAGACACTCCAAGATGTTAAATTGCCCCCTTTTCCTATATGTCTACATCTTCTAATGCCTACGCCACTAATCCAAAGGAGCTTCATAGCAAATTTTTTTTTCCATGGCTAAGTTAAGGTGCACTACCATGTCCAAACATGATTATCTAGGTGACAAGTTAATGGGATGTTAAGATGGCATTGTCTTGTCTTTATTATCCCATATTTGTTTGCTTGATCCTACCACTTCTTATTTGGCCATGCATGTGTTAGAAATTTCAAAACTCATTCTTAGGTTTATGTAAGTTTTATCTCGTATTATCCATGGTTAATAGAAGGGATTGCCACTCGACCAAATACCCATACTTAGATGTATTCCAAAATGTGAAAATGATGAAGATGTTTTGATAAGAATAGTTGTAAGTTTATCTTGCTTCGTGGTCATATGCTTCCATGCTAACTAAGTGGTCAAGTTGATGTCTCAGTTAAGCTTCCTAATACATGTCCTCCTTCCTAGTCCTAATTAAGTTCCTTAGTTCCTAAATGACTTTGGTTAGTTCTCTAACATTTTCTTTGAGGTTATTCTTTAGCTAATTTGGTTACATTACCATTTATAGCAATTTAGAATGTGACATAAATTATGTGTTGAATGATTCTTAATGGTGTTGGATGTCCACTTGCATGCTTTGACATGTTTATATGCCTTGATTGCTTCCTTAAATGAGTGTATGAGCTATTAAGATTCTTTGAATCACCCCTTCCCTCTCCCATCTCACCATGTCTAGGTGGTGTTCAAGAGGTTAAAGATGGAAGCCAAGGAGTTTGAAAGATTATCTCTTGACAATTATATAGTTTTGTATGATTTTTAATGTAAAAAGATGTCAAAGTTTATATGTACATGTTATTTTTGAAATATAAACATGTGAGCAAATGTAAAAATATATAAATATAGTGTATGAACCAAAGTGGTTAATAAATAAATGAGAAATTATGTTTTGGGTACTTGGTAGCTCATTCTTAGTTGTGTATTATGGCTTGGAATTATTTTTAGTATAAAGTTAACATCTAGAGCTTTCCAGAAAGCTATAATTTGTTTGATTTCTATTTTTTTATAATTAATTATGATTTTTCAAAATTAGTGCCAAAAATCTAAATTCTAGACCCGTGAGTAAAATGCAATTTTTTTGTTTTGTTTTTGGCTTCAAATCCATGGTTTATAAATTGTTTTATGATATGTATGAGTTGTATGGATGGAATATGAGTAGAAGATGATATGGATGGGCCCACGGGGGTTCGCGGGGTGAAGTATGAATGTTTAAACCCTAACGTAATGCAATAAAATGCCATAGTTTTACTCTTTTTCTTTGGAATTACATGGAATCAAGCTTAAGTAAAGGATAATAGAAGCTAACACATTATGGTGTTACAATAAACCTACCCTCTCTTGCCCCCATTCAAAAAAGATATACGCATAGTAGTAGAAAGAGGTGAGAAAGATGCAAGGAAAGGAGTAGTGCTTAGGGCTATATTCAAGAATGGGTGAGATAAAGCCAAAAGCCTCTTAACTAAGATAAGGATGAGCCAAAAGTCCCCAAGAATGGATGAGACAAAGCTAAAAGTCTCTAAAGAATGAGGCTTAGTTAAAAGTCCCTTACGAAAATAGGTAAGGCAAGTCCAAAATTTCAAAGAGAATAGGTGAGGCTAAACTATTGTCTTGGCAAACCTATGTATGATTTATGTGACCTTTTGAATGAAAAAAATGTTCCATGTATGCTCATGATTTTCAAGATAGCCATGAATGCATTTTTACACTTGAATTTGCATCTATTATGTATGCTTGAAAGAGAGAAGAGTTATTGGGATCCCTAGAATCTCACTCTTCTCTCTCCATTACCTACAGGTGGATCAAGAGAGCAAGAAAATGTGACCCACCACAATTCAAGACATGAAGATTGGCAATGGAGTTGTAAAATGCTTGTATAATAGTTATACTATTGTCAAATGATTTATCTCCATAGTGTATATGATGTATAAGCTCTTGTGCATATATAATTATAGGGATATGTGATGTATAGATGAGAATTGGATTCAAATGAATGATATTGTATGATTTTGTCATGGAAATGCCAAGATATGCATATATGTCTATTGTGTATACCTTGAAGTGGGAGAGTGATTTTGTAAGATCTGGGAACCTTTTAAACATGTATGATAGGTTCTTTTCATGCTTTCCCACATGCTCATGTTGCCTTAGAGGTAGTGGAAGCAAAATTGGACCAGATTATATATTACCCAATAAAATATTATATCAACAAAATTTAACAAATACTCAAAATTTTAACAAATACTCAAAATTTAACAAATGGTATTAGAACCTTAGTTGCTCACTTTTATCCATTGCATGTGTCCTATAAAGTGTTGTTATATTAATTAAAGAATTATTCCTTAAGTATATTAAAAAGGCCCTTTAATAGCATTTTTCAAAATAAGATGTTTTATATAGTATTCCCAAATTTGGACTTTAATTAAATTAATATAAGGCAAATTAAATAATAGAATATATTTATATGATAATTACGTGAGGAAATGTGGGATTTTCTTGAGTTTTAGCTACAAGGAAAATTGAGGGATTTATTAAAAATAAAATAAAATTTTATGAAACTAATTAAGGAATTTTTAGGGATTAATCTTATTTTAACAAATAATAGAAGAATAAATAATGAACATTTAGGAAAGAGATTTGGTGAAATCCTTTGACCTTTAAAGCCTTAAATATATAAAAAAATTATTCAAGAAATAAAACTTTTTAAGTAATAATTAAAGATTAAAATATAATTATTAAAAATTTAGAATATCAATGCATAATATTAGTTAAAACTAAAATGTACTTTGTTAAAAAAAAGTTGAAAGTTTACTCCTTCGTGACCAAGGAAACGTCACTTGAGGGAGAAGTCATACTTTTTCACCGCATGAAGAATTGCAAGCTTTATCTCTCATGTAGCTTTGTGTAATATTTTAATTTCAATTTTTGTTGGCATGTAAATAGGTCTCATCCAGATAGTTTTGGAAAGCTAAAAACTAAATTATTTGGAGCTCTGTGGAATTAATTATGAATTTTCAAAATTGTAAATTTTCTACTATCCTGATATAAGCACTGTTCATATGATCAGTTTAAGTTTTTGTGTCATATGTGAGTCAAACGTGGTTCAATGAATGTGAAATTTTATAGGCATAAATTATATATTTTTAGTGACTTGTAGCGACTAGAAGCACCTCATTTGGAGTTCTGAGGAAAGAGTTATCAATTTTTGAAATTTTATGTCAGTATTAGTGGTGCTAGTCGAATCCATGTATTGTTTTATCAGTTTCTAGTAGCTAAACGTGTTTGGCTTGGTCTGGAAGTATTTTTTCCTTAAAGTTACCATCTTTGGATTTTCAAATTGGTATAGTTTGCTTGAATTGGATTTTTGTGGAATTAATTATGTATTTTTTAAATTTATATCAATAACTGTATTAGAAATGTTGAGTAGTTTAAATTATGTCAATTTTCTGCTATCAAACATGGTCCAAATGATGTTTTCATGGCTTGAAATTATTTGTAATATAAAGTAACATCTAGAGTTTTCTAGAAAGTTATGGGTTGCTTGATTTCGATTTTTCTTGATTTAGTTATGATTTCCCAAAGTTATACTAGAAATCTGTCAAGTTGGACGTGAGACTCACATGTAATTAAATTGGAGAATGAGAGGGATGGGTTTTTATGATCCACGAGATATGAAATGAAGTTTTTATCTACTACGTAACGCAAATAAATTGAATATTCTAATGGCATTTTCCATATGAAGACTTGCCATCTAAAGGACTAAGTCTAGGAATGAAATGAGTTGAGATAATTAAGTATGGTGTTACAAATTATATGAGTTACTTTGTTATGCCATTAAATGGAGCCATATGGAAGCTTAGAACTAAAAATAGCTTATGTAAGGCTAGAGATGGTTTTATTGATACATTTGTATCTTATTTGATGTGTCTAGGCCAAGCAAGCCAAGCCTCTTCCAAGTGTGTGTGTGAGGTCGAGAAGAAAGACTAGGAAACCAAGGAAGAGAATTGTGCTTTATGAGAAAGGTCGCTCTTCATTTATTCTTGTATACCTTATCTTGGTTGTTTGATTGTCATTGATTATTTGTATGAGTGTTTGGACTATGAAATATGCCTATTGCTATTGGTTTGATGATATGATATCATTATGTTTCTTAGAATGCATTTGAAATGTAAATGGCTCTTAGTGGGTAAGTAGATGCCAAAAGTCCCTTGAATTGGATGAGGTGAAGCCAAAAGTCCTTGAGTAAGAGTGAGACAACGCTAAAAGTCTCAAGGAATGAGTGAAGCTTAGTCAAAAATCCTTAAAATGGGTGAGACTAATCCAAAAGTCATAAATAATTGGGTGAGGCTAGACCAAAAGTCTATAAAACTTTGTTTTAACTTTCATGGATCCATATGATTTCATAAATATGATTATGTTTGATGTTTGAATGCCTATGATGTATGCTTACTTTCTTTGACATGATAACATACCATATAAGTGTGTTTGAAGGGTGAATGAGCTATTGGAATTCTTGGAATCTCACTCTCACCCATATTATCTCTAATAATGTTTAGGGAACTTTCAAGGAACCAAGGATGGAAGCCAACAAACTTGAATTATGCTGCTTGGCAATTGATTAGCATTTTGTATAATATGTTGTCAATGAGAGTTTATACTTGTCATTTTTTTAATATAAATGCTCCAACATATATAAAAGTATGAGATTATGATGTAAATGTCAATTTTGAGTTGTGGAAATGCAAGATCATGTGTTTTGGGCATATATGTGCCATGGAAAGTGTGTGTATAATGCCAAGTGGATGAGTCATTTTGAGTTCCATGATGCTTGGGACCTTATGGAATAGTCATACATGTTGCATTGCATATTTGGGATGTACTCAAATGGTCACAAGACTTGTAAAAGGTCATTTTGAACCATTTGAACCTATACTTATGCCATTATGAGCTACTTTTTATCCTTGAACCAAAGGCTGACCAAATGAGCAAATTTTAGCATAAAATTTGGCAGTCAATTAAATCTCATTTAGAGCTTTTCACATAAATAAATAACATAATTTTTAAAACTATATAGAATTTATTATGATTTTTTTAAATTGGCTAAAAAATGTAAAATTATCTAAGTACTGTTCATGTGGTCAGTTTTGGTCTTTCATATATTTGAGGGGCCAAATAAACTCTAATACTCACAAAAGTTTATAGGTTTGCATCATAAGTTTTCTATAGCTACTGAAATCACCTAATTTGGAGCTGTGTAGCCTAAGATATGCATGTTCAAAGTTTTAGGTTTAGGTTAGGTCCGAAATATCGATATGGTTACTATTCCATTGGGTTTTTGTGGTCCAAATGATTTTTTTTATATGAAAGTTTTACTACATATAGTTTATGTCCTGAGCATTCCATAGAGTTCTAATTTGCATGATATGGAGTTCTCTAGCTCAAGATATGAATTTTTGAAGATAATGGCTACTATATGCATCAATGTAAGATTGTACAATTGTGCAAGATTAAAACATACAACTTGAAACCCAAGATTCATGGCTCTTTTTATGATGTTTTTGATTGAGGAAATGTGTTAAGGATGGATTTTGAGATTGGAATACCAAAGTAATGCATTTATGCAAAATTTAAGAACTGGGACATTTAATGTCAGTATTTTCCGCTGCTAAAAGTATTAAAATTAAGGAAATAAATGTTATAAGCACACAAACATGCAAATTTTAAACTATCTCATTATGGTATGACATTATAAATGGAAGATACTCCCATTGAGTAACCTCATCCTTCATAATAGGTTGAATTGAGAAGACCTACAAGGGTTAGGAAATTGGCAAATTCCTAAATTACTCATAGTGTACTGTATGAAATTTGGACTAGGACATAAATATTGAGAATAATCTTGTATTGTTTTCATGTACAATAAGTGGTGTAAATTCCAAATTGTGTCATGATGACATGACAAATGAGATGGAATTCATGACGAACAATAATGTTTGGGATTTTGTAAAGTTGCCTAGTGGAGCCAAGGTTGTTGGCTATAAATGGATCTTTGAGACAAAAAATGATTCATTAGGCAATACTGGGTAATACAAAACTAGATTGTTTGCCAAGGTTTTCACACAAAAGGAAGGAATTAAGTACAATGAGACATTTTCTCTTGTGTTAAAGAAAGATTCAGTCTGTATCTTCATGACTTTAGTTGCTTATTTTGGCTTGGAATAACAATAGATAAATGCGAAAACAACCTTTGTCAATTGTGATTCTAGGAAAGAGGAATACATAAAATAACCTAAAGGATTCATCAACTGCCAAGGAAAATTTAGTATGCAAGGTTAAAAGGTTCATTTTTAGACTCATAAAAGCCCTACAACGCTGGCACTTGAAGTTCGATGATATGATCACATTTCTCAATTTTGAAAACATTATGGATCAGTGTATGTATCATAAGGTCAGTGGGAGTGAAATCATCAATTTGGTTACATATGTTGATAACATATTGCTTATATCTAGTGATTTAAGGGGTGTGATATGAGTTAAAATAGCTCTTATTCAAAGAACTACGCTATGAAAGATATGAGTGAAATATCCTATGTTAGGATCCATATAGAGATAAATCTCAAAGTATCTTAGAACTCTCATAAAAAACTCATATTAGTTAGGTAGTTGAACATTTTCTGATAAAAAGTTATTTACTAAATGTGATAACCATTTTGAAAATGAACAATTTTTTTGGTTCCTATGCCCTAAATATATTTGTAAAGTGAATAGATAGGGAAAAATGTTCTTTCTATTTTAGTGGCTAAAAGCTTAATGTTTGTCTAGGTGTGCACATGGCTAGTTATAGCTTTTATTGAAGGAATGTTGGTTGGATACCCAAGCCATGTAGGCTTGGATCATTAAAAGGCTGTAAATATTATTATGAAGCATATTTAAGATACATTAAATTTCACGCTTACATGTAAAAAGAAGCAACAATATGGAAGATGTCAGTAAATACAAATTTAGACTTAGCAAGATGTGTTGACACTAAAGGTTAACATTATGAAACATCTTCATACTTGCTGAATGAGTTATATGATGGAAGAGTGCAAGAGTACTAAGTAGCTTTTAATTGTTACTTCCACCATGAAAGATTGAAATTATATCTTGCTTTAAAGCAAGTTTCTTCACTGAGCTTCAGATTGTGGATTTATTCTGAGCCCATTAAGGGAGCACTATGAATACATGAAGACAAGTGGTCATAGAACAATAAAGAGTAAAGATCCTTTAACTAATAGGAAGTATTTAAAGAAGGTTAAGGATCAAATGAGGCTTAGCCCATATCGAGTTACTGTTGGTCTAGTTGATATATGTTTCAGTGATGAACTTTTGAATTATGATTTGTTGTCTCTATATATATTTGTAAACAATTTTGGTGAGAGGGACAAACATTTGAATTTAAAACCAAATAGATATACAAGGTTTATTTATAAAGATTATTGCCCTACAAAGTTTAAAATGTAACATCCCTTTTCCCATTAGAATTTCTTAAATAATATTTAAATAATTTTGGATAAATTACCCAATGTCTAGAAAATATTTAAATATTATGTTGTGACAAATATAATGAGGAATTGATGGATTATAACTTTACAGAACATAAAGAAAATTTTAGGAATTATTTAGAATTTATTAGGAATTTTAGAGAATTTTTAAGGTTTATTTCGTATTTTTCTTAATTATTAAATAAAAGGTAATTATAAAATTTTTGAAAACTCACAATGTAAAAAAAATTCTAAAATTATCAGGAAAACATTTGGGGAATAAAAGTTTTTAGGTGAAATTTTGAGGTGAAATATAATTATTATAAGTTTAGGGTATATAGTTGTAATTTTCCCAGAAATAAAATGCAATTATTGTGGGGCCAAAGTGTAATTTTAGCCTAGGCTAAAAAGTAATTTTTCTCAAGGAATAAACACTTCAACAAAAAACTTGAAGACTTAGGAATTTTAATATACATATATCTATAATTAGTAACAAATTTTATGCATAATATTAAACAAATAAGGACAAATTTTTCTACCACAATATAATTTAGGTCAACTAACCAAGGAACTCGCTACAAGAAGAAGGAAGATATGTATAGATATGTAGGAGACAAAATGGGAAGCATCATACTCTCTATTAAATCTTTCCTTTTCATCTATCCTTTACATCTATCAGAGAAAAGGAATGGAAAGAGAGAGCCTAGTTGAGAGGAAAAGAGAGATATTAGAGTGTAGGAGAAGAGGAAGTTAAAGGAGGAAGAAGAAGAAACTTAAAGCAAATTCAAGTCATAATTAAGGTAAGACTTTCTTGTCTTACTGAAAACTATTTTTGCTTCAATTTGTCTATATTCTCTTCATTCTCTCCATGCTTTCTCTCTTAAGAAAGTCAATGGCTTCCATGGCAAAAACTTGTGGATCTTGTTGTATTGCTATTTCATGATTTAGATGTTGTTCTTGCTGAGTTTAGATGCTTATAGTTTGCTTGAAATATTGCATGGCATTATTTCTACAACACAACCTCATCTCCGCATGCTTTCTCTCTCTAATGGGTGTTAATGGGGAAACTCTCAAACCTTCATGTTCTTGTTGTTTTAAGACTTGGATGAGTTTCATGTTAAGACTAGATGATGTTAACATACTTAGGACTTGTAAAAAGCTTCCTTTTCTTTCTTTCCCTTCATTTTCTCTCTTTAGGAAGCTTGAATGTTTTATGTTTTGGTTAGGTGTTTGTGTAACATCTAGCTCCCCAAAGGACAAAACTTAGAGAATTTTATTAATAATCTTACAATCAATCTATAAAACAAACCAATGACCTTACTAGAGAATGATTATTTAATTCTAAATTTATGAACTTGAGAAAATTTTAACAATAATAGACTCGTACACCTAGAAGACAACCAACTACGATCAATACTTAAAGTTATAAATCTAAATATTATCTAATTTAATCTAACTTAGTCTAAAAATACTTTAAAACCTTATTAAATATTTAGTACTAGAATTTAACTCTTATGATGCTTAACTAAGGCATATAGTCCCAAGAATCCAGAGTAAAATTTAAACCTTTTGAGATTAGATCAAATTAACTAATTTGGTTATGTCGATTGCTATCTAGGGTACTATGTAGCTTGAACACTGTAAGGCAAGGACCTTAAACATGACAAAGGAGTCTAAAACATGCCATAGTACTCTTACCAATTCTATTATTAAGTAAAATATCATTTTTCTGATTAACTTTTCTATCCCAAATTTTTGTCATAATACTCTTATCAATGACAATATTCCTCCCATAAGCCCATCTATCATCAAACCTTGGAGAATTGATGCCACACCATGTTAGATAATTCTATTAGTGTTTGACTAAGTTCAGCTAAAGTTATTAACAACCTCGAATATTAGTCATGTTCTAAATAACCAATAAACTTTCTTCATTCCTTGCCACTTGTTTATATGCAATTAAAGCAAACATGTTTATTCATCAAGTAAACATCAAAAGTAAGTAATTAATTGGCCAAAAGTGAGTGCATATGTTCTAATAATTTATTAAAATTTAATAGCCCCCTAACTATCCTCATAATTTCATATACCACCATGAAAGCTTTATAGGAAGAAGAAACTACGCAAGTCAAAGGCAACAAGACCACTCTTATACAATAATAGAAGAGGATGTGTTCTTCCCTTAAAATTCTCTCTAAATCCTCTTTCTTCTTCTTCCTTTATTTCCTTTAGCTCTTTCTTCCTCTTATTTTCTTCTTCTTCTTCTTCTTCTTCTTCTTTTCTTTCCTCTCATGTTCTTCCCTTCAGTCTCCCATACTTACTATGCTATACCCCCACCTTGCTTCACTCTCATGTTCTAAAGTAAGGTAGGGGTATAGCAAAAAAAAAAAAAAGTATTTTGCAATGACAAAAGTCGTCTCTAAAACACTAAAAGTCATCGCAAAAACCATTTAGTAATGACAAATTAGTCGTTGTTAAGTTGCCACAACAACAGTCATTGCTAAAGAGATTTAATAGCAAAAAAATGCCATTACTAAAAAGACTTTTTGTGACAACAAAATTCGCTCCTAAATATAAGCAATTTTGCCACTAAAAATCTTAAACTTTTAGGGCCATGGCATTTAGAAGCATCAAATTTTGCCACTAAAGGTTTATTAAGTCTTATGTTGTCACAAAAAATACTTTTAGAGATGAGAAAAGTGATTACTAAATATATGATTATAGCGGCAACAAAATCATTTGACACTAAAAACTTTTAGCAATGACTTTTACTAACAGTCGTGGTTACTAAATGCATACTTTTAATGACAACCCTTTACTTCAAGAGATTTAGCGGTGACTATTTTGGTGCAAAAATCCTTCTATTTGGCTTTTTGAGAAGCCTTTGTTGGGGGGGATGAGTGGCGACAACATTTAGCTATTGCTAAATAGATCTTTTAGTGATGACATATACTTTGATGCTAAATATTGGTTTAGCAGTGACATTAGTAGCTACTAAAATTCCTTCTAGTGGGCCTTTAGTAGAATTAATGACGACCATTGTCATTACTAAATGTATCCTTTTAGTGGCAAAACATATTGGTGACGCTTAATACGATTTTAGCAGTGATAATAGTGTGACATTTGTGGTCACTAAATGCCTATTTTTGTGACAATTATTCTTTCGCTGCTAAAGTTTTCCTTTTAGCATCAACTCTTTTATGTTGCTGCTAAAGATATCTTTAGTATTGATTATTATCAACAATTTTAGTACACTATTAGTGATGATTTTAGTCGCCGTTAAAGAGGTTATTTTATTTTATTTAGATTTATAATATTTTTCTTAATTATTTTCTTCAACCCTGTTTGCTAAAATGGATTCTATAATCTTATAAATAATGAAAAATAAATATTCTAAATCTCTAATAACATATACCATTTTACAAGATCCAACATTTTGAAATATATAAGCAAAAAGAAAGTAAGTTAAATTTTGCTAACAAGTTTCATATATACATTACTACAATAGTCTATCCAACAAGTATAAATACAAAAACTAGCCATATGAATAATTTTTTAAGCTCATTCTTACACTCCACTATTCAATATTTAAAATAGCACTACAGCATTACTAAACAAAAGGAAAAAAGCAATAAGTTGGCATGGGCAATTACTTGAATCTTCGTAATTCAAGAGAGGCGCACTGGCATTCAATCTAGATACTTCATTTTGCTTTGTAAATGCTAAGATTTTCTCTATCAAAGCAATTACCTTTGTGACAAATTAAGAACACATTCCAATTTTCGTGAAACATAATGTTTGAAAAACTATGTACGCCATAAACAAATTAATGTCAAAAGTTTGAAATAAAACCTTAGGCATAAAAGTGATATAAAAGGAAAATGGTGTTAAATTAAGATGCATTATTTGTGTCAATTAAATAATCAATCATTAAAACTCCTAATTACTCATAGAATTATTAAGCTTCTCTACTTGAAGCATCATTCATCAAAGGTATATTTCCCTGTTGAAAAGAAACATAACACTAAGTTTTTTAACATTGAAAAGAAAAAGAGAAGTGTAAAAGATATCTGTTGGAATGTCACCATAAAGGTAGCCATTTGAGCACAAATTTCAGCTTGCATATGTGCTTGCATTTGGGCTCGCTCCTCTTGTAGTTTTTGTTCCATTTCTTGGTGCATCTTTTCATGCATTTGTTCTATTGTAGAAGAAACTCTGAACTCCACTTCATATTGGCCAATGCTTCTCTTTCTTGAGGCTTTCTTCCCATAACCCTTGCCATGCACATACCCTGATCTTTCTCCTAGTATGGTAGCTAATATCTCATCTCCAGTCATGCGTGCCTCCTCATCTATTATTTGTTGCTAAATAACAAGATTGTGAATGCATGACTGTAGTGTAGGACGTGAGTTAGAAGCATGGAAAATGGTGCAAAAGTAAACAATTTTTTTAAAGTTAATGAATTTGAGAACATTACATGGATCTCTTAGGACTTTGGATCAACACACACTATCTCCCCTTCCTTTATCTAATAGATATGTTGTGTCTCCCATAATCGATCAGCTATTGCTAGCTCCCCTGTTTTTGGGTCCCTCTATAAATTTTTTAGACATTAGTATTCAAAACCTTTTAGCATGAAAAAGGTAATAGTGAATATAGAAATGAATTTCTCTTAAAATATAATGAGATGCTCACCAAAGACTTCTCAACCTTTGCAAATGATCAGGTCATACATGTATGTAATGTTACTTGCTTTGACCTATTTCTACTACTTGTAGCCTGCATATAAAGCCAAAGTATTGTTAATGATAAAAGATCATAAAACTTCATGTAATTAATAATAGTACAGTTGCAATGAAGTTTGAACTAAGGACCTAAAACTTGTCAAATTTAAAGTGTTGTATTAGTCAATCCTAATCTTCAATGCTAATATCCTTTGGTTTTGCTGCTTGCCTCTCTTCATCAGTCGTGTAGTCCTCATATATTTTTGACAATGAAGCCTTCCAATTCTTGAAGAGTCGTTGCATCAAGTCCATGCAGTAAGACTTGAATGCCTCCTTATACTAAGGGTTGTAAACTTCAAATTTGTCTTATGCATTAAGAATAGCAAATTCAAATTATAAGTAGTTATAATTGCAAATATAGCATAGGTATTTGTAGATTAATTAAAGATATGCATTTAAAATATGCAACTTATTACCTTCACTTTCAACCACATGGTATCCCCATCTTTGTTTGCAATATCTTTCCAATCACCATCTTTAAATGACATGGTAGTCCATACTACCTAACCAATGTAACTAGATAAGTCTCAAATCTCATCTCCAATAAGCCGTTCAGTGGTCCTAGACATGGTAATTAAGATCTTATTACCAAATTTTATTTTAAGGTCAACTCCTAAATACTTTTACTTCCCTTGACTCTTCTTAACAATGCTGTAAGAAGCTAAACAATATGGAAAAAAAAAACAATTAGATGATGATTCATAAAAAAACAAATATATCTATATATGACACAAGGCAAAAATTTAATCAAACACTTATTATTTCCCTTGCTCACTTGCACTACTTTGGTTTCATGATGGTTGGGTAAGAGGTGAACCATCTTATTCTTCCTCACTAACTGGTTCATGGCAATGGAGAATGTTGAGCTTCTAGTGCATCATGTTTGAGTTGCCCTCTCATACGTGGCGGGGATGCAACCTCACTTACGTTGTTGTGCCTCCCCCATCCATTTCCACATCCTAAGCCTTGTCCGCCTTGTCCAACCCCCTCATATGCCCAACACCTAACATTTCTTGGATCATTCCACATATATTATAAGAACAAGGTAGTAGTTGAACAATGTAAATTTGTAAAATTGTAAAACTTTTAACCAAAAGACCACTTACAAGTTATAAGTGAAATTTTAAAAATTTAAAAGAATGATAATAATAATAACATGATAGAAACTATCATAACTAATTCTTATTATATGTTATAACTTACTATGACAAAAAACCTTGTTGACAAGGTATTAGTCAAGTCAATAGGATCTTGGCTTTTCTAAGTTTCTCAACTAAATAATACCTTGTTATATGATAACAGATCTTGTTAACTATGTTTCTAATTTCTCTCTATTAAATTCAATATCTTGTTGACAAGATCTTTAATTCTGTCAACAGCATATTATCTAGCCACTAAATTTAAAGACCTTGTTGACAAGATCTTTAATCTTGTCGACAAGATATTACCTCAGCCCTTATATTGACATAACTTAATGTTGTCTCAATCTTGATAGTGGAATAACTTTATATACACAATCATATCCATATCTTTTACCTCTAGAAATATTAAATTTTCACTACGATGAGAACTAGTTGCTACTAAAAGTTTTGGCATAAATATTTTTAATTGATAAAAATTTTTGCACCAGAACTTTTAGTGATAAAAACAATAGTCACCACTAAAAGTTTTGCGCTAGATCTATTCACTATTAAAAGTTTTGGTGCAAATATTTTTAATTAATTAAAAATTTTACATTAAAACTTTTAGTGACGACTAAAATAGTCATCGCTAAAAGGTACCTTTTAGTGGCAACTAAAACTAGTCGTTTCTAAAAGTTTTAGTAAAAATATTTTTAATTGATAAAAATTTGTACCAAAATTTTTAATAATGACTAAAATAGTTGTCTCTAAAAGATACCTTTTAGTGGCCACTAGACCTAGTTGCCATTACAAGTTTTGGCACAAATATTTTTATTAATTACAAATTGTGCGTCATAACTTTTAGTAACGACTAAAATAGTTGCTACTAAAAAATATTTTAACAGCGACAACTTTTGTTATCACTAAAAGTTTAACAAAAAAATTTATATATTTGAAAAAAAATTATACAAAGCTTTTAGGGGCAACACTTGTCACTACTAAAAGTCCATTTTAGTGGCGACCTATTAGTTGTAACTCAAATATCATTACTAAATGTGACTTTTTAGTGGCAACAATGTTAACGTTGACATTAAAAATATTTAGTGACAACTTTTTTATTGATACTAAATAGTTTTGGTGACTATTTTTTTGGTTGCTACTAATTTTTTTTTTCAGAGTTAAGAATAGTATTATAGTGATAACTTAATAAAGTTGCTACTAAAAATATTTTTTTGATGGCAACTTTTTTCAATCACCATTAAAAGTCTACTTTTTTTTAGTGCAGGTGTTTCAAGGTCAAGGGCAATAAGCTAAGGGTCCATACATATAGAAGATGGAGGTTGATTCCTTAAGCCTCTCATCTCTCTTTCTCTCATGTCTTCCCTCTCTATTAGCTTATCTCTCTTTCTTTTTCAATTGGCTTCTTCAAGAAGCCAATCCATTCCTTTAAAGTTCCAATTGACCAAATCTATGTTGTCGAGCTCATTTTCAACTAAAAGATTAAGTAAATTTTCTTTGGGAAAAATTATGTTTTGCCTTAGTGAAAAATCATATTTTAACCCTATTTAAAATTATGCTCTGAACCTTAAACTTTTAATAATTATATTTTAACTCTTAAATTTTATCTGAATGTTTTTATTCTCCTAATAATTTTTCTATATTTTTAGGGTTCTAAAGATATAAGGAATTAACTAAATTTCATAACTGAGTATTTATCATTTAAGTACTTTGTTATTTAATAAATTAAGATTATTTCCAATTAATTTTTAAAAATTACTAAAAAAAATTTATGTTCCTAATCAATTTTTCAATTTTCCTTATATCTAAAATTCAAGAAATTCCCACATTATCTCATGAAATTAATAATTAAGCATTTCTTATTATTTAATTTTGTTATGTTAATTTAATTAAATAATTAATTTTGATATATTAAACTTAAATCTTATACGCAGTCATGACTAATGGAGCAAAGTTTCCAAAGCCTAGATAATAGTACTCGAGATCGTCTCCCACTGCATGATGAATAATGCAAGTCCTTGCCATATCTCTACTTTGAATTTTTTTGAATACCTCTCTCATATATATGTGAGCTACATTCCTCTTGATGGTTCAAGGGAGTTGTTAGAACAAGCTCTATGTGCAATGATTCATAATCAACACATAACTCATTTTGTTTTCCCATACAGCACAAAAAGTTATGGAGAATTCAACCAAGCTATGATGCAACTTGGTATACCTCTTGATAAAGAAATCTATCCTCTAGCGTCGTAACATTGTCCCCACACTAGCAAAGAACTTTGTCACGTAGGTATGTGATTACCTAAATCCTCCTCCTCTTGTATGTCTTCACGACCCAGTTTTTATCAACCAAACCCATGTCATCCACCATGCTCTTCTAGTGCAAAGCTATGGTACATGCAGTTGCTGAATTTCTTTAGAGAACCCTTTTTTTCACCCTTGTGTAGGCATTTCTATTCCAATGCCAAAAGCACACCCAATGGGTGGCATTCGGCATTATCACATTTATTGCTTGAATTATTGCTTTCTTGCCAGCCATGACAATCGCTGTTGGCAGGTTATTGAACATTGCCTCCACAAATGCCTCCAACACCCACTTGTAAGTCTCTTGTATCTCATCTGCAATCAGCGCATAGCCAAAAACAATAGTGCCACCATGGTGATTCATGCTTAAGAAAATAAACAAGGGTTTTTCATATGTTTTTTTCGTACGTGATATCAAATCATAGCACGTCCTCGAGACATTCAAAGTCCGCATAAATGACACAATCTAACCAAAACAGATCATCCAACTGGGCATCCTTTATGCATATGTACTTCCCAAAGAACATGAAGTTGGTGTTTGCCTTGCACTACAAGTAGCTTAACGTGGCACATGCATCTTCACTTGGTCCAAGTTGTTGTAAAGGTCCCTCTTGCAGTAGCCAACACTAAAATAACCTCTTACTTATCTAACTATGAAACACATTATATGACAGGTCCTAACCCCATACGAGTGTATGTCATCAACCTCAGTGCCTTACATAAGGTGCACTAGATTTCCAAGTAAGCTTGTCGTTATATTCTTTATGAAGCTCTTAAGCACCCATTTATTGGTCCCTATTCAACTTATCTTTTACAATGAACTTCGCATCCCCAAGTCCTTTGTTGCTACAGACAAATAGCCATTTCACAATTTCTCCGTTCCTATCTTGCTTGACATTGTGTTCTAGTGTTCCTATATCTTTTGCTACTTCACCCCCTAGGTTCTCCTGGTCAACATCAATGTCACCAATATTGTCAACCTCGACATCCGTTTCTCTTTCCTCTTTACATTCGTCTTTAGTTCTTGCCTTAGCAGAATCTACACTATCATCATCATCGGAAGTCTACATATCCTCATCACCATCCAAGCATTTACACTTATCCAGTTTGTAACTGAATGGCTTAGCTGTAATTCAGTCAATTTATAAAATCCAAATAATTTAGATCAATGATCATACAAAACATTCCATGTAACAGTCAACTCACATTGTCTCCCACTGGCCTATTAGTGTTTAACTTATTAATTTATTCTTTTAAATGGTTATTCTCTTAATTTAGTCTTTAATAATTTTCTCTCAATCATTTGTAGTTCTTTTAGAGAACTAAACTAAAAAATTAGTTATTTTTCAAAACCAAAAATGTCAATTTACTTAAAATAATAACATATTTAAAGTAGTAATAATAGATGTGACAATAAAGCCATCTAAATTGATCAAACCTTAAGGCTTGGTCATTTATTCCTAAAAAATATATATAGGGCAAGATTAATAAGATAATGTTCCATTTTTATACAGAGATTTAGCCTATTAAGTTAAACTTTTGGAATATAATAACTTGCTTATATTTTTAAAAAAGTAATTGTTTTTTTTTTAAAGGAGATTTTTAGCCAAGCTTATAGGAGAAAAATGCTTTTAAGTGGTAGAGAAAGAGTTTTTCTACTATGGGGAAAAATGTAAAAAAATTAAAGCTTCCTTTTTCTGTTGAGTCTATTGGACCCTTCTATTCAAGAGACCTAGTAATAATGAAGAAAAGCTGTAACCCAGATACTAACATGGACCTGAAGGCCATTAGGGAGAAACCACCGAATGGATTAGGTGTAACAAGATCAATCAGCCTGTTGCAAAAGAAGTTGCTTGACTCGAACCCCATGAAACTCCTAGAGATGAGTAGCATCTTTGGGCTCAGCCAGAATTTTCAATAAAGCACTCGTGCCTCTTTTTCCCCACCTCTATTATTAGTTAGTTATGAATTTTGGGGCATGTAACTGTAGGGGAGCAGCCTCCAAAATGTTTGAAAGGCTGATAGAATTGTTAAGAAATTGGGCTTCTCTAATTGGATCTGGGTGGAAGCCATTGGTTTTGCAGGTACCATTTGGTTAACATGAGACCAAAATGTCTACTCAGTTGATTATATTAGCTCACATGAATAGCTTATACACTACAACATCATGATCAATCAAACTAGAAGGAGATTTGTTCTTACTGGGATATATGGAGATCCAAACTTGATTAAAAGAAAGGAGTTATGGGAGGAGATTAAAGCCCTCACTTTGAACAATGAGGAGTCCTGGATCACCCTTAAGGACTTTAATGCCTATTTGAATGCCAGTGATAAAAATGGGAGTAATAGATATAATTGGAAGGATATGGAGTGCTTTAACAACTGTATAAACTATGCTTAATTGATGGACCTTGGTTTTATTGGACCTAAGTTTATGTGGGAAAAAAGGAAGATGGAGGAACATATAGACTAGGCCTTTGGTAATATAACTTGGATTCATTAATTTCTCAAGCCTTCTGTCCAACATGGCCTCACCTATGGCTCAGACCATAGGTTAGTAAAGATTAATTTCCACTAAAGTAATGGGTCTCAATGTAATATGGATTTGTTTAGATTCCATGCAGCTTAGCTACTAGAGGAGTACTTTAGCAAGGTCATGAATCAAGCTTAGGGAAGCAATAATTGGAAAGAGAATGTAGCCAAATTTACTCAAGCTGCTACTAGTTGGAGATTTCAATCTATGGGCAATATTTCCTCTGCTAAAAAGAAGATCCTTAATCGAATCTAGTGCATTGAAAGAAATCTTATTAAGGGCTAGAACCCCTTCTTAGTAAAGCTGCGAAGTACTCTTTGGGGGAAATATGAAAAACTCCTTCTACAAGAGGAACTCATCTGGTTCCAAAAATCAAGGTGCAATTGGCTAGCTTATAGGGATCGAAACACAAAGTTTTTTAACACCTCAACAGTAGTAAGAAGAAGGAGAAATAAGGTAGAAGCACTAAAAGATAAGTTAGGAGCCTGGGTTCAGAAGCTAAATGAATTCAAGAAAATGGCAACAGAATTTTTCAAGTCTTTATATATGAAGGATGACGGGTACTAATCTAGACTCCTAATTCGTAGTGGATTCCACACCTTAAGCACTCAAGAGCTGAATGTTATCCAGCGAGAGGTCATTGACAATGAAGCTAAAGAAACAGCCTTCAGTATAGAGTCTTACAAAACTCCAGGCCTTGATGGGTTCCAAGCTATTTTCTTTAAAAGTCAGTGGCACATAATTGGTCCTTTGGTGTGCAAGTTTGTTAAAGAAGTGTTTGAAAACCCAATCAATATTGAATCAGTAAGACACACATTGTTCTCATCCCTAAAACAGATAGGCTAGAGACCATCAAAGAATTCAAACCCATCTTCCTCTGTAATGTTATATTCAAGATTGTGATGAAAATTATCGCTAACAGATTAAAAAGCTACCTTAACAAGCTAATTGGTGTAACACCCCAAAATTAATTAAGGTGTTAATCATGGATTTGGATTAATTAAGAATAATTAATATGAAATAATTAGGTAAGTTAAGTGAATGAAAATTTTGAGAGATAAATTAATAATATGAGTTGAGAATTAATTGGGATAGAAACTTCATCTAGGCCCAAATTAATGTAAGAGATCATGATAAGAGGCTAATGGAGGCCCAATAAGTTAAGTGCAGACTCAATCTGATTCAATGGGATAGAGGCCCAAGATCCACCTTATATAGGCTTTTATAAATGGCCCAATAAACTTTGTGCAGACCCAAAACAATGGAGTTCTTAAAACTAAGTCTGGCCCAATAAAATTTTGCAGCCACCTTAAAGCTGGCCCAACAAAGCTAAAATCTGAAGCCCATTTAGAGTTGGATCTTGGAGCAGCCCATGACCCACTTTAGACCCAACTTAAACCCAACTAAAACCCTAAACGCTTCAGCCTCTTCCCCATTTTGCTGAAACACAAAAGAGAAATTTGGAGGTTTGAAAGGAGGCTAGGGTTTGGGGCAAGAAATCCATTATTTTTTACTTCTGGAGTAAGATTCAACCAAGATAATAGTTATATAACTTAATCCCTTTCTCTTTCTCTTCATTTTGGTCTGATTAGTTTTTCATTTAAAGTATTTTCACCCACACCCAAAATCCGAAACTTGTCATTTGATGTTTCCATAGTGAAAATTCGTAGGTTGAGGCTAGGGCTGACATTAGGTAAATATAAACTCTCTATTTTGATACTTTCTTTGTTAGTTTGAGACCCCTATAGTTGATTTATAATATGGGTATTATTTTTGTACAAATTTACTTAGAATTTGAGGTATTATTTTGAGGTTTCTGGTGTAGGAGTAACTAAATCCGAATTTGATTTTAGTGGTGATTGGACTGAAGTAACATTCAATTGGCTCTTAGAGGATTGACTACAAGTGAGGTAACCAGGACTATATTAATTTCATGCATATATCTATTTTAATTTCATATTTGTTGTACATAAATGATTTGAAATGCTAAATGAATTGGTTGGCTATCTATTGTATTGTGATTGGACCTTGTAAGTCCATGATGGAGCTATGGTGCGGCTGCCACCCGTGTATGTGTTTCAATCAGGTACCGAGTTATGATCAAACCACAGATGCACTGAGCCCTAGTTGTGCTCAATGGGGAGTAGGTGCCGTGGACGGCCTCTCCCAGTGTTATTGGCCTTTAACATGTGAAAATATGATTGCTAGTATAGGATAGTAATCATGATAGCCTAATTGTTTCATTTATTGATATGATTGGCATGTTTCCTAATCTAATGTGAAATCATGTATATATGTTAATTAAACTAAAATATATGATGGAATTTACCTTGGTTATTGGGATTTTCATCTCACCCCGTTTCATGGGATTATACTTTCAGGTGAAGGCCCTTCGGATAAGGATAAGGGGAAGCAAGTGGATGAAAATTTATGAGCTCTAGCTATATGTGGAGAAAGCTATACTTAGGCTAATCTGAGTAGAGTAGATGCAATTTTGTTAATCTTTTATATAGCATCATCATGTAATCATATTGCTAAGTGTAGGCGTTTATATTTTGATTAGTTAGAATATATTTATTAAGGAGTTCAGTCTCAATATAGATTAGTTTTGGATGTATGAACTTTGTCGAATTCATGATCTGGTTTACTATTGGAAAAGTCATTATGGGTGGGATATATGAGATTGTTGATTTGAATTAGTGATGTATAAAATCTTTAAGGGAATGTATATTTGAATGATAATTTGCTGGAAGCTTATGAAATTTTGCTATTTTTAACCCATGAGTTGCTGGCATATGGTAGTTGGATGAGTAGGGATTTATAATTAAGTTTTGAATTGGTAATGGTAGATTAGTTAGGTAATTATAGTACATAAATACCATTAGAGTTACATAAATCAAGGTAAAGTGGCCCTAGGGTGTTATTGGAGGGAGAGTGGAGAGTATGAGACAAGATTTTAAGAGTTGTAGGATCAGAAGGTATTTCGCCGTAGCCAACAGAGGTGAAGTTGGCTAGGGAGAGTACCAGAGAGTAATTCGTCGTGGCCACATGTGAGAGGCAAAACTGGGAGCCGTCCAGAGGGTAATTCGCCACGGCTAAATTGGAATTGGCCGTGGCGAACTTTTACGAGAATTTGTCAGACATTCTAGAGAGGAATTAGCCTCGGCGAAAGGGGGAATTGGCTGCGGCCAATAATGAAAGACGAGCGAGGTAGGTACCAGGAGGCTTCCTCGCCGCGGCACTATGTAGGTTGGCCGCAGCGAAGGTCCAACTCACCGTGGCAATAATGATGTAAGGGGTGAAGTCGAGAGGAATTAGTCGTGACTAAGAGGAATTTAGCCGTGGCGAACGTCCTGAAACCCCTATATCAACCAAGAAATCTTGGTTTTTCAGATGGCAATCTAAGGGATGACTTAGAGACATTGGTAGAAGATTCTTGTGAGTTGGAATTGATAGATAATAGAATCAAAAGCTTATGAAGGAGTGTTTGTTTCCCCTATGTACATGAGTGCTTATAATTATATGGTTGATGACTCTAATAACATTAAAGTTCAAATTACCCTGTATTTTCTGAATGTAATTAATTATAATGACTTTTAATCCAGATTTGTGATTGTGAATCGGGTATTTAACCTTAATTACAATGATTAGAAATTAGGGTTATCACAATTGGGCCTAACCAAAGTAGTTTTATCCTAGGACACCATAATAGTGACAAAATTATTATAGCTCTGGAGATTATCCATTCCACAAAGCAAAAGAAAGGAAGCAAAGGCTTGTGGCAATCAAAGTAAATCTTGAAAAAGCGTATGATTGGCTGGACTGGGACTTCTTGGAAAAGACACTTCATGAGATTGGGCTTAATAGAAAATTTGTAACTCTCATCATGATGTGCGTCTCTAGCTGCAATATACAAGTCCTTTGGAATGGCATGCCAATAGAAACTTTTAAGCCATCTAGAGGGGTTAGACAAGGGGACCCTCTCTCCTTTTACATTTTTGTCCTCTACATGTAACAACTTGGTCCTTGTATTAATTGGGTCCTTGAGAACAAGTTATAGCATCCCATTCAACTGACATAGAATAGCCCTCCCATCACATATCTGTTCTTCATGGATGACCTATTTCTCTTTGCAAAAGCTTTTTTGGAACAACTTGAAATTATTAAGCACTGTATTAATACCTTTTTGCAAAGCCTCTGGTCAACATATGAACATGACCAAAATAAAGCTATGCAGCTCCAGGAATATCCATATGGTGAGATTGTCCAAAATGACTAGCACTCTAGGAGTGGGTTTAATAGGTGATCTAGTTAAATATCTAAGCATTCCGTTACTTTATAAAAAAGATCCTTAGGCTCCACCTTTGGTTACATTTTTGAAAAAGTTAACAAATGCCTTTCAAATTAGAAAGGCAAATTTCTTAATCTTGCTAGATGCAACACCCTCATTCAAGCTGTATTATCTATCCTCCCAACTTATTTCATGCAGACAATGTTCCTTCTACTGAATGCTTGTGATGAACTAGAAATGACTAGTCGTAAGTTCCTTTAGGGATCTACAGATAATGAAAGGAAGCTTAGTTTGGTAGCCTGGAGCGAGGTGTGCAAGTCGAAACATCAAGGAGGCCTAGGTATCAAAGCCCTTCGACTCCAAAACAAAGCTTTTATCATAAAGACATATTGGGGCCTCATCTAGAGGAAATATGAGTTATAGGCCCAAATCATGAGAAGTAAATACAAATGTAGGACCTAAACCATCTCTCTTGTAACACCATATATTTCTAGTTTTACCTCATACTATTTCCAAGTCTCATGTTATGGAATTCACAAGAATACAAGAAAATAGCATATAAAAAGTAAATATTTTAACGTTACGTTGCATGAAAGTGAATATTTTAGCATTGCGTCGCATATAAATTTTTCTTTCGGTGTTCTATAGACCATGTGAGCTCATGTATCACATTTTCATATTTAATTACATAGATATAACTCATTTCCGTCACCAAAATTGCCCTAGAATTCGTGCAAAGCAAGGGAAGACATAAATTCATGATGGTAGCCTTGGCTAGAATTTCCCTTTCTCTATCACAAATTTTGAAAAATCATAACTAATTCTAGAAAAATTGAAATCATGTATTTTTTGTCATTCTGGAAAGCTACACATGTCTACTTTATGATAAAAATATGTCCAAGCCATGAAACACAATATAGAAGATGTTTGATATTCGAAAATGTGAAGGGATTTGGCTAGCTACTGGTACTATCACAAATTTCTACTACAAATTTCAAAAATGTCCAATTAATTTCACAAAAATTCAATTCATGCAAATGATACCATTCTGGAAAGCTACAGATGTTATCTAGAGGAAAAAAATAACTCCAAATCATTTTAGGTAGGTCTAGGTATCAAAAACCAATCAAACAATAGCCTAGATCAGTCTAGATGCCTGATACTGGACAAAAAATTTAAAAATTCATATCTCCCTCTCTAGACATCCAAATGGGGTGCTTCTAGTTAGCACAAGTTACTAGGAATGTCTAGTTTTTCTCTACAAAATTTTGTAGCAATTGGACATCATTTTCCCCATAAGTGACAGAATCTAATTTCATACCAGTGTGAACAGTACCATGAACCAAAATCAGAATTTTTTCCAATTTTAAAAATTTATCAAATATTCCATAGACCTCCAAAAATTCTATACTTTAGCTTTCCAAAAAGCTCTCAATAAGCTCTAATTGCATGTCAAATCTCAGGCCAAGAAGGGCTCAAATGGTCTTTCTTGGTGTTTGGCACCTCTTGGTTAAGTTTAAAAGCATAAATATGACTTGTATGAACTGCCCAAGTGGTCCCAAACCTCATGCATCTCAATTTGGCCTCTCCACTTCCATTATTACATACAATTCCATAAGCTAGTCTAGTCATTCCATACTCAAATTGCACTATACCATTCATACAACATTCAATCCCAATTATACATGATACATTAACATAATTAAACATGTTCATAATGTTATAGGACATATACAATAATAATTTACAACACTTGCTACTCATATGGTCTTAAAGAAGCAAGATTTATACACTTTGTTGTCAATCTCTTATCTTTCAAAGTGTTGGCTCCTATTACCTTATTCTCTTGACTTACCTAGCATGTTAGAACATTAGAGGAGGGGATGAAATTCAAAGAATTCTAATAGCTTATCTCCCTTTCAATCACACATAAAAGATGTAAAATAAGTCTTGAAAATACCTGCATGGGCATATTTCATAACATGAACATTCAAGAAGTAATCTTAGCATTTGAAAAAGTTACACATAACATACATAGACTTGCCAAGTATGTGGATTAGCCTCACCCATTCACTTGTGGATTTTGGACTTGCCTCACCTATTCTTTAAGAGGTTCTTGGACTCAACCTTACTCTTAAGAGTCAACCTCATTTTTGGGAGACTCTTTACTTTATCTCAATTGTAACATTCGGCCCCTTCATAAACGTGAGAAACGCGATGTTCGGTTTCTCCGTAAACGTCAGAAATGAGCTAAATATAAAAGGAAGTCCTCGAAATAGAAGGAATTGGGGCAAACTAAAATTATGATAAAATTTTAAATATTAAAAAAATGAGGATTTGATATTTAAGATGCCCAAAAACCAAAGCCAAAAGAGCTTAGAAAATTTGCTGAAGGAAGTAGAAGCATTTTTGTAATTTCTTGAAAATTTTGAAAACTCATAGGAGGGCTTTTTAAATAAAAATTTTAAGCTTTATGGAGTTCTCAGAGGCCCTAAAAACCATAGAAAACCCTAGAGCAGTTGAAACCCCTCTGGTGAGTGAGTCCAACAAAGGTTGACCAAAATTTTGACTGAACAGTTCGGAATGGTTTTAAATCTAATTTGAGTGGTTCCAAAGGCATTTTATAAGTTAGAAAGCCTAAATATTATGATGGAAAAGACAGATTCCAAAAAGGAGTTGAAATGGACCTAAAATAAAAAAGCCAAGAAGAGAGACTAAAATGTAAAAGTAAAAAGTTACATAAAGTGACTTTTAACTTCTTCTTATCCACGTTCTAGTAGATCCTTTGACTAAAATGCTCTATTTCTACCCAAAAAATAGAGAGGAGACTTAGCGAGAGACTGTTGCACAAGAGCAAGCTCAAGGGAAGAAGAAAAGCCAAGAGAAAGGTATGAATTCATGGAAACTTTTGCTCTTCCCTTTAGAAAACTTCTTCCCCTCCTTTCCTCCTCTCTTCCTATTGATTTAGTGAGATGTTTGGTTCTATTTTGAGCCCAAAATAGAGGGGGAAATTTTGAAATTCAAGGAGAGGGTTGAAGCAAGGAAGAGAGCTCTTGAGATAAGCTTAGAATCAAGGTGATTTTTCTATCTGGTTGCTTCCTTTTTCTTGCCCTTTCTGTGTGGAGTTCTACCATAACAGAACCATCTTGGGAGAAGGATTTTTGTCCAAAAATAAGAAAGAATTGTGGGTTTTAGACCATGAGGAGTTAGTAGATACAAGGAAATTGGAAGAAAAGCTAATAAAAATCAAGTTAAGAAAGTGTAGAGCTCTTGGACACTTTGTAAAAACTGATTTAATCCATGAATTTTCTTGCATGTGTAAAGGTTTATTTGAGTTTCTAAGACCTCTAGGAAGCCTCCCAAGTGTCTCTCCCATCAAGGAAAAATCAAAAACTCCATGGGCTCCAAATGGTGTGTCACTTTCGGCCAAGACTAGAGGAATAGGCTAGGGGTTGTTTTAATTTATTCTATCCTTGGTTTGGGACTTCATATGATAGTAGAAGGTGGAAGGAACCCTTGGAAAAAATTTAGAAGCCATGGATTGGGAAATGAGACAATGGCTTCCATAATGTGACCTTATAAAGCAACTTGTGTCTAAGCTTTTGTAAATGAATATGTAATGACTCCAAGGACCTTAAATGAGGTCAAGAGGCCTAAGAATGAGAAGAGAATGGAGCCAAGAACTTGAATCATGATGGTTGCTTCAATAGGCCATTTATGGAACCATTATGTGACTTATGGAACCAAGTATGTTCTTAAATATAAGTTTAATGTCCTAGCTTATTTCAAGAGTGTAATTAGCTTCCATATGATGTGTCTAGGCTAAGAGAAATGATCTCCACCCTCTTTGGTGTGTGAGGTCAAGGGAGAGAACTCAAGGCTTAAGGAAAAAGTGTGTTAATACAAGCAAGGTAGCTCTCTCCACTTTCTCTCATGCATGGATGTGTGTTAGCTTGTCTTAGAATGTGTGTATGTGTATTTTCAAGCCATAAAAAGTATGCTAGCATGATTTCATATGCCATGATTTTATGATGACATATTATGTTTCATATGATATTTTGATGTGTGCTTGGTTTGCTTGAGTGTGGTGAGGCCAAGAACCCTTAGCCATGGTGAGAATGAGCCAAGAACCCTTAAGATTGGTTGAGACAAAGCAAAGAGTCTCCCAAAAATAAGATGGACTCCCAAAAGCATGGTTGAGTCCAAGAATGTCTTAAAGAATAGGTGAGGCAAGTCCAACATCCACAAGAAATTGGGTGAGGCTAATCCACTTGCTTGGCAAGCCTTTGTATGCTATGTATAATATTCTCAAGTGATGAAAATGCTCCTTGAATGGTTGCACATGTCAACATGACCATACATGCATTTATGAGATTTGTTTGCATCCATTATGTATGATTAATGAAAGATGAGCTATTGCGATTCTTTGAATCTCATCCTCTCCTCTCCAATACTCTAACATGCTAAGTGGACCAAGTAGTTATGGTGAAGGGAGCCAACAACCATGAAAGAAGGAGATTGACAAGCCTAGGCCTAGCTTTCATTCTTTTTGAATCCATAATGAGGCTTCACAAAGTATATGATGTTGTAAATGTACCATGACCCTTGAGATATATATAAATACACCAAGATATATATAAATACACCATTATGTGACATTTATATGTATGGATATGATGTATGACCTCTAGCATATGTTTAAAGTATCTCATGCCAAAGTGTGAGAATTGAAAGTTTGATGGATGTGTATAAGTAGGGGTTGAATAGCCAAAATGAGATGCATGAGGTTTGGGATCATTTGGGCAGCTCACACAAGTCTTAAATATACTTTTTGACTTGCTCAAAAGGTTCCAAGACTAAGGGAAATCCATTTGACAACTTTAGTACCTTATATGGAGCCAAAATTGACCATTATGGAACCCTATATCACTTTTTAGCCAAATGAGTTAGTCTTGATATGAGATTTGGCATGCAATTAGGTCTCATTGAGAGACTTTTGAAAAGTTAAAGATCATAATTTTTGAAAGTCTACAGAATATTTGATAATTTTTCAAAGTTGGCAAAATTTATGTTTTTGGTTTGCTGCACTATTCATTTGGTCCGAAATTAAACTCTATTACCCGATACTCAAATGATTTTCAATTGCCATAAAATTTTATACAAAGAAATTAGACAATCACAGTGACTTGTGCCAACTAGAAGCAAATCATTTGGAGGTCTAGAGAGGGAGTTATGAATTTTTGAATTTTCTATCCAGTATCAGTAAATTTTCCTGACCAGAAGTATTGTTCCATCGAATTCTGAGGTCTGGACTTGATGAACTGATCTAGAGATATTTTTTCTCTCTAGTTAACATCCATATATTTTTATATTGGTATCATTTTCATGGATTATATTTTTTTGGAATTAATTGGACATTTTCAAAGTTTTCTGCAGAATTTTGTGACAGTTCTAGAATTCAGTTTGACCTTTGGAACATTTTGGATGTCAAACACCATCTGTGATGAATGTTATGATCTGGGCATATTTTTAGTGTGAAGTAGACATCCATAGCTTCCCAGAATGACTAAGATTGCATGATTTTAAGTTTTCTAGAATTAGTTATGATTTTTCAAAGTTTGACCAAAAAAGATGCCAAATTTGGGCGAGAATGAATCTCCATATTCCATGCTCCATTTCGGTTTCCATGAGTTGTAGACATAATTTTGTGATACAAATGAGTTGTTTTGATGTAATTAAATATGAGGATGTATAGTATGAGCTCACACAGTTTATGTGACACCGAATGAAATTTTTAAGGATGACGCAACACAAAGAATGTCAATATTTATTTCCCTTTTTCCTTATACTTCCATGAATAGAATGATGTAAAGCATGTGTACATGATGAGATGAGTTAGAATTTATGGTGTTACATCAACCAACTTTAAGGGTTCTTGGCTCATCCTCACCATGGCTAAGGGTTCTTAGCTTCACCACACTCAAATAAACCCAAGCAAACATTATAAATATCATTTGAAAACATAATGCATCATCATGATACCATGGCATATGAAATCATGCTAGAATACTTTTCATTGCTTAAAACACACATACACACATTCAAAGACAAGCCAAGCATACATTTATACGTGAGAGAAGGAGGAATGAGCTATCTTGCTTGCATTCACACACTTTTTCCTTGAGTCTTGAATTCTCTCCCTTGCCCTCACACATCTAAGAAGGTGGAGATCACTTCTCTTGGCCTAGACATATTATATGGAAGTTAATTATACTCTTGAATCAAATTCTAAGGTCACACAATCACTAGAAAAGCTAGGTGACTCATAAAGCTCTTTTATGATTCCATAATGCACTTAATAAAGCAACCTTTGGGGAACATCATCTTGACTCAATCTTCTCCATCTATTTATGATTCTTGACTCTATTTAAACCTCTTGGAGTCATCACACAATCAATTCTATGAGCCTAGCTAAATGTTGCTTTTTTAAGCCATATTATGGAACACATAAAGCCATTTCACTATCTATGATTTTTAAAAATTTTTCAAGGCTTCCTCTCATATTTTCCCATCACACATGATACAAAACTAATTTTAGAAGAAATTAAAATACTCCTTAAGTGCATGAACTCTTCTTGGCCGAAGCTATACTTCCATATGGCACCAATGGAGTTGTTTTAATTTCTTTAATGGGAGAAGCATGTGGAAGACTCTCTTAGTGTCTTAGGAACTCATATATACTCTTAGACAACTTAAATTACGACTAGGAAACTTTATCTTAGCCTAGATGCAACCAAATCCCTAAATTCCATAACTTACATCCATTTTCAATTCTAGTTGTATATTCTTAAACCTCACACTCCATAACCTTTGGTTCCATCAAGAATATATAAAGAAAAACTCTCCTCCTTACTTTCTCTCTCTAGACCTAAGCTTAAATGGCTTAGAAACACAAAATTTTGCAAGTGTTTCAAGTGAAATCTTACCTTAAAACAGAGCTCTCTTCGTGTAGATTATTTTTCACTGATTGATTTTTTGAAAAGAATACCCTTTTGGCTTGGGTTAAACCTAAATCTTCAAATTTTCAAGAAAAGAAAATCACCATTAGAGAGCTCTTAAAGAAAGGAACAACTTTCCTAACTAGCGCGGGATGAAATAGGGCCATTTGCTTACCTAAATGGAAGCTTAAACTTATTCTCTCTCCCCCCTCTTAATGTCACGCCATTGTTGCCCATTTTTCTGTAAATGGAAGTTTGGAGAA
This sequence comes from Erythrophleum ivorense, assembly GCA_026724425.1. Taxonomy (NCBI): domain Eukaryota; kingdom Viridiplantae; phylum Streptophyta; class Magnoliopsida; order Fabales; family Fabaceae; genus Erythrophleum; species Erythrophleum ivorense. Next base: position 25,143,526 of record JAIUCV010000008.1, read on the forward strand.
AGTGATGAGGTGTAATCTTACTTAAGAAGCCTCTTTTACAATTTTTCAAAATGACCATTTTGCCCCTACGTGCCTATTTGCTCCGTTTAAGCTCATTTTAACTCCTTTTTAAGAACCTTTTTTTCCATCATAAAATTTAGGTTCCCAATTAAATAAAATACATTTGGAATCACTCAAATTGGAGCTAAAACCTTTTTGAATAAATCAGTCAAAGTTCAGGTCAACCGACGTTTGAAAACATCCACCGGAAGGGTTTTAACTGTCCTGGGGCTTTCCATAGTTTTCAGGACTTTTGAGAACCCTGGAGAACTTAAAATTTTCATTTAAAAATCCCTCCTATGATAATTCCAAAATTTGCTCAAAATGACAAAAATGCCCTTACGTTTCGTCAACCTTTCATTACATTTCGTTTCTTCATTCTAGCTCCATTTTTCTTTCTGTCTAAAATTGGGATTCTCATTTTTAAGAGTTTAGAATACTTCCCAAATTTTTCAAGACCTTAACTAAGTCATTTCAGGGGACTTACTTTTGTATCAGGTGAATTTCGTTCATGTACGGAAAAACTGTATGTTACATTTCTCGCATTTTCTCTCGTTTTCAGATAGCCGAATATTACACTTCTTGTCCAAAATATTCCAGGAGCCTCAAGCCATTGGCTTGGCATCTCAAAGGTCTAGGATCATTTCTCCAAGGGTTTGGGATGAAGCATTGGGGATAGTTCTCAAATTAATTTTTGGTAGGGCCTATAGACCCTCCTTGATCATAATATCTCTTATTATGCTTGTACAGATACACCAATGAACCAAACCTAGAATACAGTTAGAGACTTTTTATCCCCCTTAGGGGATTGGAATTGGGAAGTTATAAACAAGGTCCTTCCTCCTATTGTCTAAAAAACTATTACTAACATTGTCCTCTCTACACTTCATCCCAAGCAAGATGTAATTATTTGGAGAAAAGAACACAATGGATGCTTTTTTGTAAGATCTGCCTACCAAATGATGGCCAAAGGTGATCCAAACCAAGAACTAAATATTTGGCAGAAGGTGTGGAAATGGTCAGTGCCTTAAAAGATAAAAGCCTTCTTATGGCTATTAGCTTAGGATAGGCTCTATACTCAAGAGCTAAGGATGAGACGTGGTCTTGGTGACTGTGATGGATGCCCCTTTGGATATGAAGAGAATGAAACTTCACTACATTGTTTAAGAGATTGTGATAGAGCTTTAGATATTTGGAAAAGCTTGGTTGATGAAGCTTAGTGGAATATTTTCTTTTCTCTCCAACGACATGAATGGTTGGAGTGGAATTACTATAATGAGATAGAAAATAACCTCTGTAGTATATTTCCATGGAGAAAATTTTTTGCATATACTTGCTAGTGCCTGTGGACCTCTCAGTGTGATCAAATATTCCTAGGTAATTCAGTAAACAATTTAGTGTAATCTATGAGGCTCTCTGGCAAACTAAAGTGGATGAATAGTTAAATACTTTTCAAGATAAGCTTCAAAGTGGAAAGGGGGAATGCCTTATTAGTTGGAAAGTGCCTCATCAAGATTGGTACAAATTGAATACTGAAGATGCTCAATCTACAATAAGGGTCACATTTTATGGAGGGATCATTAGAAATAGCCATGGTTGTTGACAATTGTGTCGAGCAATGTCAAATAAACTAGGTTGAAAAAGATTTGTAATATAGGGTGCAACCTAGATCGTCTCCCTTGGAAATAGATTTCAACATTTAAAAGAAGCCCTCTAAGTGTGAGATTAACCTAAAAACTACCTAATTAAAAGAGGCTTTGATTTAATTAAACTAACTAAAATTAGATTGAAATAAAGTTCCTAACTACTAACTAAGCGCATGAATTAAGAAGCAACTAATAGATATATGACTAGCTTTGGATTTATCTCTTGACATCCACTATCCTTATCCTAATTCAATTATCAATGATTCTTCTCTAAGAGTCTTTATTTGTGTTCATGATAATGTATCTTGAGTTACCACACAAGATTCAAGAGATTAACAATTTAATGTTGAATTGAAATCTTAATATCGTATTAAATCATTAATTCTTGTCATTAAAATCAATAAACACTAAATTTGAATGATTAATCCATCAATTTATCCTCTGAATTATCATCTTAGGATGTTCAATTAACTAGTTAAACTTTAAGGAGACCTCAAATTAGACATTCAAGCACACATATTTTCACATACATTTTATCAAACACCTTGATTGTATACATGGATAATTGAAGGTCAATGAAAAATTCAGCACTTAAATCAATCCATTAATCATCAATTACTATTTTAATTGATATCTAACTAGCTATCAATTACAAACTACACCAATTTTAGTCACTTACAAGCTCAACCAAGCAAGTTCAAGAATAAGAATTGATGTAGAAATAGAGAAAAAAATGAAATAGGAATCTTAGCTCAATCCCTTGACAATCTCTATGGATTCAAGCTTCAATCATGGTCTTCCTCCTAGCTAGCCACCAAGTCAATTAAGCTTCCATGGAGTGGAGAGCGATGGAGGAGAATGGAGGAAATGAGCACAGCTTGAATGGAAATAAAAATATATGATGAGATGCGTGAATGAATTATGCATGTCTTTTGTCTGCCTACTGCTTGAGCCTCCTTTTATTCTTTTTACCTCTCACGCGCTCCCTTCCTTTTTAATTTGTAGGCCCCCCTTCTTTTTTTTATTAGCATTTCACGTGCTTCCTTCAGCCTTCTTCTCTCTCATGTTATTTCTCTCCTTCACGTGCTTCATGTTGCTTCCTCAGTTGCTATGCATTAAAACCATGCTTCTTACTCCCATACTCTTCCACGTGAGCTTCATTTTTTCTTTCTCATGTGCTTTCCTTCATGCCCTTTCACGTGTTGCTTCCTTTTTCCCCTTAAATCCTAGACTCCTTTTGATCACATAAGAGCTTTTTCTTAGGTTTTCTCTCCTGTAGCTTCCTTCTCCATGTATGAAAGAGTGGGCCTACTTGTGATGCTATGCTTCGTGCCTCTCGTGTCTTATGTGTTTGTGTGTTTACGTGGAACTGTGTTTACATGGAGTATGTATGGAATGCTGAATCTGTCAATGAGAGGGAGAGAGAGAGAGCTGGTGAGTGCTTGTTTCATGCATCCTCACTCGTGTAGCTTCCTCATGTGAACAAGAGAGCTGGACCCTAAACCCGTGGCCTGCTCCTTCTCCCCAACCCATGACGTGTGTGTTAGTGGATGCATGCTATGTGTTTGTGCATAAGTTTATGTGGAGAAATGTGGGGGTGTGAACGTTGGAGTATGTGATAATGAAGCCAACGTGTAAGTGTTCCAATGTGTTGCTCTTGTGTGTCACGTGTTTGAAGCTGTGACAAGGTGAGAAACATGTTCATGTAATGTGTAGAATGAGAATCATGCCTTAAGTATGTTGGACATGAGTGGAGTATACGTGTGCGTATGAAGTTAAAAGAGTTAGAGGTGACCTATGCCTCGTGTTGGTGCTACGTGGATGAGTGTGCTGTAGGTGAGCTGGACATGTGTGTTTATTGCCACAAGTGGGCCCGAGACTGTGAGAGAGTGGCTAGACTCATAGAGTGTGATTTTCCCTGCACATGATTCATATATCCATGTGTTGATGCCTCCTGATGCATGAAAACTATTGTGAAGAATGAATGAAATGCCTCATATCTCCTGAGCATATGAGAGCCTCTAATTCATGTCCACTTCAACTCCATCTCTTCTCCAAACAAATATTCTCTCTTTAAGTTCCATTTGCCCAATGAAAATCTACAAAAATAATGGAAAACATTAATTAAGAAAATTTACAAAATTATTTAAAAGAATTTATGCATTAAAATCAATAATTTTGCAAATTAATTCCTAAATTGCAACCATGGCAAATTAAATTAAATTTCATTCAATTATATCCATTAAGTCATATTTAATCATTAAAAAGTCTAAATTAGGAGGATTAATATATATAAAAATTGCATTTATCAGTTGCTGGAAGATGAGTTTTATATGCAACCTTGGTTTTAGTTCCATTATGCAAGCTGAGTTCTAGGGCATTTTGTTGGGACTTCATGTAGCTTAAGACCTTGATATTAAGAAATTGATCATCAACTTAGACTCCCAAGTAGCAATTACCCTCATTGAAAGTGGGTGTAGCAAATTACACCCATGCTTCAATTTAGTGGAGGAGATTAAAAGATGTCTCGACAAGCCATGGACTATGACCTTTGCACACTACTATCGGGAAGCAAACAGATGTGTTGATTGGCTTGCTAATTGGGCACAAGATTTTTCCCTTGGTTGCCAGATGATCTCTTTTATCTCGTAAGACTTAGGCTCCATCCTGAATGAAGATATCTAGGGCATGGCCTTTCCTTGGGTTGTTTGTGTTTGATCTCCTTTTTATCTTGTTTTGCCTTGGGCTTTAGCCCCTTTGTACCCAAAAAGAAAAAGGAGAAGTAAAAGCATAAAATCATTTTTTGAAGACAATTCTATCCCCACTCAAAATTATTAATTGTCATTATACTTCTAACCTTTTTTAACCTACTCTCTTAAATACATACCATTTTTAGCAATTTGATTGTGAAAAGCAATTTTTTTCAAAAGATTTGCCAAATATACTAATATTGATAAAAGTGTTTATCAAGTACAAGCTGCTTCTCTATCATATTGTGTCTTATAAAACTCCATTTGAAAATTAAATTGTGATTGACTCAAAATTAACTAAAACCTATCATTAAAAAATTATTATTTTTAGGAAATACCTAAACAAAATGTAATGTTTACGATGATTATTTTTTAACTTTAAATATTTTTAGAGAAATTTCTTATTGATAAACTTTTATTTTTTTCCCTTCTCGTGAGATTGAAATCTCTAGGATAGAAATTTTTTAAGTAGGGATTGGAATAAATCTTATTGTAGAGTTGTTTAAGCAACTCTACTTGAGTTGGGATTGTAGTAGCTCACTATTGCCTTAGTAAACTTGTGATTATAGTAGAAAGTCTCAAGTTAAGGTTTGAGAACTAAATGTCTGCTAGATTTTTAGCTAAACCAAGATAAATTGATTGTGTTATTTCTTCCTCTTCCCTCCTCTTATTGTTGTTACACTTTAAATTGTTTCTAATTATCTCTTTACTTTGTTATAAGTTCTATTCATCTTATGCTTTATTTTTAATATTATTTGGGTTGTGTTAAAGTTTCTTTTATCACTGAACTTTCAACTTTCATTAAAAGCTTTTGAAAATCAAAATTCATCATCTATAAAACTTTTAATTTGTTCAAAACACCCAATTCTCTCCTTCTTGGGTGATAAGCCGTTCCTAACAAATTGGTGGGTAATGTCACTTGCATATGTCATTTTCTATCCAAAAGTTAATGGAATCAAACAATAGAGAACCAATTTGTTAGCAATTTAAACCATAAACCACTCATGCAAACTTTTAAAACACAAGATACCAAAGTGAAATCAAACCAAATTATAAGGTACTAAAGTATATTTTACCCTTAAATATATTACGCTATATTCAATTTAAGGGGTGTAGTGTGTGTGTGGTTAAAATGATATTTTGGTCCTTTAACTTTATTTATTATTTCAAATTGGTATCTTAAGTATAAAGCATTTCAAAATAGTCTTTTAAGTTTCAAATTTGTCCCTTAAGCACTATGTATGGCATCAAAGGCTCCAAATTTTAAATGAAGTTAAGACTTAAGGAACCATTTTAAAACGTCTCAAACTAATTTGAAATGTTTTAACTTAAGGAATTAATTTGAAACAATAAATAAAGTTAAGAGACCAAAATACTATTTTAACATTTCCTTTTTCTTTTTCTCTCTCCTATCTTCATTTCCGCTCTTTTATCTCATTTTACAAACTCATCACTCCATATCAGCTCATTGTCGCCTTCCTTCTTCAAACTCCATTCACCAACTACTATAACTTCACTCCCCATCTACTACAACTCAATATGGAAAAAAGAAGAAAGATGACCCTTGCCAACTAGCTTCCTTTTTCGATGCTTAAACTTCAATCCTCACTAGCCATTGCTTCAACTCTAAATCTCACCATCCAGTGCTTTAATCTATGGATACACAAAGCCTCCCCACTCATGGGAAACCAAATTGCTTATAAATTGAGTTAATCTTGCCAAACATTTTGGGAAAACATCATACACAAGATTGGAGCAATTAGAATAACCTATTGTTTATTTAATCTACTTTATTATTAACATTGAAAATCCTATGGCATTTAATTTACAATGTTGGGAGATCCTATGGATGATGGTTATTAGTATTAAAATTCATGTTGATGGATCCCATTATGAACTCCCATGGATGGTGGTTACTAATCTCAATAGCGTATATTTCCATACTCTTTTGAATAATTTCTAGGCATTTAAAATATGTTTAGATATGATTCTATTAAAATTAAAGTAGGAGTGGGATAATGCAAAAACATATTTTGGGTTTTATAATTTTATCCAATAAGGCTTTAGTGGGATAATTTTGGGTTTTTTTTTTTTTAAATCCAAGTAGGTGTGGGTTCGATAGGGCTTTTTCTTACCCAAAAAAACACAATTTACTTTGTTGAGAACAAGGAGAAAGAGAAGAATGAAGAGGAGAGAGGAAAAGAAATGGAGAAAAAAGAAAAAGATTAAAATAGCATTTTAGTCCTTTAACTTTATTTATTGATTCAAATTGTTCTCTTAAGTTCAAGATTTATCTCAAATTTGGATCCTTTATTGACATACACAATACTTAAGGGATGAATTTGAAACTTAAGAAGCTAATTTAAAACATTTCAAATTTAAAGGACAAATTTGAAATAATAAATAAAATTAATAGACCATATTCTATTTTAACTTATGTGTGTGTATTAAAAATAATTAGTTCTAACTATTCAACTAGCAACCTATTGACCCAACATACCAATTCAATGTCTAGTAAGCCAACCCATATAATCATCCCTAAACCTTTTAACCTAACAACTTGTCAAGAGTTGAACATAACATAAATGGCATAAAGAAAAGAGAAAACAAATTGATTCCTAAAAATAAAATAAAAATACTAATTTATTAGAATTACCACCAAAATTTTGATAAAAAGAAAAACTTTGGGAGAAAAAACCTTTTTAAAAAAATGAAAAGATAGTATGCAAAATAAAGATAGGTTTAGGAATTAATTGTTTGTGAGAAAGGAATTAAGCATCTTATAACATCTATTTTTTAAAAAAAATAGTTATTTTAAATCAATTATACAAAGTTAATATGGTCTTAATTTTATTTTAATTACTCTAATTAAAATACGTACAAAAAAAAAAGAAAAGAGGAAAAAAAAGAGAAATTAATTAAAGAAAACAAAAATTAAAAATTAAAATATTAACAGAAACAAAATTAATCTAAGAATAGAACTTAGGGCCAAAGTATTTTGAGATAAAATAAAAGTCCATGTAATTTGAATAGCTAGGAAAACTATGTCATTTGACTGGTGAATTTTATTTGTTTTTAAAAAAAAATGAAAAAAGTCTGAATAAATTTAATTTCACAAACGAAACAAAGTTGATATTAGTTAGTATGTTTTAACTTAACAAATCAAAGTAACTCTAGCTTTCTCACTCTTTCAATTTTCTCTTTTTTTATGAATTTTTGAAAATAAGTGTCTTCTTACTTTTGTTTTTGGGTGAAAAGTGGTTGACTAATTTTCTAAAAAAAATGGAGTTTCTATTATACACATAGAGAGAGAGAGAGAGAGAGAGAGAGAGTTCTCGAAATATGATAAACAAAATAGAATATATCAAGATAATACCACTAACACATCATAAAGAGGATCTAACTCAAATGATATGAGGAGCACCTAACTGGGATGGGGATAGATAAAAATTGACAGCCACATTCCAATGATTTTTATGAATACAACATCATAAAGCAATCAGACCAAATGAGTTCTACCCATCAAGTTCAGGCAATTTATGGCTCTAGGCATCTACCGAAATTCAAGCCCAACAAGCGAGTGTAAAATGCTGGAAGCAACAGGTAATAAACGTTAATTCCTCAATCAACATCAAGACAGAAAAGGAGAACCCACGCCGAGATTTATTCAGCGCTTTAACCCGATACATTACCAATTCATTCTAAAAGTGGATCAACACTATCACTTTGCTAAAACTTTCACAGCACTGAATCACATCATAAAAAGCGAATCATGCTTATTTTCATAGGCACAGAGCAAAAGAATTCCATTGGAACTTTACCTAAAATCGAAATGCACAGAGAGGCAATGCAGCAATAAGGAGCTGGAATAAAATTCTTAGTACCGGTTTTCAGCTTAAGCAAAGGAATTGAGATTCCAGAGAAAATTAATGAATCCCAACTCTCGTCTCTTAGGGTGTGTTTGGTTTAATGGAGGGGAGGGGAAGGGAGGGAGAGATTTTAATAGAGGAGAGGAAAGAGATTTTAATGATACATTGTTTGGTTCAGGAGGGGAAGGGAGAGAAAATAATATATAGACTATTTTACCCTTATATATTTTAAAAGTAATAATAATACAATTAATTATTTTTTTATTTTTAAAAATTTAATATTTTTATCACCAAATTAAAAAAATATTAAAAATTATTTATAATTATAATTATTTAAAAGAATTTATAAATAAATAAAACTAACTAAATAATTAAACAAATAAATATAAGGACATTTTAATCCAAAAATATCCTTAAAGTAACTTTCTCTCCTAATCCCCCAAATTGGAGGGTAAAGAGAGAGGGGTATGGGAGGAAAAGTTTAATAAAATTTTTCCTCTCCTCCCCTCTAAAAATACAAACCAAATAAGGGGGAGGGAAATCCCTCCCTTCCCCTCCCCTTCTCTCAAACCAAACAAGGGGTTACTCTCTCGGCTTCTCCACCCTGCCTCCTTGTTTCTTTACGTTCTAATCATAGTTGATATTGAGGGAAGCAGATCTTCTTAGTATGGCACGAGATGCGGTTAAAAAATAAGAGAATTATAATAAATGGTCCAAAAATTAAAAAAATTATTCTTAAAGACTTGTTACTATTTATTTTAAGATGATTTAATAATAAATAATTAAATTTAGTGATAATAGGTGTTTAAAAATAAATTTTTTCACTTTTAGATCCTTAAACATAAATTTCTTTTAAAAAATTATACTGTTAGAGACCAAAACTTATATTGTAAAAGATTAAAACTTCTGGTCGTAAAGATAAAAACTTTAATTGTAAAAATAAATTATATTTTATATTATAAAATATATAATTTCTTTTTATTATTTATCCAAAAATTTTAATTATCATGAGTCGTTTCTTGAATAATAATAATAAATGAGAATGAAAAAAAAAATTAAATAAACAGTAGAAAAAGACTTATTTGTGTTATAATATGAAATATAATTTTTGTTATAGGTAAAATTTTTGTTTTTATAATTAAAATGTTTAGTTCTTTATAATGCAATTCTTTCCTACACCTTATATAGTCACTATTATAACTGTAGAAGATCTACTTCCGATATTGAGTGCTCTATAGAGAATCCAACTGTGTCTCCGTGAAATCTTGTGCATCTTTCGATTTGAAATTTGGATTTTCTATTGTGCAAGCTGCGGAGCAATCCTAACTGTAGAAGACTTTCTATTTTTTTTCCAATCCTAATTGTTTATTTCTTTTTTTAATTTAAAATAAAATAAAATACAAAATGAAGACAATTTTTAATTTCCACTAAACAAATAGAAAAAAAATATCTTAAATGAGTTCGAACCTTTTCTACTCAGTGCGATAAAAAAAAGGATGGAGTAAGTGAAAAAAATAAAAAGTGAACCTCATATATTTTAACTCATTTGTGTCATTCCCTCTCTCTTTCTCTTTAACAAAATAATTCATTGAGTAGAAGAGAATTTAAATTAATTTCAAATTAGAACAATAAAACTATAAATGGATGTAAACTTGATAGAAGTTGAGAAATATCTTCATCTTATTTCCTTCCAAAAAAAAAAATGGACTGATAGGATTAAAAAGACAAAAAAAATCAAGAGCTAGCATGCTGCTTAAGCATGCACAGCACCGAATCACGGCGAATTTTCTTCTTTCCCCTTCTGGAGCATCCCCAACTTTCCTACCTTGGGAACTACTCTTCATCGAGCAAAGGGGCTTGCATCTGATGGAGGGTCTTCCTAAAACGCAGGCAATCCCGCGTTTTGCCCTTTTTATTTCCTTTTTTCTTTTTGTTTCGGCTTATAAGTTTTAGGCTTTGAAATTTGGATCAAACCTTGGACCAATTTAAATTGGGCTTCTGTCCCAAACTTGAGTTTGGGCCTCTCTGTTACTTATATATATATATAGAGAGAGAGAGAGAGAGAGAGAGAGAGAGTTTTTTTATGCATTTTCTAATTTTTATTAGTGACAAATTTAAATTAAAATTGATCACAAAAATTAAGTATGACTCAAATAATAAAGCTAATGCAAGAACTGAATTGAAATTGACTTGAAATTAATTATGATTCAAATGGGTGAAAATGATTCAAAAATTAAGTTGAAATTAACTCAAAAAAGAATGTAGTATAAAATTGTATTAATTTTAGGAAATATTTAAACAAAATATGATATTCATAGTAGGGTTGGGTTAAACTTGTAATTTGGTATTCCATTTTAATAAAAGGTTTGTGGCTCATCCTTATTTAGCCTTAAGACTAGTTAAGACAAGCCTAGGCTATATTAGACTAACCCTAATTGACAACACCAAGTGGTAGGTGACAATGGTAATTGTGACAACAACTATAATAGTGGTGGTGATTGTCAATGATAACAATAATAGTTATAGTGGTAGCAATGCCAACAATAACATTATTGGTGATGATGATAAAGGTCTATGATTCATAGTAAATAGTGGTGATTAGTTTGACTATATATGAGCAAGTGAGAATAAAAATAGATTTTTATTTAAAAATTATACAAATTTTTATTAAGGCTTATTCCTTTCCTCTCAATATATAACGTATACAATGATAGTTGTCTAAAAAATCATAATCATATAAACTTATACAACTTTTTATATGCATCAAAGACTTTATATGAGACTAAACTATATTAGAATGAAATATCCCATTAATTTTTATGATAATCAAGAATCTTGAATTTAAAAAAAAATGATTTGATCTAAAGAATTTGTGTTTTACTTGAACTTGATTATTAGTTACTAGAAGGTTAGAAATATATTTTCGTTTATTAGAAAGAGAGTGAATATTTGTTTGATCTTGATCCTTATGGAGTGGAAAAAAGATTGTACACAGGTGCTATACAACCTTCTTTATAATAACCATAAATAATTTGTTTTTGGTGAGATGTGGACATTTTTATATGTGAATTCAAGTGCATACATTAGTACTCCAGTACGTCTCTCCCTCAAGTTAAAATAAATGTGTTTTTGAACCCACTCTTAAATATTCAAAGTGCATATTCCCATGTAAATTTTGAGAATCACTTGTTTTAATTTTACGTATCACTTAGGTGGAATAGACATGTTATGTATAATATCTTCACTTTCAATTGTTATATAAAAGCTCTATATAACATAGAAAAGTAGGGAACTATGACATAGTAGAAAGTATCAAATAGGGCTTAAAATGTATCAATTTTGTATTTAGACTATAATTTTTAAAGATAAATTGTATTTTCCCTTCATATAACTTACCACAATTTTGAGTGAAAAATATAGCAAATTCTCCAAACTAATATAGCCAAACAAAAGTGATTTCGTCCATAAAAAGTTATTCTTGTTTGTCAAAATTGCTTCTATGAATTGTAAACTACTAAACATCTTAAGAGCGAGTACCAATAAAAGAGCAATTAAAAATAATTATACATAAAAGAGGTAGTGGTAATAGTCATTTATGCTGAGGAAATGGTCTCCCTCTGCATCAAAATTTTATGTCTACAAATCATCAAAACAATCTTTATTTAGTTACATAACCTAAAGTCAGAGAATAAATCTAAAAATGAAGCACTTTCAAATATTCTTTTCTAAATATTAATCTTTGTGTTCATCACTGCCATGACCTTCTCTTCCATCTGGCTTGCTGAGATTGCCGGTGATAGCTTGGACTTACTGAGATTACACGGCTTGGAAATTAGCTTGCTACCAAGTTTCTTGAGAATCATGTTCCAACTTACCTTTGTCTTCACCATTTTCTCCAACTCTTGTTTCATGGTGAAGCACTCCTTCTCGAGCTCTGATACTCGCTCTTTCATGTCATCGAAAGTTAAAACAGGATGTGCGTTGGCATCATTTCCTACTAGAGCAAGATTTCCACTATCATCTTGCAAGTTTTCCAGATTATCAGATGCAAAGAACCAACTGGCAACTGACGTGCGGAGCTTCAGTTGTTCAAAGAACAACACTTGGACTATCGTACGAAGAGGTAACCTCTCGTTCTGGGCTGCATGGGTGCTGGCTTCCAATGATAGCTTCTGGCAGTTCATGAGCCTGCAGATTTGTTCCTTCTCACAGTCTGTTAGCCAAGGATGAGCCTGAAATTGACAAGTATATATGACTGTATTATAATGCTATAGGGAACAACAACATAAACTTCAAGAACATCTAGCATGTTTACTTCATTGAATAGAAGAGAAAAATTAACTCTTAGCAAAAACTAAAGGAAGGAAGTGCAAGAAAACTGATACATTTTGTTTTATGTTATTCGAAATTTCACTACTTGTAACACAAGACAATATATGAAAGAACAATGTGGTCTATGCAAATTTCAATCAAGCATTGAAGTTATATATTTTTCTTTAATTAAAGGAGTTCAGTTTAAGTTTCCTACAATAAAAATATTGTATAACAAAGTTGTTCTACAAAATTACCATAACCACTTGAAATATTGGCTTCATAACTATTAAAATTTACTAATTAGACGACAAACCCCAGTATTATTATTTGCAAGATAAGCGTTAAACAAAAAACAAACCAAAAGTGGATTTTTTTTTGTTACCTTCAGATATATATCGATTGCACGGTATATTCCATCATGCAGGGGCCTGGCATAATCAGGAACTAAAGTAGCAAGTGCCTGGAATTTAGATGACTTGATGTTAACATCAGGTGCCACTTCAGCTAGATAAGAGTCCACCAGATTAGCCACTTTTGCCATGGGGCTCGGAGATTGAGAGCTTCCAATTCCAATTATGTGTGTCTCATCTACTACATAATTGGATGTAGGATTAATAACATCATGTTCCAAAATCATGAAGTGATCGACCATTCTGTAGACGCAATCAATATCATAAAGAGTGTCAACAGAGTAGCCCATATTTGGAATTAGAATATCTTCCATAGCTGCATCATTGAGTTGGGCACCGATTCTTTTCTCTAAATTTGCACAGCAAGATGAAGTAGCATGTAAAGCCATTGATGTTCGAAGAAGCCTAAGCAAAAACTTGGTTGGTGTGATGCCCTTTTCATTTGGTAGTAACTCCACTATTTCTTGGAGCAGATTTCTTTGATCTGCTTCCGACGATGACTTGCAAGCAACATTCTGGAAACTCGATTGAGTGCCCAATAAGGGAAGATGCTTGTTTGCATAGTAAACAATGGACCCAGATATTTTCTGGGGTTTCATTTGTCTTGCACTAACACCGAGTATAAATGTCTTATATAATGGCAAGCTAAGGAGGGAGATGTCCTGGAACCACCAATCTTCACCCAAAATAACTGAGTTTGATGTTAAGCTTATTCCGTTCCACATTTCTGTGCTTTGATCCATTGAATCTGCACAATCACATGCTTTTAACACCAAAGAGTGTATGCATCGCGAAACAATATGAAGCTCTTGAGCTTGGGGTAAAACCTCCTCGCATGTTTTAAGAGCTTGTATAGAGTCTGCCCAGTAACCCAATATGTGATTTATAAGGAAATCTTCTGTTTGTAGGATGAGATTTCCCTCTCCGTAGTCCTCGGTCATGTGAAGATACTCAGCTGCACATCTGAGAACAACTACATTCGATGCAGTCAACTCCATTTTAACATCGTAGCAGAACTTAGCTACAAGCAAAAGCGCCTTGGCCCCTCCAGGTATGTCGTCAAGTTGGACAACACACTTCTCGTCCTCACTCCATGATGATTCTCTCATTAAACTTTCTAACACTTCACTTCTAGATATTAGCGGAAACTGCCACGTAAACCCAGAAGGGTGATCAAAGGACATCCAATCCAATACAACAAACAATAACAACATACATATAAATTGACAAATTCAATTTTTATAAGCTAAGGTTTCTTCGTCTCTTCCTCCCTTCATCTCCGAGTTAAACCCAAATATCGTCATCAAAATTCTCAGCCTTGCTTCATTTTTTTTGTCCATTTAATTAAAACCATGGGATCTATACACATCTGTCTGAGAATGGTAATACCAAAAATTAAACTATAAAAAATATATACATATATCTTGGCTAAAGAAATCACACCTTGTGGAGATGGAAGGACGTGTCGCCAATTTCAACAATGACATCACTTGGAAGCCCAGTTGAGCAGAGCCTACAAATGAGCATTTGATGGACGAAAAGATTAAAATCATAATTCAAATGAGATGTTGACTGCATCAGAATAAATAGAAATGTTGATGCAACCGTGTTCTAAAATTTAGCTTCCATTCATTTCTACAGATTCGAGTATTAGAGTATAATTAAAATTTTATACAACTGACAAGCATATAGATGAAAAAATTCATTTTTGTTAATATTGGCAAGAAATCTAAAACTTGGAAAACTCACCTACTTTTCACATTGTAATTCATTGTGATGTCTACAGGACATACATTTCATTGCACTTTTGTTAACTGAAAAACAATGTCGCTAGCTTTATTCCACTATATTTTCTATTGTACGAAAATCGTAGCGTACATCAACATTTGTGCACAAAATAAGGCTGTATCCTAAATAAGAACCAGTTATAAAGTACTATAACTGAATACTGTTAAGGTCACAAGATGCATATAGCTATAAATTCCACTATTTACACAGCACTTGTGCCCTACGTTTGTTAAAATCTATCATAACTATCAATGATATGAGTTAGTTCCTTCGCCATTCTCGCTTTAAACTCTTGCACACCCAATCCACTTAAGATGTAACAGAAATTTTAACCCCTGTCCTGTTTCAATTTGCTTAACCATCCATCCCAACCTCAAATATCATTCAGAGAATCAAGTACCAGGATCAAGAAAATGGTTGCAGAATTGGAAAATGGGTGAATAAAGAGCTTAAACGGGGGACAAAAATGCTTGCCCATTAATCTCCAAGAAATCAATTACCGGAATGCAGAGATCACACTATCCCCAAATACAAATATTTATTGCTGTAATCCTTGGCCATTCTGACCACAATAAGACGGAGAGATTGATGTGAGCTCCAAATCACTTACGAATCACCCATTCCATAACTTTTTAATCACATGCAGGTACTATCTCCAAATTGTAATTTATAGAGCAAAAGCAACCCTCGTGTCTTCAAGAATAGGGTATAAGCCTGAAATGAGATTTTTCAGGTTGGTTACATGGAATTTTTTTTTTCCTGGGTTACAAATGGTAATGCAATGGAATGTTTGACGTCAAGAATCTAAAATTTGAAGACCGAGGCTTGTGTCATGAAAGCGCCTGTTGGCTAGTCAAACGAAGAATTTACTTTGCTGCACTACAATAATTTTCACTTTTCCACATCCGCAAACCAATGAAAAGTTGCCATTAATTAAAATCCAAAAGGTATGTATAGTGACATGTGACGCAACAATATGCATAGTACGAAGAGCAATTTGAAGTGTGACATCATGTTATTGGACACAATTACGGCTATGTTTCTAAGGTATCAGCGCTTCATAGATTAAACCTAGCCCGTAAATCTATTTTCAATTCAGAAAAACCCACATTCTAAATTTGTCTTAGCAAAGCCTCACAATAACAAAACTTGATCAGATTATAAAATGTAGCACAAAGAATTAAGAAACGGCTACCAGGATTTGCCATCGAGGTGAAACACTTGAGGTTTGGATCCCAGCTTCAGGCACGCCATGGGTAAGTCACTCACTCACCATCCAAATGCACCTTTCAGAGGTAGTGACAGAAAATGAGTGATCCTTTTTTCTGTATTTAGGAGTTTTTAATTCGTTTCTCTCACTCAGGGCAATCTTTTCAGTTCTGTGAATCAAGAAAGAGCACATGAATATTAATATCCCGAGTCATAAGGGGAAAATCCAGGACGAAGAATAGGCTCCAGCTGTTATACCTGTAGGCAGTGTTTGGAAATTGAAATAAAATCACAGTTGCAATTACTTCTTTCATTTCATTTCCTTGCCGATTTCGTTACATACGGACTTGAGAGCCTAAGGCCACTTACTATCAATCCTTCAATCTACTTTGGAGACTCCGTTGCTGAAGGTAGAGCCAAAATTCATCGATAAGTACTAGGCAAAATTAAGGAAGCACCAAAACTAACTTATTTATGCACATATCCTTGCACTCTTTGCTTGGCGCTTACCAGGGCATTCATAATTTAATCCATGGACTATTCTTTTAAGACTTAGTATACAGGCTTAAAATATTTGAAAAATAAAAAAGCAATGTTATTAGAATATATATATATATATATATATGTAATGAAAAAAAATAACAATAAGAATATGTTACTTCAATAATATCTCTTAAAATGCTGGTGTCCCACGCCCATGGGTGTCAAATTTATCACATTTTTGTTCATCACTTTTACCAAAAGGTAAGTCTAAAGGGCAGGTAAATTCTATATCTGAACTAATATATTTTAGAAATTTTTATGTCTCGGCCAATAAGCTATCACAAAAAAAAATTCTTGTTAATTTTCTACTTTTAAGGAAAGACTAAATTGTAATAAAATAAAATAAAAAATTGCATGAAATCTCCTACTATGTTTAACACTTGCTCTTTCTGAACCATTGCTTTTTTTTTTTTAATTTGAGATTTTGGTGTCTTGGTCGACTAAATAATAAAGTAAACCATATTTCTGAATTTTTATTACTTAATTAAAAAAATCATGAAGACTACTCTTTATTCTTTAAATAAAAAATAAAAAGGAAAATTCAGTTTTTTAAAAAGGCATTTGTCTGGGAAGGACACGGATTATGATATTCCTCTTTCGCACTAGCTTTCACTCGATGGAAGACATGGACAAAGTCTCATCTTTGGGCAGGCAGAGAAAAGGGGAAGATATAATAATAATTCCTATTTAAAATATAATAAATACGAAGTCATTTATTTCAAAATTTTTAAAAAATATGTTGAGAAAATGATATTAATGGTTTTATATTTATTATATAGTTTAAAGAAAGATATGATTCTTTGAACTAAATATAAAATGCAATACGATAAAAATCAAACAGGTTAATGAATCAAATAGTTTACACTTTACATATCATTGATCCAACCAATAAGTTAGTGGTAAAACATGTATTATAATGTATGATAATAGGTTCAATTTTGAAATATCATTGAATAATTCAGTTATGCATAAAATAGGTTTTTACATTCTATGTTATAATAATTTTTTTGTGAATTAAACAACATAAGATATAATATTTAACGGATTTATTTATGAAATTATTTAATAATTTTAAAACTATTGATACATGATGAATATTTTAAAAATTTCTTTGTTACAATAATTTTTTTATTAAGTTAGATCAATATAATAAATTGTTTTCAGTGTGGTGTGTAACACTTTACACTACACCTAGGTGAAGCAAATGAGACTTAAGCCATTTATTTAAATTAGACTAATTTAGAAGCATGACTAGTAAGATTTTAAAAATTTGAAGCAAATAAAATCCTTATATTTAATGGCTTGAATTTGACTCATAACCCATTTACAAAACTTATACTAACTTTTAGAAATAGACTATTTATCATCTTACGAGAATCAATAGGAATGCCTAAAATTTCCCATAAAGGTTTTCATAAACTTGAAATTTTACCTAAGGAAGAAGTTTGTTCCCGCAATAATTAGTTGATTGTCTTAGAGAAGTAGTTGACTAATTTCATGGTTTCTAGGCGATCGATCCCTTACAAAGGCGACAAATGATTTTGGATGATATTTGGTTGAAAGCTACTAGCTAGCAATTGAGTGGGACCTCCCTAACAATTGACTATTCACAAGTGTCTGATTGACTAGTAGTTCACAATGTGTAACTCCTACACTTAGAACCTTCCTAGTTGACTAGTTGTCCCTAGAGTGTCGATTGATCATACTAGAACCAGCAAACAAAATTTAGAAAAGAGGCAAAACATCAAAGTTTCCAAGATAAGCAGACTCACTAGCTATGCAATCATCCTAAAACCATGCATAAGCATCTCTAAGCATTCTAAGATTGTATTAAAACTTACCACTACCAATTTTCAACTATAAAACCACCAAATTACATCAATTTTAAGAAAAAGCCCCAAAACAAGATAACTTCTAAAGGTTCGTAATTCAATCTAACCCTTTCCAAACCTAATCCCATCTATTGGAGTAAACTCCAAGGCTAAGACTTGCCAAAATAAGGGTTATCAAGACAAAAAACCAAAAGGATCAAAATATGACCCAATGAGTTCCTATGGTCCATTCTAGCAACCACCAACCAAACTATACTACAACTTATAAATCGTAAGCCATTTATTTTAAATTGCTTACATTCGATAAAGTGACATATAACTCCATAGTAAGCAAATGTATACCTAAGGCAATCTTATGAAGTTAAGCACGATTATATTCTAACTCCAAGTAAGGATTTCTATCTATAATATTTCTATCCATAATAAAGAACCACATATAAAAGAATCACAATGAACATCCTAAGGAAATATCAACCCTATAAGTACAAAGTGTAACATCAAGTAATTTAATTTGTAGAAATTATAAAGGAAATAGGATTTATTAATAAATTATAGAGAAAATAATTTTAATGTAAAGGTTTAGTTAATTTATTTATTTAGGATTCTGAATAAATTAGGAGTTATTAGGAAATTAGCAAAGTTACTAAAATTCTTGAAAAAAAATAAAGTAAATTATGGGTTAAATAAATTATTTGGATAATTTTATAATCTCTTTAAAAAAATTAAATTAAGGTCATTTAACCTAGAATTTAATCTATAATCAAGTTAGAAATGATTTTAAGCCTTAGGTTCCTTCTTTCATTAGTTTTGGAACGAAGATCCTTTTCTATGGCCCAGACCCAATAAAAGACCCTAAGCCCACTTATCCCACAACCCAAAATGCTACTTAAGCCCTAGCCCACCACTTAGTCTAACTTTATTTTCTCCTCCAGCCATTTTTCATGTCCACAACGCAAGGAGAGAAGAGAAGACATAGATATCCATTCTTTCCAAGTTTTCTAAGCGATTTAGGAGTGAAGGAAAACTTCTTCTGCTATTCTTTTTCTTCATTTTGATCTAAACACATCACAATTTTATCATTGTTTATGGAATTGTAGAGCTTCAAGTTTATAGATTTTGGAGTGATTTTAAGCAAGTAGAGGAAGGAGAGGATAAATCAAGATATGGTATGGTTTTTCCCTTCATTTATGAGTGTCTTCCCCTCAAATTACTTATTTTTTATTGAGTTCCATGGCTGTCTTGTTTATGTGTGAAAATCAAAGACCCATTGGTGGAAGCTTAAGCAATTGGTGCTTGAAGTTAAAGAAGAATCATTTAAGAGGTTTGGTGAGGTGAGTTAATGACCTTTTAGACTATAATTTGTCAAGAATGTGGAGTTCATTATATAGGTCATGCTTCGTTATTGGTTTTGATGGGTTCTAGGCTTGCTAGCACTTGGAGCATCTACTTGTGAAAATTTGGTAGCAATTTAGGAAGTGGAAGCACTTATGTGAGGTAACCGAGTTTAATTCTATTCATATATGTAGTAATATGCCATTTGAATGCATATGCATGTGCTTAGTGGATATTAACAATGGGTTTGATTGTTTATATTGTGAATTGTGATAGACTGTGATTTGTGTCCTAGTGATTAGAGCTATGATCATGCTCCTGATGGATTTTATATGTTGTGATCATGCATTAAGCTGTGATTATGCTTGTTTGGAGGGAGAAGTTGACGTGATTGTGCCATTCCTAAGTTATTAGCTAATAGCTATGTATATATTATGTGGTTATTAGTATGGGATGGTAATTGTGAATGGTTAAATTTGTTCATTGTAACACCATAGTCATTTAGCTCACCTCATCTTATTTATAGATTTACTTCTTTGAATCCCAAAAATTTCCAAAGGGAATCCCATTAAATATTCAATTATTTTGCATTACGTCACAGATGAAAATTTTATTTCATGTCCCGTGAGCTATATGAATTCATCCATCTCATTTTCCTATTTAAATACATGCATACAACTAAAACCATCTCAAAATGTTATCAAGAACTTGAGCATATAGCATATATATACAAAATAATGCAAGTTTATTTTGGGTCCAACTTGGTAGATTTCTGGTGCTACTTTGAAAAATCATAACTAAATATAAAAAAAATCAAAATCAAGTAACTTATAGCTTTCTAGAAATCTCTAGATGTTAAATTTATGCCAAAAATAATCCCAAGCCATGGAAACATCATTTATGCCATGTTTGACAATAGGAAAGTGACACAAGTCAGATAGTCTAGCATTTATGATATAGCTTATTGATATTAATTTTAAAAATACATAACTAATTTTACAAAAATTCAATTCAAGAAAAGATATCAATTTAGAAAGATAAAGATGTTAAATAAAGGAAAAAAATAAATTCAGACTAGTTCAAAATCCTTTAGACCTTGAAAACTAATGGAACAATAACCAATGTCTGCTATCATCTTTAGTATTGATATAGAACTTTAGAAAATCGTTTTTCCTTTTACAAACCTCCAATTGAGGTGCTTCTAATTGGCATCACTAACTGTGAGGTCTAGTTTTTCTCTGTTAAATTTCATAGCCATTGGACACCATTTGCCCCACGCATGATAAAAATGAGAAATCTGACCAATTGCACAGTGACAGTACCAAACTATGAAAAATTGCCAACTTTAAAAATTCACCAAATATTTTCTAGAGCTTCAAATAAGAGAATTTTTGAAGCTTTAAGCCTTCAAGAACCATCAATCCTTAGTCTTGAACACCCAAACACAAAGCTTCCACCTTAGGTCTTTCCAAATTCACACATAAAGTTAGCCCAACCAAAAGTTCAACTTTGAGATAGGATTTTGGGAAAAATCAGTCACAAATGAGAAGGAAACTCATACCCATACCTTAGTCTAACTTTCTCTTCAACTTTTTGCTCAAAATCACTCCAAAATCAACAAACTCCAAATCTTAAAGTTTTGTAAATGGTGACAAAATTGTAAATTGTTGAGATAAAAATAAAGAGGAAGAAGAGTAAAAGAAGTTTATCTTCACTTAACTAGACCAAAATCCCTTCTTAAGCTATTAGAAGCTTGCAAAGTGTGGAAACCTAGTAGTTATCTTCTCTTCCCACATTTATGCTCGTACATGCCTAGGCCTAAAGAAGAGAAAAAGAAATGGCCAAGTGTTTAGGGCTTATGTTCAGCGTTCTTGAGTTAAGGAAGGAGTGGCCTTTAGTATTTTAGCTAATTTAGGCCATGGGTGCTAAGTTCTTGGGTCCAAACTAAAAGAAAGAAGTTTAGGGTTTAGAATTATTTCTAACTTAATATAGCTTAAATTCTATAGATAAATGGCTTTAATTTAATTTTCCTAAAAAAATTATAGAATTACCCAAGTTGTTTATTTAACCTTTAATTTAATTTATTTTTTTCTCAAGAATCTTAATAACTTAACTAATTTCCTTATAAATTCTTAATAATGCCCAATTTTTTTTGAAATCTCATTTAATTAATTAACTGAGCCTTTAAATTAAAATAATTTTCTCTATAATTTCTTAATAAATCCTATTTCCTTTATAATTTTTATTAATTAAATTATACGATCTTACATGATGTTCTTGGAAAACATAGGTTATGATTGATCAAGATTATTTAGGAGTAGGGGGAGGGAGGGAGGGAGAGAGAGAGAGAGAGAATAACTTGTATTAAAGGGATTCAATGACTAGACAAAGCAAAGATGATAATTATAGCCTTAGTATAGTCTAAGTTTAATGAAAAAAATGCTAGTTAGCTATGTGTTGTTAAGCTTTGCTCTTTTGGGCTTGTCCTTTGATGTGGTTATGAGACTCTTTATTTACAAGCTTTAGGGGTAGTAGGATGACGATGATGATCATGCTAAATTACCTAGTGGAGCCTGATAAGTCCCAATTATATCTATATTTTCATATTTATTTTAGGGCTTATCATTGGTTTTTAGTTGATTTGTATAGTGTTTTCTTAAGTTTTTCTTTAGTTTTATAATTTATATAAATATTTCTTTATTATTAAATTAATAAGTTTAATTGGAGATGTAATTATTTGTGTAGGGAAAGAGTTGGCTGCAAGTCAATAAGGGTTGACTAGAGGAATTTGCAACTGTAAAGAGTATATGTTTCATAGTTGCTATGTGGAAAAGTTTGAAACCTTAAAAAAAATGCATTACACAACCATATTAGAAAGGATTTTGTGAAGTTATTGTTTGAGTGAGAAAAGCCCTGAGTTAGATGCCTTTGTAGTTGTGTTAGAAGGATTTTCTACTGTTACAATCCAAGGAACCCTAGAAACCTTAAAAGGATTTTGCATAGTTATGGTTTAAGCAAGAAAAACCCTAAGTTAGATGCCTTCTAGTTGCATTAGAAGGCTTTTCTATTGCTATGATACAAGGAATCCTAAAAAGCCTTAGACACTAAGGAACTTTCACAGCCACAGAAGGTGCATCCTCTACAACTGTGATACATGGTAGAATCATATTTGATGCTGGCTAGTGTAACTTTATGATGTTAGAAAAAGAAAGAGAAACATTAGTGGAATGTTGTTACGTTGCCAAAATAATTTTATAATGATCCAAACTATTGTCGATGTCTCAAGACCTATAGAAGATGTGCAAGGTTAAAGATCTATAGTCTTTATGAGATTAGTTGCTCAAGACAAATATCCTAATCAATGTATCCCTTTTCTCTCGACATTTATTTTCTATTTATATTTTCTATTTTTTTGGCATTAATTTAAGATTAGTGTATTTGACATTGATGTATGGATAGCTATTATAACTCCCTTACTTAGTATATTCAATTCACCTGATTCTTAATATTGAATTATTTATTAATGGAACATAAGTAGAAGCTAATTGTTCATTATATCAAGCCTAAGTAAGGAAGAGTTACATAACTATATCACATTTATCCCAAAATACTTTTTCCACAAGTAGGTCTCATCATAGTTAACAAGACGTTGTTTTAGTTAGTCGATGGAATTAACATATATACAATAAAAGATACTCCACAAGCTCTACTACATGTCAAGATCATGCGAGCGGCCTTAGAATATGGGGTATCTACTAACTATCCTTGGTGGCTACAGTCATCTTCATACTAATGATGACTTACCCATCCTACCTTCGAGGCTTTTATATATATATCCACTTGATTTCAACCACGTACTAAGTTGTTGGCATCCTTGCTATCTAAACACATTATCACAACATGTGAGAATTTATTCTTCACTCACCTTGTCTAAATTCTCTAAGAAGCCATCCAAATTTGAGCTCAGAGTATTGCATCCATGGAGCTACTCTAGTTTTTCTCTCTAAGTAATAGGAGATACTACTTTCTTTTTATTTCCCTCCTTCCTTTGGCATATCTAATGTGGGGTGGTTATTTTCAGAATGGGAAATGAATCAAAAAGAAAATAAAAGATGACAATAGTAAGTGTATGGTTCATAAGTCTTGGGTTAAATCCATTCAAAATTTAACTTTCACCCTACATGCCTTAGTATCATGATGATCTTGAAATGTGTTTTAGCTTGAATGGGTTTAGTTATGCCAAAAACCCCTTAGCAAGAGTGAAGATGAGCCCAAAAGTCTATAGAAATGAGTGAGATAAAGCCAAAAGTCTCAAGAAGAGTGAGACTAAGTCAAAAGTCCCAAGAAAAGTGGATGAGGTTAAACCAATGCCTTTGCGAGTTTATATTTGTTATGTATGAGTTTATGTGACAGAAAAAATATTTTATGTATGCTCATTAATAACTTGAATGTCATGCATGCATTGACATGTATATGTATATATTATGTATGTTTAAAAGGGTTAAGAGCTATTGGGATTCTTTGAATCTCCCTCTTCCCCATTTTTCATCTAACCATATCTAGGTGCAATTCAATGAAGCAAAAATGGAGTCCAAGAAGCATGAGTTGCCACACTTTGACAATATAATAACTTTTAATGCAATGTAATGTCAAAGTATGTATGTATGAGTAGTTTATGGCTTCTAAACTATGGAGCATGTATAAAAGTATGTGGATATCATGTATGAATGGAGTTTAGAACCAAATGTATGTTTATGTGAAATTTTGCCACCCATGTGATTGCAAGTGATAAGGTGAGATTGAGCTCGACAATAATTTGAACCATTTGAGAGGCTTCCCTAGGTTGTGGTTGTGCTATGAGACATGCTCAAGTGGCTTTGAAATAAAAAGAAGGTCAAATGGTGCCTTATGAACCCACTTTGATCATCAAAAGTGACCAAATTATGAGTTGAACTAAAGTCTAACCAAATAGATGAGTTTTTTCATAAAATTTGGCCAGCAACTAGGGCTCATCAAGAGATTTTCACAGAGTACCTAATTTGGAGCTCTGTAGAATGTTTTATGATTTTTCAAAATTGGCTAAATAATATAAAAATAGTATAATTACTATTCATTTGATCAGTTTTCTTCTCTATGTTACATGTGGGTTAAATGAAATCCAATACCCATGAAATTTTACAGACACAAACTAGACACCATAAACTTTTCATAACTATCAAGATCACCTCATTTGAAGTTTTGTAGAGGAAGATATGAATTTTTGAAATTGAATGATAGTACTAGTAATGCAGCCTGACCTATGTTATTATTTTATTGATTTCTAGTGGCTTAAGTCTACTGCATTGGTTTAGAATTATTTTAGTCAAAAGTAGACGTCCACATCTTTTTAAAATGGTATAATTTGCTTGATTTTGATTTTTTAGAATTAGTTATAAATTTTTAAAATTGGTATCAGAAAACTAAAATCTGAACCCAAGAGCAAACCATGGATTTTGTGAGATGTAGCTTAAAACTTGAGGTTCTTGAGATATTTGGTGATAGTTATGACTTATATGGATGTGTTATGAATAGAAAATGATATTGATGAGTTCATATGGTCCATGGGGAATAGATTAAAGAAATGAGATCTTATGTAATGCAAATAAATACCATTAAATTTATTGCCTTTTCCATGTCAAGTGTAAGGTTTCTTGCATTTGTCCTCCAATCCATATGAAATGCATTAAGATGGACAAGGACACTATGATATAATAGCTAAGAGGTTAAGGCATTACATCTACAATTATGATCATATGCATAACATGAAACACAAGACTTTAAGTAAGTCTACATGTAATGACTCAACATGCCCACAATTTACAAATTGTTCAGGCATAGTTTATATCATTATAGGATTATTACCTAAGTCTATTGCCTAAGGATCTACTATTGTAATTAACCTCTTAGTCTTGTCACAATAGATCAAAATAAGAATAATGGCCAACCAATCTAAGAAATTAAAGAAGAGCAATAGATTAATGCCAAACAAAACCTTTACAAGAGAATCTTTAATTAAACTTATTTGATAAAGATATTCATCTAAACCCAAAATTAGGAATTTAACTACTCATAAGTAAAATCAAAATCCTAGAAATAAAAGATATTAAATTCAAAACAAAGTAGAAAAAAAGAAAAGAAAAACTATGGTATCACAATCTTTAGATGGAATTTCAAATCTCAATGTCATAACTATTCTCCAAAACTCCTTCTCAATTGTAGCACAAGGGTTCTTCTACCTTTAAGCGTCTATTGCAACACCTTTGATCTAGGGTTATCTAAGGTTTCATATTACTCTAAAAAAAACCCCTTAATCATATAATAATAAAAAGTTATCCTAATTCAATTAAGATTTAGTTTCTTGATTTTGTTATCTCATGTAGCCCTAAATACAGGCATCTTTAGAAGTTACTCCTTCACAAAAGATGTGGCTTTAGATATTAGCTTTTCAACATAATAGACCTTGCACCAAAAAAAGGTCCACAGCTTAAGTTATGGGTTAAAAACCGAAACTACCTTGACCAATCTGCTCAAACACAAAATCCCAACTTTCTAACTTATTTACTCTTCCAAAATGACCTTATTTTAACTTAGGCTCATTATGAAAGTTGTAGCTTGGATGTGTACATCATTTTAAGCTTTTGAATCATTTGATTCCAACATTGGAAGTCTTAGATGTGATATTTTAAAAAATAAAAGGTTAAACAAAAATTGTATTCTTACTAAGATTAGAATAGCCTTTTAGATTAAACTTTGGGATGACATTTGGAGGCTTAAGCGGACATGGATTTTGGCTCATAATACTATTTTGGGAAGCTTGAGATATTTTCTACAATTTTTTTGAAGGCTTTATTCACATTATGGACTTCTAACCAATGAAAAACCTTAAACAAGCAACAAAAGTTAAAAATATAAAATGTTGAAATTTTTTTAATTTTAAGCTCAGTTATTCCTAATTTTTAATTTATGTTCTAAGCAAAAATATTAATATTGATAACCACCATAATACTAATTAAACTAATTGTAAAGGAAATAAAAATTTAAAATAATACATCTATTAATAATTTGATCTTCTTCCCTACTGTGAGATCTTACTCCGATTCAGCCGAACACTTTAGATTAATGTTCTTCTATTTGCTAGTCATTAGGAGGTTCAAGTTAAAGAGCAATAGCACGACCATGTTTGTGCATATCGTCATCCTCCTCCCATTTTCATACACCTCACACTAGCCATGTTTGCTGACGACAAGAGCATCATCCCAAGTCCTCACTGGAGTAGTACCAATTCGCAGACCATACATGGGATCATCAGGCTTACAAAGAGACATCATCCTTTGCTCCTTACAAAGTTTAGCATCATGTCCTAGTATGCCATGTTTATAGCAAAAATTCTACAACCTTTCATACCATACAACATCCAAACAGAAGACAAACCAGGTTCGAGTATCCAAAAGCCAAATAACAATGGTTTCTTCAAATCAATAATAATTCTACCATTCAAAATGGGCCTTTCAATCACCTGACAACTCCCCCATCTTAACCATGTTACTCTTCGACATAGCCTCCACAAGGATATTATAAAGGAATTGTATCCAAAAAGGACAAGAATTAAAGCCTCATTTGGTACATAGAAAATTTAGTAATGGAAATGGGAAAGAAAAATTGAATAGCATGTAATGAAATAAATTATATTTGGTATGAGTGGAAAAGGAAATTGAATATATTTATATTTGTTTATTTAATTAGATGAAATAGGAATGGAATGGAAACTAATAAAAGTAAAAAGACTAAAATACCCTCACTTGCTAAAATGATTTCCCTTCACCTCACGTCCGTGACATTATATATTGTATATTATTTTTTTGCAATAAGTCTTTTAATAAAATTATTAAACAAAATATTTTTATAATTCAATAATCTGTATTATATATCTATGCTTTTATAATAAAATAATTTTAATTCAATTTATACATTAATAAAAATTTACTTTTCAAAAAAATATTTTTAAAAAAAATACATTCCTTGCATTAATTAAATTTTATTTTTCAAAAAAATATTTATAAAATATTATTTTAATATAATAAATATGATTATTTATTTTAAAATTTATAGATATTATTTTGATACATATTAATTGATTTAAATATAATATATATGCATATATATTAAATATTTTTAATTATATTTATATATTTTAATGTATAAATAATATATATTAAAATTACAATATATATATGTGTGCAGCAATGCATATAATATATATATATATATATATATATATAGTAATGTATTATCTAACTGATTCAGCTGGCATTATTATATTGATTGCCAATTGGTTGGATAATCACTAATTAAATTTCAATAACTGATTTTTTTTTAATTTTTAATATTTATTTTTGTGTATATAATTTATTAATTTTAATATTAGAAATATGTTATTATTTTTTAAAATGTATTTATTACTTATTAGTTTTATAATAAATTTTTTAATTAATTAATTATTATTATCATTTTTACAAGTAAAATTATTTATTGTTTAGTCGATAAAATAAATAATTAAAAATGATAAATTTCTATATTATAATATTATTTATATTTTAATATATATTTGTATGTATAATATTAACACACACACACATATATATATATATATATATATATATGAATTGTGATGTAAGTCGGTGAATTCAAATAAACTTATTAACTGAATGTCATTCAAACCTTAGTTTTCCATTGATATTTGATTCAACAATTAATGCAGTTGCTTTCTTTTTTAAAAATTTATATAAAATATTATTTTTAATATTAAATATTATTAATTTTGTTAATTTTGTAATTAATTAAAAAAATTTTGACTTTAAAATCAGTTAAAAATTAATAAAACAATAGTATTTTAATTTAAAAAAATGATAAAATCATAATTTTTTCTTAATCTTATACTCTTTTTTGTTAATAAAATATTATATAATAATTAAAAGTAGTATCTAAAAGTTTTTTTTATTTAAAAAAATATAAATTGACAATTTAAAAAATAAAAATATAGTGTATTACATAAATTGAAAGGGTAAAAATATCATTATGTATCTAATTGAAAAATGATGCGCAAATATAGCGTGGAAGCCAAAAGAAAGTGCACAATCCTGCGACTTTCCATTTCTGTCCTCAATTCTTGTTATCAAACATGTTTTATCGTAGATTTTATTTTATTTTCAGTTTCTTTTCGCGAGACCAAACAAACGAGTCGAAAATCATAATCCTGAATCACCTGATAATTTGACCAACTTTAGATGTTAAAAAGAAAACCCAATATCGACTAAGGCCTTCCTCTTAAGAATTTTTTACATTCTTGTTCACTGTCATGCTTGAAAATAACACATTATTATCCGCCTCCAAGGTATCTAATTCCTCGTATAAGTTCCATCCCTTCGAAAGCACAGTATTCTTATTCAGAGATCCATCAGCAATCAACTTTGCTACAAGAGTCTTGCCTCCAATACCTCCCACTACTTGACATTCCCAAGCTACAGACAAAGAAACACCACTCGAATTCTCTCCACTCCTTACTACTCCTCCTCCTCCCTTCGAATCCAAATCCATCACAGCAAAGCACAAAAGCAAACTTGGCACAGCCTGAACCGGATCAGGGGAAAAGAAATAACGAAAATGGAAGTCACTGAACACATCTCACAGAGGAGAGGAAAACTTTTTTACTATTACTACCACCCCTAAATTGAAAATTAGAAAATCTGTATTTTGTTTTTGTTTTAAAAAAGATGCAATGTATACAAGTCCACATTTAAAATTTAGATAAAATTTACTAAGTAAATATTAAGTCTCACATATATATATATATATATATATATTCAAATTTAATACAGTCAATTTGTTTTTCTTTTGTAAATCCCAATTCCCTAAGGTTTGACACACTCTCGTCACCCACCCTCCAACAAGCGTCTTCAATAAATCATTTAAAGCGGTAAGTATTTTCGGAGGTTTTGTTTTATTTTCCTTCATGATATGATAAGGTCTATGGTTCTTCTATTTGCCTTTTCTTAAATAACATATATTTCGAGTTTTACACTGGTAAGAGGTAGTTGAGATTTAAGATAGACCCAGAGAAACAAAACCTGAGACACAAAAATATAACAAGAGTTTGATTTCTTTGAAATTCGCCTTTTTTTTTTAATTTTTTATTGGCACTTTCTCAAAATGGCATCACTATCCTCTTGGATCGCTAAAAGTCCTTATTTATTTTAAGAAAAAATATTCTATGGGCCCCGTTATAGCAGCTTTTTCTATTATTTATACCTTTAAAAACTAAAAACCCAGCCTAAATAACTATTTTTTAATATAATTTTGCTAAACATTAGACCAAAAAAATTAATTAATATTATTATGAAAAAACTTAATATCTTTATTATTAAGTTTTTTAATCAAAATATGATAAATATATTTTTTTTCAGTGATAACATAACAAATATATAATTTTTATAAATAAGTGTATAATTTTTTAATTTAATTATATATTTATTATAATTTAATTAAATGATTATATCCTTATTATATCTTGATTAAAAAAATTTAAATATAATCCTATTATTATTAGTAGTAAGCATATTTGGAGACAATCATCCAGCGCCAGTCAAGGTTGTGTTCTGTGTTCAAGATCAGAAAATCTTTCTGTGTTCAATAAGGAAGGTGCCAACTGCTTCCCATTTAAAATAAGGAAATTGGGTAGGATATGTCCATTTACCATATTTCCCTTTTTATTTATAGAAAACCATATATTAATAAAAAATGACATTACAAAAGCAAATTAAATAATATATGTATAAAAAAATATCAACCTCATAATATTTTAAAAAAACACTTTTTTAAAAAAATAACCATAGTTATTTGTTATTTACAAGTATTTTATTTTCATTAAAATTAATTATATCTTTGCTACTATGCATTAAACAATATAAGACGAGATGTGTTAAATTAATATAAAAGTCTAATTTGAAATTATTAAATTTCTTTAGGAAAAAAGAAAACAACACCTCAATATTTGCGATCAGAAAGTTAGTTTATTTCTAAGCCAAAGACATGAGGGGCAACATTGTAATTTCGCGGGATCAATAGCTGTTTGTCGTAGGCGCCCAAGTAGTTATAAGCTTGAACGAGAAGAGAGGCACAGCACAGGAAAAGAGGAGAGGGACGTCGATCATCGCTAGAAAATCTCAGCACTGGGATTTCATTTTGATTCTCTGATTCCCTTTGGCGGAATCAGAGGAACGACCTTCTTCCTCTTCACATTCCATCGCCCATATCTGTTAAAACACTCGCCATATTTTTTTGGGGGCGTATAGTGCCGCTATTGCTTCTCAGGGATACAAATTTTGTCAAAGAACTTCTGGAAACTTTTTTTAGGGTTGGAGATTGTAAAATGTGCTTTTGAGGAATCCGAAGGTAGGTTTTGTTCTTTTCTTAAAATGGGTATTCTTCAGAGTGAGCATACAATGGAAGGGTGGCTCTTTCTGATCCGCTCCAATCGGTTTGGGTTGCACTACTCACGTAAGAGATATTTCATTCTCCAAGACAATTGTCTCAGAAGCTTTAAAACGAAACCCATTTCCCAGATGGAGGTACACATTTGTATTGTATCTGTTATTTTTCTTTCGGGTATTGCCTAGAATAAATACTGTGTTTCTCTATTTGAATTTTTTCTGCATGTTTCACATTATTTGTTATATCGGCTTGGTCCTTCTATTAGAGTTTATGAATGGGAATCGATAACGCCTATCCAGAGGCATTGTGGTCGTTGATTCTCATGGGCTTAATTTTGCATTTATATTTGTCTTGCTTTGTTTTGTTTTGTTTTGTTTTTCTTCTTTTTTCTGAATGATGCTAGGTGCACCCGATACTTACAGGAATAAAAAGGATAACATCTTCTTCCTCAATCTTTATTGTTTGTTTGTTTGTTTGCTTGTTTGGTTTTTTTTTTTTTTTCATATTTGATATGCTCTGGCTGGATTCTGTTTTGACAACACTGTGTTTGAAGATGGTACTTGTCACCTTTCTGTGAAGATGTGAACCAAAGGGTTGTCTATCCAGAGGCATTGTGTTCGTTGCTTCTCATGGGCTCAATTTTACATTTATATTTGTTTTGTTTTTCTTCTTTTCTCTGAATGATGCTAGGTGCACCCAATAATTACAGGAATAAAAAGGATAACATCTTCTTCGTCAATCTTTATTGTTTGTTTGTTTGGTTTTTTTTTTCTTGGTTTTTTTTTTCACATTTGATGTGCTCTGGCTTGATACTGTTTTGACAACACTGTGTTTGAAGACGGTACTAATCACCTTTCTGTGTTAACGTAAACCAAAGGGTTGTCCCCTGGCTCTTATTGTTTAGTTTTCCATGTTGTAAGGTGCATTGCTATGCTTGTCAGGTTGTAAAGATAGATAAAGTCATTGGTAGTTTTTGTAATTTCTATGCAGGATTTATTATTAAGAAAGTGGGAATAAGTGATAATTGTGAATTGAGATAAAGACCATAATCCATGCCTTGAATATGTTCCTTTATTAGCAATTAATGATTGTCAAAGAAAGTGCTGTGACTTACATAATGATTATGATCCTAGCATTTCACATCTGTGATCTGCTGTAGGCAGATATCAATAACTTTAACATTATTCTGTGTACTGAAGTATTTGTGCTAAATAAAAGCAATATCCTTGCAGGAGCCAATTAGAAGTGCAATAATTGACTCCTTCATTCGTGTTACTGACAATGGAAGAGAGAGTATTAGCAGAAAAGTAAGAAACCTGGGGACCTTCTTTTGGGACTAGATACATCTTATTTTCCACATTTTACTGTTCTTTACAGAGTTGCATTGTTCCTTGTAACATTTAAAGTAATTGTATTCACTCATCTATTTGCAATATGCAGGTTTTTTTCATTTTCACAGTATATAATGCTTCTGATCAAAGGGATCAGCTTAAGGTGTTTTAAATTATAATTAAATATATCTGTGAAAAATTTTTGCACTGGATTGATACATATTTTCAATTTTAAAATTATAGTTGGGGGCAAGTAGTCCAGAAGAAGCTGCAAGGTGGATACGTTCTTTGCAGGATGCTGCATTAATGGTTCTGCTCTGCACTTCTAACGTGCAACAAGTATAATGACTGTTGCATGCTAAAAAGCTTATGTCATTGTCTGTTTTCAGGAGTGGCCAAATCCAGCAAAGGACTTTGTGGCTTGTTCTAAGAGGGGATATTCGTCTTTGAGGTATATGAATTGCCTTTCAGTATATATCTCATGGATTGAATCTTACATCTACACACACACACTCACTCACTCTTCATGTGCTTCCATGTTGTCTTTCTACAATACTTAGTATGGATTGAAAATATGTGGTCATGCACTTTCCAATATACATGGTTATGTGGATTATGAAAAATAAACAAAATATAAATTCTACATAGGTAATAATTTGTATTAAAGTAACACATTAATTAATTAGCCAAAAAGTCTGTCTGTGATTATATTTTGGAAGCTGGAAGCATTGTTCCACTGCTTCTTCTTCAGCTTTTCCTAATATTCTTTTGCTATAAATATTTGTTTCTCAATTCACCTTGCATTTGTAAATCTGATTATGGTACCAACAGGATTACATGCACTGCAAATGATTTTATATGAAAGACTATATATTTGTATATAATGTCTAATGTTTTGTTTAAACAGATTCGGTGGCTCAAAAAGAGCGCATAGGAAATACTCTGTCGATTGGAATATTCAATCATTCATATACACAGAAGCAATGACCTCTGATGTAATTTCACCCTCACCATGGAAGATTTTTGGTTGTCAGAATGGTAAAGCATTAGTTCCTAGTTTGAATAGTAAATGGCTGAATCTGTATCTCATGGTTCATTTCTTGTGTAGGACTAAGGTTGTTCAAGGAAGCAAATGATTTGGATTCCTGTGGAAGGGTAAGTTGCTCTTAATAATATTTTACTGTTGTACGTGGTCTTCTTGTCTGATAATCCTTGCTGTATCCAGCATTGGGGTGATCACCCAGCAATAATGGCAGTAGGTGTGGTTGATGGAACATCAGAGGCCATTTTTCAAACTCTTATGTCTATTGGTCCCTCAAGATCTGAGTAAGTCTGCTTAGTGGTTTTTTTCACAACTTTATTTGAAGCCTGGTTAATGTTATCATTAGGTCATCCCTCCACCTTATAAACAGTTTATATATAAACAGTGCATAATCACATAGTAGGAGATATACTTGAATTTAAATTCCTTTTAATACAAATGCTTTTGAATATATATGATCTTTCTATACTGTATTCTAAAGCATTTTAGAGGAAGATACTTCATTAGACAAATTTACTTTTATCTTTAGCTCCTGACTTCCTTTAATAGATAGCTAGATGATCTTAATACACCAAAAAAGTTGCCTTAGGGCCTTATCTTGGATAAACTCTCTCATAGAAATCAATGCGACTATAGAAAGAGGACTTTTTTTCTTTTCTTCCTTTTTTTGAGAACTCAATGTTTTGTTTTTACTCCGACTGAAAAGAGGAAAATATATTTTTTTCTTTTTTGGTTACAAAGGAGGTACAAGGCCTTCAGAGTAGGAAACAGGGAAAATGACAGGATGGGAATTGAATCCTTGTGCATTAGGACCCTAAACAGGGAAAAGGACAGGATAGGAATTGAATCCATGTGCATTAAGACCCTCTACCACTTATGTTCGGGGGAGGTGCCACTTGAGCCAAAACTGTAGGGCTAAAAAAAAAAAAGAAAATTCATGTTAACTAATGGTACATGGTACAGGACCCACCTCTAACACCCACTTCTTATCTTTGTCCAACCTTTTGTTTTTTTTAAGTCATTTTTATAACCAAGACTTTAATGTTATGAAAAAGTGGAGAGCTTTACTTGGAAACATTACTCATTTGGGTTCTTCTACTCAGCTTATTCAAATTTGCATGGATAATATTTTACATTTCACACATGAAATGTTCCGTCAGTGATTTATCTGTGACAAGTATTTATCATCAGAGTGAGCAAAGCAAATCTTAACCATTTGATCTTGCAGGAATGGTTTTTTTGTAAGGCTAATCAATATAAGGACTATAGTCATAATTATTAAATTATTAGAAAATAGTAATGCCTTGGATTTGATGTCCCTTGGATTTAATAGCAATAGATCCTTCTGGAAGAACAAGGTGGAAGAGGAAATTATTAGCTCATAGTCTACCTGGGGGATGTGCCTAGCATGCACAAAACTTGGCAGTCAAATGAAGAAAGGAATAAAATGAAGTCTGGACTCTGGTGTTGAAATCTTAGGCATGCATGGTTTTAATTCAGCTGGTGAACCTACAGACTTCCATTATATTTGATATAGACAGGACATTTCAACAACTATAAATAGGGATCTCACAGAAACTTTCAAAGATCAGGAGCATGCTTGTATCTATGAGGGTGATTTTACTAATTTTTTTTGGCTTGCAGAAGAATTATGGATATGTTTTGTTTTCTGGTATAACATAGAGGAAGGAACTACATAGCAGTTGAGGAAAAATGGATATAATACTCATAAGTTTAGAGGAAAAAAAATATATCACTGAATTACCGTGAGTCTTGCAGATGGGATTTCTGTGTTTACCGAGGTAGCTTGGTTGATCACATTGATGGGCATACTGATATTATTCACTACCAGCTATATAATGATTGGCTACCATGGTAAGATTTCATACCCTTTATGGAGATATCTGGCAGTATATAATAAATATGTTGTTGATATAACACATTTACAGGGGAATGCATCGTAGAGATTTGCTGCTACGTCGATATTGGAGAAGAGAGGATGATGGAACATATGGTATTGATTTTTGAAATTAATTGGACTCAAATTATGAAGCCTTATTTCATTTTTATCAATCAGTTAATTTTTGTTCTTGCGTTCTGTCACAGTGATATTATACCATTCTGTGTATCACAAGAAGTGTCCACTGCAGGAGGGTTATGTCCGTGCATGCCTTAAAAGTAATGTACGCTTTGGAATTGAGATTATTCTTTTACATTTTACTGCATATGATATGCAGTTAAATTATTATTAAAGATGTTAGAATATGTTAGATGAATGAGCTATCATGTCAAATTCGTCCTAAATTTGTTAGAATCATTTGATATGCAGTTCATATATGGAATTTCTGTATTTAACTTCTGTTCATTTTCCCTTGTCGATTCCAATTATTTCTGGATGGTCAATTGTGTTACATCTCTGTTTTTAACTGTGATAAGTGCCTATTTTCCTGGAATTCAGGGACAAAGTTATCATACTTTCTCCAAGATGTCATAAAGTTGATGTCAGACAATTTTGTTTCTCTGGCATTTTTTTCTTAAAATATGATTTTAGGAATAAAATAAATTATTTGACAGGTGGAGGATTCGTTGTTACTCCTGTGAACAAAGGAGAGCAGTCAATTGTAAAACATATGCTTGCTATTGATTGGAAGTTCTGGAAATTGTATCTACGCCCTTCATCTGCAAGATCCATAACCATCCATATGCTTGAGAGAGTTGCAGGTATGTTTATTTTTCCATAACCAGTCCAATTTGGTAAAACTTTCCTGTAGTCAGATACTGTTAAATTTTCATTGAAGTCCACAATTTTCACAATTTGGCAGCACTGCGAGAGTTGTTTAGATCCAAAGCAGGAAATCACTCCCCTGAATACTCACCTATTGCAAGGACAAAAGATATTGGGTTGCCTATGAGTAAAATGGGAGATATTAATACTGAAGTTCCAGAAGAGAATGAGAAAGTTGAGGAGTTTCTTGTAAAGGAAAATGAGGTGGATAAACCACCTTCTTCTGGTCGTGTAAGTTTAATGAAATTGAACGATTCTGATGAGTTCTTTGATGTTCCTGAACCATTGGACGATGATCAGTTTGAGAATGATTGGAGCCCTGACTTGTCTTCAGAACATTACTCGATGGTACTTTGCCCTACCAAGCTCCTTCCTTCTTGTGGCTTGACTTGGATTCAGGATTGCCTTCTATTGTTTCATGTTTTCTTCTTTGTCAAATTAAAGTTTGAACCTGAGCAGAATAGGGCTCTCATTCATACTTTTGCTCGCTAGTAATCCTTTCTTCCAGCAGTTTGACTCAGATTTGGAAAGCTTCCAGTTGTCTCAAGTATTGTTTGATCATATTCACAACATTTTGATTCAATTCTATTAAGCAAATTTTAACTTGTGCAGGAAGGGCTGTTTGGCATCATCACTTCAAATTGAAGAAAATTATTAACTGTTTGCCTTTTTCCTGTGTCCGGACTGAATTATTAACTGTTTGCTAGATGACATGAAAGTATTTATTTTTCTGATAGGAGACTCGGAAGTGTTCTTCTAGGCAAGAAAAATGTGCTGCTTGTTTGAATTGCATGAAAGAGAAATTAGTATATTTAATTTGATAATTTCAATATTATTCATGGGAAAATCAAATTACTTTGAGATTCCAATTAGTGATTTGTTATCTGTATTTTGTTCACTTTTCCTGAACTTCTCATGGATATCAAAACTTAGAAATAATGAAGCTCGCTATCGTCATGGGGTAGGATATTTCATTGTAGAGTTTATCTGCTTGTTAGTTTCTTATTATTGGCTTGATTAAAACAATCCAGCATTATGACTCAAGTCCTTGGTTGCAATGCAGTTGCTTGAAAAGAAGTTTACATTGATTGCACCATTCTGAACTCTCACATATATTATTGCTCTGTTTTGGAATATAATGATATTCTATGTTATTTTTGTAAGAGATTTATTTGGATTTTTATGTTCTTAGCAATTGTTATGCGCTTTTGTTCTTTACTATCTTAAAGCATTTTTATGATTGATATGTCTTGCATATTAATTGTTGATGAAATTGAAACTATGGGATGCGCAGAATATGTATCAACCCAAATTATCATCAGCAGCTGGTTTGGTGAAAAAATTACATGATCTTGCAGGTGAGGGTTGTTGTCATTGAAAGTGATTCTTTTTAATCAGACAAGTCTGGGATGGAATGTATCTAACCTATTTTTCTAAATTATTTTTGGGGAAAATGCTTGCAGTTCAGAAGAAGGGGTATATGGAATTACCAGAGGTAGCTAGGGAAGAGTCTTGCTTTTATGGAGCCACTCTTCAAAAAGACTCAAGTTGTACATTACCCTGTACCTGGTCTTTAGGAGATCCATCTTCATTTTTGATTCGTGGAGAAACTTATTTACAAGATCAGCAGAAGGTATTTTACCATTTATAGACTTCTACCTATCTATAAGAATTTGATGGCAGAAATGTGACTTGTGAAAATTTAGCGAAAGTCCCATTGATCCTAGCCTTGATATAAGCTTGTTCCATTTTATCATAAAAATGTGGATTTACAGTAGTATATGTTGGCTTCCCTGCTGCAGTTGTTTGAATTTTTACCTTGAGTTTGTTAGTGCACTGTTTTTTCCTTCTTTCCTCAAAGGGTCAATGGTGTAAGAATCTGTTTAAAAATGTGCCGAGAAATTGTTGTACCACGCATATATAGCTGAGCTACTGTTGTGGATTGTAGCATTGAGAACAGATTTCTAGTTGGAAGAGTATAAGCCTACGTTTAGCTGAATAGAATGTTGAGTTCTTATTTATTTGACAATAACAATGTAATTAGAACCTATAAGCAGATGGGCAAGTTGAGAAAATCTCAAGAAGGGAGTGATTGGTTCAATAAAATGGTCTTTGACAATAAGCCAATGATATAAAGAAGGAAAGGTTTGTTGTTGTTGTTTTTTCTTTTTTTCTTTTGTTTTTTTTGGGGGGGGGGGGGGGGGGGGTTTCCCAAAGAACAGGGGTGACAATGTGATAATAAGTTAGTGTTCGCAATGTTGAAAGTAAGATGGCACAAACTTGTCTTAAACAAGAAAGAAAGACAACCATTACAACCAATGGTTAACTTTAATATTTGAATAAATGGAGCATCAACTCTTAAGATGTTGCTTTGATGAAAATTAACATTTAGTAGTATACTTGTAAGTTGAAAGACCTTCTACAGAGTGACCGATCTGATTTTGGGGACATTTACAAGTGGCACAGTTTTCAAGTTGCAATAGTTTTAAGCAAACTATGTTATTAATTCCTGAAAATATACACAGGACTACTAATGTCCAGATGGAAGTTTTCTTTTAGGACTTGGCAAGGATCAATATGGTATTAATATGCAAGTGATAAGGCACAGAACAAAATTGCACACGCTTTTCAGTAAGACATTTACCAAAGGCCTTAGTGCTTCAGGAAGAGTCTCATTTCCCTCTTTTCTGGTGATCTGATGGTTACACAGAAGAGATACTGGAATACATATGAAAACCTTTTATGCTGCAAATTCACATTTTCTTGGAGCTGTGGTCGTAAATCCTAGGCAGGGCTCCTTGTTAGTTGTGGAAGGGCCCAGAAAATCTAGATGCCAATGTTATCAAGAATAGTAAAATGTTATTTACTTGTTTTAAAATTTTTCAAGGTAATTGATTCTTTCACTTCCAGGTCAAGGGAACAGGCACCATGATGCAATTAGTCGGTTCAGATTGGCTTCAATCTGACCACCGGGAAGATGATCTAGGTAGTCGTTCTGATAGCATTGTTCAGGTTGTTCCTCTTTTCATAGTGGGCTAATTTCTTCTTGCGTGCTTCATGATGATTATGTCACAAATTACTGCTATGATAGTCTGCTCATAGATGCTTTTAGTTTTATACAGAAATATGCTTCAAGAGGTGGACCAGAATTCTTTTTCATTGTAAACATCCAGGTATGACCTCATCTTGATCATTGCTGTAATGATCATCGTCATTATTGTCAAGTTTCAGATTGTTTACAATGTATATTGATGGATCAGATGCCTGGAAGGCCCATGTATAACATTGCACTCTATTACATGACAAAATCTCCTTTGGAAGACAATCCTTTGCTGCAGAACTTTGTTAATGGAGATGATGCTTACAGGAATTCAAGATTTAAGTTGATACCATACATATCGAAGGTTAATGACAAATAATAAGTTCAAACAAAAAAAATGCAAGATCAAGAAGAGTATCCCTGATCCATTACCTTCGTTTTTCTCAGGGATCTTGGATAGTCAAACAGAGTGTTGGAAAGAAAGCATGCTTAGTGGGCCAAGCATTAGAAGTACATTATATCCGTGGGAAGAACTATCTAGAGGTAACATTACCAT
This sequence comes from Erythrophleum ivorense, assembly GCA_026724425.1. NCBI lineage: Eukaryota > Viridiplantae > Streptophyta > Magnoliopsida > Fabales > Fabaceae > Erythrophleum > Erythrophleum ivorense. The sequence continues at coordinate 25,183,538 of JAIUCV010000008.1, forward strand.
ATCTTCATGGTTATTATTAAAACAGAGACACTTAAATTTTGCGTGTTTTGCGTAGTTTCCTCCCTCTTTCTGACCCAGAGACACTTAAATTTGTTCATTCAGATACATATTTTTATTATTATCTTTCGGGTTGCTTTTCATGTTTTATGAACTAACGTATGTAAATTATGGCGAATATCAGCTTGATGTCGATGTGGGATCTTCAACCGTGGCAAGGGGGGTGGCCAACCTAGTTCTTGGTTACCTGAACAATTTGGTCATAGAAATGGCATTTTTGATACAGGTAATAAGAATGTACCAATGTGATTTTTTAAGAGTAAATGTAGCACTCTGCTGAGGTCAAGGTGAAGAATTAAGGTTTAATTGCTGACTACTTTTTCTTTTTTGTGAGGGGAAGGGTATCTGATGACATCTTTCTTTACAAGTTTAGGCACGAATATTATGGTGTTAATTGGTGAAAAAAACTTAGGTGCAGTTCCTAAGTATTTTTAATTAAATTCTTCAATAAAATGATGACATGTAGAAATTTTTTTTTTGTAAAGAGTGAATAGTGTGGTACTTAGTTATAAAAAATGTCAACATGTTATATTTTTATTGAATAACTAAATAGTAAAAATAAAATAAAAACTTTACCTAAATCTTGTCCTTTATATATTGTCTTTATTGATATTACACATCTGACGTGTGCAGGCCAACACAGAAGAGGAGCTCCCGGAAGTCCTTCTTGGAACATGTCGACTGAATCATATGGATGCATCCAAATCAATTGTGGCGACACCATAATTTTTAAGGAGCAGAAGCTGATAATTTCAACACTAATGGAAAAGGAAAACCAAAAATAGAGATGTGAAGTGCAACATAGTATATAGGACTTGTGTATGTGTCCTGCCGTGAATATTGGTGGCAAGGGATCTTCCTATGTTTCTTCCACTGCGGCAATTTAATCTGTAAAGTTGTCCTGTCATCCCCTCTTTCTATTGATATTTTGCACAAAAACTTTTCCTTTGGCTGATTCCTCCAATTAGGATGCAGTACAGGAGTTCAAAATATAATATATTTAAGCCCCAAAAAAAAGGGAATATTGGAGCCCAATTTTGTCTAGAGTCTGCCCAACAAACACATCACCTGAGATTGTATCCTTTTCCCCAGGTAAGCCATCGAACGCAGGTCAATCCACGATTGAATTGTTTGCTTACCTTAATTTTTTTGAATAAGGTAAGTGATATATGAGAATTTGAATTTTTTTTAATATTAGAGGTTTATTTATAAAATAGTTAAGTATACAAATATGAGAAATTTAAAATTATAAAATCCACCTTCAGATTAAATGCTCTTATTATAAATATCAGTTTCACAAAATTGACATTAATATAAAGTTATTTGATGCCTTATCAATACATTAATAAATTAACGTATATCGAATATAATAAAATATTAACTATTTGATTACATATTTATAGTTAGTCAATTTTTATAGAATTTGGCATAAAAAGATCACTTTGATTATTACTTTTAATCTAGTGGTTGGATTAATAAAAATCAGTTCCTATAATAAAATATTAAAAATGTTAAAATGACATTTTAAATATTTAAAAAACATAAAGTAAAATATTCATGTACTAAGAAGACCCCAGTTATGATTTAAGCAAGGGGGGAAGATCTATAACTTTTTTATTATAGTAATTGTCCTTATAGTTTCATTAAAGTTTTAAGTTGGTCCATCTAAATTAAATGGTGTCAATGTTATGCTGTTATTGTTTAAAAACATTCAATTTATCTCCTTATCACATCTCTATCCAAAATTCAATGTTAAATTAAAAAGTTTGCAGACTTGGATGGAAACTCCAAGTGTGAATAAACAATACCAAGTAAATAAATAATGTCTAAATTATTAGACAGTTAAATTTGATAATAAAATTTGAATGGATTCTGTGACAGTGTGACAGTTGGGAAAAATTAAATAATTTTAACAAATGGAAAGGTAACATTGCTTGCTTTTCACCTAGAGGGAGCTAATCAAATTTTTAAAAATTAGACCAATTATTAAATTGGTGAAAAGGTGATCTAAAGTTTAATAATTCCATTTGTTTTATAAATTATATAATATTATACAAATTTATTTATACTTAATATCCTTTTAGATATTTGAATTTTATGTGGTGGAACTATAATAAAATATAACAACAATCACAAAAGGAACCGCTGCTTAGTAGCAAGTTAAAACCTCATGCTCCTGCATTGGTCTGTTTTTAGTCCAATCGGTTGAGTCCTGTTTTGAGAATAGTGGACAATATTAAAAGTTTAAGAAAATAAGAGGATCAAAAAATATATCCAGGCTAAATATAATAGGCTTGGATGTTGAGAATCTGCCCATTATGCTATTTCAATATCTCAAGAGTTATCCATTTGGTACCAGAAGTCTACATCACATAGAAGCACCATCATATATACCGGAACAACATTCACAATTTTTTGCTTCATTAAAGACTGGGGCCCTTTTTTTTAAAACAAAACGCAGAAATCCTTAACTTCTCATTGCAAGAAAGCTGAGTACATTGCGAAGGAAAAAACCTATCCCAATGCAACAAATCTTGAGAACACCAAGTTTTTGCAAATGTAATGTTGGTATGAGATATGGAGAAGATCACGAAGTGTAAAACTTACATTAAACACTTTTAAACTAATACAGATAATGAATAATATTATTCAAAATTTAACAATAGAAGTTATAAACTGAACAACATCTCATTTTCGAACCATTGAATAACATAAATTTAATTACATCAATTATAACTAATAACATTTCTTACAAATTCCAACAGTCTCAAATAACACTACTAACATAAATATCCACTAATTATCATAGTAACTTAGAGTAATTAAGAAATAGTATACTAATTCTTATTACATAATAATCTAAAATATCACTTTATTACAAAATCTCTATCATAAAACTCAGCTCGAATACTCATTGAAAAACTTTTCCTTTGTTGCATTCAAACGTTGTCTTAAATACTTAATAGCTAGTGAAGTTTTAAAATATACATTTTCAACTATAAATATAAAGTTTTTCACAAATAGTTATTTTCGATAAAATACATGCAATTCTCATAAGTTTTGCCATATGAGCCAACAAGCTTAACAAATACTTTCATGAAACTAGTTTAGGAGAAACAAGTCATTTTATCCTCATCAATTCATTTTGAACACTTATATATATATATAAGAAAACTATATGCTTAACTAAATACAATACTATAGTATGAGTTATAACATCCTTCACCCATTTGTCTCATATTGAAATGAGTGGTGTCCAACACACAATGCGCATGCTAAAATGTAGGTGTGCACATCTCATATAGTCACCTTAGCTCTACATGTCCATCAAATATCATCCCTGGGTATCAAATGTCCAAAGGAAATCACAAGATCCATCAAATTATAGCATTACATGAACATATGTTTGAAAATATCACATAGTAATTCTAAAACCATTTTATTTCAAGAGTCAAGTATAACATTAATCATTTTCTATAAATTTGGTCAACAACATTTTATCAATAATCAATCTCATTTCCAACAACAATTTCCAAGAACTCTTGAAATATAAAATATCTTTCATAAAAACTCATTTTAATAAAGATAAGAAAGCATTATAATTATATTTATGAACACTAGTTATCTCAAAAAAGTCCAAAAGTCTCACTTCCGAACAAAGTCTTTACTAACCAAGTGAACAATTTACAATATATAAATAAAATACATTTAATATTATATATATATATATATATATCTTAATTAATTAATTTTACCTTATTTTATCTATTTATTATAATGGTTAACAATCTACAAGCACCCAACAACTCTAACACTTCACACCTTTACTTGATTCAACACTTTGTTTTCAACAGTTCTTACCAAATTAATGAATTAAACCTTCAAATTAATTTAGGGTTATTTGTATCCTTAATAATTACCTTTGATAATAAAAATATCTTACTGTGTGTTTGGGAATTAGACATAGAATATTTTGATTTGAATCAAGATAAATTAGTTGTGTGATTTTTTCTCCCTTACTCTTTTTACTTTTAGTTTGTCATATATTAGATTATAGAGTAGGATCACGTTCCTTTTCCTTAGAAATCTAACATTATTTAAATGAATCATAATTATAAAAGAAGGCAAAATAATTTCTAACATCCAATTTGTAACGTCCGATATGTCGTAAAAACACTATAATGATTCAGTTTAAAAAGTAAGTCCCATGAGATGAGTAATTTAAAACCAAATAAAATTTAAATAAAATTTTAAATAATAAAAAATAAGGATTTGAGTCTCGAGTTGCTCAGAAATTGGAGCTAGAGTAGTTTAAAAAATTTGTCGAAAGACCAGTAGCATTTTCGTAAATATGGACACTTTTTAAAAAACTCATAAGAGGGCTTTTTAAATAAAAAAATTGAGATTTTTAAGGTTCTTAGAGGCTTTGAAAATGATGGGAAGCCCTGGAATAGTTAAAACTCCTCTTATGTACATTTTCCAATGGTGATAAACTCGAACTTTGACTGATTCATTCGAGAAGATTTTAACTTGGAATTGAGTGATCTCAAAAGTATTTTATAAGATTGAGAACCTAAATTTTATGATGAAAAAGATGGTTCTAAAAAAGGAGCTAAAACGAAAATGCCACGTATGCGGGACATAAATGTCATTTTTAACCAACACATCCATTCTTTCTTGCTTATATTAGGCGTCCAAATTCTAGGTTCTTCCTAATTGACATAAGCTTTATAGGGAGAGGCTACCAAGAGAGAGACACACCAAGAGAAGCCAAAGAAGAAGGGAAAAATCAAGGAAAAAGGTAAGAAAATTCAAGAATTCGTTATCTTTCTTCTTGTAATTTCATTCTCCTCTCTTTGTTTCATCTCTCCATACTTTTGGTGAGTGAAATGGTTCTGTTTTGGCCTTGAACCAGAGAGGAAAAGTTAGAAATTCAAAGAGGAAGCTAAGGCAAGGAGAAACACTCTTGAAAGAAGGTTGAATCCATAGTAGCTTCCATTTCTTCTTGCTTTTCTTTTCTTCTTCCTTTGATGCTATGGTTTGGCCACTTTGAGAGCTAACTAGAGGGAGAAGTTTCTGTTCAAGAACCATTGAGAACTCATTGATTTAGGCTATGAGAACTTAGAATATGCCAAGAAATTGTAAGAAAAAACAATGAAATCAAAAGTGGGAAAGTGTAGAACTCTTGAACAAAATGCAAAAACTGTTTTAATTTTTAAATTTTCTTGCATGTGTGAGTGTTTAATTGAGCTCCTAAGACCTCTGGGAAGCCTCCTAAGTGTCTCTCCCATCAAGAAAAAAATCAAGAAGTCGATGAACTCTTCCTCCCCTATATGCCTTAGCCTAGGCTACTTGAATAGGTTAGGAAGTGTTTTAATTTGTTCTACCCTTGGTTTGGGACTTCATATGATGGAAGAAGATAGGAGGAACCGTTGGGAAAAATTTAGGAGTCATGGATTAGGAGATGAGGCAATAGTTTTCATAATGTACTCTTATAAAGCAACATGTACCTAGGTTTGTGAAAGTGAGTGTGTGATGGCTCTAAGGACCTTAAATCAGGTCAAAAGGCCTAGATATGGAAAAAGAATTGAGCCAAGACCTTGAATTATGGAAGTTACTTTATTAGGCCATTAATGGAACCACATTGTAACAAATAGAACAAAGTGTGTTCTTAAGAGTGAGTTGGATGTCCTAACTTGTTCCAAGAGTATGATTGAGTGTTATTTATTGTGACTAGGCCAAGGAAATCCAACCCCATTTCATTGTGCTTGTGGAACCAAAAAGGGAAGGAACAAGCAAAGTAAAGCTTGGATTTATACCAAGGTAGCTCTCCACCTCATTCTTCTTACATTCTTAGTTTTGTATATGTCATTGTATACTTGTGTGTGCTTTTTTGATTTGTGAATATGCCACTTGATGCTATGATGTGGCATTGGTACCAATGTGTTTCTTGAATGTCATTGGTTTGTGAAATTGGCTCAAAGGGTGAGGTGATGCCAAAAGTCCCTTAATGTGGGTGAGGAGATGCCAAGAGTTTCAAGGCATAGGTGAAACAAAGCCAAAAGTCTTATAGATGGGTGATGCCAAGTCAAAAGTCGCTAGGCTAAGGGTGAGGCAAATCCAAAAGTCCTAAAAATGGGGTGAGGTTAAACCAAAAGTTCCTAGAGCTCATTCTTAACTTTGATGTGAAATTGTGGCATGGAAATGTGACTTTGTATACTTTATGGTCATGTTAGTTTCCATACGTGTGCCTTTGATATGTATATGCCATGAATGTGTGTTTGAATGGATGTATGAGCTATTGAGATTCCATAAATCTCATCCCCTTCCCTCTCCTATCTCATATTGTCTAAGTGAAGTTCAAGAACCAAAGAATGGAGGCAAAGAAGCATAGTTGGCAATGTTGTGACAATGATATAATTTGTATAGTTTTGGAATGTAAAAGAATATCAAAGTAATTGTGTACATATTATTTTTGAGATGTAAACCCTTAAGCAAATGTAATAGCATGTATGAATTATGTTTAGCACCAAAGTAATATAATTGTGAGATTTGCATATTGCTTGGCCTACAAATGCTAGTACATTCTTGGATGTGGGATGACCAAAATGAGATACATGATATTTGGGACCACTTTGGTAGTTCATATAAGTTGTATTTATGCTTTTAAACTTGCCCAAGAAGTGCTAGCACATAAAGAAAGCCATTTAGACCAAGTTGAACCATTAAATGGTACTAAAATGACCATAATGGTGAGTTATGGCAAAATCTATCCAAATAGGTTCTTCTTAATCTGAAATTTGGCATGCACATAGGTCTTGTTGAGAGCTTTTTGGAAAGCTAAAGTGTATATTATTTGGAGGTTTACATAATTTTTGGAGAATTTTTAAAATTAGCTGAAAATTCAAAAAATGACAGTGGCACTGTTCATATGGTCTGAAAATTCACCTCTGTCATTCATGAGGCAAACGGTGTCCAATGGCTATGAAATTTTACAGAGGAAAACTAGATATTCACAGTGATCTGTGCCAACTAGAATCACCTCATTTGAATGTCTAAAGATGAAAATATGAATTTTTGAATTTTCTATTCTATTCCATCAATTTTTGGGGTTTGGATGCTTTTGAATTAATTTGGAACTATTTTTTTCCTCTAGTTAACATCTGCATGAATTAGATTTGTGGAATTATTTATACATTTTTGAAGTTTATATTAGTAAGTTGTATGAGAAACGCTAGACAGTTTGATCTTTGCTACTTTTCTGTTGTCAAACGTGGTCCAAATGATATTTTCATGGTTTGAAATTATTTTTAACTTAAAGAACACTTAGGGCTTTCCAAAAAGCTATGGTTTAACAGATTTCGATTTTTCTACATTTAGTTATGATTTTTCAAAATTACTCCAAAAATCTACTACCTTGGACCCAAGATGAATAAGCTATTTTCTAGTTTTTAGCTCTTTATCCGTGGTTTATGCAAAGTTTTAGGATGTTTATGATTTGTATAGATGGAAAATAAATAGAGAATATTGTTAGTAAGTTCATGGGGTCCATGAGACGTGAGATGAATTTTTAAACCTTGACGTAACACAATTAAATTTATTATTTTTATTGCCTTTTCTTGGAGTTTCTTTGATAACACGTGCAAATCATCTTGAATAAAGGAATGTGATGCTAGATCTATTAAGGTATGACACAATTCAACCTTCCTTCTTGGTTTACTTATAGACTAACACTAGGGAACTTGAAAAAGAAGGGTTGTTGACTTGAAGAGGTGGGGTATTGCTTTGGGTGCCTCAAAAATTTGAAAAACCAAGATATTTGGGTAAGAATCTTCCTTTGTATGTAATGGCTTTTAGGCTTTAAAAATTATTAATGGATGTTTGGTATTGTTGTCAACTAGTGCTAAAAATTAGGAATCTCAAGTGAGGAATTAATGTATTATACTTAGGAAAAGGTTGACATTTGAAGTAGGTAAATCCCAAACTTCCCCTTTCATATTGTGGTGTATGTTTATGATTATGGTTTGTAATTTTGCTATCCTAGGTTGAAGGTTACAAGGTAAAATATTGGTCATTGGAGTTTAGACAAGTTATTAGAAAGAGTCCACATTTGAAGAGTTTAATTGGAAAGCCTTTTTGTCCAACTAAGCTCATGGTTCTAGATTTTAGAATTTAATTGTAAATTGATAGAAGCTTGTTTATTGTTGATTAGGTTAAGATGAGAAAGCTTGAGTTGAGATTGGAGGTGAAACAATTTGGATTGGAGCCTTGAGGATTTGGAGAATTGAATAAGTAAACTTCCTTATTTTATTGGAATTCAATTAAGTTGATTAGGAAGTATTTTGTAATTGTATTGATTTAAGTATGATTGTATTTGTGGTTTTGGGCTAAAATTGTGTTTCTTGCCAATTGCTAGTTGTTTGAGTGGTATTAGGAAGTTTGCTTTGAAACAAGTAATTAGAACTATGATTCTCTTTATGTGCTTATGATTTGAATTAATATGCATGAATTTGAAATGAATGGAATTATGAATTGCTACTATAGTAAATATGTGGATTAATGCATATGTTGTATATGGAAGGGAGACACAGCCTATGGACACCTTTTAAGAATGTACAAGGAAAGGAGATGCAACCTACAAGCACCTCCTAAGTATGTATGCAAAAAGGTAGACTTAGCCTACAAACACCTACCATGTATGTTTGCTGAAGGGAGATGTAGCCTACAGGCACCTCCTATGAGATGAGACTATATGTGGGGAGACGTAGCTGGACAGCACCTCTTATAATAGAGATTGCATCATGACAACACCTCCCTTTGTTATGTGGCCACTAATTGTATTGATATTAGCATTTGTATTTTGTCATATTTCTCATAGTATGCTTGTTAGATTTATATTTACTATTAAATGTGAATCATGATATATATATATATATAGAGAGAGAGAGAGAGAGAGAGATGGAGATAAAGAGAAAGAGAGAATGTTATGTTAGTCATTGGGATTTTATATGTCACCCCATTGTGGGCCACACTTTTCCAAGTGAAGGTTTTGGTTTAGGAAAAGACAAGTAAGCAGAGAATTAGTATAGTTATTTAGTTGTTTCATACTCTTTTAAAATTGTAAATATATATGGATGTTACCTTTTGATAATCCTTTTGTGGCTGTCATGTGATACACCAAGTGTTAGGCTTTGACAATAGAAAGATTTTGATGTAAATATTTACATTGTACAGCTACTACACTATTGATCTCCTAGTACTATTATGAAATGGTTGAACTTTGTTGTATAGATTGCTAAATGAGGCACTTATGGCTAAGCTTTGTAAGTATAATTTATCGTTGGATATGTTAGTTATTTAGTATTTAACTTCTCAGTAATTGGGTGAGTTGTTTGGTTGGCTATAGTGGTTTTTTAGTTGTTTAAAAATCATATTTAAGCATATGGATTGTAGATTTCCAAATCGATGCTAATGACATTGTGAATAGCTAGGAGTTGGATTGTTGATATTTGAATATTTCTACAACACCATAGTTTTGGTTTACCTTATAATTATAGTCCCTATTTGAAAGCCTACATGGTCACTAGAGAACTTATATGACAAATTTTGTTAAGATCAACTTATAGGTTGCTTGGTCTAACTTTAGGACCCAATAAGTATACCCTTATCTATTGGCAAGTAGAAAGCTTTATTTTGATTGAGGCTCATGGCCACATTAGAGCTTTATAGTTGGAACTTTTCTTGTGGTATTATTTTTTGTAACACTTTGAACAATGATAGGCTAAACTAGTATAGGTTTAGGAATAATAAAGTAAACAAAGACCTTACCAAGACATAATTATTAAGAATGCTAGAAATTTGAACTCAATTAAAACCTTAAAACTATCTAAGTTATTAAACTTCAAGAGATAACTAACTATACCTCAAGCTCTAACTTACCTCAAAGAAACCTGAGGAAACTCAAAAAAAAAAAAAAACTCCACATAACTTAATCACAATTTATCCTAAAGGGTAGAAGGAAAAATAATTGGAAAAGACATACTAATGGACACTTTCAAGAATAAGGCCTTACACATGGCCATACACATAGGCATGTAATTAACTGTGATCACCATTGGAATGCCTTACACAGGCATGTAGCTAGACATGGGTAGACCATGTCTAGCATTCCCTTAACACAAAATTGTGGCTGTCTTTCACATGGGCATGTGCATCAGCACAAGTGGCTCATATGGAGTTCCAAAAATAATAAAATCCCTTAAAAACTTTCTCTAACTTTGACGAATGGTTTAGGGATCCTATGCTACACCAAAGACTACCAAATTAGGCATGTAAGGATATCTACAAGTAGTCTAAAGGCATGCCTAAGATCACACCAAGACTTAATCATTTGATCCCTCAAATTTGCACATTTCCTAAACTACCTAGTTTTGACCCCTAAATGCCAAAATGGAACTTAAGCACTTCCTTTAGCACTTTAACATTCTCCAAACCGAACCAACTTTCCTCAAACAAATTTCAATACCTCAAATCAACTCTACAATAGTACAACTAAGGCTTAAACCCTTACAGATCAAATTTGACCCAATGACTTCCTTCGGCCACTAACCGTACCACCTCACTCATGCATCAACACACCTAAACCAATCATAAGACAATTAGCAAAAACCAACTAGCCCATAAGCAACAATCAAAAAGAGTCATTTGCCTAAGATTTATAAGTTTGTACAATTTGAGTTCCAAATTGCAAAGCAATTCATATAACCTTACTTCTATGTGAGATTCCTTTACAAAAGAATCAAAAGTCATCTAGTATCCATACCATATCCTGGCATGTACAAAATATAACTAAGTCCTACATGTAACATCTTGAAATTTATTAGTATAAATTAGTGAGAAAAATAATTTAATTAAGGATTTTCAGGAAATAATTAAATTAGAGATTTTAGGAGAAAATAAATAAATAGGAATATTCTTAAGAAAAAATAATAACTTTTTTAAGATTAAATTGAAGAAAATAAATTTAGTATGGGTTTAAAATTAATTTATTAAAAATTTAAAATTGACTCCAAGAAAATTTATTAGAGTCTATTAATCCTTAAGATTTAATTAAATCAAATTAGAATGGCCTAAAGTGGATTTTTAAGAAAGCCAAGCTCAAATTCAATAGAGCCCAAGACTCATATAGCCCAAACATTCCCCATTTTTTAGTAGCCACATTTCTCCTATTTAGTCCAAGAGAGAGAAATTCATAGGTAGAGAGGCTATTAAGGCAAGCCTTGGAGCTCCAATATGGTATAGGAAGGAGGTGTTTTCGGCTCAAATGAGTAAAGGAAAAAGAGTTCTTCTCTCCTTTTTTATTTAAACTAAATATCTTCTGATTTAATAGAGTATGATGAAAACTCTATATTCTTGAAGTTGAGATTTGGTGTATTCTTAGTATATTACTAGAAGAAAAGGCTTAATTATTCATTGGTCAAGTAAATCCTCTTCATTTATAATGTTTTTCAACTCCATATTTATCCCTATAGCTAATTTTCCTATAGGTGATTTTAAATATGTGAAAATTCAAGAGGAAGCGGTGAACAAGTGTTTGGTTTGAACTCCTACACTCAAGTCAATGTTTTTGAACCCTTGATACTTGGGTAAGCTAATTCGTGGTGATTGGAAGTGTTTTTGATTGATAGGATTATAGATCCTTTTAAATTGATGGATATATAATAGTTGTTTGTGGCTATTTTAAGCTTATATTCTTACTTAATGTTGTTGGTAGTTTGATTGGAAGTGAAAAATATTGCTTAAGGCCCTCCGACTTTTGAGAAACTAGTCCATTTTGAATCGTCATGCTCAAAATGAAATGCTTGTTTTCTAATTAGTCAGAAAGCGAGATTCAATTCATGTCTTCATTCAACGCTTCAACTTGCTCATGTCATCATTGCAAAATCTACCACATTTGTGATTTCTTCATTCGTTATTTTTAGAATATTGGATCTTAGGCGATTATGAAAATTATTATTTAGTCTTGGGGTTTTTTTTGTTTATTTTCTTTAATGCATTTTCTATCTGATTTCAAACAATTTTTGTCCTTCAACTTATATCTTCATCTTCTTGGATCATTTTTTTTCTGATTTGATTTGCTCTTAAACACAATATAGCCTTCCATTGTAAATTTTTCCCTTGTAGATTTCTATTTTTCCAAAAATTAATATAGTATAATAAATTTAGATGAATATATTATAATTTTAAGTAAAGAGCATCTTTGTTTAAAAAACTAATTTTTATTTTATTTAGTATTATACATTGTATCACTAATCATAAAATAATATTATTTTATATAATATAATATTTTATATAATGTCATACCAAAGGCTACATAATATTGAAATTTTATCAAACCTCACCTTATCAAGCATATCAACTGGCTCCTTAGATGTAGACGCAGAATTTGCCATGACAGTTGAGACACCAATTGCAACCCCCAACTAGAATTACTAAAGATTTCTGAGTCATTTGGGAAGGAAGATGTTATGGAATTCCTAAATAAAGATTTCTGAGAGAATTATCATCTTTTCCCCGGAGTCTGTGTTTGTCAACATCGCAGAATCAATTCTCCCAAAATTTTCTGAAACACATTAAAAAACATGTATACCTATAAAGAATTATAGAAGTCAGAAATCTGAACTAAAGATTTCTGAGTCATTTGGGAAGGAAGATGTTATGGAATTCCTAAATAAAGATTTCTGAGAGAATTATCATCTTTTGCCTGGAGTCTCTGTTTATCAACATTGCATAATCAATTCTCCCAAAATTTTCTGAAACACATCAAAAAACATGTATACCTATAGAGAATTATAGAAGTCATAAAGCATGAAAATTACAATCAGGGAGCTGATCAAATTTGTACAAGAAATTCTCCACTAAGTTTTGACAAAACTCATTTGTGAATATATGGAAGTCCTAAAATGTAAGAGATACAATACAACAATGGAACACCTCAAGTTTACATAAAATTTGAAAAATAAGGATAATTTTTTAAAAACAAAATTTCCACAAAAGATATTGTAATCAGCATTAATGAAGCTGCAAATGAAAATATCTGGAAACTCTGTATGAACACAATACAAAAGACCCTTGTGGCATACACATGAAATAACTACAAATTTACCTTCTGGGTGTGTTGGCTATTCTGTTGTCAGCAAAAATATAAACACAAGTAAATTGCAATGCCTGCTTCGCCTGACAATTTCTGAAAACAGTTTCCATATTCACCAGTCTTAGATGGAGTATATTGGGTTGGAGGGCGGCGCTTAGTTATTTTTGGTCAAGAAACCTATCACTGCAGTCTGTAAGTATTCTTTTAAATGCTTGAAAATCTATCCAAATGAACTCTAGTTCATTGATCCACTTGCTTTTTCTGTGTCTGGAGTACTAAAATTCAATTAACAAACTCTTAGGTTCTTTATGTCAAGATCAATGAGCATGACCTGCTGTTGATTCATGAACTGGCATGACCAGAAAAGTTTAAGGACTATCACGTAACGTAGGGAAGCTAACACCATCCTTCAGATGGCTTACTGCTGTCGGACATAGCCATTTCAGCATGTTTGGACCCAAAATCTAGTTAAAAGAAGATTTATGAACATATTAGAAGATAACAGGCACAAAAGAATTATCAGCACATAAAACATGCATGTTAGCGCCAAACAAGACCACAGATGATAAGGATATACCAAAGTAATGTTTTTGTATGCACCAATGTTGAATGGATGTCGATAGCTTTGTCCTGATTTTCTAGCCAACCATTTTGCCCGCTTTCCTTCATAATACTGGTTAAAAGCACAAAATGAGATATTCAGTGACATGGATACAAACAACTTCATTGTGTATGGCCAACTAGCAACCCACCTCTATGGTAGTCACATTATGAAGGACGAGATAAACATGCCATCCAAAAAGAGTTAAAAGGGTTATGGTCAAGGTGATCAACATCCATCCATATGTGACCTAAACACATCACAAGTCTCAACATTAATGTATAATCTAAGAAAAGCATGATTAAAAAGAAGCAAAAGATACTCTAAAAATCCCTCAGTATATTTTTTGGATACAAACTCTGCCTATGACGAGACTTGATGCACAATATTTTTCATAGCCAGTTCCAAGCCCGGAAAAAAGAAGAGAGTTGTGTTAGGCAATCGACAGCCAACGTAAAATTTTGTTGAATCTTTATGATATGGACAATCGATATATTAAACGTAATTCTAAGGCGTTACTCGAAAGTAACGCACTGTATAGCTCGAGTACAGTGACAAATGAGCAAGAGCCGCTGCATCGTCACCTGAGTGTAGTGAAAAATAAGCAAGGGCTTCTACATTTTCGTGAACGAATGTGGGTAAAGAAGTTAATTTACGAGAGTAGGATTCGTTTTGGGACTTGGAATATAGGTACACTTACGAGTAAGTCAATGGAAATAGTAGATACCATTATTAAGAGGAAGATTAATTTTATGTGTTTACGAGAAACCAAATGGGTAGGAGAAAAAGCGAAAGAATTAGACACTTCGGGTTTTAAACTTTGGTACACTGGGAAAGCTAAATCTAGAAATGGGGTAGGTATAATTGTAGATAAGTTTTGGAAAAAGGTTATAATGGATGGAAAAAGGTTAGGAGATAGAATCATTGCATTAAAATTAGTAGTGGAAAAGAAAATCTTTAATGTTATTAGCACCTATGCACCATAAGTAGGATTAGAAGAATATTACAAAGTAAGGTTTTGGGAGGATTTAGAATGTTTAGTTCAGGAAATACCATTAGGAGAAAAGATTTTTCTAGGAGGGGGTCTAAATGGTCATGTGGGAAGTGTATCTTTAGGTTACGAGGGTGTTCATGGGGGACATGGCATAGGGGAACCAAATGCAGGGGGTAAAACTATTCTAGACTTTTCATTGACGTTCGATCTCATATTAGCTAACACTTATTTTAGAAAGCGTGAAGAACATCTTAGCATGTACAAAAGTGGAAAGGTATGTTCTCAAAATGATTTTTTTCTTATAAGGAAATTAGATAGAAAACTTTGCATGGATTGCAAAGTTATACCTGGAAAGAGTTTAACTACTCAACATAGAGTTTTGGTTATGGATGTACGAGTTAGGAGGAGAGTAAAAAGCAAAGGCGAAAATAGGGTGTTAAGACTAAGTGGTGGCAACTAAAGGAGGATAAAGAAGAGAATGTGCAGAGACGGATTGTGGAGGAAGGACCTTGGGAAATACAAGGAAGTGCTAACGATATGTGGAATGGAATAGCTAAAGAGATTAGGAAAGTGGCAAAGGAAATATTAGGTGAATCAAAAGGTTTTGGACCTAGAGATAAAAAATTCTGGTGGTAGGATGCAAGCGTACAAGATAAGGTTAAAGTGAAGAGGAAGTGTTATAAAGTGTGGTCATTATGTAAGAGTAATGAAAATTGGAAAAAATATAAAGTAGCTAAGAAAGACACTAAGAAGGTAGTGAACGAAGCGAGGACGAAGGCATTCGATAGGTTATACCAATCTTTAGGTACTAAAGTTGGAAAAAGAAATATTTACAAGTTAGCTAAAAGTAGGGAAAGAAAGACAAGAGACGTGGACCAAGTAAAATGCATTAAGGATAAAGGAAGGAAAGTTTTGGTCACGGAACGAGATATCAGAGAATGGTGGAAGAGTTATTTTCATAGGCTTTTTAATGAAGGCCACGAGATTTCATTGCAATCGGATAGATTAGACACTAGAGAAGAGGATCAAAATTATACCTTTTATCGTAGAATTTGTGAGACAGAAGTAAAAAAAGTATTAAAGCGAATGAAAAGTGGTAGAGCAGTTGGACCGGATAATATACCTATTGAAGTATAGAAGGATTTAGGAGTGAAAGGTATAAGTTGGCTTACAAAGTTATTTAATGAAATTATGAGATCTAAGAAAATGTCAGATGAGTGGAGGAGGAGTTCTTTAATTCCTATTTATAAAAGTAAGGGGGACATTCAAAATTGTGCAAATTATAAAGGAATTAAGCTCATGAGTTACACTATGAAATTATGGAAAAGAGTAATTGAGCGACGATTAAGGAAAAAGACTCAAGTTACGGAGAATCAATTTGGTTTTATGCCAAGAAAGTCAACTATGGAAACAATATATTTGTTGCGAAGATTAATGGAGCGATATCAAGAGAATCAAAGAGATTTACACATGGTGTTTATTGATTTGGAAAAAGTATATGATAGAGTACCAAGAGAGGTTCTATGGAAGGCTCTGGAGAAAAAATGAGTTCGTATAACTTATATTCGAGCAATATAAGATATGTATGATGAGACTACAACTAGGGTAGTAACAAAAGGTGGACCTACAGAAGATTTTCCAATAACTATTGGTCTACATCAAGGGTCAACTCTGAGCCCTTATCTTTTTACTCTAATATTGGATGTGCTTACTAAACATATCAAAGAGCCAGTGCCACGGTGTATACTTTTTGCAGACAATATTGTCTTAGTTGGAGAATCGAGAGTGGAAATGAATGAGAAGTTGAAGAGATGGAGATTAGCTTTGGAAACTCATGGATTTCGTTTAAGTAGAAGTAAAACGGAGTATATGGAGTGTAAGTTTAGTAAGAGACACACCACTTCTAGCGCAGAAGTGAAAATTAGAGAACATATTATACCACAAGTCACACGATTTAAATATCTTGGATCTGTTATACAACATAACGGAGAAATAGAAGAAGACGTAACACATAGGATTCAAGTGGGGTGGATGAAGTGGAGGAGTGCTTCGGGTATTATTTGTGATAAAAGAGTACCACTCAAACTTAAAGGTAAATTCTACCATACAGTTATAAGACCTGCAATGTTATATGGAACTGAGTGTTGGGCAATAAAAAGTCAACAAGAGAAAGAGAATAAATTCAATATTACAGAGATGAGAATGTTGCGTTGGATGAGTGGACACACTAGACGAGATCGGATTAGAAATGAATACATTAGAGAGAAGGTGGAAGTCGCACCTATTGTGGAAAAGATTGTAGAATCAAGACTTAGATAGTTCAATCATGTCGAGAGGAGACCTATAGAAGCTCCAATTAGGAGAGTAGATGAGATGGAGAATAGTTTAATAATTAGAGGTAGAGGAAGACCAAGAAAAACTATAGGAGAAATTATTAAGAGAGATTTAAATTTAAATGGTTTGTCTAAAAATATGATTTACGATAGGTATTTATGGCGTCAATTGATCCATGTAGCTGACCCCACTTAGCGGGAAAAGGCTTTGTTGTTGTTGTTGTTGTTGTTGTGGTTGTTGTATATTTTTTGGATACAAATCAGCAATTTTCATTTCACAAAATTATGTAGTATTAATATCACGATTAAAATCCATTCTTTGACTTTTACAAGCATGTTAAACATAAAAGGAAAACATTCAAACTTCAAAGATGTATAAGGAAACAATCTGACATTAGACGATGTAGAATGAGATAGCTTTTTGGCATTCCAAAATCAACCACTCATAGACTTTTTAGTTACTCATGCTAAGACTGCTCAGTATCTAAGACGTTACTCATATTAACATAACATAAAGAAACAAGTCAAGCTATAGTTAAGAATTTAAATAATCTACAAATCAAACAAAGCCATAGCTTACTGAAGCTCCGTTGGTAGGATAAAAAGCTTACACATAATTCTTTATAAAAATATGGAATAAACTGTGATCATGATTATTATATTCCCCTTGATGGCTATATTTATGTGTTGTGTCTAAACAAGTGCATGTATAATTATCTCAATCTATAGAAGCAATGCCAAATTTGGTATCTAAGTACCCAGGTATAGAAACATAGACAATCACAAAGATATTGCAACAATTATCAAACCTAAAGAGAAAAATGTGATATAAGTTACGATTAAGCATTGGTTTAATCCAGAAACAAGCTCCAATTGGATGATTAGGAAAATCTATGAGAGAAGGTTAAAGCTGAAATATTAGGTATACCAAGATTTTGCAACATGATAAGAAATTCATAGTGTAATTTCAATTTTCCAATAGCATATGATAAGGTAAGTAATATTAGTTAATACCAAAACAAAAAAACTAAAAAATAAATAGAATTCTTTGAGAAGAGTAGATACGCATAAGAAATAGAAAAGAGCAAAAATACAGGAAAGGAAAAAATAAAAAAGGCAGAGAATAAGTTGAGGATTCGGCAAATAGACCCTCAACTCCAAGGTCTGGCAATTAACTGCTCTCAACTTTAAAAAAAAAAAAAGAGTCTCTGCATAGGTGCTTTGTGTTCATGAAGAATGGCTAGGTTTGCAGAATTTGGTTTCTAAGCACAGATTCTTCTGCTTAGAAATCAATGGGTAGATTAATTCCTGGAAAATTTAAGTGTGGAGTGATGATAAAGATTAATCAACCAATCAGAAAAGGAAAGGATGATCTACTAAGATATTTTTTTAAGCTGAGGAGGATTCATTGCCAAAATTGGAAGTTGGTCAGGGGATCTGTGAATTTTCCCCAAAAGGAAATTCAGAAGCACACTTCAAACCACAAAAGGGTTTCATCAAGACAAGCCTTCTAGTTCCTCGTTGCACAGCACAAAATAAAGAATATTATCCCTTGCTGCATGTAATATATAAAGATCATGTTGTTCTAAATTACTGTAGCAGGGTTTAATCACTATATAGAACTGAAGAAACAATGGTTGGATACTTGAAGGCCAAAAATTTATTCAAGAGTGACAAAGACTGAGGATGCAGGATGCAACTTAAAGTAAGACTGTAACAAGAGAGGGGCAAATTGATGGAAACCATATATCAAACATAGGTACTTCCTATTCCTATATCTAGTGGGATATGATATCAATGCATAAAATTTTAGAGTTAGCTACTGTAAGGCTCATTGTGTCCTACTTTGGACTTTACTCTTCGAAACAGCATAAATGCAATGCACATATTGAGTTTGGTGAAATTAAGATGGAAAAACATCAAAGCATGGAAATTAGGGTATCCATCTCAACATAAGCAACTGCGTTGCGTTGGATAAGGTTTGGAAGAAAAGTAAACTAGGACTGTCTTACTCTGTACAATTAAGACACAAATTCATCTGTATGATTAAGTAGGACAGAGGATATCAACCAATTGCTATGGTGTATTTCAGTTATTTTTAAATATGAATTTATGTAGTTGACCACATCCAATGCAGATACCACGGCTTTGCAACAGTCTCAAGATTTTGCAGGAGAAGGTTTCAGAAGCTGAAATATTGAACTAGAGAAAAGGTTCATCCAAAATTCCAAAATTGCGGAAAAACATGTTTTCAAAAAGAAACAAAATTTAAATCACCTGGTAAGGCAACAATCAAATAGGAGAAAAAGTTAGAGGAGTAACATGCCTAAAGAAATAGAAGCACAAGATGCCTTTTCTAGTGGAAAAGGGTTCAAAGAAATTTGCATGAGAGCAGGCAAGAAAGATGAAATTTTCAGATGAGACAGCCAGAAACTAGGATAGGGGAAAATAATTTGAGAGAGTGTGAGCTCAAGGTAAGGAAAGCAGTTCAAGCAATGGGATCCTGTGCCTCAAACCTTGACACAACTCAAGCCAAGGCTGTCTTGTCAACACATGTTGGTCAATCAGTTTTGCTAGTAACAAGTTAAATCCTAAGCAAGGGCAGAAAATTTCAGCATCGTTAATTCCTTCATAAACTAAAATTTAAAGAGCTGACAATCTCAAGGACTTTCAAAGTTAAGAATGTTATTCAAGAAACCATATGCTTTAGTGCTTCAACATTTTAAAACTCAGACAAATTTTCTCCAACTAGGGGAGAATTGATGTACATAGCCTATTGATGTATATAAAGATCCTCTAAAGTGCAAGCTGTCCTATAGAGATTAAAGTTCTAAATGAATAAATGTTGATGAAATCAGTGGTTTGTATTTGCATACAGTACAAGCAATTGTATACAACTCATGGATATATGAGAACCCACTTCCTTGATTTTCTCATCAATGGTAAGTACCTGCACTTCCCAAGTAATAGTCCTAATAAACTTGTCACACATCAGAGATAAATCCTGCCCAATCAAGGGCAATTGATGCAGAATATCTTTTTTTATTTTTTTAAAATAATTATTAGTTCGTTAGAGTCCTAATACTAAGTACTAAGTCAATTGTCTAATTAATGAGTCTAGGAAATATTAGTAACATAAGCAAAGGTTAGTCACAAGCCATTTACTGAAACACTGAAGTGTCCAGTCTATTCTAGAAAGCAGTCAAACATTAGTCACATAAGCAAAGTAGGTCAATTGGCATCGTTAATTCCTTCATAGACTAAAATTTAAGAGCTGACAAACTAATATTAGGAAGCAGTCAAACGTTAGTCATAAGCCATTTACTGAATCACTAAAGTGTCCAGTCTATTCTAGAACCTAAGAGGGTCTTTAAATAGTGGACAGACTTCTTTATACTTTTCACAATAATAGTAAAGCAATTTGCCAGTGCATTTCCTCACTACAAAAGGTGTTTTCCTTTCCATATTAGGACCAGATTTCTGAACCCTCAAGGGTTCAATATTCTGTCCAAACAGGTGGACCCCTCCCATTCAACCAATACTTTCCCATCATTTTACTCTGCTTAATCAATTTTAATCCTGGGATGCATCAATATGCAGCTGTTTTATGCATCAAGGGTTGAATTGAGCTTAACTTAATGACTCTAAAGATAAGGGCCTTTAAAGAGTTGGAGATGAATTTAAACCATTCATAATTACTGTTTGAAACCAATCTGGACACACTAACGACTCATTTGGTATGCAGAAAGTTAGATATAGAAATAGAAATAAAATGGCAAAAAGCAATTTTGTAGATAGAAAATGACTTTAATATTTTTACTTTTAATGATTGAATAATGATTAATAGATAGTGTTAAATAATGAGTACAAGAGCAAAATACACATTACACAATATTTTCCTTCTCCCTTTCCTTTTCCCTTGTGTTACCACACGGCCTGTAATACTTTGCTTCCAGTTAATGTAATAGATTTTTTAGCTCCTTACAATGGTGACACTAATCTAGTGAAATTTTGAACTGACATAAATTGCCAATAAACAAAGTATTCTACTGGAAACTCAAGTAATTCAGTGTTATTTATGTGAAAATTAAGCCCAATTATCCCTCTTAGACAGAGATAAAGGATAATCACAGACCCAGGGATTACAGAGGGATAAGAGAAAAAACAAAGAAAAAGCGATAGAGAAGAGAAAGAACTATTCCTCTAGCTTTCAAAAGGCCAGGGTCTCTCCCACAACAATGCCCAAAATTTTCCTTAACCCTGTCTCAGACCCCAAACCCCTCTATAAACCTTCCCAATGACACTATCTCTCCTCCAGCTTACCCACCCTCTCGTCCCATGTGATATAGTTAGTTATTATTGGATATTAGATTTCTTGTCCTTCCTGCTACCTCAAACTTGGCAGCTAAATCTCCCTTTCTCTTCCTCTTGTAAACTCCAAGACCTGGCCAACTAATACTGGGCCCATCATTCCTTTTTCTTGCAAGCTATGCCTTGTTCTCAAAGTGAAAAGTAGGGAACTGCAACTTGAAGTTGCCTTCATAATCTTCCCAAGTGCTCTCACGATCATGAAGGCTTTCACATTTGACAGGCACTTGAAGTTGCATATTGATTATCTACCAAGTCTTCTTGATAATCCCTGGTTAGACTTGTAGCTCCATCACTTCAGTAAGAGATAATGGGATGTCTTGTGTAGGGAAAGTAGAATGTGAGGACCTTTTAAGGTGAGAAATGTGAAACATAGGGTGTATTCGAGCTATCTTGTGCAATTCCAGCTTATAGGCCATTTTACCATAACATTCCCACATCTTACAAGGTCCATAATACCTGAGGGCAAGCTTCTCATTCTGCTTCTTGGATAAGGTCTTCAATTTATATGGCTAAAGCTTGACAAAAATGAATTCACTAACCACAAACTCCATCTTCCTCCTTTTCTTATCAGCATTTTCCTTCATTTGTTGCTGTGCCAGCTCTAAACACATTTTTTATTCAGCCAAATTCAGGTTCCTTATCAACTGATCATAATCCTCCTCCACCACAACCATGCTCATATCTTTCCAAACATGCTGAGGTACTGGAAACTTATTTGGAATGGTAACCTTTGTGTATTGCATGGTAATTCATGCAAAAATTAAGCTTCCATCCTTCTTTTTCCCCAATAGCATAGGGCTTGAGTAAGGGCTCACACATTGTTATATAATTCCAGCCTTCCCACCAACTTCTCAATTTCAGCCTTTTGGAAGTGTGCATAGTGATATGATTGATGTTAGGGGGACTAAACTCCCGGCTTAATCATGATAGAGTGACCTTGTGATTGCTGGGGATACAATTTCAGCACTGGTTCACATACTTATGGGAGTTCCTCAAGCATCTTCTTAACTTCATTAATATTCTTCTGCCCATGACTTCAATCAATGTTGTTTCCCCAAACTCGAGTAACTATCCTTGGTTTTGCAAATATTGTTCTCTTATGTCAATTGTATTAATCCAAGAACTACAAACAAGCTATACACCTGGACCCCCATAAACATGGAACATAGTTCTGTAAGGTGAAGGTCCAAATCTTGATGTGTCCAGCATATGTAGGAGCCCTATACAGTGGGGTGCCATCTCTAGCCTGCATTTCCACAATCTCTGGCGGCTCAAGTTAAAGCCTTTTGAATCTTGGAATTGTAAATGGCTACTCATACAAGGGCATGATTATGCTTGCATCGTCCAACAAGCAAAGTGACACCATTCGGGGGGGGGGGGGGGGGGGGGGGGGAGGGAATCAAGTGCATCAAGGATATCAACAAAATTTTGCATACAATGATCAAGGACCATTGTGTACTTTCCCTTACCATGAGTAAGTCTAATAGGACATGCAGAGGTTGAATTCCGTCTACTGCAAGTTTAGCCCAATATAAGTTAGACTCCAAATGCCCATCTAAGGTCCCAATGAAATATACTAGACCTGTAGTCTCATTCACACCAGAAATTTGCTCAACCATCCATTCACCTTGTTACATGGCAGCAGACAATTAAACTCTAGTAGCTATTCTGTTATTGTTCTATTTCTGTTATTTTGCTATTCTATTAAGTAGTAGTCATGTCAGTTGCTGGTTGTTAGTCAATTAGCAGAAGCTAACTACCTACACTAAAAAAGGCTCATGCTCTCTCCTATCAGCTATAAATAGGAGGAAGTCAGTCTTAATGTACTGTTGATTGATTCCTGGAATAAAATACTGGTATTGAGTACCAGAATTTCGTTCATTTTGTACCACACCTTCATTGATGAGTCTTAGACAAGTCCCATTTGCATCATGAAGATAGAGATGTCTAAATCCTATTTTTTCACTAGCCCAAATAAATTCCCCAAAAAACTTCGTAACTCCTTTATCAAGAGGGGTGAAATAGTAAAATGTATATTGATCCATGTGCTATGTTCTTTAACCAATAGAGTTTTTCTCTGACCTATTCTAATATCAAATTTAAGGATCATCATTTTTGTCTGGTGCTTGTTCAAGACTTGGGCAGTGAGAATGTTTCCATGCATCCATTTGACTCTTGCCAAATATTCTTCCTCATTGTTTTGCTAATTCGTTCCTCACAGACAAGATCCATCCAAGTAATGGATTCTCTAGCTGCCAAAACAACACCAAGACAAACCTTAACATTTGAAGCTCTTGCAAAAGGATAAGTATAGTCTTCCTGTGCCTTTAAATCAATTGAGCTTTTACCTTGGAGCATAATTCTAAAGTGGTATTTCAGGAGAATCAACTTCAGTGAAAGCTATATATTTACTGTCTAGTGACCACCAATATCCAGTTTTCCTATCCATCTCCTCTTGAGCTATATATTCAGCAAGGCCATGAGTCAAACCATTTTCCTTGGCAACGTAGTTCAATTGCTTTGATTCATTAGACAACAGATTTAGAACATACAATTTATAGTCCCCTACAGAGGCAATCATTGACCCATCCAAGGGTAGACATGGATCAATAATTGGTGAACCTAATATACTTGGAAGCTCTGCTTTTGAATAGAATGCATCCTGGATATAAATCACAATCAGAGACCCCATAGTACATTTATGCTCCATTAGGGATCGAGTAACAGCTACAAACACTCCCCCACCACCAACAACTACATCACTGGCCCTTCTTTCTTTTGCCATGGCGAGTAGTCGAAATTGTTGGTTCTTTCTCTCACAATTTGCCCCAAACATTTCAGTAGAAAAAAGACCAAACTCTAGTCCCTTCGATCAGCTCTCATGGCGTTGAGCAAGCACTAAAAATTATCAAACTTGACTACTGCTAATTGTGTTATTGAGCTCTCCTTATCCCCCGCTTTGTGGAACATCGATGAATGATACTATTTTGTGAGGTAAGAATGTCACATCCAGTATTTTATACTAGGCCAGACTCCTAACGAAGTAAAAGGAAGGATTAAAAGTGATTAGAAGTCCAAACAAGATGAAGGGTTGGGACTAAGAATGAGATAAAGACCCAAAAGAAGCAACTGCAAAAAGTTTGTAGTGTAGTAAGAGAAATATTGGAAAAGTAAAACAAAGCATATCTTATATTTATTTTTTAGGCTTGATCTCATAAAAAGTTAGAGGACAAAGAGAAAAAATGTCAAAGACCAAATAAGAAAAGAAAATAAGAAGAAAAGTTAAGAAGGAAACAGAAACAAAGGATACCTGTACATGGTAGTACAACATAAAACTAAAAATATAGAGTTAAATAAAAAGTAAAATAGAGTGAGATAAAATTATTTATCCCTATATATGAGTTAAATCAGCTAACCAAAAGACCCAAGAAACATTAAACAGGTCAAAACATTAATGGTATAAGAAACAAGAAAGCCAATACTGCAATATTTAAGTTGTCTTACACTGTTTTGAGTACCTATGAACCAGGAGAGTTGGCCTAAGGGTTTTAAGAGGACCTAAGAAGGAATATGGAGCTTAAATTTGCAAAAACAATTGAGCTAGAATGTAGAAAATTAAGGTGCAGTGAAACCAAAGGCATTTTTGTAATTATGAGCAACTTTGATAATGTAACTTTTATTTATTTCTAAATGGTCCTTTGTCCCGCCCTGATTTCCACTGCCATTCAGAATCTTCTTCAGCTTGTTCATGGTTCATCCATGGTATCACGTTGAGGAAAGGAAAGGGAAAGCAAAAAGCTATCAAATAGGTATAGTTTTTGAGCTCTTTTCAAGTTATGCCAGCTAAGAACAACATTCCTCTCATCAAGAGCTTCAATTTGGTGGTTTCAAATTCTGTTTTAGAGGGGGTTGAGCTACCACCAAGGGTAAAGAAAGTCTTCTTTTCAGAATTTCAATCGATATCTTGCTATAGTTAAAGCTTGATTTTCTCGAGTTTTCCTCCCTCTTGTCTTCGTGTAGAGAGAGAAAGTCTTTTTCTGTACATTCTCTTGCATGCAATTGATTATGAGACATGTAGAAGTCATCTAGGGTGTGAAACTAGAGAGAAAATGGCTAGAAATCAAAGAAAACTCTTAATGGAGCATCTCCTGCATAGCCTCAAATACCCCATAGGAAATGGCATTAGATGAGCTTGTTTTTGAATTCTAATGAATGCTATGGCGCTTTAGAGGATTATAAAGGCTACAGAAAATATCAATTCAAATTATAGAGACTAATTGTGAAAGTCAAATTTTCTAAGTGCATTAGAAACCTTAGCCCATGAGCATGGCCATGCATGTGTGTGGCTTGGTATTTGAGACCTCTAGTAGGCTTAATAAGAGCCTAATGAGATATATAAGAGGTTAGAATAAGGCCTAAAAGCATAGAAGTGAGTGTAGCAATAATAGCAAAAATGAGGCCTAATATGTTAAGTTGAGAAATGACTAAAGGAATAGTGTAATAACTAAATGAATAGTAAAAATGCTAATTTTGGGTTCAAAATAAGAATTTAAGAAGGTTGAGTTGCCTAGAAAAACTTACCCTTGAAAAGCCCTAAATCAAGGCCTAAGAAAAGGACAAGGGGGAAAGAGCTAAATAACCAAGTCATTTGAATTATAGGAAACTTCAAATTTAGCTAAAAAGTGAGTAATGTGAGTCCTAAAAATATAGCAAAGTGGTTAAGAAAGACATGCTCTAGAAACTGAATCCTAGAGTGCCTCTAAATGGCTTAGAATGAATCATACAGGGCATAGCAATGCATGTAATCAGTACATTTAGGCCTTAGCATTGATATAAATATAAATGTGATGTTTTAGGCCACTAGGGTGACAAAGGGCCTCACTATCAATGCCTGGCCGAGATGAGCAATTTAAGAGGAAAAAAAAAGACCAAAATTGAACTGTGTTGGGATTAGTCTTTAGTACAAGTAGTATTTTTCTCCTCTCTTTTATGCTTTTCACTATTTGAGTGCTTTGGTTGCCTGTATGATCTGTTTGCTTGACGTTTGAATGAGTTTTAAGAGTTTTATAAAATTTCTATGAGTTTTGGTTTAGTAAGCGAAGTTTTACTTGATGTTAGCTAAGAGAAGAGGGCCAGCAAATTAAGCACAGTAGTTCTTCCCTGTGTTAAATATCAGAGCCACTTAAGAAAGAGTCTAGTAAGCCTAGCTAGATTCTAGCTACATGCATGAATATATATATATATATATATATTTACCATGTTTAGAAAACTTGGATGTTAAAAAAAAGCTGCATTCATGTATACATGCATATCTGTGTGTTTCAGTGGCTAATACACGCTAGAATAAGATTATGCTGCCGACATTCTTCCCAAAATCTCACTCCTTATTCACTAACCCATTGTCAGGTGGGAGTAGCAGATTAGATCACGGAAAGACTTTAGCTCCATGAAGAATTATGTCCTTAATGTTATATTTTCTTATTGTGATTTGTCAAACTGTATTTTGAGATAGACATATGTATAATGACTCTAATGTGTATGAGATTAGCTAAGAGAGGATAGTTAGAGGTGAACCAATGAATGCACAGATAATTTTGAGTAATATAAATGCTATCTAATATTTTATGAGCATTTTGTTATTTTTAGCTAATTGATGAGACTAAGTCTAAGGGCTAGCTGATAATTAAGCCTAAGGACTAGTGGAAATAAGTTAGAAATGAGTATATTATATTTAAATTTTATATAGGTAATAGATTTCAATAGAAGAGAGGGCAACAGTGTCCAGGCAGCATTCGATTTCTAGCCAGTATGCTGTTAGATTTTTAGTAATTTAAAATGCTTGACTATACGATTCAAATACATGAATGAGCTTTAGATGTGAGGTTTGATTGTGTGACAATCAAAGAGTACTTTAGGAACTCATAAGTAGTTCTAGACTGTTAAGATCCACCTCTGGCGTTGATTCCAGTCTAGTGTACCATCTAAGCTCATGTTAAAAGAAAGCAACACATAACTAAGTCTAGATAGTGCACAAAGAGTTTTAAAAAGAAAATTTTTAGTATTTCCATGCTTAAATTATGTTATTATTGCTTAAACTAGCAACCGCAATTGTTTAAACCAGATCCAAGTATTAATAATAAAGACTAAGGACTATTAACTAATAGAATATATTCAGTACTAAGAGAGGTCTAACAAAGAATATGCATGACCCATGGGTACTAATTGAGCAAGCCCACTATCATGATTAACCCAATCACTCATAGGCCTTTGTTCCTTCTAAGTACCCTAGCCTCTTTTAGAGCCCAAGTTTTTTTTCCCACCCAATTCAATCTTTGGCTTACACCCCATCCAACTTCCCTAACTCGATCCATGTCCCAATTTCTCTCCACCTCTTTGCACTCATCATTGTTGTCCTCCTCAACACAACAATGTTTCAGCTCTCTTCTCCTAGCTTTCTTTGTGTTGCCTAGAAGATGGCTGTCTATGGGTTTGTCTGGAGCTGAAGTTGTGAAAGAAACTGATTTTCCCCCACTCTCTTGATGTGTTTCCTTGGATGTGGATGAGCTAAAGACTTGGATTAACTCCATGGGCTTAGAAACTTTGGTAATTTCTAACTTTACCTCCTCCTCTTCTTCAAGTTTGAACACCAGTGGTTGCTACTCTTCCTTATTTTCTTTATCTTTTGCTTTTCTGAACTCTGCCTTCTCCTTTCTTAGCTCTGCCAAAAAAGCCTTCATATTAATGCTTCTTGCCTTCTCTGATTGTGATAGGTGCTGAGTTTGAATTACAACTTTGCCTCTTCTAACATCACCAATCATCTTAGCTACTTGATCACATATCTACATCACCAATTCCTAGATGGAGGTCATTGTTTCCCTTATCTCTACAAAATCTCTCACCATGACCTCAATTCTGTTCTCCATTCCCTTAGAATCTTATTGCTCTGATACCAAATTAATGGAACCTCATGTAATTTAGTGTTATTTAGGTGAGAATTAGGCAAATTATCCCTCTCAAGTGTAGATAAAGAATAATCACAACCCTAGGGATTATAGAGGTCTAAGAGAAAAAAACAAAGAAAAAGTGATAGAGAAGAGAAAGAACTGGACCTCTAGCTTTCAAGACCCAGGATCTCTCCCACAACAAAGGGCAACCCGGTGCACGAAGCTCCCGCCTGGTGCGGGGTTCGGGGAAGCGGCAAACCTACAGGTCTATTGTACGCAGCCTTACCTTGCATTCGCAAGAGGATCTCTCCCACAACAATGCCCAAAATTTTCCTTACCATCATCTCAGACCCCAAACCCCACTATAAACCTTCCCAATGACACTATCTCTCTCCTCTAGCTCACCCACCCTCTCATCCCATGTGATATAAGTTAGTTATTGTTCGATATTACATTCCTTGCCCCTCCTGCTACCTCAAACTCAGCAGCTAAATCTCTCTTTCCCTTCTTCTCATAAACTATGAGACCCAGCCCACTAATACTAGGCCCATCATATTCCAAGGCCTAGTCTCCAATAAATTAAAAGAGAAGGTTACAGATATATTAAAAAAACTCATAGGTTACTGCAATAACTTACATAATATATCTTAAGAGATCTTCCTTTAAACGATTCCCAATCCTTTTGAAGCACCCAGCTTATAAAGATGGCCTACACATTGGAAAGCTCGTCTATAATATAGGAAACCTGATCAGAACAAAACAAATAGATACCACGTAGAAAACATACCATAGAATGAATACTTGCTAAGGTGGCATATAATGCAAGAACAAAGAAAGCCTTATAATTCCAATAACCAACACAATTATTTACCCACAAGCAGTGATGATCCTGCATCAAAATAGGCAAAAAGAAACAATAGAACCTTAAATTTTGAACTCAAATACAGTATCGGAGCTCAAAAATCATTTATTGCCGAGAAGCAGAAAATGCAACTGAACTACCATTTTTAGAACACATCTTCTACAGACTCGACAATGATGAGTCCTTGGGGGCTTGTATGTAAAGCATTTGTCACATCTCTTCTGTTCTACACTCTGAGGCACATTATCAAGTAATTCAGTAAGAGGTCAAGCTTATTAGATGAACTAATACGTGATGTGTCAATATTAACAGCTTCTCTATCACAAATAAATCAGATCAGCAATTTTATGACAATAACAATTAGAAGAGATACTTAAGCCATTGTTTGCAAAATGTCATGAGAGAAAAGAGGCGTACATAATGTAAGAGCATCTACTAATAGAAAAACAAATGACTGTACAAAACAATAAGCATTGCAAATTGTCTGATAATCATGATATAAAGGTAATTTCCCAGTTGCTTTCTAAAAACGAAATACAATTGGGCTGTCTATTAATAAAAACAATTGAAAACTGATCTGCATAAACAACCCAAAATGAGTCCGGATCCAGTCCATTTCTTTACCGTAAAGTTCTTCCAGAGTTTGAAAAGAGAAGAGGGAAAAGAGGAAGTAAGTGAGGAAATGGTCCCATATACACTATAATCCTTGCATCAACTCTAGAATCCTTAAACTCCCAAAATCTAAGATTACAGGTTATGCATTAGGGCACAATTCCCTTTTCCAAACAACAAATAAAAACATAGCATAATGCAAAACTTTAACATTTCAGCTTCACTCTTCCGTCAGATTCAACATAAATCAAACTGAGGGAATACAGAGTAAACCCAATTCATCGTTTATCCTGTGCAAAACTTACATCTTTGCCATTTACATGACCTGTAATTTCTCTGCCTTCAACATCAGGGAAATACGAAGAAGGGACATGGCCTGGGTCAGTAAGAACGCAAACAACGAAAGAGAAAAGACAAAAAGAGGCCAATATAGTAAAGATGGAGGCATTCAAAGTGCCAGGAGAGCTCTGCAAGCCGACCCAATCCTCAATCAAGACGAAGATTGTAATGTAATACACAAAAGCCATCAGTGAAATCACCGCCATCACAGGGAGTGACAGAAACCTTCTGACCTTCATCGTGGGATTGAACTGGAATGGGAGCATGAACCTTGCTGCTTCCGCCAAGCCAAATATGGTAACTTGGTGGCTTGTGAGCGTCCATTTGGTGGGATTTTGGTACTTCTCCACACTCATTTATATTATTTCAAATATTCGACTTTTTTCCTTTTTTCTTCGTGGTAAATTGCACAAAGCTTGATCTCAGAGTTATTGCGGATGATTTTTAACATTTAAAATTTAATAATAAATCTTTAAATTTTAAATTTGTATAAACTTCTTACCTTAGTTATTTTATTATTTTATTAATGGATTATGGTAGATTAATAACAATGAATTTTTTAAATTTTTTAATGTAGATAATTTTTTTAATTTTAAATCATATATAAATAATTTATTAAATTTCAAATTATCTATAAATAATTTTTTGATATGTCACACTTTATTAATAA
Source organism: Erythrophleum ivorense (assembly GCA_026724425.1). NCBI lineage: Eukaryota > Viridiplantae > Streptophyta > Magnoliopsida > Fabales > Fabaceae > Erythrophleum > Erythrophleum ivorense. The sequence continues at coordinate 25,214,474 of JAIUCV010000008.1, forward strand.
AATGATAAGCTAATTGATAATTCATTTTAAGTTTTAAAAATCAATAAATTATTTATACATAATCAAAGTTTAGTAGGATTATGTGCAAATTTGTTCTTTTTTTTTGCCAAACTTACATTATAAAGACTCTTCCAAATTTATGAATTTAGATTATTTTCAATTTTCCACTAAAATTCATAGAGTGTGAAGTCCAAGATTTCACTGCAGTAATTTTCATGTATTTTTAATTTTTTTTAGGGTTTAAAATTTGATATAAAAGATAAAAATTATAAAATGAGGATAAAAATTTTAATTGGGAGAAAAAATTATATTTTAAAAATTTTAATTGTTATAAGCCCTCAAAAGAAAAAAAAATTAAAAATACATGAAAATTGGTTAGTAATTTTCATTTGTTTCTATAATCAATTGAATTTATAAGTCTAAGTAAATAGTTTAGTTTGGCAACTAAAATAAATTTTTAGATATGTTTTTTATTAGATTACTCCATTAATCTCTATATTTCAATTAATTTTTAATTTTGTTTACATATTTTAAAGCTTGTAATTAATTAGATCTCTCTAATTTTAAAATTTTGACAAAAATGTACTTCTGATCCCTTATTTTATTTATAGTTTCATTGTCATTTATTAGTTTCATTTAGTTTTAATTTGATTCCTTAACTTTACTTCATATTTCATTTTCAACTCTTAACTTCATTTGGTTCTAGTTTAATCTTTTAACTATACCTTAAATTTTAGTTTTATCCCTTTACTTCATTTGATTTATATTTGGTCCCTTAACTTTGCCCTATATTTCATTTTCGTCCTTTTAAGTTCATTTGTTCAATTTAATCTTTAACTTTCAAATGCTACTCATTTTTTATTCCATTTAGCATCTTCAAATTAAAATACTTAATAAAAAAGTTTTTTGTGATTCATAGGTGACTTAAATTATTCTTGTCAACTTGGATTTATCTTTTATAATATCATTTCTATCACCACTTATTGCATTTTGTAAATTCAAAATAATACGGACATATTATTTACATATATGAACAGCAACCTTGACCTCTCCAATGATAATACTCACAAAAATTGAAAAAATACAGATTTAAGTGCATTATGTAATGCCATATGAAGGTAGCACTTAATTTACATCATAAAGTGCCTAAATCATTCTTTTTATTAATTTCAACACTTCTAGCAAGAAATTTACTGACATCAAATGTCAAATTAATTCATTTCTTACTAATTGAACCATTTCAACTTACCAAACTCATTTTTCATCCTTAATACACTTGTTCATACAAAAACATCACAAAAAGAAGCATAGAATTTGGATATAAATGATGCATCACATAATAGTCTAAGTTGCACACTTTTTCTAACTTCCATAATTCTGTCACCATCTTTAGAAAATCATTACTTAAACTAGAAAATTCCAAATCACACAATTTAAGACTCTATGGAAAGCTCAAGACATCATCTAGCTACTATAAAAATTTTAGACTAAGACCATATCATTTGACTCACGAAATTCTAATGCAACAGTAGCTAGGTCAAAATCTTGCCCTGGTGCAGGCTTAGGACTTTAATAACTTATAGCTCACATTATAGAGTTTCAAATTGAGTGATCTTGGTGGCATGGAAAGCTTATGATGCCAACTATATATTTGCAAAAATTTATGAGTATTAACTTCATTTGACCCCTTAAATACATCAAAACTAGATAGACCAAATGAACAGTGCATTGACAGTTTCTGTATAATTCAACTAACTTTGAAAAATCATAATAAATTCTACAAAGCTCCAGAAAATTATATTCTTTAGCTCTGTAAAAAGCTTTAAATGAGATTTAAATGCTTGCAAATCTCATAACAAAATTCATCCATTTGGTTTGGTTTTGGTTTAAGAGAAAAATATGGCTCCAAATGGTGTATAAGAAGGTTCCAATGATTCAAAATGACTTCTCCTTGTGTAAATGACCATTTAAGCATGTTCAAAACATTAAATACAACATATAGAAGCATCACAACAGATCAAAAACACCATAGAACTCAAAACCACTCTCTCTGTAACACCCGAAAAAAATTAATTAAGGTGTTAATCATGGATTCAGATTAATTAAAAATAATTAATATAGGATGATTGGACAAGTTAAGTGAATGGAGATTTTAGAAAGATAAATTATTAATATGGGTTTGAGAATTAATTAGGATAGAAACTTCATTTAGGCCTAAAATAATAAATCATAAGAAAAAGCTAATGGAGGCCCAATGAGTTAGGTGCAGACCCAATCTAATTCCATATGATGGAGGCCCAAGATCCACCTTGCATAGGCTCCTATAAGTGGCCCAATAACCCTTGTGTAAACCCAAATCCTTGAACTCTTCAAACTTGGTCCAAACTTGATTAAAATTCAGGAGCCCAATACATAAGACCTGGCCCAATAAAGCAAAAATTTGAAGCCCATTTGGAGTTGGACCTTGGAGCAACCCATGACCCATCTTAGACCTAACTTAAACCCAACTAAAACCCTAACCCTTCAGCCTCTTCCTCATTTTGCTGAAACTCAAGAGAGGAAATTCGGAGGTTCAAGGGAGGCTAGGGTTCTACCAACATGGAAGCTCCATTTTTGACTCCTAGAGGATGATTTAGCCAAGGTGAGTTATATATAACTTGACCCTCTCATCCTCCTCTTCATTTTGGTCCGATTAATTTCTGGGTTTGAGCATTTTCATCTTCTTCTCAAATCTGAAATTTGGTGTTGCGTGATTCCTTGCAAGATTTTCGGACTTGGAGGTTAGAGGGAGGATTAGGTAAGCTTTACCCTTCCATTTTGTGTATCACATTGCTGGGAAATGCCCCTAAGGATGTATTATCATAATGGGTTCTATTATTGTGTGAAATTACAAGAAGATAATGGTGGAAAACCCAATTTTCTAGGCTTGATGATTGAAATGCGAATTTTGGTGAGTCTATGGTGGATTTTCGGAGGTGAGGCTATGGCTGTTGTTAAGTGAGTATATCCTTCCCATTTTGATGCATTTTCTGTTAGTTTGAGACCCATATAGTTGACCTATGATATGGGCTTTAGTTTCATGTGAAATTACCTAGAAATTGGAGTAAACTATGGCAATTTCTGGTGTGGGAAAGTTGGAATCCGAAATTAAATCCCTTGGTAATTAGGTGAGTAACCTCTAGTCTGTCATTAGTAGTTCAACTCTTTGGATATTTGATTGTGATTAGAAATGATGATAATTATGCTTGTTATAGGCTTGGTGTGCATTTGGATTATTATAGTAGCTAGGGGAAGAGTAATTGGCTTCATTGAGGTAACTGGGGTTAATTTTCCAATTCCATGTATATGTTCATATTAATCTGATATTGTTTGCACATATATGATTTTGAAATGCTAAATGATTAGTTGACTACTGGAATTGTTATTATGATTGGACCTTGTAAGTCCATGGTGGAGCTGTGGTGCGACTGCCACCCGTGCATGTGCTTCGATCGAGCACCGGGTTATGATCAAACCCCAGATGCACTGAGCCCTGGTTGTACTCATTATGGAGTAGGTGTTGTGGACGGACCTCTCCCGACGTTATTGGCCATTAACATATTGTGTATGATTGCTGGTATGGGACAGTAGTCATTGGTAGTTTAACTAGTTCATTTACGAATTAAATTGATGATTCTGGTATTGATGGCATGAAATTGCATTGAATTGATTGACTTGTACATATATATGGAATCTTCCCTTTTGTTACTAAGATTGTATATCTCACCCCATTATGGGCTAACATTTAATTGGCCTCGGCCAAATGTGGTGAACCTGCCAGGGAAGAAAACAGAGAGCAATTGGCCGTGGCGAATAGTGACGTTAGCCGCGGCTAACTCTGAGAGGCAGATTTGGGAGTGTTCCATAGGGTATTTGGCTGCGATGAAAGGGGTATTTGGCCGCGGCAAAATGTGAAAAATTTGTGAAGGCGTAAGAAGTTGAACCGAGAGTAATTGGTCGCGGTGTAAGGGAATTTAGCCGCGGCGAAAGTGCTCTATTTCTCATATTCACCTAGAAACCTTAGTTTCTCTTAAGGTAATGCTAAGGAATGATTTAGAAACACTTGTAGGAGGATTTTATGAGTTAGAATTGATGGATAGGAAAATCAAAGGCTCTTCATTGATAATTAAATTAACTTATGCATTCAAATAATTGTGGTTGTCTAGCTAATGACCCTAACAACATTAAGGTTTCAAATTTCCTCACTCTTTCCCAATGTAATTAATCTTAATGACTTCAAACTTGATATATGATTATTAATCACATACTTAACCTTAATTATGATGATTAAAAATTAGGGTTGTTACATTTGGTATCAGAGCAATGGTTCAGGAAAACCGTCCTAATTTAAAATCTTACAATTAGAAGCTTGGCAATCATTATGCATATTTGGCATGGTATTAGCTCATGAGAATAGCTAATTAGGCAAACATATAATTGATGTGCTTTATGTGCTAGAAGGAAGTGTAGAGGAATTATGATATGAGACTTGTAATACTTGATTAAAATGACTGTTTCTTGAATTTTATTTAGCACATCACCTATCATAATAAGTATACCTTGTAGAGTAATAGAGTATAGTTAGATTTTACTTCATGACACTTTAGTATTATTAATTTTGAGACTTGAGATTGTCAATGCCAATGAAAAGATTAGAATTTTATCCTTCTTTCCTTCGAAGATTGGGTTATTGGTCTCAATCTAGATAGATAATTGGTTGAGGCTTGTTGCCAATTGGCTATGCAATAGATGCACCAGTCACTCACTGTGAGGCACCAGTTGATTGGATGAATAAGACCAGGTAACTGATGAGGATGATGAACAAAGCTACTAATAGTATTTGTGACCAGTTGACCGCCATTTACTAAGCAAGCCAACTAGGTACGGGCCGACCAGTTGACTAGCCTATCGAAGTAGTCAACTAATCACAACAAGAGTAGCAATTCTTTACCTAAGTGAAATTCTAAGCTTTTCAGGGGCCATTTAGAGTGATGTTAAAAACTTAAAAGGCAATGGTATAGAGTAAAACACTTAACTAGCTATAAGAACCTTACAGAAGGGTAAGATGTAAGCCTTATTTGTAATCAGGAAAATGATAATGGAACTAGTGTGTAATAAATGAGTGTGATTGATTGAATATATAAAGTGATGTACAATCTATATTGAGTTAAAACTATGTAGACTTCAAAAGGTCCCCAAGGTTGAGGCTTTATAGGTAAAGAGGTCCTAACCCATTTTGCTTGATCTCGATTAATAAAGAATACAATTATTCGATCCTAGCTACCGTAATTTGGGCCTAATGAATAAGGATAATAAGAGCTAAAGAACATTTCAAATTGTTTTATTCAAACTATTGGGTGAGTAAGCCATCTTTAGCTAATGATGACAAGAAAAGAGGACAAGGAACCCTTAAGATTGTCGAGTCCATTTCTAAATGGGGGATAGTGACTTTAAAGTAAGAGATTAAGGGAGATGATGTTTTGGAAAGAATCTTGAGAGCTTTGAGGCTCCTCCCTTAGTGTACTATGGCAAAAGAGAGAGATTATGACAAGAGGAAAGATTTCCCTTTAGTGTGCTAAGGGTGAGGTGCACCGGCACGGGGTGCTTGTGCATGTTGTCTCTTGTATAATTTAGTTTACTTATGCTATGTGTTAACGTGCAATTGGGTGGTGGTTAGAGGCACTTTACATGCATGATACACTCAGGGAGTGTAAGATAAGATTCTATAGCACTCTGGTGCTAGAGGCACATGGGACGTGCTCATTGATCGGTACTTTGGTGCTAAGGACATGCGAGGCGTGTCATTTATCATATGATTTAATGAATTTCAACCACCAAATTGGCGTTAAACTAGACTAAGTTGACTTTTCACCTGGAAGGTAAAGAGGAGATCTTGATAGTAAGGATCCATCTAAAAAGAGAATGAAATGATACCCGTGTGTGTACAAGTGGTTGAGATATAGTCATCACGGGGTGATAAGCATGCGTATGGCCACAGAAAAGCATTGCCTGCTAATATTGAAGGCAAAGTCTGATTCCACCATTAGTAATCTTATTGTTATATATCACGTGTGGCATGATTAAGGGAGTAGAGACAACATTAGGAATTCGAGATGGACTAATAGTTGCTGTAGTAGTAAAACTCCCTAATTTCAAAAAAAAAGAGGACTCCTTGATCTAGAATAATAACCTATGAGGAAGGAATGAGAGGTGGCAGTAATGCAATTAACTTATGTTACTACAATAAAACCTCAGTACGATGACTGACAAGGGAGGGTGAAACACTAGTGGTAAATGATACTTGAGTTATCCCACTAGGAATCCCTACTTGATCTGTTGATAATTAGGGAATGCTTGATAATGAAAAGACTCCCTAAGTCTCTTTATTATGTTAATTTGACTCCTAATAGTCAAGCATGAATTGAGCCCTAAAAAAAAAACTTTTAAGGGGGTGAAAAAGTTAGTGTGGTTGGCATAAGCCATTGTGTAAGGACAGAAACTGTCATACCATCTCATATTATATGTTATAATGTATGGTCAAAAGACCTTGTACTTGTTGTCAGAGAACCTTATTGACAAGGCCTCAGATTTTACATTAATGAATACAAGATATTGTTGATAGGATCTTAAACCTTGTTGATAAGATAGTATTTCATTACTCTTTGGGAATTATGATGAACTTCTAAACTAAAGAATATATCTATATCAACTGAGTTATATGTGAAGAAGTTTGAGAGAATTTGGAGTATCAAAAAAAAAAAAAAGAGGCAAGAAGTATGCTAGTTGAAGAATGACTGTACTTGTATGAAAATATCTTAGTTGGGGGTAGAAGATACGAAAGCGCAACCCTTTGGGATTATATAATGACATAAAACCTAGGGAGATGTTCAGTTGACATCAAATAAGTATAGATGCCATTAAGTTAACTACTAAAGCTTGTTGTAACTGAGAACTAAGATGAAACACTTAGATCTACTTACCAAGGTGGTCCTAGGGATCATCTGTATGTGGTTATGGTGCTGTCCTCGCAAGTATAAAAAAGAGAGAGAGAGAGAGAAAGAGGTTACTAAGGGTTGTCCGATGTGGGTTACACCTATGGATGATAATGAAATTATCTATGATGAACCACCATTATGAATTGGAAATTTTAATGTTGTAGGCAAGTTGTTAAAGCTATGTCATCTAATAAAACACCCGCTTGAACTATGACTTGTAAGATTTAAAGAAAACTCATTCCTAAGTCATAAAGAACTACTTTGATATTCTAGACAAGGCATTCTCACTTTTGAGATCAGGTCTTATTAGAGAATATAATTAAAACCTGGAATATCATGTTTATTTTCACCTTACAGATTATGTTTGATTTTGACTATGTAGAAGGTGAACCTAAAGTGTTTGGGTGCCTTCAAGAGATTAGTGATAAGATCAGACTTCATATTAGTTTTAACCCTTAGGAATCTCGACAAATGAGAAGGAGCAATCTTGGGCACTAATTGAGCAAAAAAAAAAAAAAAAAGGGGAATTCTATACATCCAATGAAAATAATGAACCTTCTACTAACAGACAATGAATAAGGGTAATGTGCGCAATAATTTATGAGATAGTTGAATGTAAGACTTGAAAACTTAAACTAGATGAACCTGTAAAAGGCAAAACCTATTTCAGTTAAGAAGGTTGGACTAAAGAAATGTAGGGGTAATCTAAGTGAAGGGCGAATGAAATTTCATTGTGAAATAAGGTTGCTTACTTAGGTTGCCATTAGTGGAATAAACACTAAAACAACTGACTAAGTGGAATTCCTTATAGTTCTTGGTATCAACTAATAGGGAGAGTTAAGTTAATGTATCTAGGAGTTATCTCTTAAACGGATTGAGAGTTAAGCAGGAAAGGAAGTTGACATGAACATTCAATGATCGACCATTAGAACGACAACAAAAGAAGAAAAAAAAGAGGAGAGGAAAATATAAAACAGAACTAAACAAAAAGCTATGAAGGGAGAGAAAATTGAGATGTATTTGAGCTAAGTATCAAGAGTTTGCTATAAGATGATCAAGTGTGGCTTGGTCAGGATCTCTTTAGTTATGGACAAAGAAAGGATATGGAATATTCAGGTTAGTATGTCATTTGACATAGGTTAACTAGAGGAAATAGAGTGGTGATTATCAAGTGAAGTGGTAGCATGACAAGAACGTCCTCCCCAGGAAAGTAGTAAGAAGGGACTAGTCTCTGGTAAGACTATCTGAGCTATCAAGGAGGAGGTTATGAGGATGAATTATCCAACATCAATTGGGTAAGGTATAACTAATTTTGAGGACAAAATTTCTAAAGGAAGGGAGAATGTAACACCTGAAAAAAATTAATTAAGGTGTTAATCATGGATTCAGATTAATTAGGAATAATTAATATAGGATGATAGGACAAGTTAAGTGAATGGAGATTTTAGAGAGATAAATTATTAATATGGTTTGAGAATTAATTGGGGTAGAAATTTCATCTAGGCCCAAGATAATAAATCATAAGAAGAGGTTAATGGAGGCCCAATGAGTTAGGTGCAGACCCAATCTAATTCCATATGATGGAGGCCCAAGATCCACCTTGCATAGGCTCCTATAAGTGGCCCAATAACCCTTGTGTAAACCCAAATCCTTGAGCTCTTCAAACTTGGTCCAAACTTGATTAAAATTCAGGAGCCCAATACATAAGACCTGGCCCAATAAAGCAAAAATTTGAAGCCCATTTGGAGTTGGACCCTGGAGCAACCCATGACCCATCTTAGACTCAACTTAAACCCAACTAAAACTCTAACCCTTCAGCCTCTTCCTCATTTTGCTGAAACTCGAGAGGAAATTCGGAGGTTCAAGGGAGGCTAGGGTTCTGCCAACATGGAAGCTCCATTTTTGACTCCTAGAGGATGATTTAGCCAAGGTGAGTTATATATAACTTGACCCTCTCATCCTTCTCTTCATTTTAGTCTGATTAATTTTTGGGCTTGAGTATTTTCATCTTCTTCTCAAATCTGAAATTTGGTGTTGCGTGATTCCTTGCAAGATTTTCGGACTTGGAGGTTAGAGGGAGGATTAGGTAAGCTTTTCCCTTCCATTTTGTGTATCACATTGCTGGAAAAATGCCACTAAGGATGTATTATCATAATGGGTTCTATTATTGTGTGAAATTACAAGAAGATAATGGTGGAAAACCCAATTTTCTGAGCTTGATGATTGAAATGCGAATTTTGGTGAGTCCATAGTGAATTTTCAGAGGTGAGGTTATAGCTGTTGTTAAGTGAGTATATTCTTCCCATTTTGATATATTTTCTGTTAGTTTGAGACCCATATAGTTGACCTATGATATGGGCTTTAGTTTCATGTGAAATTACCTAGAAATTGGAGTAAACTATGGCAATTTCTGGTGTGGGAAAGTTGGAATCCGAAATTAAATCCCTTGGTAATTAGGTGAGTAACCTCTAGTCTGTCATTAGTAGTTCAACTCTTTGGATATTTGATTGTGATTAGAAATGATGATAATTATGCTTGTTATAGGCTTGGTGTGCATTTGGATTATTATAGTAGCTAGGGGAAGAGTAATTGGCTTCATTGAGGTAACTGGGGTTAATTTTCCAATTCCATGTATATGTTCATATTAATCTGATATTGTTTGCACATATATGATTTTGAAATGCTAAATGATTAGTTGACTACTGGAATTGTTATTATGATTGGACCTTGTAAGTCCATGGTGGAGCTGTGGTGCGACTGCCACCCGTGCATGTGCTTCGATCGAGCACCGGGTTATGATTAGACCCTAGATGCATTGAGCCCTGGTTGTACTCATTATGGACTAAGTGCCGTGGACGGACCTCTCCCGGCGTTATTAGCCATTAACATATTGTGTATGATTGCTGGTATGGGACAGTATTCATTGGTAGTTCAACTAATTCATTTGCGAATTGAATTGATGATTCTAGTATTGATGACATGAAATTGCATTGAATTGATTGACTTGTACATATATATGGAATCTTCCCTTTTGTTACTGAGATTGTATATCTCACCCCATTATGGGCCAACATTTAATTGGCCTCGGGCAAATGTGGTGAACCTGTCAGGGAAGAAAACAGAGAGCAATTGACCGCGGTGAATAGTGACGTTAGCCGTGGCTAACTTTAAGAAGCAAATTTGGGGGTGTTCCAGAGGGTATTTGGCTGCGGCGAAATGTGAAAAATTTGTGAAGGCGTAAGAAGTTGAACCGAGAGTAATTGGCCGCAGCGTAAGGGAATTTAGTCGTGGCAAAAGTGCTCTATTTCTCATATTCACCTAAAAACCTTAGTTTCTCTTAAGGTAATGCTAAGGAATGATCTAGAAACACTTGTAGGAGGATTTTATGAGTTAGAATTGATGGATAGGAAAATCAAAGGCTCCTCATTGATAATTAAATTACTTACGCATTCAAATAATTGTGGTTGTCTAGCTAATGACCTTAACAACATTAAGGTTTCAATTTTCTCACTTTTTCCCGATGTAATTAATCTTAATGACTTCAAACCTTGATATATGATTATTAATCACATACTTAACCTTAATTATGATGATTATAAATTAGGGTTGTTACACTCTCACTTGATCATATACTCATGCATTTCATGGTTCAAGGATGTCAGAAACCCAAGATCCCATACATTTGGTTCCAAGTATGGTTCATATAACATATTTACATACTTTTATATATGAGTGAGAGTTTACATCTCATAAATAGCATATACATTCATACTTTGACACCAATTTACAAAAATCCTATTTTATTGTCAAAATAACATGTCTCAATCTCTTGGCTTCTATTTTGGCTCCATGAGCATTACTTAGATATAGTTAGACATAAAAGTGGAGGAGAGTGAAATTCAAAGAATTCCAATAGCTCATTCACTCTTTCAAGAATGCAGATATGGCATGTTATTATATCAAAGAGAACAAGCATGCATCAAATGCTTTCAGTATCAAACATAAACATATTCACAAATTCATAGAGATCAATTAATGTTAAGAACATGCTTT